>JARQOD010000002.1:372752881-372817013 GCA_033576555.1 Oophaga sylvatica
CCTTGAACCGTCGTGGTTGTTACCCCTGAAATTTTTGCGGAGTTTTTAAATTTTACCCCAACACTGTAAAAAGCGTCGCTACTGATACAGTACACTTTTTATGCTTTTTCATATTTGGTTCCTCTGAGCCTGTGAGCGTGTGTGTTACTCCTCAAATATATCGGAGATTTAAAATTACCCCAACACCGTAAACAGCTGTACGCTATTGATACAATACACTTTTTCTGTTTTTCATATTCTGGTGTTATCCATACTGAGCCTGTGACGTGTGTGTTACTTTGATTATATACGGAGATTTAAAATTACCCCAACACTGTATACAGCTGTACGCTACTGATACAATACACTTTTTATGCTTTCATATTCTGGTGTTATCCATACTGAGCCTGCTGACCGATGTGTGTTACTCCTGAAATATATGCGGAGATTAAAATTACCCCAACACTGTATACAGCTGTACGCTACTGATACAGTACACTTTTTATGCTTTTCATATTCTGGTCTACTCCATACTGAGCCTGTGAGCGTGTGTGTTACTCCTCAAATATATACGGAGATTTAAAATTACCCCACACACCGTAAACAGCTGTACGCTATTGATACAATACACTTTTTCTGCTTTTCATATTCTGGTGTTATCCATACTGAGCCTGTGACCGTGTGTGTTACTCTTGAATTATATACGGAGATTTAAAATTACCCAACACTGTATACAGCTGTACGCTACTGAACAATACACTTTTTATGCTTTTCATATTCTGGTGTTATCCATACTGAGCCTGTGACCGTGTGTGTTACTCCTGAAATATATGCGGAGATTTAAAATTACCCCAACACTGTATACAGCTGTACGCTACTGATACAGTACACTTTTTATGCTTTTCATATTCTGGTCTACTCCATACTGAGCCTGTGAGCGTGCGTGTTACTCCTCAAATATATACGGAGATTTAAAATTACCCCAACACCGTAAACAGCTGTACACTATTGATACAATACACTTTTTCTGCTTTTCATATTCTGGTGTTATCCATACTGAGCCTGTGACCGTGTGTGTTACTCCTGAAATATATACGGAGATTTAAAATTAACCCAGCACTGTATACGGCTGTATATTCTTTTATATTCTATTGTAATCCATAATGAGCCTGTGAGAGTCTGTGTCTGTTACTCCGCAAATATATACGGAGATTAAAATTTTTCAACTTTACCGTATACAGCTGTACGCTTCTGATACAGTACCGTATAGCTGCTGGTATTTTGGGTACATTTTCACAAATATGAGGAAGTATGGTGGAAGAGGCCGCGAACGTGGCCGTGGGGGGCCACCTGGTACTGATGGTGGTCGTGGTGGTGCATCTGCTGGTAGTGCCAAATGCACAATAGCACCTAAGGCAGGAGGTGTTGAGCCTGAGTCATCGTCTGGCTCCAGAAGTCCTGGAAGGCTCCCTATTCTGGGACTACGTAAACCGCTTTTAAAGCCGGAGCATCAGGAACAGGTTTTGGCTTACATTGCCGAAACAGCCTTCAGCTCTATCGCCTCCTCTTCTGAAGGTTCAAAAACTCCAAGCACTGAGTCGTCAGTGCAGGCTTCTGGTCAGGAACCACCCCTTTCCTTGTGTCCTTCACCCCCACCAAAAGGGAAGGATGCGGCAGGTCACACTTCAGATTACTCCAAGGAGCTCTTTTTACATACCATGCCTGGGTTATCAAGTCAAATCCTGAATTCCCCAGTCCAACATGAATTTGACATGGAGTGCAGTGATGCACAGCCACTGCTATATGATTGTGCTGGTACACTCAACCAGAGCACTACATTGCCCTCGCAGTCTACTGAGCCAGAATGTGACCCTGATGAAACTCAGGTGCCCCATCCTGCATACTATACCACCTTACATGGTGACACAGAAGAAGGTGCACATGAAATTGAAGAGGAGGTGATGGATGACCCAGTTGTTGACCCTGATTGGCATCCAGTGGGGAAGAGGGTGCCGCTGGCAATAGCTCTTTAGAGGAGGAGGATCCGCAGCAGGTATCGACATCGCAGCTGGGGTTATTTGGCAGGCCCGAAGCAGTCCAAAAGGTGTTAAAAAAACAAAAAGAGTTGCAGGACAGCTTGGCCAGACAGTCAAATTACCACAGCGTGCAAGCCCTGAAAATTTATACCATAGTAGGAAGAGTCCAGTGTGGCACTTTTTTGACCAAAATCCTATTGATGAGGCAAAAGTTATCTGTAAGAAGTGCAGAAGGACCTTTAGCCGAGGGAAAAATCTCAGAAATTTGAATACCAGTTGCATACTTAGACATTTAATGAATATGCACTTGCAAATGTGGACGGACTACAAAACCTCAGGTAGCACAAGTGCACCTGCCTCAACTGAAGGTAGCCAGCAACGCTCCATCGCTTCCCCCACTGTAAGCCCACCGGTTGGCACACCACTAGCAAGAAATGTTGAGGTGTCATCGCAAGGCCAAAGCAGTCAGCGAATCACAATGTTTTTGCAACGAAAGACTACATCTAGGCCATCACCACCAACACCATCACCAATCCCCTCTCAGTCTGTCATGTCCACCGAAAGTTCCACCATATGCAGCTCTCAAATCCAGCTCACCCTACCAGACACTCTTTGTAGGACAAGAAATTACTCATCCTCTCATCCATGTACACTGGGTTTGAATGCCTACATCGTCAAACTGATCTCATTAGAGATGATGCCCTTCTGTTTGGTTGAAAGTGCAGCGTTCAGAGACCTCATGGCCTACGCAGTCCCACGCTATGACCTACCCAGTCGGCAATTCTTTGCTAGAAAAGCCATCCCTGCCCTCCACCTGCATGTGAAAGACTACATTGTCCATGCACTCAAACATCAGTGAGTGGAAAGGTGCACCTCACAACAGATGCATGGGCCAGTAGGCATGGCCAGGGCCGTTACGTGTCCATCACTGCGCACTGGGTTAATGTGGTGGATGCAGGGTCCACAGGGGACAGCGGCGGAGGGACAGTGCTGCCTAGCCCATGGAATAGGCAACAGTTGGCTGTAGGCGTTCGACCCTCCTCCTCCAGAAGCGAAAGGTCGTCAACAGAGCGCAGTCGCACGAGCACTCCATCCACAACTGCCAGTGTTGCACAAGAAGTGTCCCACTATCGAACAGCTAGTGTAAAGAGTCAGCAGGCTGTTTTAAAAATGATGTCTTTGGCTGACAACAGACACAGCGCGGAGGTACTGGCCAACTACTTGCAGCAAGAAACTGAGTCATGGCTGGGCAGTCTACATCTTGAGCCAAGCAAGGTAGTCAGTGATAACGGCCGTAATTTTGTGGCCGCCATAGCCCTGGCAAAACTCAGACACATACCTTGCCTGGCTCACACCTTGAACCTGGTGGTGCAGGCCTTCTTAAATAATAATCCGGAGCTAACAGCCCTGCTCCATAAAGTGCGAAGACTGAGCTCGCACATCCGTCAGTCGCCAGTAGACTCTAGACGTATGCAGAGGCTGCAGCGATCGCTCCACCTCCACAAGCACCACCTAATCATAGACGTTGCAACAAGGTTTAACTCCATCATGCACATGGTTGAGAGGCTGTGCGAACAGAGGCAGGCTGTAATGCATTTATGGGGGGATACACGGGCAGGCAGTTTGAGGGCAGACATGGAGATGCCGGGTGTGCAGTGGTCAAAGCTGAAAGACTTCCGTAAAGTCCTTCAGTGTTTTGAGGAATGCACACGGCTGGTAAGCGCAGATGACGCCATCAAAAGCATGAGCATCCCACTTATGCGTCTGCTCATGCAAACTTTGACGCAGATTAAGGACCAGGCGTCTGCAGCGGAGGAGGAAGAGGAGGAAAAGTGAAGCCTTGATGACAGTCAACCATTGTCTGCTCAGGGAACTGTCCTGGACGAGGTGGAGGAAGAAGAGGAAGAGGAGAAGGAGGATGAGGGGGATGATTATTTTGGGGAGGAGGATGCTTCTCAGGGGGCAATAGAAAATGTTGGCTTGCCAAGGTCAGGTACAGGGTTTGTGCGTGACTGGAGGGATGTGGCTTTGGCAGAAAGTGCTCCTTCACCCACCACTGGCAGTGCATCACTGACACCTGGAACATTGGCCCACATGTGTGATTATGCCTTGCGGATCCTAAAAAGGGACCCCCGCATTGCCAAAATTATGAAGGATGACTACTACGGGTTGGCCAGCCTCCTCAATCCACGCTATAAAGGCAAATTACAGAATATCATGCCACTGGAGAACCTAGAGCTTATATTGGCGAACAAACAAGCAACTCTGGTAAACCGTTTGTTGGAGGCATTCCCAGCAAACAGCAGCGGTGCAGGTTTTACCACGAGTCGTACTGGGCCAAATGGAAGAGGTTTTTGTGGTGCACACAACCAAAGTGGCGTTGCAGAAAAGGGTTTCATGACCATGTTGTGGACTGATTTCTCCAGGACAGCTCACACGCCTGGTAATAGTGAATCTATTGCAACAGACAGGAGACAGCAGTTGTCAACTATGGTTAAAAATTACTTCTCCTCCCTATTGATGTTCTCCCTCACTGGTCATTCCCCTTTGACTCCTGGGCCTGTAAACTGGACACCTGGCCTGAATTGGCACAATATGCCTTACAGGGGCTCGCTTGCCCTGCTGGTAGTGTGCTATCAGAAAGAGTCTTCATTGCTTCTTTCTGTCAGGATTGATCCAGCAGCAATGAAGACTCTTTCTGATAGCACACTACCAGCAGGGCAAGCGAGCTCCTGTAAGGCATCTGTCAATGCAAAATGTGGATGATCTAACCTTCATTTAAAGGAACCATGCATGGGTTGCAAAGGATTTTGTCCCACCTTCCCCTGATGACAAATTGTTTGCCAGCAAAATGGCTCGCTTTGTCCTCTCTTCCTCGGACTTCTCCAATTCCTCCATTTGCAGCTGCTTTACGTCCATTATAGACCTCAACATTTGCCATTTTTCCCACTTCCCTATCTGGGCTTCCCCCCCCCCCTCCACCCACTACTTTTTTTATTATGATGTGATCAATACTGAGCCTGTGAGAGTCAGTGTCTGACTGTGGAAAAATATACGGAGATTTACAATTTCCCCAACCCTGTATACAAATGTCCGCTTGTAATACATTACCCTTTTTCTAATTTTTATAGTCTGGTGTGATCAATACTGAGCCTGTGAGAGCCAGTATCTGACTCTGGCAAAATATACGGAGATTTACAATTCCCCCAACCCTATATACAGCTGTCTGCTTGTAATACATTACTCTTTTTCTACTTTTTATATTGTGTTGTGATCATTACTGAGCCTGTGAGAGCCAGTGTCTGACTCTGGCAAAATATACAGAGAATTACAATTTCCCCAACCCTGTATACATGTCGCACTTGTAATACATTACCCTTTTTTCTAATTTTTATATTCTGGTGTGATCAATACTGAGCCTGTGAGAGCCAGTGTCTGACTCTGGCAAAATAAGAGATTTACAATTTACCCAACCCTGATATACAGCTGTCCGCTTGTAATACATTACCTTTTTCTATTTTTATATTCTGGTGTGATCAATACTGAGCCTGTGAGAGCCAGTGTCTGATTGGCAAAATATATGAGATTTACAATTTACCCAACCCTTATACAGCTGTCCTTGTAATAAATTACCTTTTTCTAATTTTTATATTCTGTGTGATCAAAACTGAGCTGTGAGTGCCAGTGTCTGACTCTGGCAAAATATACGGATATTTACAATTTCCCAACCCTTTATACAGCTGTCGCTTGTAATACATTACACTTTTTCTAATTTTTATATTCTGGTGTGATCAATGCTGAGCCTGTGAGAGCCAGTGTCTGACCCTGGCAAAATATACAGAGATTTACAATTTCCCCAACCCTGTATACAGCTGTCCACTTGTAATACATTACCTTTTTTCTACTTTTTTTAAATCTGGTGTGATCATTACTGAGCCTGTGAGAGCCACTGTCTGACTCTGGCAAAATAAAGTTGATTTACAATTTACCCCAACCCTGTATACAGCTGTCCGCTTGTATACATTACCCTTTTTCAATTTTTATATTATGGTGTGATCAATACTGAGCCTGTGAGAGCCAGTGTCTGACTCTGGCACAATATATGAGATTTACAATTTCCCCAACCCTGTATATAGCTGTCCGCTTGTAATACATTACCCTTTTTCAATTTTTATATCTGGTGTGATCAATACTGAGCCTGTGAGAGCCAGTGTCTGACTCTGGCAAAATATACGGAGAATACAATTTCCCAACCCTGTATAAGCTGTCCACTTGTAATACATTACTTTTTTCTACTTTTTTATTCTGGTGTGATCATACTGAGCCTGTGAGAGCCAGTGTCTGACTCTGGCAAAATAAAGTGATTTACAAGTTACCCAACCCTATACAGCTGTCCGCTTGTAATACATTACCCTTTTTCTATTTTTTATATTCTGGTGTGATCAAAACTGAGCTTGTGAGAGCCAGTGTCTGACTCTGGCAAAATATACGGATATTTACAATTTCCCAACCCTTTATACAGCTGTCCACTTGTAATACATTACATTTTTTCTAATTTTTATATTCTGGTTGTGATCAATACTGAGCCTGTGAGAGCCAGTGTCTGACCCTGGCAAAATATACAGAGATTTACAATTTCCCAACCCTGTATACAGCTGTCCACTTGTAATACATTACCTTTTTTCTACTTTTTTATTCTGGTGTGATCATTACTGAGCCTGTGAGAGCCACTGTCTGACTCTGGCAAAATAAAAGTTGATTTACAATTTACCCAACCCTATATACAGCTGTCCGCTTGTAATAATTACCTTTTTCTAATTTTTATATTCTGGTGTGATCAATACTGAGCTTGTGAGAGCCAGTGTCTGACTCTGGCAAAATAACGGAGTTTACAATTTCCCAACCCTGTATACAGCTGTCCGCTTGTAATGCATTACACTTTTTTGAACTTTTTATATTCTGGTGTGATCAATACTGAGCCTGTGAGAGCCAATGTCTGACTCTGGCAAAATATACAGATTTACAATTCCCCAACCCTGTATATAGCTGTCCGCTTGTAATACATTACCCTTTTTCTAATTTTTTTATATTCTGGTGTGATCAATACTGAGCCTGTGAGAGCCAGTGTCTGACTCTGGCAAAATATACGGAGATTTACAATTTCCCAAACCATGTATACAGCTGTCCGCTTTTAATACATTACCCTTTTCCTACTTTTTAAATTCTGGTGTGATCAATGCTGAGCCTGTGAGAGCCAATGTCTGACTCGGGCAAAATATACGGAGATTTACAATTTCCCAAACACTGTATACAGCTGGACGCTTCCAATACATTACCCTTTTTCTACTTTTCATATTCTGGTCTCATCCATACAGAGCCTATGAGCGTCTGTCTGTTACTCCGGAAATAATACGGAGATTTACAATTACCCCTAGACTGTATACATCTGTACGCTTGGGATACAGTACCCTTTTTGGCAGAAAGTCGTCCTACCCTCCCAACTGTAAGTGCATCATTGACACCTGAAATATTGGCCCACATGTGTGATTATTTCTTGCGAATCATTTTATATTATTTGTGTAATCCATACTGAGTCTGAGAGCATCATTGTCTGACTCCTGAAATATATACGGAGATTTAAAATATTTCCCTAGACTATATACCTAGTATCTGCTGATACAGTACCCCTTTTTCTTCTTTTTATATTATTGTGTAATCCATACTGAGCCTGAGAGCATCAGTATTTGCCTCCTGAAATATATACGGAGATTTAAAATATTTTCACTATACTACCTTGTATCTGGTGATAGAGTACCCCTTTTCATCTTATTATATTCTTGTGTAATCCATACTGAGCCTGTGAGCATCAGTGTCTGCCTCCTGAAATATATACGGAGATTTAGAATATTTTCACTATACTATATAGACCTGGTATCTGCTGATACAGTACCCCTTTTTCTTCGTATTATATTCTGGTGTGATCCATACTGAGCCTGTGAGAATCAGTCTGTTACTCCAGAAATATATACGGAGATTTAGAATATTTTCACTATACTATATAGACCTGGTATCTGCTGATACAGTACCCCTTTTTCTTCGTATTATATTCTGGTGTGATCCATACTGAGCCTGTGAGAATCAGTCTGTTACTCCAGAAATATATACGGAGATTTAAAAATTACCCCAACACTGTATACAGTTGTACGCTTCTGATGCATTACCCTTTTTCTACTTTTTATATTCTGTGTGATCCATACTGAGCCTGTGAAAGCCTGTGTCTTACTCTGGCAAAATATACTGAGATTTACAATTACCCCAACACTGTATACAGCTGTACACTACTAATACATTACCCTTTTTCTTCTTTTCATATTCTGGTGTAATCCATACTGAGCCAGAGAGCGTCTATGTCTACCTCCTGAAAGTATACGGAGATTTACAACTATCCCTAGACTGTATACAGCTGTACGCTTCTGATACAGTAACATATATCTGCTGGTATTTTGGGTACATTATCTCAAAAATGAGGAAGTATGGTGGAAGAGGCCACGGACGTGGGCATGGGGGGCCAGCTGGTACTGATGGTGGTGGTGGTGCATCTGCTGGAAGTTCCATAAGCAAAATAGCACCTAAGGCAGGAGGTGTTGAGCCGGCGTCATTATCTGGCTCAGGAAGGCCTGGCCTTTACTGGGAGTAGGTAAACTGTTTCTAAGCCAGAGCATCAGGAACAGGTTTTGACTTACATTGCCACAACAGCCTCCAGCTCTATCGCCTCCTCTTCTAAAGTTTCAAAAAGTGCAAGCCCTGAGTCGTCAGTGCAGGCTCCTGGTCAGGAACAACACCTTTCCTTTTGTGCTTCACCTCCACCAAAAGTGAAGGATGCGGCAGCCCACACTTCAAATTACTCCATGGAGCTCTTTTCACATACCATGGGTTATCAAGTCAAATTCAGAATTGCCCAGTCCAACATGAATCAGAGATGGAGTGCACTGATGCACAGCCACTGCTAGATGATTCTGCTGGTACATTCACCCAGAGCACTGCATTTCCCTTGCAGTGTACTGGGCCAGAATCTGACCTGCTCTGATGCACAGCCACTGCTAGATGATTCTGCTGGTACATTCACCCAGAGCACTACATTGCCCTCGCAGTGTACTGAGCCAGAATCTGACCCTGATGAAACTCAGGTGCCCGTTTCCGCATACTATACCACCTTACACGGTGACACTGAGGAGGGTGCAGATCAAATTGAAGAGGAGGTCATGGATGACCCAGTTGTTGACCCGGATTGGCATCCATTGGGGGAAGAGGGTGCGCTGGCAATAGCTCAGAAGAGGAGAAGGATCCGCAGCAGGCATCAACATCGCAGCAGCGTTTATCTGGCAGGCCCGTAGCAGTAGAAAGATGTGATAATAAAACAGAAAGAGTTCCAGGACAGCTTGGCCAGAAGGTCAAATTAGCACAGCGTGCAAACCCTGAAAATTTATACCGTAGTAGGAAGAGTCCAGTGTGGCACTTTTTTGACCAAAATCCTATTGATGAGGCAAAGGTTATCTGTAAGACGTGCGGAAGGACCTTTAGCCGAGGGAAAAATCTCAGAAATTTGAATACCAGTTGCATGCTTAGACATTTATTGAACATGCACTTGCAAGCATGGACTGACTACAAAACCTACAAATCCCCCCCAGGGCCGGCGTCAGCACCTGGCACACCGGGCAAGTGCCCGTTCCCTGAGCAGGTGGGGGCCGACTTGTGGGCGACGGCACTGGCACAGGGCCCTTCATAGTGCAAAAAAGTGTCTCTGACGGTGAGAGGGCCCACTCGCTGTCAGACACACAAGCGTACTATGAGGGGCCCTGTGCCAGTGCCGTTGCCCACGAGTCGCCCCCCCTGCTTGCTCAGGGCCCCAGCACTTTCAATACTTACCTCTCTATGCTTCATCGCTGTGACGTCTTCCACGCTTCCTGACAGTGACTTAAGGTTAGAGAGCGTGATGACGTTGATGATGATGATCACGTCTGTACGCCCTCTGCCTAAACATTCCAAGTGCAGAGAGCTGTAAGATGGTGACCCTGAGGAGTCCAGAGTTGAGCAGTGCCCAGCGAGGAGAGGTATTTCATTTTTTTTAATGTTTAGAGCAATATATGGGGAGCATTATACACTGGAGAATTATATATGGGGCCCAGCATACACTTGAGCATCATAGACAGGGCCCATTGTACACTGGAGCATTCTAAATGGGGGACATCAGATACTGGAGCAGCATTTACGGGGCCCATTATACCCTGGAGCATTCTAAATGGGGAAGATCAGACACTGGACCAGCATCCATGGGACCCATCATATACTTTGAGCAATCTAAATTGGGCAGATCAGACACTGGAGCAGCATGTATGGGGTCCATTACACACTGGAGCATTATAAATGGGGCCCATCATACAATTCCTCTTAAACGGTCAGCATCCGCGGGTACCGGTGCCCATGCCCGTGTCTTCTGCCGACTCCAGGGTGGCAGACTGGGCCATGACATTTGGGACCGCACTCAGGATGCCATTCAGGCCTCCAAGGAGAGGATGAGGTCTTCCGCCGACGCACATCGGCGCCCCGCTCCGACATTTGCTCCTGGTGACCTAGTGTGGCTCTCCGCCCGAAACATCAGGCTGCGAGTGGAGTCCACTAAGTTGGCACCCCGCTTTTTGGGTCCCTTCAAGGTCCTCGAGCAGGTCAACCTTGTGGTTTATCGCTTAGCCCTTTCCGCCTTGCTTAGGTATCTCCGACACCTTTCATGTGTCCCTCCTGACACCCATGGTCATGTCCCGGTTTTCCGAGTCATCTGCCGGGACATCGGGTTCGTCTACGGACGATCGCGAGGTGAACGCCATTGTAGGGTGCAAGGTGGTACGGGGCAAAAAATTTTATTTGGTGGACTGGAGGGGTTATGGGCCTGAGGATAGGTCCTGGGAGCCTGCTGAGCATATTCACGCTCCGCAGCTCATCGCTGCCTTTGAACGTAACGAGGCCCAAAGAAGGGGGGCCCTAGGAGGGGGGTAATGTTAGGGATCAAGTTCCCACTGCTGCACAAGGGGAATCTCAAGCCATCCCCGCTGCGGTCCCCCATCCGGCCGCAGTGGAGCCTGCTCAGCAGAGACGTCGGTCCCAGCGTCTCGCCCAGTCTAATACTGTGCAGAGGATGACTGCTGCCTCCCAGGTCCTGCCATTGTAACCAGTGCAGGTCAGCAGCAAGCAGGAAGGTCCTGAAGCTGCTTCAGTTCTGGAGCAGCTTTCCCATTGGTCCTTTTCTAGAAGTTCCTGTAGCTGCTACTATAAAAGGTGTGCATGACCGCACGGCCGTGCGCTAGTATAAAATCTGTTACGTGCTTGCGCCAGTGTGGTCATGTATGCATGTGTTTAGGTCCGGCTGAAATAAGCCTCCGGTGAGGAGTTTGTATGCACGTGTTCAGGGCTCGGCTGAAACGCCATTAGAATACCGGCTACTCCGGTGAGGAGATTATTGCTTGTGCTCTGATTGCATGACCACAGACTGCAATCCGCTTAGCAGTCATCTGAGTCCCCTGTGAGTCTGACAGCACACAGTCTTTGTCACAGCGGCTCTGTGAATTAACAGAGTCCGCTTATATCGCCATATAGCGCTACAGCATTTTAGTTAGCGACTCTGTGGAATAACAAAGTTCGCCCATACCGCCATATAGTGCTACGGCGTTTACATCTGCGGCTCTGCGGGATAATAGAGTTCGCTCATACTGCCTATTTGCGCCATCTTACTAGCAGCAGACTCTGCCTGTACGGTGGACCCGGGCTGCGAACGCACCTCTCCTTAATATCTATTCCGCAGGCCTTTAACATGCTGTCCGGCAAAGAGGGCCACAATGAACAGTTCTAAACATGGCCCCCCTTCCTGGGCCCGCACGTGGCGCTAAACTTAATGGAGCTCATGGCTCTTCCTCTGCTGCTGGGCTCAGCGACGCCCTTGTGCATAGCCGTCTGCGGTATGTTGCGGGGATGCTGCACATCCAGCGGAGCATGCTGCGCACACGCCTGCCCTGTCTCCGCGGCGGGAAACTCTCTGCTGCTTCACGCTCTTTCAGCTCTCTGCCCAGCTTAGACACGCCCCCTTTTCCCAGGTCATGGGGCCTGTCCGGTCCCCTAGTCTTTTACCCGGGCAACATTGGATGTAGCCTCAACATTTCTGGACCCGGCTCAATATCCGGTCTTTCTCCTTACTAGGACCAATTCTTTTTAACCTCTTTATTATTGACCTTTTGGATGGGATTGAGAGTAAATTATCAGTCTTTGCTGATGACACCAAACTATGTAGGATACTAAAATATGATCTTGACATTACAATATTGGAAAACGATCTGGATAACATGTCTGAATGGGCAAACACTTGGCAAATGAGGTCAAATGTAGATAAATGGGGGGGCTGCCTCTCCCATGCTCTGTAGCAGGTTGGTCACTTGGTTCCAGCAATATATCTCTTTCCTTACTGAGAAAACAGGGGTTATCCCCATTAGGATCTTTTATTATGTTGACTAAGTTTTTGCACTGGATTATAATTTTCTCTTAGCTGGGTGTTAACTAATTACCATTAGGTCTATTGGACCATATTTACTATTTGGTGGTTGCCTATGGCTATTTATGCATATTCATATCATCTATGGTTGTCAGCAATTATCATTATCTTATATGAACTAAGCACTTTATATTGCACCATTGATCATATGCATGTGTTTAAGTATATGTTTAAGTATATGTTATTCCTGTTTATGGTTTACCTTATATGACAGCTTATTTAGTGTGGTCACACAGGCTATTCCTGTATGGTTAACATGTAATTACATGTATATCTTGTATTCCCCTGATATTTCCATTGATTATTTTCACAGACCCCTACACTGTGACTCTGCCCAAACATGGCACTTAGGTGTCGCCGCCTTTTCAAACATTATTTTAAATATTTGTATCTATGTATCTGTTTTTAAGAAAATTATTACAATAAAGTCATATATACCGTGCATTTTTTGTTATATACTCTGTTGTCCATTTCTCTTTCAGCTACTATTGTGATTATGGATGAGCTCCTTTCTGACCGAGCTGTTTGTTCGGATTTATTAATGTAGCTAAATGTAGAGTAATGCACCTAGGATAAAGTAATCCTATTGCTGCATGTACATTAAATAGGACCATACTTGGGACCACAGAACAGGAGAAGGACTTGGGTATTCTGGTTACAAGTAAACTGAGCAGCAGTATTCAATGTCAAGCAGCAGTCGCAAAAGCAAACAATATCTTAAGGTGTATAAAAAGAGAGTTAAAATCCCGCATCCTAATGTATTATTATTACCCCTTTAATCCCTTTGCGACCTCCGCCGTTCTAGTACAGCGGAGGTTGCTTCTCTCCCTTTGATGTGGGCTCAGGTGGTAAGCCCACATCTTTCCCGGGACATGTCAGCTGTTTTGAACAGCTGACATGTGCCCAGAACATCCGTGGGCAGAATTGTGATCCACCGCAGCTATTAACTCATTAAATGCCACTGTCAAACTCTGACAGCGGCATTTAACACGCACTTCAGGCCATCTGGCCAGAAATCCTCCCACCGGTGACCCTGTCATGTGATCGCGGGTCACCGGTGGGTTGGCATGATAACCAGATGTCTCCTGGAGACCTCTATGGTTGTCAGTGCTGGATTGCTTTGAGCGCCACCCGGTGGTCAGCACTCATAGCAAGTAAGCAATTCTGTTACATATAGGCGATCTGATGTAGCAGAGCCTATGTAGCAGAGCCTATAAGGTTATGGCAGCTTCTAGTCTCCCATGGAGACTATTGAAGCATGCCAAAAATAAAAACAAAATGTATTTAAAAATATTAAAAAAATAAAAAAATATAAAAGTTTAAGTCGCCCCTTTCACCCCATTCAAAATAAAACAATAAAAAAAACAAACACACATATTTGGTATCGCTGCAATCAGAATCTCCCGATCTATCAGTAAAAAAAAGGATTAACCTGATTGCTAAACGGCGTAGCGAGAAAAAAGTCAAAATGCCAAAATTACGTTTTTTTGCTCGCTGTGACATTGCATTAAAATGCAATAACGGGTGACCAATAGATTGTATCTGCACCAAAGTAGTATCAATAAAAACATCAGCTCGTCTTACAAAGAATAAGCCCTCAACCAACCCGAGATCATGAAAAATGGAGACGCTACGTGTCTCGGAAAATGGCGCCTTTTTTTAACAAACTTCGATTTTTTTTTTACCCCTTAAATAAAAAAGAACCTTGACATTTTTGGTGTCAATGAACTTGTAATCATAATGGAAAATCATAATGGCAGGTCAGTTTTAGCATTTGGTGACCATGGTAAAAAAAAAATCCAAAAAAAGTTGTGGAATTGCACTTTTTTTGCAATTTCACAGCACTTGGAATTTTTTTCCTGTTTTTGAGCACACGATATGGTAAAACCAATGGTGTCATTCAAAAGAACAACTCGTCCCGTACAAAACAAGCCCTCACGTGGCCATTTTAACGGAAAAATTAAAAAGTTATGGCTCTGGGAATAAGGGGAGGGAAAAACAAATGCAAAAATGAAAATGGGCAGAGTCTCTAAGGGTAAAAAATCACTTGTGAGGCCACATCTAGAATATGGGATCCAGTTTTGGGCTCCATATTTAAAAAAGGACATTCACAAATTAGAGTCAATTCAATGGCAGGCAAATAGATTATTACCAGGCCTCTCACATGATGAGAGATTGAAAAGTTGGGCTTATTTAGCTTAGAAAAAAGACACCTCAGAAGGGATCTCATTTACATGTATAAATATATGTGTGGTCAGTACAAAGGACTGGCACATGACTTATTTCTTCCAAAGATCTTACTAAGGACCAGGGGAACTGATTGTGGGTGGAAGAAAGGTGATTCTAACAGCTAAATAGGAAAGGGTTCTTTACAGTTAGAGAAGTTAGAATGTGGAATGCCCGACCACAAGAGGTAGTGATGGCAGACAGTATAACAGCTTTTATAAAAGGGCTGAATGATTTCCTCGATGCACATAACATTGAGGGTTATAGTTAATTTAGTAACAAAATTAACAATTGGTGGAAAAAGTTTGAACTTGAGGGACCTAGGTATTTTTTTAACCTACAGCTCTGGTAAAAATTAAGAGACCACTTTCAAATGTTCAGTTTGTCTGATTTTTCTCTTTCTAGGTATATTTTTGAGTAAAATGTAAATGTAAAATGTAAATTGTTTGTTTAGTCTACAAACTTCTTACAACATGTCACCGAATTTCCAAGCAATAAATTTTGGTCAAAATTAAAGAAAAAAATCCAGTGCTTTCTGACCTCAAATAAAGCAATGAAAACAAGTTCATAATTATTTAGAAACAACAATACTAAGGTTTTAACTCAGGAAGAGTTCAGAAATCAATATTTTGTGGAATAACCATGACTTTTAATCACTGCTTTCATGCGTCTTGACATGCTTGCCACCAGTCTTTCACACTGCTTCTGGCGAAAAAATTTAAGCAGTTCTTCTTTGTTTGATGGCTTGTGACTATTCATCATCTTCTTGATTACATTCCAGAGGTTTTCAATGGGGTTCAGGTCTGGAGAATGGGCTGCCCATGACAGGGTTTTGATGTGGTGGTCTCGTAATTTTTGCCAGAGCTGTATGTAACTATGTAACTACTAATGTCAGACTTACCGAGTGGTAGTTGCCTGGATCCACCTTCTTTCGTTTCTAAAATATTGGAACCACATTAACCATCCCCAATCCTTTGGCACCTTTTTTTGTGTTAAACTAGCTACAGTATATCAGGTGGTGAACTTTGATTTTTGCCTTGATGAAAGTTCACTGGAACAGACAGATCATTGGTGAACATGAATGAAAGTGCCTTTCAATATCTCAGCCTTTTCTTTGTCCTTTATAATTATCTTATTATTATTGTCTTTTGACTGGTCGATACTATCTTTTTTTTGGCATTGATGTATTTTTTTTAAAAAAATCGGGAAATATTTGAATGTTTGTGCTAATTTGTTTCTCTTTAGATAACTTTGCTAGCTTGATTTCTTTTCTACATTTCTTATTTAGAGCTTTATACTCCTGAAATGCTATTTTTGTATTCTCGGCCTTCAGGATTTTGAATGCCATTTGTTATTGTCTTGAGCTACCTTATTAATTCATAACATTTATTTTTATTCCTTGACATGTTATTACCAGAGGGTATAAGTTTTCTACTGGATTCTAGTAGTATTTCCTTAAATATGCCCCATTTATGTTCAGTATCCCCGGTTAATATGACATGATCCCAGTCTACTCATTGAAGCTCTTCCCTTAATTTGTTGAAATCAGCTTTCCTAAAGTTTCAAGTTTTGGCATTTCCCATTTGAATGTTTGATTGAACATGACATTGAAACTTACCATATTATGGTCACTGCTTCCAAAATGCTCCCTGACCTGTAGATCAGATATTGCATCTGGTCAATTTGCCAGAACCAAATCCAGCAGATTATCTTCCCTGGTTAGTTCATCTACCAACTAAGAGAGGTAATTGTCTTGAACTGCGGATAATAACTTGCAGATTTTAGCACAACCAGAAAATTCTATGTCCCATTGAATGTCTGGATAGTTAAAATCCCCCATAATGAGGACCTTATTATTATTTGGTGCCTTTTTAAATTTATTGCAGCATTTCATCCTCTACCTGTTCAGCTATATTAAGATGCTTGGAGCAATTAGCAGTTTTCCATTATTGCCATCCCCATGTACATTTACCCATACTGACTCTACATTCTCGCAGCTCTCCCCCCAATGTCGTAATTGAGCACAGGTTTTAAGTTGAATTTAATGAAAATACACACCCCTCCACCTTTATTGGCTTTCTTGTATTTTCTAAATGTAGTGTAACCCTATACTTTTGTTACACCATTATGGCTTTCTTTTCATCTGGCCAGGTTTCTGTAATGCCCACCATATTGTATTCTGTGACTGACATACAGTGCCTTGTGAAAGTACTCGGCTCCATGGAACTTTTCAACCTTTTCCCACATATCATGCTTCAAACATAAAGATACCAAATGTAAGTTTTTGGTGAAGAATCAACAATAAGTGGGAAATAATTGTGAAGTTGAGCGAAATTTATTGGTTATTTTAAATTTTTGTGGAAATAGAAAAACTGAAAAGTGGGGCGTGCAATTTTATTCGGCCCCTTTAACTTAATACTTTGTTGCGCCACCTTTTGCTGCGATCACAGCTGCAAGTCGCTTGGGGTATGTCTCTATCAGTTTTGTACATCGAGAGACTGAAATTCTTGCCCATTCTTCCTTGGCAAACAGCTCAGCTCAGTGAGGTTGGATGGAGATCGCTTGTGAACAGCAGTGTTCAGCTCTTTCCACAGATTCTCGATTGGATTCAGGTCTGGACTTTGACTTGGCCATTTTAACACCTGGATACGTTTATTTGTGAACCATTCCATTGTAGATTTTGCTTTATGTTTGGGATCATTGTCTTGTTAGAAGACAAATCCCCGTCTCAGTCTCAGATCTTTTGCAGACTCCAACAGGTTTTCTTCAAGAATGGTCCTGTATTTGGCTCCATCCATCTTTCCATCAATTTTAACCATCTTCCCTGTCCCTGCTGAAGAATAGCAGGCCCAAACCATGATGCTGCCACCACCATGTTTGACAGTGGGGATGGTGTGTTCAGGGTGATGAGTTGTGTTGCCTTTATGCCAAACATATTGTTTGGCATTGTTGCCAAAAAGTTCGATTTTTTTTTCATCTGACCAGAGCACCTTCTTCCACATGTTTGGTGTGGCTCCCAGGTGGCTTGTTGCAAACTTTAAACAACACTTTTTATGGATATCTTTGAGAAATAGCTTTCTTCTTCCCACTTTTCCATAAAGTACAGATTTGTGCAGTACGACTGATTGTTGTCCTTTGGACAGACTGTCTCACCTCAGCTGTAGATCTCTGTAGTTCATCCAGAGTGATCATGGGCCTCTTGGCTGCATGTCTGATCAGTCTTTTCATTGCTTTAGTTGAAAGTTTAGAGGGATGGCCGGGTCTTGGTAGATTTACAGTGGTATGATACTCCTTCCATTTCAATATGATCGCTTGCACAGTGCTCCTTGGGATGTTTAAAGTTTTGGAAATCATTTTGTATCCAAATCTGGCTTTAAACTTCTCCTCAACAGTATCACGGACCTGCCTGTTATGTTCCTTGGTCTTCATGATGCTCTCTGTGCTTCAAACAGAACCCTGAGACTATCACAGAGCAGGTGCATTTATACGGAGACTTGATTACACACAGGTGGATTATATTTATCATCATTAGTCATTTTGGACAACATTGGATCATTCAGAGATCCACATCCATTATCTTGGCTTATAAACGTGTAACATTATGACATAGAGCGTAGATATATTCACCCTCAAAGGGCTGTTAAAGGCATGCATACATCTCACAAGATGCACACCTACTAGTATTGTCCGTGCAGCCCATATTAAATGGGGCAACACAATGCAGATAAAAGCAGAGAAAACAATGGAAAGCTAGTAAGGAAAACACCATGCTCTTGTGTCAAACTATATGATATTGCGTTTAACTATTCACTTATTTGCCACCTCTGCTTCGTTCTACAGCCTCGCTTAGACTCATTGGAATTTTTAGTCCTCCAGATAGCACAGCACAGGTGAATATGCTAGAAGCTTCAAAGCTAGAAGTCCACGAATATGTGAAAATTACAGACTACACACAAATGGCATCAATAAGAAGTCCATGTGTCGTCCATCATAACATTGCAATGTATAGGAGAAGCTTTATAAATTATTCATATGTGAAAATTACTGATGAAACACTGATGGTATAAAGTGCCCATTGAATAGTAATACTACATGTACAAGTATCATGGTGAGATCTACATATAGGTCAAGTTAGCATAATTAACCCAGAGAATCTGAATAACGGTTGCACTGACTATAAGAATCTGAACTAATCTTTTAAAGACAGACTCCCAACATCTATATTTCTCGGAGTTCAAATGTCAGCAGGCAAACGAGCAGAGAGGTCATTGCAAAAATCAGCTGAGAAAGGAGGTTGGCAGAAATTCCAATTTATGAGTAATTGGTTGCATTGGTTGCTCAATGTGTCGTCCTTGCCAAGTGAAGCTGACAACAGTAAATATGGGCATGACTGGTCAACTCTGCAGCAGCTGTTATGTCCCTTCTGAGACTTTTCTTCTAAACTGCAGCTGTCTTTCTGGCACAAATAAAGTAAAGGATGTTTTTGTAAGGAAGGACAAACTGTCAATGCATTTGGGAATATTTTATGCTGGTTGTGTTAACTCCTCACATTGATCCTGTCATTAATGTTCACATAAAGGAAGAAGGATAAGACGCGTTATGTTTCTGCAGCCTTGGATATTGTGTGTTTGTAGAACATCTTTTATTCTCCATGTATAGTATCATTTCACTATAAAGACATTTACTAGGATGAAAGGTCCATCACAGAGCAGCTACAAAAGATGTGCAAGGAAATTCAGGTTTTCATTATTGAAATATTATTTATCATGCTACTAATGTAGAGTAGTTGTAAAATAATATCCTTACAATTTGTAAAAATGTTCCAACATTTTATTTTGCTTTATAATCATATAAAATGCACAAATATTCTAGCAAGGAAAATGCAAATTACTGCATGGAGCTGATTTTTGTGTTGTTTTAATATTAAAGCTTAATGGTCATTTTCATTTTATTTCACAAATCAATAAAACACATTAAAGTAAGAAACTTTTTAATATATTTTATTAGAGAAATCTGCTTTTCCTGTGCCTGGACTGATGAATCATTCTCAAGATTCTCATTTTATGGATAAAATCTGTATTCAGTGAAGACAGATTGTTACATTACTGAGATAGGAGATGGCAACTGCTGCTGATAATGTTCTATGTATATGGGAGGGGGAGGAGCTCTGCCTGTAGCTCCTCCTTTCTACCCTCTGCATAGAATCTTATCAGCACCAACTGCCATCCCCTATCTCAGTAAAGTAACACTGAACACAGATTTTACCCAAAATTGAGAATTTTGAGAATGAGAAAGAAGATTTCTGTGATGAGATATATTACATAATTTGCCCATTGTCCATTCAACTCTATGGGTCCGGATAACATAAAAAGTTATTTTGTTACTCCACTTTGGATCACACTCTGATCAAACTCAGATCAAATTTCGATTACAGTCTAATTAGAGTGTGATTAGCATAATCGGACCGATTTTCTCGGATGTGGAAAGAATAGTCGTGTGACCCTAACCGTAGACACACTCAACCTTCAATACCAGATATATAAGGTGAATTTACATTGCACGATTACAGTGAAAGATCACTCCTAGATTTCTCAATAATCATGCAGTGTAAATGAGATACCAATCACTATATGAACGTGTGAAACGCTCATACCTCTGGTGAAATGATTCATGCTGCTGAGAAAAATTACAACGTATAAGGAAGAAACGATCTATGACTAATTGTTCTGTTCGCATATGAAGTGAAGGATGCCTGTCTAAAGAGTTTACTACACGACCACTGATAAGCAAACATGTTGCCGCCAGTCAGCTGGTTTAAATCCCCCATAGATGTCTCTGTCCTTACATTTTCTCTAGGCTTGTGAAATCACAAAATAAGATGACCATCTTTAAAAAAAAATTTGTGGTAGTCTGGCATTGTGTATTTCAATATGTTTCTGTGTGAAAATATATTCTATTTCTATAGTGAGTCGTTCTTGGAAAGGTAACCGTGAGCTCATGTGTAGCCCCACTTGAGCAATTACTTGGTACCATATTTTTACTTCCTGGTGAAATTATAAAAATATTTAGATTTGAGAGTCCTCAGGATTGATACCTGGTGAAATAATGGAAATTTGTTTTGCTACAATATTTAATTACTGCTTTTATGTTTTACCCAATGGAAAAACAGGTTGCCATTCCATTTCCCAGTGGCAGGGGTGACTCAGGGAATCATAGTTCCTAGCAAGAGAAACACCCACTGGAGTTTGACACTTTTCGCAAATCCCATTCCAGGCTTTATATCCAAATAGAAGTATCATTTATAGACATATTTGTAGATGAGTAGTTCTCCAGCATGTATTTGTTTCTTCTAAATGGTTGGTGTATATGAGATCCTGATGATTTGCCAGCAGAACTTATATGCTGTCTTTGATGTAGAGATTTGGATTCAAAATCTATTTGAGCAGAATGATTCTTTTATATTTTGTCTTCTATTCATAAAAATGAAACATTCAGACCAAAACCAGAAAGTACTTTGTCTTCCAAAAAACATCCCCTCATTATTTTCCTAATTTAACTTTAGAATATTTTACTCCGGAGCCTTCCATCATCTGCTTTTTGATTTCGACAACTATCATTTTTCTATTGTACAAGCCCTACATGGTATGAATAGAGCGAGCAGTACAAATAATTTTTATTCCCAGCTTGTGGTGTGGAAAGAGATATGCTTCTATGAATACTTTGTAAAAGGCTGATTATGAATTGGCTACTCTATCCTGGTATTATGGGAAATTGCACCTGTGAGACACGAATGTACGTTTCAATAAAATCATTAATTATGTGCAAATGTGTCCTAACTGTACCTATTTATTAGCTACCTAAAAACAATTGTGGAAATACAACTGAGATTTCCAAATGTCGTGTTCATTTTTATCTGTCTAAATTCAGCTCACCCTACAAATTTGCCTTAGTGATACAGAATTTTAATTACATTTGGGATTATGTAAATTACCATGGGAAAACGGGACCTCAGCCAGTACTTTCCACCCACCTAAGAGAGTGTTGGTTCGGTATGTTGTGCTTAAGTCGCAGCATAATGTTTTATAGTATTATATCATATGCATCTATTATCACATTTTTATATTCTTCCTTCTCAATTAAACTTTGTTAAGTTTTAAAAGTGTGGCCAGTTAACTTCAATCAGCAAGATTATAGCTTAACCATCTGCCAAAATAGATTCTTCGAGTAGATAGCTTGCTGTTTACATGTGACGTAGCCCTGAAATGTTGAAACATTAAGTTTTAATGGGTCATATAATAGGCAAATGAAAAACAAATTTCCAGTGTATACTTTAAATTTCTGATGCTTTAGGGAAAAATCATAGAAAAAATCTAACTATTGTTTTATGTGCTTAATTCACACTGCAGCTTGGAAACCCTAGATCAAAAAGCTTTATTGAAGAAGGGGTCTGGCTTAGCTACTGAAATGAGCACTTGACAAGAAGAAAAAATGGAATAACCATAAACCACAAAGTAAGATAAAAGCAAGCAAATTCTATTTATACATCATCATAAAATATCAAATAGATATATTATAGAGGTCATGCGGATAGCAAGGAGGAACAACCAAAACTGAGGAGCAGACCGTAATTATAGATAGGGTAAAAAGACACCCAGAGTGGATCAATGTTGAAAAGTACCCACTTTTTGAATATAACTGGAGGAATGTGGAGAAAGTGCTTGTGCATGGAAAATAAGGTGCCAGAAAAAATCATGTGTCTAATCAAATCCTATGTGTAACTGCACAGTTATCACTAAATAAATCTCAACCATGTCACAAAAATACATGCTGCCACTTACCCATGTCTAAGTGAGTTGCAGTGCCCCACTCAACTCCAATGCGCGACGTTTCATCACGACTTTCTCAAGGGGAGGTGTTGAACACCTTTTTACCCTATCTATAATTACGGTCTGCTCCTCCGTTTTGGTTGTTCCTCCTTGCTATCCGTATGACCTCTATAATATATGTATTTGATATTTTATGATGATGTATAAATAAAATTTGCTTGCTTTTATTACACTTTGTGGTTTAAGGTTACTCCATTTTTTCTTCTTGTCTCATGCTATTTGGAGTACTCCTCATTTGCACTCTGTTTATTATGGGGAACCACACTGCACGTGAGCTAGTTCCTGGCCCTTATAGACCAATGATGTGGTTTTTGAATATTCGATTTACAATGAAATGAGCACTTGGTCATCGATATTCTCAGACACAGCACTGATCACATACCAAAACAGGAAATTCTAGCCAGTATAAAATATACGTTCAGATGTGGAGTTATCAAATCTCTTTGGGAATTAGGACACCTGAGATAAGCATATTTTCTTTTATTTTTTATAGTAAATTTGTAATTTGATAGTTGACAACTCTTTAAAAGTTAATTTCCTACATTTTAATTGGGACAATGCAGATGGAATTTAGTACAACTTCCAATTTAATCTAAGTATTAATTATAAGTAGATAACATATAAAATAATTCCTTTATTCAACATTAGTGCCAAACCTAAGGGTATATTGAGTGATCATCAGATTACATAAGATTTAACTTAACCTAAAAAAATTAATGTCTTCTTTTGGAAAAATACACTGCTCAAATGTTGAAAATCATTACTGATATAATTTATTGAAAATAAAATGGCATATTAACAGTTAATGGAACCAAAATCATAAAAAAATTGAGGCTAAGATTTCAAATCACCTTCAAAACCAAAAGAAAAAAACTAACTGAAATCATAAGTGGGTGGATGTAATTTCTGTAGTCCAAATAGGTCTCACATTACATACCTCTGTGCACTCCCAACAATGTCTGCGCAAACTCTTCATAAGATGGCGAATGTTGTGCCAGGGAATTAACTCCCCAAGATCTGCATCGAAACACCATCGAGATCCTAGACAGTCTGTGGCACTGCATGGTGGCATAGAATTAACTCATACATAATGTTCCATAGGTTATTAATTGGATTCGTGTATGGTGAACATGAGGGTCAGTCAATGGCCTCAATGCCTTTATCATTTAGGAGCTGCCTACAAACTTTGGCCACATGAGGCCAGTCATTGACCTGCACAAAGAGTAATCTAAGTCCAGCATACCATTTTAAGGTCTGATAATAGTGTCATGGAGGTTTCTATGATAACCCAAATATCTTCCACTACAAACTGACCCACCAACAAACTAGTCATGCTGGATGATTCTGCATGCAGTATAACTTTCATGTTTGTCAAGTGTGAACTCTGTCATGTTTAAAGTGAACTGTGAGCCAACGGAGGACCTGTCAATTCTGGTGTTCTCTGGCAAACGCCAATCGAGATGCGCTGGGCTGGGCTGTGGACAAAGGTCCCAGTAGAAGTTATCAGGACCACATGTCACCCTCAAAGTGTGTATTTCTGACAGTTTGATCAGAAATATGCACACCATGAGCCTGTTGATGACAATTTTGTAGAGCTTCAGCAGTGCACCTGTCACAAAGGAGTCCTGACATTCTATGGCATTTTACAGTTTCCCTCAACTGACAGCCCATGTCCTGGTATGCACCATGCTTTTGAGACTCCAATGGATGACACATCAAACTTTCTTCACTCACCACTAGAGAAGAATGCTTCAGGAAGAATAAAGAGAAAGTATTTTTCTGAGGCCAAAACAAGCAAAACCTTTCCCCTTTTTGAGGGTTGTCATGCTCTTGCCTTTTACACCTACTGTCACTTTTATTTGAAGTTGAAATTGATTCCCAATCACTTATGTTTCCTAGCTGAACATATTGATATCACTGAAATTTATAAGTCTTAGAGTTAGACTGTGATGCTTATTTGATTTTTTATGATAGTTTTAAGTAAAACTTATTTTATTTGTATCTAGTTACAGAAAAAAATAAAAATTATCTCAAAAATGTATTTTCAATCATTTGAACTTGAGTTTTCACTAGTGTAAATATAAAACTGATTAACCAGTCATTTATTCGTATGTCTAATTCGTACTGTCTAATCTGTACATAGCGAATAAGGTAGTAGAAGGTAATTCTTCATGCGTGCATGTTCTATTTCAAGGTGAAACCTATTCACACAGATATAGACAGAAAAGGGCTGAGGATAATTAATCTCTACCAAAGTCTACCTTCCATGGGAGGACCGCATCTAAGTCCACATCAGCATTTTACAGTTGGGAATTTCTGCATGGAGGGTTGCACTTTTCTGACCTAGTCCTCTTCAGGGAGTCCTGAATATGGCAGCAGTGTCCCAGTAGCTCATATTAATTGGAACATATCAAAACCCTTTCATTCTTGACACTTTAGTTCTCCACAATGGAGACACTGCGTGGTGAACTCCCAAAGGGCATGGTATTTTTCCTGACTGCTCGCTGTTATTTATGATATTTTGCTCATGCTGGGATAGCATATGTGCATTTTTATCCAAGTTTTAAAAACAGGTTAGAATGAGCAATAGTAAGACACCTGCCAGTACATAATAATGCTGTAATATTTGTTAAGAAAAAAAATGTAAAGCTTTAACTAGAAAAAGGAGGTAAGAGAGCGACAAAAAAGGCACTCAGCTTTTAGTACAAATTTGTAATACATGACAGCACTGGGAAGAAACTTTCCTGGCAGTGGTAAGCAAGGTAGAAGACTGCTTGGCAAAAAACTTTCTTGGCAGTGGTGAAGTGATATTTGTAGTTTCAAAGCAGAATGCACCATATGTATGGTGATCTGATCACCCTTAGGCTTGATAATGTTTCATTTACACAAAATTCTATTGTAACATATCACCAAGCTTATAATGTCACAATTTGCATATTTGAAATACATTAGACAGGAGAACAAAATATCTAATATCATGCAGCTGCAAAATGCCCTCAAAACATTTCGGTACCCAATCTGAGACTTGAAGATTTTTGGATCAGCCTTGTTTTTTACTAATTCTTCTGCCTTCATAAAAACATCCACAATAACCAATAGAGAGTATTACCTCTCAATGACATACAGTTGCAACACCGATGCATCTGCTTTTCTACCAGCTACGGCGCTTACAAGCAGATTCTGTGTGGTTTGATATTCTTCTTAATAGTGTTGTTAACCTGCCCATTGCCCGCACTTAGCGAAATGCTACAAGGAGGAAATTAACTTTAATCTACCCATCAGCGTCCCGGTTTCAGACTCAGGGGCAGCGCCAGCACTGGTTCAGTCACCGCAGAGTATAAAAAGTGGCAGCTGTAATTGCGCCCATGGTCCTGACCGACAGTTAACCCCAATGCAGAGCCAGTGTCAGTCAGTGCCAGGGGCGCGGTTACAGCTGCCACTCTTTACACTCAGAGCGATGACTGAACTTGCGCCGGCGTCGCCCCCCATGACAGAAACCTGAACGCTGCTGGGGGAATAAAGTTCATTTTCTCTCCTCAGCATTTGGCTACGAGCAGGCATCGGGCATGTTAATAGCACTATTAAAGGGAATCTGTCACCCTAAATTGGCGGGATATTTAAATGATGGCAGTCAGGTCAGATGGGCGGTGTTTTGGGTACTTGCCTTAACATGTTGTTCACCGCTGTCTCCATTATTTCTGGGAATTGTAGTCGTTGCCCTCCATATAACGCGCCTGCACATTGCAATCTTGAATTGCGCATGCGCAGTATGCTTTGCCCGCAGATTGCAATGCGCAGGCGCGTTATATGGAGGGCAACGACTACAATTCCAGAAATAATGAAGACAGCGGCGAACAACATGTTAAGGCAAGTACCCAAAACACCGCCCATCTGACCTGACTGCCATCATTTAAATATCCCCCCAATTTAGGGTGACAGATTCCCTTTAACATGCTGATTAACACCATACCTGCAGGATTACGTTTTTTCTGGTGACAGGTTGTCTTTAAAATTATTCACTCTGTGCATATTTTTGTTAGAACAACAATCTTCATTGTTTACCACACTACTGACAAGAGGCCATCCCTGTAGCTGCAGACATGGCATTTACTCTCCTTTCATTCACCGATTTGGATTACCTCTGTCATGTTGCCTGATATAAACAAATGTTATTTTAATTGTAGGAAATGCTGCTATGTGTTCTCCAAAAAACGGAAATCAGACAGCCAACATTTTTTACAGACACATTGAAAAACCATTATAAATAAGATTTTAAGTGATAAGTCTACAACACATAACTCTAATATGAAGACATTAACAGCATTCATTGTGAGTCATAAAATGCTGATAATTACAGTCGTAATAATCTGTAAAGGTTTCTCCAGCTTTCAAAAAAATGAAGGGCACATTCATTTTTTTTCCTGCAGAGGAAAAAGGTGTTCACAGATTTTTGGGTGAGAGCCCAGAGTGACTAGAGAATATAAGTTATGGTCCAACGAAGTGAATGGTAAAAGATGATGGCATCGAGTATTTAAATTATTTGTTAGGAAAGCCATATTCTCCTGATCGTGTTCAGAGAACATTGCATAAGTGTAACTCTTTATTCTGGTTTTGCACATACTGATTTTTACAATGATCCTGCTCTATCCCCCTGGTATTTTAAGACTCTGTGTTGCATGAAGTCATAAAAGATAGGTACAGAGGTGTATGAAGCGCTACTATATTCTTCTAAAATCAAAAACACTCGCTCCATCCTCTGACCACCTAAAAGTCTCCTGCATACGGGTCTGCTTTGTACAATAAGGCCTAAAAATGTACAGTATATGTGTGAACAAACAGAATGAGCATGGTGGCTCAGTGGTTAGCACTACAGCCTTGCATCTCTAGTGTCTTGGATTCAAATCCTATCAAGGACAATATCTACCTGGAGTTTGTATGTTCTCCCAGTGCTTGCGTGGGTTTCCTCCAGGTTCTGCAGTTTCCTCCCACACTCCAAAGACATACTGATAGGGAATCTATATTGTGAGCCCCAAATGGGGACAGTTCCGATGTCTGTAAAGTGCTATGGAATTAATGCGGCTATATAAGTGAGTAAAATAAATAAATAAAATGACTCAGTGACAAGGGTTGTCAACCATCCATAAATTCCTGGACAGTACCCAAAAATAGGGAAAATATTTTTGTCCTGTATGTAAAAAAAATTTGATGTGTCCATGATTTTTTTAAGCTGGAGAGACTGTATTTGTCACCCTTTCACAGTTCACATTGAATACAACTAACGTCTTCATATATGATTTATGGTCTGTAAACATGTGTCTTTTATAATTTCAATGATTTACTATCATCATCTAAAGCAGGGGTGCGGAATCATTTTCTGCCAAGGGCCATTTGGATATTTATATCATCCTTCGGGGGCCGTACAAACTCCGCCCACAAAGTACATCCTGACTCTGGCACTGGTGTTAGGACGTAATCTTTCATTGCATGCCCTTCAGTGTTCTGTAGTGAACACTACGTGTGTGTGCTTACAGAGCAAGAAGAAATTAATGAGCTGGTGGCGATCAAAATACAGCTCCCTGCCAAAGCACAGCGGTCCCTGAGAATCTGCCCGGGGGCCTTATAAAAGGTCACTGAGGGCCGTAAGTGGCCCTGAGGCCTGAGGTTCCCCACCTCTGATCTAAAGTGTCCATAAAAAATATTGGCTGTCTGTGACTTTTTGAGAGGCTGTCCATAAAAAAAACAACAACTTGACAACCCTGTTAGTGACCTGTTAGAAAAATCTTCTTTTCTTTTAACTAAGGAAACTAAGAATCAATAGCACAGATATCGGTTGTTGGGATGCAATCAATTAACATCGCAAAAATGTTTTCTATCCTGCAAGAATTTATACACATGGCAAATCGATACCATCATAATATTGTGGATCTGATTGTTTAACTGATCAGTCTGCATATCATAGGTAGGTGCATGCAAATTTTAGTACATGGGTAAAGATTGTTGCTTTAGAGAAAATAGAGATAATAACAGATACAAGAATGACTCGCTGTATGATTTGTGTAATTAAACCCTTTAAAATGATATGTTTATGTACTATACAAAAGACTCAATAAGCATGTCTGGATAATGATTCTGAAAAGGAGTCTGACAGTATGTTTGTTCTCGTGCCAATCCTATAAAAAATAGTAACTGGCAGCGGAGTAATTCCTAGCAATATTCATCATGCTAAGCAAAGGGAAAATGGCAGGAGATTGATAAAGATGAAAGGACATTTATCTCTACATATTTGAAGGTGAAATACAATGTGGAATTGTGATACTTTGGTATAAATATTTGTTACATTGATAGATTTGTAACAATACCATAAAATGAGAACAATGGAAGAAGAATGAACTGATAAGATTAGGTGTGTCCAGCGAGCAAGGGAAAAAATTGGATTTTTAAACTACCGTATATACTCGAGTATAAGCCGACCCGAGTATAAGCCGATCCCCCTAATTTTGCAAAAAAAAAAACTGGAAAAACGTATAGACTCGAGTATAAGCCTAGGGTGGAAAATGAGGCAGCTACTGGTAAATTTCAAAAGTAAAAATAGATACCAATAAAAGTAAAATTAAAGTAGGTTAAATGTTTTTGAATAGCCTTATTGAATCAGGAGACCCATATGCTGCTCCATAGATTATGCCCCATATGCTGCTCCACAGATTATGCCCCATATGCTGCCCCATATATTATGCCCATATGCTGCCCCATAATTATGCCCCATATGCTGCCCCATATATTATGCCCCATATGCTGCCCCATATATTATGCCCCATATGCTGCCCATATATTATGCCCCATATGCTGCCCCATAGATTATGCCTCACAAGATGCTCCATAGATTATGCCTCATATGCTGCCCATGTATTATGCTCCACAAGATGCTCCATAGATTGTGCCCCCTATGCTGCCCATGTATTATGCCCCACAAGATGCTCCATAGATTGTGCCCCATATATTATGCCCATATGATGCTCCATAGATTATGCCCCATATGCTGCCCCATGTATTATGCCCCACAAGATGCTCCATAGATTGCGCCCCATATGCTGCCCATGTATTATGTCCATACGCTGCCCCATGTATTATGCCCCACAAGATGCTCCATAGATTATGCCCCCATATGATAGTATAGGCCCCTTATGCTGCCGCTGCAAATGAAAAAAAAATGACATACTCACCTCTCGTCGCTTGGGGCCAGGTGCCGGTGTCTTGAGCAGGCGGGGACGCCGGTGTGCTATTGGGGACAGGTGTCGGTGTCACCGCTGGCTCAGGCCCCGGCACCTGCAATATTCACCTGTCCCGGGTCCACTGATGCATGCCGCTGTCTTCCGGGTCCTCCGGCAGTGACTGCTCAGGCAGAGGGCGCAGCGCCCACTAACCACGTCATCGCACCCTCTGACCTGAACATTCACAGCTAGAGGACGCGAGGACACAGCAGCGCGCAGCGGTGGACCAGGGAGAGGTGAATATCGCTTATACTCACCCCCTCCTGGCGCGGTCTCTGCAGCCCCTGCTCTTCTCCCACGGTCTCCGGCAGCTATGCCTAACTTCAGCGGTCACGTGGTACCACTCATTAAAGTCATGAATATGCGCATATTCATGACTTTAATGAGCGGTACCACAGGACCACTGAACACAGGCGCCGGAGACCGTGGGAGAAGAGCAGGGGCTGCAGAGACCGTGCCAGGAGAGGGTGAGTATATAGGACAGCTGCGTTCCCCCTTCCCCACCGACCCCCTGGTATATGACTCGAGTATAAGCCGAGAGGGGCACTTTCAGCCCTAAAAAATGGGCTGAAAATCTCGGCTTATATTCGAGTATATACGGTATATGAATTAAAAGCTAACATACGATGTCCAGCACTGAGTACACACTGGCTTGGAGCCCTGAACGATCGACTACGTCTTATTCATGACCTCAATTTTAACTATATGAATTAAAAGCTATTTTTTTACCATCACTGCTCGCTGGACACACCTGACCTTATTGGATTCCGTTGTGGTTGCTTCACCCAAGTCCGTTCAAATTGGCGGTATGCTAACAGGAGGTCAAGACAGGAGGAGTTGGTGAGCTCACTTTCTTGTTATATATAAAATGAACTGGGTCCAAGACTATTTTAATAAGATTAGGATTACATGCTCAATAACCTAATTATATGGACATCCAAATAATTGCAAGACAAACTTGCTCGAATAAAGACAAAATTATTTCTTCACTGCAGGACCAGTGATAATGATGAAGAGGTTAAAAAATATATCTGTGGAGGAAATAGTAATCAGATTTATTAATATTGATCACTGAAGGAAGTCTGCTGTTAGGGTCTGCGGAACGCACCAAATATAAGATGTAGAGAGGTGCGTTCGCAGCCCGGGGTCCACCGTGCAGGCAGCACCAGATGCTAGTAAGATGGAGTAAGTAGCGAACTCTGTTATCCCGCAGAGTCGCTAAAATAAACGCCGTAACGCGCTGTGGAAGTTACTGCGAACTCTGTTATTCCACAGAGCTGCTAGCGGGAATGCCGCAGCACTATATGGTGATATAAGCGAACTCTGTTACACCACAGAGTCGCTGAGGTAAAGACGCAGAGATACGTACTGTGTCCTGTTAACACCACAGGGATACACAGATAACTGCTGTGCGGATAGCAGTCCGTGATCATGAAGACAGCAACGCAATCAAGCAATCTCCTCACCGGAGAAGCCGGTATTCTAGGGGCTTATTTCAGCCAAGCCCTAACCACGTGCACCCAAATCTCCTCACCGGAGGTGCCGGTATTCTAGGGGCTTATTTCAGCCGAGCCCTAACCACATGCGTACATGATCACACTGGCGCAAAGCACATAATGCAATTGATCCTAGTGCACGGCCGATGCGGTAAGGACAGCCTTTTATAGCAGCCACGAGAAAAAGACCTTCCAGGAAGGACCAATGGAAAGCTGCTTCAGAACATCAACAGCCAGAGGACCTTCCTGAAGGACCAATAGGAGTGGAAGCTCTGTCTGAGCATGTGACCCCTGATCTCCAATGGGAGATCTTGCCCTGGGCATGCTCAGATGAAGAAACAAAGGACTTAGACCTAAAGACGTCTGCTCGCCGCTGACCAGTAATGGCTACAATAGCAGAACCTGAAGAGGCAGCAGCAAGTCTCTGCACAGTATTAGACTGGGTGAGACGCTGGGACCGACGTCTTTGCTGAGCAGGCTCCACTGTGGCCGGAGATGGATGGGGGACTGCAGCGGGACTGGTTCGAGACTCCCCTTGTGCAGCAGGGGGAACACGAACCCTAACATTACCCCCGCTCCTAGGGCCCCCCTTCTTTGGGCCTCGCTGCGCTCAAAGGCAGCGATGAGCTGCGGAGCATGAACATGCTCGGCAGGCTCCCAGGACCTATCCTCAGGCCCATGACCCCTCCAATCCACCAAATAAAATTTTTTGCCTCGTACCACCTTGCACCCAACAATGGCGTTCACCTCATGATCGTCGGTAGATGAACCCGACGTCCCGGCAGATGACTCGGAAAACCGGGAAATGGCCACTGGTTTCAGGAGGGACACGTGAAAAGTGTCGGTGATACCAAGGCGAGGCGGAAGGGCTAGGCGGTAAACCAACGGGTTCACCTGCTCAAGAACTTTAAAGGGACCCAAAAAGAGAGGAGCCAACTTGGTGGAATCTACAAGTAGCCTGATGTTTCGGGCAGAGAGCCACACTAGGTCACCCGGAGCAAATGTAGGAGCGGGGCGCCGATGGACATCGGCCGAAGACCTCATTCTCTCTTTGGAGGCCTGAATGGCATCTGTTATGTTTCGGTAGCTGAGGAGTGCAGGCAAAAAAGGAAATACACCAGAGCAGTTGGAATCTATGAGATTGCAGTACCCTGACTAACCACCGCAACTAGAGGCAGCCGTGGAGCGTTCCTACGTTGGTCCTAGACGCCTCGTCACAGCCTGAGAAACTAACTACACCTAAAGATAGAAATAGGAAAGCTATCTGCCCCGTAGCAGAACCCCAAAGATAATAGAAAGCCCCCAAACATGTAATGGCGGTTAGACAAGAGGAAATACTGACACAGAAAGAAAATAGTATGAGCAAACGCTGGGGCCCAAACTATCTAAATAGAAAAGGACAGGAAGGGTACTTACTGCAATCCCAGAAAACCCTGAAAAACACCAACTCTACTAATTTCAAAATCACCTGAGATCACACGACCTCTACCACCTAAATTAGTTCTCTGGTGTAACAAAAACAGCAGCCACTGAAAAAACTGGAAAAAGCAAAAGTACAAAACACAGTGGCTGAACTAAACTGAGAGGGCAAAAGCCCCCGGAGGGGACCCAGAAGGCCCCCACAGAAGTGCAGGACAAAATGCAAAAATATAGCAAAAACACAAAATAAGAAATTGTCTTATCTGATAGCAGGAGATGCAGACACGACACAGCAGGCTACAAGGGAAACTGGAAAGAAGGATTCAGACCAGAACAATTGATCACCGGCAACCCTGATGGGAAAATGATTCCCTTAAATAAGACCAATCAGTAACACCTGATTCCCATTCCTCACAATCCTCACTAGTACCGCTTGTAACCACCAGAGGGAGCCTCTGCTCAGAACTCATCTCAAACCCATTCACAACAGTACCCCCCCTTGAGGAGGGGTCACCGAACCCTCATTTGAGCAACCAGGTCGGTCAGGATGAGTTCTATGATACGCACGGATAAGTCTCCTAGCATGGATGTCCGAAGCAAACACCCAAGAATTATCTTCCTGACCATAACCTCTCCACTTAACCAAATGCTGGAGTCTTCGTCTAGAAAAACGAGAATCCAATATTTTCTCAACCACATACTCCAGATTGCCCTCAACCAAAACAGGGTCAGGAGGCACAGCAGCAGGAACCACTGGCTCAACAAACCTCTTCAACAAGGACTTGTGGAACACGTTATGGATCTTAAATGTCCCTGGAAGAAGCAAACGAAAAGAAACAGGATTAATAATCTCCATGATCTTATAAGGTCCAATGAACCTAGGCTTAAATTTAGGAGATGCTACTCTCATAGGAATATTCTTTGAGGACAACCAGACCAAGTCCCCCACTTTAAACCGAGGACCATCAGTCCTATGCCGGTTAGCAAACCGCTGGGCCTTCTCCTGAGAGAGGGACAACCTCTCCACTACCTGGTCCCAAATCTGCTGCATACGCTCAACAACAGAGTCAACACCTGGACAGACAGAAGCCTCCGTCTGTCCTGAAGAAAATCGAGGGTGAAACCCAAAATTACAGAAAAACGGAGACATCAAAGTGGCAGAGCTAGCCCTATTATTAAGAGCAAACTCAGCCAAAGGCAAAAAAGAGACCCAGTCATCCTGATCAGCAGACACAAAGCATCTTAGATAAGTCTCCAATGTCTGGTTTGTTCTCTCAGTTTGACCATTGGTCTGAGGATGAAATGCCGAGGAGAAAGACAATTGAACACCCAGTTTAGAACAAAAAGTCCTCCAAAATCTGGAAACAAACTGGACTCCTCTGTCAGACACAATGTTCTCAGGAATGCCGTGTAAATAGAGTTGAGCGATACTTTCCGATATGCTAAAGTATCGGAATCGGAATGGTATCGCCGATATCACTAAAAAATCGGCGATACCCGATACCGATACCGGAAGTCCCATGTAAGTCTATGGGAACAAAATATCGCAACTAAAAAAACCCCATTCTTTCCTTGTAAACACTAAATATACACACATAGAATACATATATATATATATACATGTCATTGTGACATATATATATACATATATGTATAGTTTATACACTTCTACATAGTAAAATATCCTTTGATTCAATTGCCGGGTAAAGCCGGCTTCAGTGAAAAGACAGAAGCACCCGACATGAAATGACACTTGGTGTATATAGGGTTAAACATTTTCTTTCATGTCCTTTGCTATCTAATTTGCACAAACAATTAAATCAGACTATGTGTGCAAAATTTCACACCTGTAGGGGTTAATTAAAGGTGTAAATTCGTTGTAAAAAAAAACGGACTTTTTTGCTACGAATTTACACCTTTAATTAACCCTAGAGGTGTGAAATTTTGCACACATAGTCTGATTTAATTGTTTGTGCAAATTAGATAGCAAAGGAAATGAAAAGACATGGTTAACCCTATGTACACCAAGTGTCATTTCATGTCGGTCACCCGACATGAAATGACACTTGGTGTACATAGGGTTAAACATTTCTTTTCATGTCCTTTGCTATCTAATTTGCACAAACAATTAAATCAGACTATGTGTGCAAAATTTCACACCTCTAGGGTTAATTAAAGGTGTAAATTCGTTGTAAAAAAACCGGACTTTTTTGCTACGAATTTACACCTTTAATTAACCCCTAGAGGTGTGAAATTTTGCACACATAGTCTGATTTAATTGTTTGTGCAAATTAGATAGCAAAGGAAATGAAAAGAATGGTTAACCCTATGTACACCAAGTGTCATTTCATGTCGGGTCACCCGACATGAAATGACACTTGGTGTACATAGGGTTAAACATTTCTTTTCATGTCCTTTGCTATCTAATTTGCACAAACAATTAAATCAGACTATGTGTGCAAAATTTCACACCTCTAGGGGTTAATTAAAGGTGTAAATTCGTTGTAAAAAAAACGGACTTGTTTGCTACGAATTTACACCTTTAATTAACCCCTAGAGGTGTGAAATTTTGCACACATAGTCTGATTTAATTGTTTGTGCAAATTAGATAGCAAAGGACATGAAAAGACATGGTTAACCCTATGTACACCAAGTGTCATTTCATGTCGGGTTCTGCATTTTCACAAAAGCCGGCAATTGAATTAGCGGCTATTATACTATGTAGAAGTGTATGAACTACAAATATAAATATATATATATATATGTGTCACAAATTCAATGACATGTATATATATATATGAGGTGTAAAATTGCTGAAAATAAATGCGTGGGCTCCCGCCCTATTTTCGCAACCAGACAGACAAAGCCAGTGAGTGGGGGCAGATAATAATAGCCCAGAGAGGGACCATTATTTTTGCCCCCCCCCGGCTACTAACATCTGCCCCCAGACACCCCAGGAAAGACAAATCTATAATTAGATTCGCCCTTTCTGGCACTTTGCCCGTCTATTCCCATTGCCCTGTAGCGGTGGCGAATGGGTTAATATGGGGTTAAAGCCACCTTGCTTTGAAAGGTGACCTTAAGCCAGGTTAATAATTGAGAGCTGTCAATTAGACAACTATCAATTATTAATCCTATTGCATGAAATAAAAATAAAACACACACACTTTAATTAAAAATCATTTTAATGAAATAAAGACACATGTTTTTGACCATCTTTTATTTTACTGCAAAAACCATTTCCTGTAATAAAAATAAAATAAAAAAGCAAAATTATTCTTACCTATCCCATGCACAGTCAGGTCCCACGGTGTAATCCTTCAGAAAGGGTTAATGTTTACTGCAGGGACCGCAGCTAATGCTGCAGCCTCACAGTAAACCCCAAATGAATGAGTTCCTCTCCTGCCTGACAGGAGAGTAAAGGCTGGGTGTCACATAACGATACACCAGCGATCCCGACAACGATATGCAGTTGTCAGGATCGCTGGTGTATCGCTACATGATCGCTGCTGAGCTGCCAAACAGGCAGCTCAGGCAGCGATCTGGGACAGCGACACTGCGGGTAACATCGCTTAAGGGCCCGTCTCACATAGCGATATCGCTACCGAGATCGCTGCTGAGTCACTAGTTTTGTGACGCAGCAGCGAGCTCACCAGCGATATCGCTGTGTGTGACATTCAGCGACGATCAGCCCCCTGCCGGGTATCGCTGATCGTCGCAGAAATGTCAGGACCTTTTTTTGATCGCTGGTTTCCCTCTGACAGGCACGCATCGCTGCGTGTGACAGGCGGGAAACCAGCGATCAAAGGTCCTGACATTTCAGCGACGATCAGCGATACCCGGCAGGGGGGCTGATCGTCGCTGAATGTCACACACAGCGATATCGCTGGTGAGCTCGCTGCTGCGTCACAAAACTAGTGACTCAGCAGCGATCTCGGTAGCGATATCGCTATGTGAGACGGGCCCTTAAGTGGAAAGCTTAATTGATTGCTTTCCACTTTCACTTCAGGTCAGCCAGGGACACAATCAGTGACGTCAGAGGGAACTGATTAACAAAAATAGGGGTTCCCTTTGAAAAAAAAATGGCGTGGGGTCCCCCCTATTTTTGTTAACCAGCCAGATGAAGCAGACCGCTGAGGCCTGGATTTTCAGGCTGTTAAGGAGCCAAGATCCATGGACCTTGCCAGCCTGATAATACCAGGCCACAGCAGTCTGCATATCTTGGCTGATTAACAAAAATAGGGGATCCCCTCGAAAAAAATTGGCGTGGGGTCCCCCCTATTTTTGTTAACCAGCCAGATGAAGCAGACCGCTGAGGCCTGGATTTTCAGGCTGTTAAGGAGCCAAGATCCATGGACCTTGCCAGCCTGATAATACCAGGCCACAGCAGTCTGCATATCTTGGCTGATTAACAAAAATAGGGGATCCCCTCGAAAAAAATTGGCGTGGGGTCCCCCCTATTTTTGTTAACCAGCCAGATGAAGCAGACCGCTGAGGCCTGGATTTTCAGGCTGTTAAGGAGCCAAGATCCATGGACCTTGCCAGCGTGATAATACCAGGCCACAGCAGTCTGCATATCTTGGCTGATTAACAAAAATAGGGGATCCCCTCGAAAAAAATTAGCGTGGGGTCCCCCTTATTTTTGTTAACCAGCCAGATGAAGCAGACCGCTGAGGCCTGGTTTTTCAGGCTGGTAAGGATCCAATATCCATGGACCTTGCAAGCCTGATAATACCAGGCCACAGCAGTCTGCTTAGCTTGGCTGGTTAACAAAAATAGGGGATCCCCTCGAAAAAAAAACGGCGTGGGGATCCCCCCTATTTTTGTTAACCAGCCAAGTAAAATGCAGACTGCTGCGGCCTGGTATTAAAAGACTGTCAAGGCCCATGGATTTTGGCCCTCAACAGCCTGATAATACCAGGCTACAGCAGCCCCACATTTGGCGCATCAAAAGATGTGCCAATTGTGGCACTTTACCCGGCTCTTCCCACTTGCCCTGTAGCGGTGGCAAGCGGGGTAATAAGGGGTTATTGTCACCGTTGATTGCACGGTGACAATAAGCCCGGTTAATAATGGAGAGGCGTCAATAAGACACCGATCCATTATTAATCCCAAAGTTATTAAATGTGTAAAAAAAAGACAAAGCAAGAAAAAAGTATTTTAATGAAATAAAAGAGACAACACAGTTTTCATTTCTTTTATTACTCTCTCATTCCTGCGACGCCATCGATCTCCTGTAAAAAAAGAAAAAAAACAAACCAACAGTATACCACCTGTCCGACGCAGTCCATAACGATAGTCCCACGACGATCCAGCTCTGCTACATCGCAATGACAGGCAGAGCCTGTCATTGCAACGCAGCACAGCTGATTACCTGCTTCCCCGGCGGTGACGTCATCGGACTGACTGCTTTACGGCCGGGATTACCCAGCAGTCACTGCAGTTATCGCGAGAAACTGCATGTGACCGCCGGGGAGAAGAGGATGGCGGCCATGAAGCAGTCCAGGACGTGACCGCCGGAGATCTTCTGCCAGGTAAGTGCCGCTGACTCCTGACAGACCCGACAGACGGACACTGACAGTGACAGTGACATCCCGATTCCGGTATCCGATAAGACGAAAATATCGGAACTCGGAATCGGAATTCCGATACAGCTAATATCGGCCGATACCCGATATTTGCAGTATCGGAATGCTCAACACTACGTGTAAACGAACCACGTGCTGAAGGAACAACGGCACCAATTCAGAGGAGGAAGGCAACTTAGGTAATGGCACAAGATGTATCATTTTGGAAAACCTATCACAAATTACCCAGATGGTGGTCATTCTCTGAGAAACAGGAAGATCGGAAATGAAATCCATAGAGATATGGGTCCATGGTCTCTTGGGCACAGGCAATGGCATCAACAAACCACCAGAGCGAGAGCAAGGCTTGGAGCGAGAGCAAGTCCCGCAGGACTGCACAAATTCCCTGACATCGCGAGACAAGGTAGGCCACCAAAAGGACCGACTAACCAAGTCTCTGGTACCAAAAATTCCAGGATGCCCAGCCAATGCGGAACAATGAATCTCAGACATCACACTCTTTTTCCATTGGTCCGGGACAAACAATTTTCCAACAGGGCAGCGCTCGGGTCTATCCTCCTGACACCCCTCCAGAGCAAGTCTCAAATTGGGCGAGATGGCGGAAAGAACTACACCCTCCTTCAAAATAACAGAGGGATCAGATAGCTCAGGAGAGTCCGCAAGGAAACTCCTCGAGAGGGCATCCGCCTTAACATTCTTAGTGCCAGGAAGAAAGGAAACCACAAAATTAAAACGTGTGAAAAACAAGGCCCACCTGGCCTGTCTAGGATTGAGTCGCTTGGCAGATTCCAAATAGACCAGATTCTTATGGTCCGTAAGGACCACCACCTGATGTTTGGCTCCCTCCAGCCAATGTCTCCACTCTTCAAAAGCCCACTTCATGGCCAATAACTCCCGATTACCCACGTCATAATTACGTTCAGTAGGAGAAAATTTTCGAGAGAAAAAGGCACAAGGGTTACTTTTAGAGGTCTCTGGATCTTTTTGGGACAAAACCGCACCTGCCCCAATTTCAGAGGCATCAACCTCCACCTGAAATGGCAGAGAAACATCAGGCTGCCGTAGAACAGGAGCAGAAGTGAATCTCTGCTTAAGTTCCTGAAACGCAGAGACTGCCTCAGGAGGCCAATTCACCACATCAGAACCCTTTCTGGTCAAATCAGTTAATGGTTTAACAATAACAGAGAAATTACCAATAAATTTACGATAAAAATTGGCAAAACCCAAAAATCTCTGAAGAGCCTTTAATGAAGTAGGTTGGACCCAATCACAGATGGCCTGAACCTTGACCGGGTTCATTTCAATAACAGATGGGGACAAAATGAATCCCAGAAATGAGATCTTCTGTACGCCAAAAAGACACTTTGATCCCTTCACATACAGAGCATTCTCTCTCAAAATCTGGAATACAGTTCGAACATGTTTCACATGAGAGTCCCAGTCATTAGAAAAAATCAAGATATCATCCAAATAAACAATCAGAAACTTGTCCACAAAATCCCTGAAAATGTCATTCATGAAGGACTGGAAGACGGAAGGAGCATTAGTGAGCCCAAAGGGCATCACAAGGTACTCAAAATGCCCTTCAGGGTGTTAAATGCCGTCTTCCATTCATCCCCGTGCTTAATGCGAATAAGGTTATACGCCCCCCTGAGGTCAAGCTTGGTAAACCAAGTAGTGTTTTTCACCCTGGAAAACAGGTCAGAAATCAAGGGTAACGGGTATTGATATTTCACAGTAATATTGTTCAAGAGACGATAATCAATACACGGCCTTAATGAACCATCTTTTTTGGCCACAAAGAAAAAACCGGCACCTAAGGGTGAAGAGGATGGTCTGATATGACCCTTCTCTAATGATTCCTTGATATAAGACCGCATAGCGTCATGTTCAGGTACAGACAAGTTAAAAAGGCGACCCTTAGGGAATTTACTACCTGGCACTAATTCAATAGCGCAGTCATAGCTCCTATGGGGAGGCAAGGATGCAGATTTACTTTCGCTAAACACATCAGAAAAATCAAACAAAAAGTCAGGAACATCCTCAGCCTGGGGGAGGCAGAAAAAACAGGAGTGTTGGCACTAACACATTGGCAGCCCCAACTGGTTACAGACACAGATTTCCAATCCAAAACAGGATTATGAGACTGTAACCAAGGGAAACCCAGCACTATAATGTCATGCAGATTATATAGAACCAAAAATTTGCAGCACTCCTGGTGATCAGGTTCAACCCTCATTATCACCTGAGTAGAAAACTGGGGTTTATTCTCAGCCAAAGGGGTAGAATCGATCCCCAGTAGGGGAATAGACTTCTGTAGGGGTATCAAGGGAAACCCACAACGTTTAGCAAAATCATAATCCATCAGGTTAATAGCTGCTCCAGAATCAACGAAAGCCTGAGCAGAAAATGAGGACAGAGAGCATATCAGAGTGACAGTTAATAAAAACTTAGTCTGATCACTACCCAAGACAACTGAGCGTGCAAAATGTCTTCCCCGCTTAGGGCAGACTGAAATAGCATGAGAGGCATCACCACAGTAGAAACATAACCCATTGCGCTTTCGAAACTCATGACGCTGTGCCCCAGACACCACTCCATCACACTGCATGGGCTCAGCAGCTGGCTCACAAGGCAACACCATTCCACGCATACTTCTCTGCTCACGCAAACGTCTGTCAATTTGAATCGCCAATGACATAGAATCATTGAGACCAGAGGGGACAGGGAATCCCACCATAACATCCTTTACATTATCCGACAGACCCTTCCGGAAAAGGGCCGCCAAAGCGTCGTCATTCCATTTGGTCAGGACTGCCCACCTACGGAATCTCTGACAGTATAACTCAGCGTCATCAAGCCCCTGATTTAATGCCAACAAGGCTTTTTCAGCTTGATCAGTGACATTAGGCTCATCGTACAATAACCCCAAAGCCTGAAAAAATGCATCAACATCACTCAAAACAGGATCCCCAGGTATCAGGGAAAAAGCCCAATCCTGAGGATCGCCGCGCAGGAGAGAGATGATAATTTGAACCTGCTGCGCTGCGTTTCCTGAGGACTTAGATTTTAAGGCAAGAAACAATTTACAATTATTTTTGAAATTCTGAAACTTAGCTCGATCCCCTAAAAACAAATCTGGCATGGGGATCCTAGGTTCCACAACAGGCAACCTAACAAGATATGCAGCAATACTCTGAACCTCAGTGGCAAGCTGATCCACACGGCCAGACAACTGTGCAAACTCCATTGGGAGAAAAGATCCTCCCCAGCACCCAGAGATACAGAGGGAAAAAAAAAAAAAAAATGCAACAAATATTTTTTCCCTTCTGTGAGTACCATACAATTTTTTTTTAGGCCGGTGATACTGTTATGTTTCGGTAGCTGAGGAGTGCAGGCAAAAAAGGAAATACACCAGAGCAGTTGGAATCTATGAGATTGCAGTACCCTGACTAACCACCGCAACTAGAGGCAGCCGTGGAGCGTTCCTACGTTGGTCCTAGACGCCTCGTCACAGCCTGAGAAACTAACTACACCTAAAGATAGAAATAGGAAAGCTATCTGCCCCGTAGCAGAACCCCAAAGATAATAGAAAGCCCCCAAACATGTAATGGCGGTTAGACAAGAGGAAATACTGACACAGAAAGAAAATAGTATGAGCAAACGCTGGGGCCCAAACTATCTAAATAGAAAAGGACAGGAAGGGTACTTACTGCAATCCCAGAAAACCCTGAAAAACACCAACTCTACTAATTTCAAAATCACCTGAGATCACACGACCTCTACCACCTAAATTAGTTCTCTGGTGTAACAAAAACAGCAGCCACTGAAAAAACTGGAAAAAGCAAAAGTACAAAACACAGTGGCTGAACTAAACTGAGAGGGCAAAAGCCCCCGGAGGGGACCCAGAAGGCCCCCACAGAAGTGCAGGACAAAATGCAAAAATATAGCAAAAACACAAAATAAGAAATTGTCTTATCTGATAGCAGGAGATGCAGACACGACACAGCAGGCTACAAGGGAAACTGGAAAGAAGGATTCAGACCAGAACAATTGATCACCGGCAACCCTGATGGGAAAATGATTCCCTTAAATAAGACCAATCAGTAACACCTGATTCCCATTCCTCACAATCCTCACTAGTACCGCTTGTAACCACCAGATGGAGCCTCTGCTCAGAACTCATCTCAAACCCATTCACAACAGGCATCCTGGGTGCGGTCCCAAATGTCCCGTGCCTCCACAGCCCAGTCTGCCACCCTGGAATCGGCGGAAGACACACGCATGGGCACTGGTACCCGCGGATGTGACCGTAGTTCAGGAGGAATGGGGTCTGTCCGGTGGAGTCAGCCACAGCATTATTTAGAGCGAACTCAGCCCACGGTAGCAAGGATGCCAAGTCATCCTGCCTGGCAGAGACAAATTGTCACAGGTATGTGACCAAGGTCAGGTTGGCACTCTCTACCAACCCATTCGTCTCAGGATGGCATGCAGAGGAGAGATTCAACTCAATGCTGAGTAAACGACACAGCTCTCTCCAGAACCGAGACGCAAACTGGGGACCTCGATCACTGACAATTTTGTCTGGCATACCGTGTATGAATAATGCTGCCAAGGCCCGTGCAGACGGTAACTGTGGTAACGGCACCAAGTGTACCATTTTGGAGAAGTGGTCGGTTATCATCAACATGATGGTGCAGCCCCGAGACTTGGGTAAGCCCACCACAAAATCCATCCCGACCATCTCCCAAGGCCTATCTGCCACCAGTAGAGGGAAAAGTAGCCCAGCTGGCCATTGTCGAGGGACTTATTCTTGGCGCAGGAGACGCACGCCTGAACGTATTCCCTGACGTCACTGACCATATGTGGCCACCAGTATGTCCTCGCCAGCAACTCAGATGTCCTCTTTGTCCCAAAATGTCCACGCACCCTGGATGAATGTGCCCAAGAGAGTACCTCCGGTCACTAATTGGTGGGCACAAAAGTCTTGCCCGGAGGCACAGACTCAAGCGAAACCGGGGCCACCGTTCTTAGGCTCTCTGTGGGGAAAATCTGCCGAGGCTCCTCCTCCACCTCTTCAGAGGACACCACGGAGCGAGACAGAGCGTTTGCATGAATGTTCTTCTCACCGGAGAGCAAATGGAGGGTGAAATGGAACCGGGAGAAAAACAAGGACCATCTGCCCTGGCGAGAATTTAGCCGCTGGGCATTCTGTAAATAAACCAAGTTTTTGTGGTCAGTAAAAACTTGAAAGGGAAAACGAGCCCCCTCCAGGAGATTTCTCCACTCGGAAAAGGCCAACTTCATGGCTAGTAACTCCCTGTCCCCAATGGAATAATTCCTCTCCGCTAGTGTGAAGGTCTTGGAAAAGAAGAAGCAAGGATGCTTCCGACCTTAAGCATCCTTTTGGAAGAGGACTGCTCCAGCACCAACGGATGAGGCATCTACCTCCAATATAAAAGGCTTATCAACATCGGGGCGATGTAAGATGGGAGCGCTAGCAAAATGAGATTTAACTGAAGTAAAGGCCTTGGAGACCTCCTCTGACCATAACTTGGGATTAGCTCCCTTCTTGGTGAGGGCTACCAAGGGAGATACCAAAGTAGAGAAGTGGGGAATGAATTGGCGATAGTAGTTGATGAACCCCATAAATCGCTGCACCACTTTAAGGGAGTGGGGTTCTTGCCAATCCATTACAGCCTGTAGTTTGGCAGGATCAATAGCCAATCCCTGGGTGGAGATGATATATCCCAGGAAAGGTAGAGACTCCTGCTCAAACATGCACTTCTCCAACTTCGCATATAGGGAATTTGCTCGCAAGAGGTCGAAGACCTTGCAGACATCTCTCCGGTGGGAGGCCATATCTGGAGAAAAGATGAGAATGTCATCCAGAAAGACTACCACCGAGGTGGTCAACATATCCCGGAAGATGTCGTTCACAAAGTCTTGGAAGACAGCTGGGGCATTACAGAGCCCAAAGGGCATTACTAGATATTCGTAATGCCCATCCCTGGTGTTAAATGCCGTCTTCCATTCGTCCCCCTCATGGATGCGAATCAGGTTATACTCACCCCCCAGGTCTAGCTTAGTAAATACCCTTGCTCCCCGAAGTCTGTCAAAGAGCTCAGAGATTAGCGGAAAAGGATACTTATTTTTAACGGTTAGCGGCAAAGGATACTTATTTTTCACGGTGATAACGTTGAGACCCCTATAATAAATGCATGAATGTAATTCTCCGTTCTTCTTCTGCACAAAGAAGAACCCCGCTCCCGCTGGTGACACCGACTTCCTAATGAATCCCCTTGCCAAGTTCTCCTGAATATACTGGGACATGGCCTCTGTCTCAGGAAGAGAGAGGGGATAAACCCTTCCTCTAGGAGGCTCAGCTCCAGGCAAGAGGTCGATAGGACAGTCATAGGGGCGATGAGGCGGAAGAGTCTCCACAGCCTTCTTCGAGAAAACGTCGGCATAGGACCAATAGACCTTGGGAAGAGGAGAGAGTTCTATGGGTATCTCAGTGGTGGTGACCGGCACGCTGTCCCTAATGCATCTGCCTTTACATAAATTACCACAACCCAGAATTCTCCCTGAAGACCACTCAATATGGGGAGAGTGGTGGCGGAGCCAGGGTAATCCCAACAAAACCTCATCTATACCCTCAGGGAGGATAAAAAATGATATATTCTCCTGATGGGAAGGAGATATAGACAAGGTGAGTCGGACAGACTGATGGGTGATTTGTGTGGGCAGAATTGCTCTGTGCAACACCCGTACCAACACTGGTTCAGCCAGCAACACCAAAGGCATGGTGTGGCGAGAAGCAAACGAGGACGACATAAAATTCCCCTCTGCCCCAGAATCCACATACAGCTTGACGGATAGGGTGGTAGAACCGTGGGTAATTATCCCCTTGAGGAGCACTTTAGGGGCAAAACTCATGGCGTCCAGTGACCCTGTTCCTACAGTTACTGGGCGCGACCGTTTATTCAACCACTGTGGACATCGGTTGGCAAAATGTCCCTGCTGCTGGCAAATATAACAAATCAGGGATGGACGAGTGACCAGAGATTTAAATCCCGTAGGAGCAACCTCCTGAAGGTCGGGCGCCTGAATGGGCGACTCTAGAGGGGTGGCGAAGGTAGGAGCCAACCGAACCCTCTGCCTACACTGGGCACATTCCAGCCTCCGCTCGTGGAAACGGAGGTCAACGTGGGTGGAAATAGCGATAAGCTTCTCCAGTGTGGCAGGAATCTCCCTGGTAGCCAAGGCGTCTTTCACATGACCCGCCAGTCCTCTCCAGAACACGGGAATGAGGACTTTATCTGGCCACTATAATTCCGAGGCCAGAGTCCGAAATTGGATCGCAAAATGGCTGACCAAAGTCAAACACTGGGTACATGCCAGCAGTTGGAGCGCCGTATCGTGGGTGACCTGAGGTCCTAGAAAAACCTTTTTCAGAGCCTCCAGAAAACGAGAAGCGCTCTGCACCACACGGTCGTCACGCTCCCACAGCGGCATTGCCCACTCCAATGCTCTGCCTGACTGAAGAGCTATCACAAAGCCCACTTGTGCCCGATCCGTGGGGAAACGTGCAGCCAGAAGCTCGAGGTGTATGGAGCACTGACTCACGAATCCCCGACATTGCTTGCTGTCACCAGCAAACTTGTCTGTAAGCGGGAGGTGGGACAATGTAGGGGCAGAGGTGGCAGAGGACAAACTGGCTGCAGCTGCGCTAGCAGCCTGAACAGCGACTGCGGTAACATCCACAGCTGAGGTTGTGCGCTTGAGAGCCACCAACCTACCCTCCAGCTGCTGGATGTACAGCTGTAAACGCTGTTCATCCGCCATTTTACTAGCCAGACCCTGGCGCTAGGATTATGTTAGGGTCTGCGGAACGCACCAAATATAAGATGTAGAGAGGTGCGTTCACAGCCCGGGTCCACTGTGCAGGCAGAGCCTGCTGCTAGTAAGATGGCGTAAGTAGCAAACTCTGTTATCCCACAGAGTCGCTAAAATAAACCCCGTAGCGCGCTGTGGCAGTTACTGCGAACTCTGTTAATCCACAGAGCCGCTAGCGGGAATGCCGCAGCGCTATATGATGATATAAGCAAACTCTGTTACACCACAAAGTCGCTGAGGTAAAGACGTAGAGATAGGTACTGTGTCCTGTTAACCCCACAGGGATACACAGATAACTGCTGTGCAGATAGCAGTCCGTGATCATGCAGACAGCAACGCAATCGAGCAATCTCCTCACTGGAGAAGCCGGTATTCTAGGGGCTTATTTCAGCCAAGCCCTAACCACGTGCACCCAAAGCTCCTCACCGGAGGTGCCAGTATTCTAGGGGCTTATTTCAGCCGAGCCCTAACCACATGCGTACATGATCACACTGGCGCAAAGCACATAATGCAATTGATCCTAGCGCACGGCTGGGCGGTAAGGACAGCCTTTTATAGCAGCCACCAAAAAAAGACCTTCCAGGAAGGACCAATGGGAAGCTGCTTCAGAACATCAACAGCCAGAGGACCTTCCTGAAGGACCAATAGGAGTGGCAGCTGTGTCTGAGCATGTGACCCCTGATCTCCAATGGGAGATCTTGCCCTGGGCATGCTCAGATGAAGCAACAAAGGACTTAGACCTAAAGATGTTTGCTCGCCTCTGACCAGTACTGGCTACAGTAGCAGAACCTGAAGAGGCAGCAGCAAGTCTCTGCAAAGTATTAGACCGGGCGAGACTCTGGGACTGACGTCTTTGCTGAGCAGGCTCCACTGTGGCCGGAGATGGATGGGGGACCGCAGCGGGACTGGTTCGAGACTCCCCTTGTGCAGCAGCGGGAACTCGAACCCTAACATCTGCCAGCAGAGAATGACTGTTCAAACCAAGTACAGGCATTCAGTGAACTCTTGGCATGGCCAAACATTTAAGTGCACCTTCCCACCCACATGTTTAACATCTATCTCCATCTATCTATCTGGCTCTATGTATAAAGATCTATCAATCAAAGAAGAAGGGAGGGGTAAAGATAGAGGTTCTTGGTGTAACAATGACTAGTCACTTCTCATGGACAAGCCGTGAGACAGGGGAGTCAACGAGTCTGGGAATATATAACTGGAGTGTACTTGTAGACAACACAGGAACGCGGGATATCTCCACGGACAGGAAGCAGATCAAGAGTTAACAGGTTTGTTATCACAGTGATTTCCATGCACGGAGAAAAAGGATGCAGGGAAGTGGCAGAGAATGGGAAAGAACGGGGTGAGTGACTGGAAAAGCGGGGTAAGGGATGACGGTAGTTCAAAGTAAAGTAATAAGACTTAACAGACAATGATCCCCTGGCATGCGGTGTCGCAGGGTTCCAATGGTGGCACCGGCAACAGCGGCGCTGAGAGTCTCGATGTAGTCTCTGACAGGCGAGAATCCAACCGTGGTGCCGACAGCAATGGCACTTGTTGTGTCGTTGCAGTCTCTGAGGTAAAAGCAAGCTTCCCGTGCTCAAAGTATCTAGCACTGTACTTAGTCCAGTGAAGGGGAATGATGGGACGAATCCTCGCCCCGTGGTATGTCTGGGATCCTGCTCTCAAGGATTAGGCCAGGTCAGCTGTGTAACTGCACTTGGCGCACGTGTCACAGTCACAGCTTGCTGGTGAGCGGTACTAATAGCCAGGTTGGATGATGGAGCAGGAACACGCTGTCGTCTAGCTCCAACAGGTGTCTCACTCAGGGCAATGTCTGATGGCCTGATTTACCCGAGTGCTTTGTCTCTCCTGTCAGACCCACACACGTCTCTTCACACAGCTCCCTTGACACCTGACCCTCTGTCTTCCCGTGTGCAGCGCAGCTCACTCTGACTACACCCCCAACAGACCTCATGAGACCTCGGTCCTTTGCTAAACAGCTTCCCCCTGCAACATAGGTGACAGTCCCAATGGTTCCAGACCCGAAGCAGGAAAGGCACCCCCGCATTTATTCATCCTCTCACATACTTCATAGGCAAAGGGGCGAGACAAATGAATAGTCAAATGACAAAGTCCGAGGTCAGACTACAAAGATCAGAGTATGTCAAGGGCAAAGGGCAATACAAATGATTTGTCAAAAGGCAAAAGTCTGAGGTCAGGCAGCAAAGATCAGAACACAGAGCACAAGGAACACACACGACCAAGGTAAGCTACAACTCTGGCAATGGTCTGACTATTGTCAGCTGGATAAATTGCCAGGCAATCATCCAAAAAGGGTGACACCTGAAGGAAACTCAGCATACCCAGATTGATTGGGCTGATGGACAATCCTTAGTTTGCATGGGGACAACTCAACATGCCCCAGCTCTTGATTGGGTGGCTGAGCTATCCCATTCACAAAGCTGACAGCCTAGCATGCCCCTGAAATCCATAGGGTGGCTGAGCTGTCACTTCCTGCATCTCTAGGATGCAGTGAGTGGTGGAATCGTGAAACTTAGTTTTACTAATCATGGTTGGTAATAGACTCCCTTTAACAGAAATCTCATCATGATTAAGTATAGCCATTCATACAAACTCAAGCAAAAGGGTTAGGTAAAGACAAATTGGCAGTTGTCGCAGGTTAAATTTTGCACCTATGTAAGACTCTCATGTTTTAACTTGGAAGGTCCAGAAGTGGGATTATCAAACAGACACATTGTGAAGTCCTGTTTATAGGGCTTTTCTGGTTTAATTATCCTATTTTCTGAAAGCAACCTAACAGAGTGGCTATAAAAGGTGTCTATATCTCTGTAGGACCAAACAACATCAATGCATTATGTGAACAGATGATTAATTTTAATCACTTGTTAAAATGTCTGAAACTCGAATGGATTTATGAGTTACCCGACACCCCAAGTGACTGAATGATTTAAGAGTCTATTATGTATGAGGTACTAATAGGGTAGGTGTCGGGAGCTAAGAGCCTCTAGGTGAAAAGATCTTTTCAATATTTTAATATAAAGCTTTGAATCCAACAGTCTGATTTGTTTTCTGATGTGGTATATCTTTCAGATGTTGTTTTCTATTTCATATATTCTTCCAATTAGATTGATACAGATGGATCCAAGAGCATTTTCCTGAAAATATTTTCTTCATGAGTTTTTGCTTCATTTTTTTTTTAAATTTCCAAAAATGACTGTCTGGCTGCTGTTAGACTGTATTGTTAGTTAATAGAATTTATGTACATTTTCTTTATACCTTTGCGTCTGGCTGTGCATGCAATCTGTCCTCTTCTGAAATCTTTGAGACTACCTAATAATGTATTCATAGGAGATGGAGCTCCAATAAAGTTCTAAAATGGATGCTAGTTTATGTGCATTATTAAAGCCCTCCTACAGGAATTCTAGTATGTCCGCTCTTCCCCTTTATAGGGAATTATGATGATTGGGGAAACTCTACAGATATTATGGAATATTGTCATGAAGGCTGACTGCATGATTCTGTATATGCAGTTGACATTAAGAACATACTGATGTAGTTCATCTACAGTGGGAACTTTGGGTTTAGTTCTTTTCTATGAAGGATTGGGTCCTTTTTAATAGGGTGGTTTAGGGGTTATTTTCGAAATGTTCTGATTGGTTTTATGGGTTTGCGGGTCATTCCTTTGTTTTAATATTTACCCTTATATTCTTGCATACCATATTCTAGGTTCTATAATAACTTTGGTCGGGCAGCCTATTGACTCTTTAGCATGTGATCCACTCCAGGCATGATACATGGGACAGGACGTGTTCAAACAGACATTAAGAGGACCAACAAGATATGGACTACATGGTCATCATTGTCATATCCTCTGTCCAATTATATGCTCTGTCCCTTTTTGTAATATGTTGTAATATTTTATTCACTGTTATTGGGATTTTTTCTACTCTATGAGATTATTATTTATTAAGGGGTTATTCACAAAAAAATTATATTCATTGTATTAGTTGTGATATGCATTTGGCTATATACTTAGAGATGTATATCATGCTATGCACTTGTCATTTTAAATATCTGTTTATGCACTTTATTGTCTTTTAAACAATTTATTATCTTTGACTTTATATTATCTCTTTGCATATAATGACATGTCACTTTTTGCATCCTGTTTGCACAGTTCACTACATAGGGATGCCTTTAATCTAAAATATTTGAATGACCGGGAGCTGATGCAGCTAAGGAAATCCCGTAACTAAGATTTGGACCTGTGATCCATCAGCGCCTTCCTGTAGTCACATGCTACATAACATGGTAATTGCAACCTATCTGTACCCTACCCTTGTACTACACTCCTGACTATATATATTTGCTCTTGTATATATATCTGTATTTTCTAGTGCACCTTTTTGGTGATTAAATATAAAATTAATATTGGGCTGCTCTTTTATTTTAATGCACAAATCCCCACGTCCGCATGCTCAGTTGGTTATTATGCGCTACCCGGGTTGGTTTTTGACCTCATATAAGCCTGTTGTCGGATGGGAATTATGTTGAATGCGGAACTGGTGGCAGCATACCATACTATGTTAGTAAGGAACTCTGGCAGTGATGGCTGGGAGGTTTATATATATATCCCCAGCCTGGACTGGTGATATATATCCCCCTCACTGGGAGCGCCTCAATAACTCGTACCTATAATGGAAGCCTTTCCGGTGACTATTTGCCCTTGGTGCAGTTCCCTGACTGACCTGGGGCAAGTGGTGGCACCAGAGAGCCGATCGATTCTGGGTCCTTCTCTCCCCTCCCCAGAGGGGAGTGAAGGCGACACACCCTTCCCTTGTGCGATCCGTCACAAGCTGTGTTTACTTAAACTGATAGGACTTGATTTGTAAAGGCACACACCTGTTTGTATAAGACCTCAAAGCTCATAGTGCATGTCAGACAAAATGAAAATCATGAGGTCAAAGGGACTGGCCAGGGAGCTCAGAGACAGAATTGTGGCAAGGCACAGATCTGGCCAAGGTTACAAAATAATTTCTGCAGTGCTCAAGGTTCCTAAGAGCACAGCGGCCTCCACAATCCTTAAATGGAAGAAACCTGGGACCTCCAGGAGTCTTCCTAGACCTGGCCATCCAGCCAAACTGAGCAATCATAGGAGAAGAGCCTTGGTGAGAGAGGTAAAGAAGAATCCCAAGATCACTGTGGCTGAGCTCCACAGATGCAGTAGCGAGATGGGAGAAAGTTCCACAAAGTCAACTATCACTGCAGCCATCCACCAGTTGGGCTTTTATGGCAGAATGGCCTGATGGAAGACTTTCCTCAGTACAAGACATATGAAAGGCCGCATACAGTTTGCTAAAAAACACATGAAGGACTCCCAGACTATGAGATATAAGATTCTCTGGTCTGATGAGACGAAGATAGAACTTTTTGGTGATAATTTTAAGCGGTATGCATGGAAAAAACCAGGCACTGCTCATCACCTGCCCAATACATTCCCAACAGTGAAAATTGGTGGTGGCAGCATCATGCTATGGGGATGTTTTTCAGCTGCAGTGACAGGACAACTGGTTGCAATGGAAGGAAACATGAATGCAGCCAAGTACAGAGATAGCCTTGATGAAAACCTCTTTCAGAGTGCTCTGGACCTCAGACTTGTCCGAAGGTTCACCTTCCAAGACAATGACCCTAAGCACACAGCTAAAATAACAAAGGAGTGGCTTCAGAACAACTTTGTGACCATTCTTGACTGGCCCAGCCAGAGACCTGACCTAAAGCCAATTGAGCATCTCTGGAGAGACCTGAAAATTGCTGTCCACCAATGTTCACCATCCAAACTGAGGGAACTGGAGAGGTTCTGCAAGGAAGAATGGCAGAGGATCCCCAAATCCAGGAGTGATAAACTTGTTTCATCATTTCCAAGAAGACTAATGGCTGTACTAGCTCAAAAGGGTCCTTCTACTCCGTACTGAGTAAAGGGTCTGAATACTTATGACCATGTGATATTTCTGTTTTTCTTTTTTAATAAATTTTCAATCTTTGTTTCTGTCAGGTTGGATGTCAGGCATGGTAAGATCAAGCTCTAGCCATTGTATGCTTTGAAAAAATGGCTGATGGTATACTTATATATTCTGAACTATGTAAGAACTTGTAATATTATCTCTATGTTGCAGTATTGTCATTGCCTTAATAATAACTAATGCTTTATCGATGCCTGTTGCACGGATTACTTCTGAAGGTGGAGACTCTGGTTCTCGTGCCTTGCTGTGCTCCTATATCTACGCTGACCTGTGCCCCCCCCAGTCAGGGTAGTATGAGGCTAAAGTGTATAGGAACACATTAACCAGACAAACAAGGGAAGATCGACTGGGATAAATGAAATCACCAACTATACAAAATACTTACACTAAACAACAGAGTGGCACACCGGGGCATTAAAGGAAGAAAGAAACAAATAAATAATTAGGATGTGCACACAGGCAAAACCCCAAGCAACAATCTCCTGAATAATCTCCAACTATAAACTACACCTCCAACTCCAAACCAGGCAGTAAGAACTTAAACACTGGCAATTCCTAAGTGTCAGAGATGAGCATATGTAGCAGACGGGTGTGGCCAACACTGAACAGTAGAGAAAATCCAAGTAGGAAAACTCTCGGAGCTTCAACTGAACAGATTATCCTTTGCACTGCTAGCAAGGAAAAAACCTGCGCTGTTTAATACGATGGTGAAGTCCTTGTAACCAGTACCAGAGTGTGTAAAATCAGACACTGTGGTCTTCTGGCCCCTCTCTTTCACGGTATCCCCATGACTAAACACTAAAGTATCTGCATCTCTCATCACGTAGGCTTCATTAAGATGACAGTTTACAAATGTATTGTGTATGCATTTATCTAATACCACAATATCATGGCAATGTGTTTGTAAGCATGTTACTTGGTATCCAACAGCACACTCTAAACACCCACATGTACACTAGAAGCCACCAGATACGGTGAATGTTATTTCTGATAAAAAGATTTAAAAAAATTTGTAGACTTCCATTTCTCAGCTATACAGTGTTACAAGATCTGTGAACATTTTTTTGATCTCTAAAACAGAAAAAAAAATTAAATTTTGAAGGCTTCCATTTCTCAGTCATATAGTGTTACGTGGTCTGTGAACATTTCTGTGATATCTAAAACTGATAAAAAAAGCATCAAAACATTTTTCTCGATTTTTCGGGATTGAATTTGATTGTCATCCGAAAACTTTTGCATTCTTTCTGTTACATTACAGTGGAGTAAACTCCCAAAAATGACTTTGATTGCTGCAGGTAGCCAATTTTTTTCTGTTATTAACCCCTTTCTGACATCAGACATACTATCCCGTCCATGGTACCTGTGCCCGTATGACCATGGACGGGATAGTACGTCGATCGCGGCCGGGTGTCAGCTGATTGTCACAGCTGACATCAGGCACTATGTGCCAGGAGTGGTCACGGACCGCTCCTGGCACATTAAGCCCTGGCACACTGCGATCAAACATGATCGCAGTGTACCGGGGGCACAGGGAAGCATCGCGCAGGGAGGGGGCTCACTGCGTGCATCCCTGAGACACTCAGAAAAGCACGATGTGATTGTGCTATTCCGAGGGCCTCCTCCCTGCAGGACCCCGGATCCAAGATGGCCGTGGGGTCCAGATGAGTCCTGCAGGGAGGCGGCTTCCTCAGTGCCTGCTGAGAGCAGGCGCTGAGAAAGCCTGAGGCACTGCCTGTCAGATCGCTGGTCTGACAGAGTGCTAAGCAAACTGTCAGACCAGCGATCTGATATTATACAGTGATGTCCCACCCTGGAACAATGTAAAAATGTAAAAAAAAAAAAAAAAAACATCTGTAAAAATAATAAAAAAAAAAAAACCCAAATAAAGAAAAAAAATATTCCCCAATAAATTCAATTCTTTATGTAAATAAAAAAAAAACCAGTAAAAGTACACATATTTGGTATCGCGGCATCCGTAACGACCCGCCCTATAAAACTGTCTCACTAGTTAACCCCTTTAAAGAACCCCTTAAAAAAAAACAAAGCAAAAAACAATGCTTTATCATCATACCGCCGAACAAAAAGTGGAATAACACGCAATCAAAAAGACGGATATAAATAAACATGGGTCCAATGAAAATGTTATCTTGTCCCACAAAAAACAAGCAGAATAAAGTGATGCAAAAATAATTATTTTTTATATAAAATTGTTTTTATTGTATAAAAACCCCAAAACATAAAAAAATGATATAAATGAGGTTTCACTGTAATCGTTCTAACCCGAAGAATAAAACTACTTTTTCAATTTTACCACACGCGGAATAGTATAAACGCCCCCCCCAAAAAAAAAAATTCATGAATTGCTGATTTTTGTTCATTCTAAACTCTCAAAAATCGTAATAAAAGGCGATCAAAAAAGTCACGTGCCCAAAAATGGTACCAATGAAAACATCAACTGGTCCCACAAAAAATAAGACCTCACATGACTCTGTTGGCCAAAATAAGAAAAATTATAGCTCTCAAAATGTGGTGATGCAAAAACTATTTTTTGTCATAAAAAGCGTCTTTTAGCGTGTGACAGCAGCCAAACATAAAAACCCGCTATATATAGTAATTCAAACCCCCCCTTTATCACCCCCTTAGTTAGGGAAAAATAATAAAATTTAAAAAATGTATTTATTTTCATTTTCACATTAGGGTTAGGGTTAGGGTTGGGGCTAAAGTTAGGGTTAGTGTAGGGGCTAAAGTAAGAATTAGGGTTAGAGTTGGGATTAGGGTTAGGGTGTGTTAGGGTTAGGTTTGTGGTTAGGGTTATGGTTAGGGTTGGGACTAGGGTTAGGGGTGTGTTGCGATTAGGGTTGGAGTTAGAATTTGCGGGTTTCCACTGTTTATGCACATCAGGGGTTCTCCAAATGTGACATGGCGTCTGATCTCAATTCCAGCCAATTTCGCGTTGAAAAAGTCAAATAGTGCTCCTTCCCTTCTGAGCGCTGCCATGTGCCCAAACAGTAGTGTACCCCCACAAATGGGGCATCAGCGTACTCAGGAAAAATTGGACAATAACTCTTGGGGTCCAATTTCTTCTGTTACCCTTGGGAAAATAAAAAATTGGGGGTGAAAATATCATTTTTGTGGAAAAAAATTGTGATTTTTTATTTTTATGGCTCTATGTTATAAACTTCTGTAAAGCACTTGGGGGTTCAAAGTTCTCCTCACACATCTAGATAAGTTCCTTGGGTGGCCTAGTTTCCAAAATGGGGTCACTTGTGGGGTGTTTCCAATTTTTAGGCACATCAGGAGCTCTCCAAACGCGACATGACGCCCGAAGACCATACCATCAAAGTCTGCAATCCAAAAGTCACTACTTTCCTTCCGAGCCCCGATGTATGCCCATACAGTAGTTTTCGTCTACATATGGGGTATCAGCGTACTCGGCACTAATTGTACAACAACTTTTGGGGTCCAATTTCTCCTGTTACCCTTGTGAAATTAAAACATTGGGGGAGAAAATTCATTTTTGTAAAAAAAAAAAAAAAGATTTTTTATTTTTACGGCTGTTAGTTATAAACTTCTGTGAAGCACTTGGGGTTCAAAGTGTTCACCACACATCTAAATAAGTTCTTTGGGGGTTTATTTTTCAAAATGGGGTCACTTTTGGGGGGTTTTCACTGTTTAGGCACATCAGTGGCTCTCCAAACGTAACATGACGCCCGTAGACCATTCCATCAAAGTCTGCAATTCAAAACGTCACTACTTCCATTCCGAGCCCCGTAGTGTGCCCATACAGTAGTTTTCTCCCACATATGGGGTATCAGCGTACTCAGGACAAATTGGACAACATCTTTTGGGGTCCAATTTCTCCTGTTACTCTTGTGAAAATAAAAAATTGGGGACTAAAAAATCATGTTTGTGGAAAAAATATGATTTTTTTATTTCCATGCTTGGGCGTTATAAACTTTAGTGAAACACCTGGGGGTTCTAAGTTCTCACCACACATCTAGATAAGTTCCTTGAGGGGTCTAGTTTCAAAAATGGTGTCATTTGTGGGGGTTTCCACTGCTTAGACACATCAGGGCTCTCCAAACGCGACATGGCGTCCAGCCAATTCTGCATTGAAAAAGTCAAATGGCGCTCCTTCCCTTCCGAGCTCTGCCATGCACCCAAACAGTGGTTTCCCCCCACATATGGGGTATCAGCGTACTCAGGACAAATTGGACAACACTTTTTAGGGTCGAATTTCTCCTGCTACCCTTGGGAAAATAAAAAATTGGTGACTAAAAGATCAGTTTTGTGGGAAAAAAATACAGAAACGGAACATGACACCCATCAACGTCTGCATTCCAAAACGTTTTTACTTCCTTTCCAAGCCCTGCTGTGCTTGCAAACAGTTTCAGCCCCACATATGGGGTATCAGCGTACTCAGGACAAATTGGACAATAACTTTTGGGTTCCAATTTCCTTGAGAAAAATCAAAAATTGGGGACTAAAAAAATCATTTTTGTGGAAATTTTTTTTTTCACACCCAGGCATTATAAACTTTAGTGAAATACTTGGGGGTTCAAAGTGCTCACAACAGATCTAGATAAGTTCCTTAGGGGGTCTAGTTTCCAAAATGGTGTTACTTGTGGGGGGTTTCCACTGTTTAGGCGCATCAGGAGCTCTCCAAACGCGACATGGCATCCAATCTCAATTCCAGCCAATTTTGGTTTGAAAAAGTCAAACGGCGCTCCTTCCCTTACAAGCTCTGCTGTGTGCCCAATCAGGGTTTCCCCAACATATGGGGTATTGGCGTACTAAGGAGAAATTGCACAACAACTTTATCTGTCCATTTTCTCCTTTTACCCTTGTGAAAATATAAAAAATGTTTGTAAAAGATCATTTTTGTGACTAAAAAGTTAAATGCTCATTTTTTCCTTCCACGTTGCTTCAGCTCCTGTGAAGCACCTGAAGGGTTAATAAACTTCTTGAATGTGGTTTTGAGCACCTTCAGGGGTGCAGTTTTAAGAATGGTGTCACTTTTGGGCATTTTCTGCCATATAGACCCCTCAAAGTGAATTCAAATGTGAGGTGGTCCGTAAAAAAAATGGCTTTGTAAATCGCTGGTCAAATTTTAACCCTTATAAATTCCTAGCAAAAAAAAATTTTGGTTCCAAAATTGTGCTGATGTAAAGTAGACATTTGGAAAATGTTATTTATTAACTATTTTGTGTGAGATATTTCTCTGTTTTAAGGGAATAAAAATTCAAAGTTTGAAAATTGCAACATTTTCAAAATTTTCGCCATATTTCCATTTTTTAAAAAAATAAACGCAAGTTATATTGAAGAAATTTTACCACCAACATGAAGTACAATATGTCAAGAGAAAACATTCTCAGAATCGCGAAGATCCGTTGAAGCTTTCCAGAGTTATTACCGCATAAAGAGACAGTGGTCAGAATTGTAAAAATTGGCAGGGTCATTAACGTGCAAAATACCCTTGGGGTAAAGGGGTTAATAATAAACTTGGTTTCAAGAGACCTAACAATTACAAAAAAGGGGAACGTTAAATGATGGGGAAGTTGAAGTGTGCTGATGATGGTGAACGCAGATGCTGAGGACGTGGGACAGATGCAACTACGCCTGTTGCTGGAGCACAAGAAACATGCCCATCAATGGCATATAGGCTACTGTCCTACTTTTGGGAGGCTCAGTACACCGCTTCTGAAGCCATAGCAGTGCAAACAGGTGGTCGGTTGGATACCAAACAATGCTTCCAGCAGGCTTGTCAGCACCTCAGTCTTTCATAAGGTGCAGTCTCACCAGCCTAAAGTCTGGATCACTTAAACCTCATCCTGATCCTTCTTCCTCCCACAATGTTGAGTCCCAGGAGACTAGTGATCCCACACTAGGACACTCTGAGGATTTTTTTTTTTTTTAAATATGTAACGCTTCACGAATTTGCATGTCATCCTTGCGCAGGGGCCATGCTAATCTTCTCTGTATCGTTCCAATTTTAGTATATGTGCTGCCGAAGCAAGCACACTCTGAGGAGTTTTTTACAACATTTCTTGATTGTGGCCTCTCAACCTGCATGCTCCAAGAGGGACAGAGGACATGCTGCTTAGTGATGCACATAACTTAGAGCAGCCAAGGCCACAATAAAATTATGGTGGAGAATGGCAAATATGGGAAAGGAGGAAGATGATGATGAGACACATTTGCCACTAAGTCTTGTTGTTAAGTCACAAAGTCAGGAGGACCAATGTGCAGTGATGGAAAACGAGGTGGTGGATGACGATGTCATTGACCCAACCTGGGAACCTGGTGTTCAGCTAATTGCATGATAATATCTAAAGATGAGAAAGTCTCCCAGAATTTGTTTTGGGCAGAATCACTTGAATATATTCTGCAGCTTTGATTCTATCTGAATAAATTTTAGTCCATATTTTATCTTCCCTTAAAACACCTATTTTTTGCTCTGAGGTATGGATTTTTTTTTAGGGTTTGCATCAGTTCATATATAGAACATGCCTACAACTGTGAACATTTGGTTTTATTTTAATTGTGAAGCAACAACAAATAGGACAAAATAACTGCACACATCAGACTGTAATCACACCTTTAAAGTCAATACTTTGTAGAGCCTCCTTTTGCAAAAATTACAGCTGCAAGTCGCTTTGCATAAAGGGTATGCCACACTAAACAACATCGCTAACGGGATCGCTAAAAAAGTCACTATTTAGCGATCCCGTTAGCGATGTTGTGTGCGGCATCTACCAGCGACGTGGCCCCTGCTGTGATCTCGTTCATCACAGCGATCGTTCCGGACCCTATTTTTATCGTCGGCGTCCCGCTGGTATCGCTATATCGCTGAGTGTGGCACCTTTTGTTAGCGATTTAGCGGTACTTTTGTACCGCTAAAGTCGTTAAGGAGATCGCTAACCGCGATAGCGTCCTTAACGATATCGCTAAATGTGGCCGACACTAGCGATATAGAAACAATCCCGCTAGCGATCTCATTAGTATGCGACGCTAACGAGATCGCTAGCGGGATTGTGTAGTGTGGCAGTACCTTAAGTCTCTGTGAGCTTTCCACATCTTGCCACTGGGATTTTTGCCCATTCCTCTAGGCAAAACTGCTTTAACTCCTTCAAGTCAGATGGTTGCCTCTGGGGAACAGCAATCTTCAAGTCTGATCACAGATTATCAATTCGATTAAGGTCTGGCCTTTGACTAGGCCACTCTAAAACATTTACACGTTTCCCCTTAAAACACTCTAGAGTTGCTTTAGCTGTATGGGTTATTGTCTTGTTAAAAGGTGAACCTCCGTCCCAGTCTAAATTCTCTGACAGACTGAAACAGGTTTTGCTCAAGAATATCCCTGTATTTTTCACAATGCATTTTCCCATCAACTCTGACCATTTTCCCTGTCCCTGCTGCTGAAAAACATCACCACAGCATGATGCTGCCACCACAATGTTTCACTGTGGGATTTGTGTTCTTGGCATGATTGTCATGATCCAGTCAAGAGTTTGTTTTCTGCTGTCTTCTCTCTGGATTGGTCATGCGGGGATTATTCCCCTCTGCTTCGTTTTGGAGCTGGCTGGGCTATTTCAGTCCTCTGCAGCCTGCGGGCCAGTGTCGGCTACAGTTCATGCTTCCAGGCTAGAGCCGCTGACCCATATACCCTAGTGATCCTCCTGCCTCTGACTTCCCGTATTTGTGTATGACATTGCCTGATCTCTAGACTCCGCCTTTTGTTTTCTGTCTCTGATACCACGCTTCCCGACTGGCTTACAGACTCTCTGGCTTGTATCCAGACTATGTCTTACGTCTCACATTTTAGATACTATGTTCCCAGTAGGCTCTGACTTCTGGCTTTTCTCTGACTACGTGCATTGCTGTGACCAGTGGTACTTCTGCTCCTGACAGCTTCTGACTTTGGCTTGTTTGACCATTCTTTCGTTACCTGTGACACCTGTGCTGCTGCTCTGTGTTACTTCTCTGTGTGCGTGCAACCTCTCTCTCCTCACCATCACCCCCTGGTGGAGATTGCGCTTTACTGCAATGCAGCAGTACATTACATTATAGCTGACTAACACTTTTAAAGGGGATTTTGCATTTTTTTTTCTCTGGTCATATATCCATTTGGTAACTTGGCGGATCAAGTGTCCAGGTTGACACTAAAGATGCGGGTTTTTTCGGGTGAACATCGGGCCCTTGTCACGTCTCATACTCTAACAGAAAAAACAGACGGAGACTGTTAAGACTGTGCAGGAAACCACCCACCAGTCGACCTGGTGATTCTGTTGATGTTGTTGTGCACTCTCCCGAACCCTCGGTTAACCTTCCTGACACCTTTTCTGCCAAAAAAAAAAATTTCGTACATTCAGGGAGAGTTGTAAATTATTGTTTTCTCTTAGACATCGATCAACTGGGGATGAGACTCAGCGGGTAGGGATTACTATCTCCTTACTAAGGGGGGTCCCCAAACGTGGGCTTTCTTGCTGCCCCCTACTGCCCCTGAAGGGATGTCAGTAGATAAGTCCTAGGGCCTCAAAGAACCTATCTATGATGAACCGGACCATGTCAGGGTGGCAGAGGACACTATTATGGGTCTGGTTCAGGGAAAGTGCTCAGCAGAATGGTACATCTCAGAGTTCCGTCGATGGTCCACTGAAGTGTCCTGGGATGAGAGGTCTGTTCAGCTGTGGACTGGCAGATTACCTGAATGACTCTCTGGCTCTCCATCCACCTCCCATCTCATTGGAGGAAGCTATGACTCAGGCTATCCGTATTTATCGGAGGCTGCGGGAGAGAGGTGTCACAAAACGAGAGGTTCATTTGTTCTCTGCTGGATCTGTTGCTTCGCTGCCGTCTGAACCTATGGAGGTGGGGCTGCCAACCTCGAGGAGAAGGAGAGGAGATATTGGTATGAAGGAAAATTGTATTTTTACTGCAGAGATCCCGGACTGTTCCTCCTGTCCACCGACCAACAAGCGGCTGAGTCTGGGTGATTGTCATGGAAGTAACCCAGACTCTCAGGTACCTTTCAAAAATTTTGTTGGAAGTGGAACTTTGTTGTGGGAGTGGCTCCGTGTCCACTTCTGCCTGCGTGGATTGTGGGTCGTCTATGAACTTTATTTACTCTGACTTGGTGTCCAGGTGTAAGTTAAGGACAGTTATGTTGGAGACGCCTATTCATGTTGTTGCCATTGACAAAACACCACTGGTCAAGAATGGCATTAAATTTGTTTCAGAGGAGTTTCTCCTTAAAATGAGTTCCTTGCACCAGGAACATATTTCATACTTTGTTATGGACAATCTGCCTGCGGGACTGGTGCTGGGCTTCCCCTGGTTGCAACTACATAATCCTGTGATAAACTGGGAATCTCGGGACATTGCTAAATGGGTAAAGGAGAAAAAAGGTGTAGCCAGCTTACCGGTCTTCAGTGAAATCCCAGAGCCTGCCTATTCCCAGCAGGGATAGTGGTGAGCATCCACATCAGAGAAAAATGGAGGAAAGAATGTGATCCAGCTCAAGACGGAGGCGGCTAAAACTTAACAAAGCTTTATTGGACAACTTAAATATACATAGCAAACACCGGCACACCAGTAAGGAGGATCAACGCATTTCATGAGTAAGGCTTTTTAGTTGCGGTCGAGCAGGGAGAGGTAAGTATTGCAAATGCTGGGGCCCTGTGCCAGTGCGTCGCCCACGAGTGGGCCCCCCTTCTTGCTCAGGGCCCCAGCACTTGCAATACTTACCTCTCCCTGCTCGACCGCTGTGATGTCTTCAGCGTTTCCTAACAGTGACATTCAGGTCAGAGAGCGCGATGACATCACATCTGTACGCCCTCTGCCTGAACAGTCCAAGTGCAGAGAGCTGGAAGATGGCAACGCTGAGGAGTCCAGAGTAGAGCAGTGCCCAGCGGGGAGAGGCATTTCATTTTTTTAATGTTTGGAGCAATATATTAGGAGCATTATACACTGGAGAATTATATATGGGGCTCATCATACACTTGAGCATCATAGATAGGGCCCATTATACACTGGAACATTATAAATAGGGCCCATTATACACTGGAGAATCATATACGGGGCCCATCATATACTGGAGCATCATATGGGGCCCTTTATATATGGAGCATCATATTGACCCATCATACACTAGAGCATCATCCATGGGGCCCATCATATACTGGAGCATTATAAATGGTGCCCATCATACAATGCACATTATATATGTGTTAGGGTCTGCGGAACGCACCAAATATAAGATGTGGAGAGGTGCGTTCGCAGCCCGGGCCCACCGTGCAGGCGGAGCCTGCTGCTAGTAAAATGGCGTAAGAAGCAAACTCTGTTATCCAGCAGAGTCGCCAACATAAACGCCGTAACGCGCTGTGGTAATAAGTGCGAACTCTGTTACTCCACAGAGCCGCTAGAAGGAGAGCCGCAGCGCTATATGGCGATGTGTGCGTACTCACTAAACACAACTGAGTCGCAAAGAAAACACGCTAGGGCGCTGTCTAGCGTTGAAAGCGAACCCTGTTACGTCACAGGGCCGCTGAGAAAATGTGCTGTGTCCTGTCAGGCTCTCAGGTACACAGTTAAGTGCTAAGCGTACATAAAGCGTGATCATGTGCTAATGTCCTCGCGGGAGTCACCCGCAATCTATGGCGTCTGAACGCCAGACCCTGAATATGGCAATCAAAACTCCTCACCGGTTATGCCGGTAATCTAGGGCATCTAGGACGCCGACCCTGACCAGCTAGCACACCAAACTCCTCACCGATTAAGTCGGTATTCTAGTGGCTTATTTCAGCCGGGTCCCTAACCACACACACACATGACCACACTGGCGCATAGCATACAATGGTTGATATTAGCGCATGGCGGCCCAGCCATGCTACCTTTTTATAGTAACAGCTACAGGACCTGCCAGAAACAAGGACCAATGAAGCTTGTTCCAGAACAACAGTAGTCACAGGACCTTCCTGGCAGACCAATAGGAGCTGCTGCAGTACCTGAGCATGTGACCCCTGATCTCCAATGAGAGATCTCACTCTGGGCATGCTCAGAAGGGAAAACGCAGGACTTTGTCCCAAAGACGTCTGCTCCAGCACTGGCTATAATAGCAGATCCAGGAAAGGCAGCAGCAAGTCACTGCACAGTACTGGAGTGGGCAAGACGCTTGGACCGACGTCTCTGCAGAGCAGGCTCCACTGCGGCCGGAGATGAATGGGAGACCGCAGCGGTGCTGGTTCGAGACTCCCCTTGTGCAGCAGCGGGAAATCGAACCCTAACATATGGGGCCCATTATATACTGGAGCATCATATTGGGCCCATTATATATGGAGCATTATATAGGCCCATCATACACTGGAGCATCATCCATGGGCACACCATATACTGGAGCATCATATGGGGTTCTTTATTTATGTGGCATCAATAGGGTATGGAGCATCATATGGAGCACATTTGGGGCCTATTCTGTTTGGAGCATTATATGGAGCCCAATCTGTATGGAGCGATATATGGGGCCAATCATATACTGTGTGGAGCTTTATATTTGACTCATTATACTATATGGAGCAATATGTGGGGGTCATTCTACTCTATGGGGACCGTCGTATACTGTATGGCACATTATATGGGGACCATCATATACTGTAGCATTATGTGGAGCTCATCATATACTGTATGGAACGTTATATGGGACCA
>JARQOD010000002.1:372817113-372873011 GCA_033576555.1 Oophaga sylvatica
CTCTAATAAAAATTCTGAAATGAATTTTAGAGAAGGACAAATAATGTGCACATAAGGCCATGTAAACAAGGATGACAATTTATTTAAATTCTGTCATTGTGTTTTTTTGTTTTATTTTGTTTGATTTATTAACTTTAAGTCACATTTCGTAATCTTTGTGTGACATGTTTTAAATCATACACTATACCTATTTTGATTTTCTGGTTAGCATTTAATGCAATTAAAGTTGCTTTCCAATGAATAGAAAACCTTTTCTCACAACATGTAATTTCAGTCCTCATATGAATGTTAGTATAGTATATAAATGATTGAACCTTTCACAATCAATTTTTACATTTTGTCACTAAATTAAATTATAACCCACAATGTTATGTGTACTGAGGAAATCATCCAGCCCTTTTCCAAAAGCTGTGCTAGTGTCTGCCATCACTACCTCTTGTTCGGCATTCCGCAGTCGACTGCTCTAACTGTAAAGAACCCATTCCTATTTAGCTGTTGGAATCGCCTTTCTTCCGCCTGTAATGAGTGCCCCTGGTCATTAGTATGGTTTTTGGAAGGAAAAAAGTCGCGTGCCAGTACTTTGTACTGGCCAACACATAAATTTATGCATAGAATGAGATCTCCTGTCATGGGGTTACCGCAACAGTGTGGAGCCAGAAGACTGCAGCGTATGAATTATCCACTCCGGCGCTATAAGTCGCACTTCTCCTTCGTTTTAATGGTGTTTATTCTTCTGGTTGAACAGGGGTAATCGGCCATTTGAAATCTCTGTCCTCGCAGCTGAGCTCAGTTAGACACTCCTTTCCCCTTTGTAATCTGGTCTGTGATACAAATCCTTGTCAGATCTAGCATTTGCTGCATGGTAGGGAGAGGTGTTCATTTGAGAAGGAGTGTTGGAGGAAGTTATATGGTGACTGTTGCTTGTTATGTAAATGTGGTTATTCCCTATCCTTCTCTATTTTGGTTTATTCCTCTTCCCCACTCCCCAATTTATTCCGTTGTTATATGTGAGTGAATATTGTGTATGCCTGTAATTTTTCTGTTAACCATTGTTTGTGTTGCCTTGTTTGTCCTGTTGGTGTACTATGGTGCACAGTATCGCCCCTCTGCCCTGGGTGGGGAAGAGAACAGATGGAGGGCTAACTCATGAGTTTAAGGCAAGGATGGAGACCCTGGCATCTTCACCTTCAGAAGTTTCCCGGGAGTAGGGCAAGCTAGGGTGCCCCTAGTGTTAGGGACAGGGAAGAAGCCCTGGTCCCAGGTCACCCCACAGCTGTGTCGAGACATCTCCTCTGAGGCGTCGTATTTCTAAACTAAACAAGCACAACTTTTCCAACCTCTCATCATATAAAGGCCTTCCATTCCTTGTAATAATCTAGTTGACTTTTTTGAACTGACTCTAATACGATTGTCCTTTTTTAAATGTGGAGCCCAAAATTGGAACCCATATTCTAGATGTGGCCTCACAAGTAATTTTATAAAGGGGTAATATACATTGGGATTGCGGGATTTTTTTTCACTTTGCATCCATATACATCCAATAACCCTGACTTACTGTGCATAGATTGCAGATGCCCACACAGTCATATGCACAGAATATGCAAGGGTCCTGTGCCCCATTATAGGGAGGATTTCTTCTCTGCAAGTTCGGTAAATGGGGTATGAAGATATTACATAAAGGTTTGTAGCTCTGTATTATTTACCAACTTATTGGCAAACCTAGGTGTATACCGTCAAAGGTATATTATTGTAGTGCAAGGGGGTTACAATCATGCAAGTCACTTAGCAGTCCAAATATCAACCCCTTCCTCCAGATAGCAGATTTCACATTAGAAATTCACATTTTAAATGCATCATTCTGATAATGCTAGTGTGCTATTTAATTTAATTCTGAAATTGAAAAGTATAACATAACCAGATAAACCAATTTAAATATTGAAAAATTAGGGTTGGCACACATTAAAAAAAAAGATTGTTCAGCTACTACAAAGGTTTTCTAAGTAAGTACATCAGTCTCGTCAGGCAAAGTGATTTTTTATATATACAGTATATACAAATAGGGCAATATTATTTTACCAATTTTAACCAAATTGATATTGATTTTTTTTAGCAATATTGGCATTGTATTATATAGAAAGCAAAACATTTTTCATGATCAAGTAATATTTTTTTAAATCAAAACGTTATTCATGATCAAGTAATTTTTTTTAAATAAAGTTACGGCACATAAAAATCCTCACAAATGAAATAAATATTTTTTACGTCAATGTACAACGTTTATGTTGATGTTTGACATATCCCTGGGAATTAACAGATGTAATTAAATAAACTACGCGTTATATATCTCGAATGTACTCGAATTAGTAAACTTATTGTGGAATGTTGGCTCACTTAGCTGCTTCCCTGAGGTAGACACAATAACACTATGGCCGGGATCACACATGCGAGGAAATCGTCCGACGCTTGCATGAGAAATCCCAGCTCTGGCGCCGGCACTCAGGAGTGGAGCAAGCGGCTGCATGTATTTCTATGCAGCCGCTCGCTCCACTACCGAGTGCCGACACCAGAGCTGGGATTTCTCATGCTAGTGTCGGACGATTTCCTCGCATGTGTGATCCCGGCCTCTAGGTTAAAATCTCAGGGTGCTTTATTACTTCATAAATCATAAAGCCCAACATAGTAACAAAAACATAGCCTTTTTGGCACAAACAAATATAAAAAGTCCATACAAATTCCTTCCCAGTATAGTTTCTGCATTCTGGGACAACCATGCCATGCAGCTCTCACCGGAGCTTCATCTTGGATGCTTACTTCCTCCAAACTAACACAGACAGAAAAAAAAGCACTGGCTGGACATTTAACTCCCTCCAACCGCACCCTTGAGGTGGAGATATGGTGAGTAGGCATCCGCCCATCTCCACTCACCATGAAAGCCAGACCCTGGAAACAACAGATTTACTCTCAGGACATTTCATGCTGGAAGAAAACGTATGGCTTTCACATCACGCAAGATAACAACCTTTGCGACACATATCTCCCCTCACATACGCCACCAGTGACCCTGTCACGCTATATATATGACACACAACTACATTATTATGATATACTATCAACTATTTATTTACAGATCAACAAAGTAACAATAAAATCTGTAAGGGAATGTAAGTCCGCAAGGACAGGGTCCTCTCCCCTCTGTACCAGTCTGTCATTGTAAATTTGTTTACTGTAAACAATATCTATAACTTTGTATGTAACCCCTTCTCATGTACAGCACCATGGAATTAATGGCGCTATATAAATAATAATAATAATAAGGGAAAATTATCAACAATTAGAATAAAATAAGCAGGAGGTTCGGTTACAATAGCATGAAGTTTATAAACCTCAATTATAGAATATTTGATTTAGTACACCAATAAAAGATAAGTAGCAAGGGCCCAAGAAATTATTACATAGATTAACAGGAATAAACAGATGTATAAAAATTATATATATTAATACAATTACAATAAAATAACATCTGTCTATGTCGTGTAAAATAACAAAGGGTCAACTTTAATAAATTACAAAAGGGTCAATATTAATAAATAACAATTGGTGTATGACAAGATTATATGGTCAGCAAAGATAGTGGTACATATGTGTAGCACAGAATAAATAAAATAAAAATAAATATAAATAATACTGTATATACTCATGTATAAGACGACCCGTGTATAAGCCGACCCCCCTAATTTTGGCACAAAAAACTGAAAAAAACGTATTGACTCGCCTATAAGCCTAGGGTGAAAAATGATTATGCCCCCATATGCTCCATAGATTATGCCCCCATATGCTGCACAGATTATGCCCCCTATGCTCCACAGATTATGCCCCCATATGCTGCACAGATTATGCCCCCATATGCTCCACAGCTTATGCCCCCATATGCTCCACAGCTTATGCCCCCATATGCTCCACAGATTATGCCCATATATGCTCCACAGATTATGCCCCATATGCTGCACAGATTATGCCCCATATGCTGCACAGATTATGCCCATATGCTCCACAGATTAAGCCCATATATGCTCCACAGGTTATGCCCCATATGCTGCACAGATTATGCCCCATATGCTGCACAGATTATGCCCAATATGCTCCACAGATTATGCCCCATATGCTCCACAGATTATGTCCCCATATGCTCCACAGATTATGCCTCCATATGCTCCAGAGATTATGCCCCCATATGCTGCACAGATCATGCCCTCATATGCTCCAGATTATGCCCCCATATGCTCCACAGATTATGCCCCCATATCCTCCAGATTATGCCCCCATATGTTGCACAGATTATGCCCCCATATGCTCCAGATTATGCCCCCATATGATGCACAGATTATGCCCCCATATGCTGCACAGATTATGCCCAATATGCTCCACAGATTATGCCCCCATGTGCTCCACAGATTATGCCCCCATGTGCTCCACAGATTATGCCCCCATATGCTGCACAGATTATGCCCCCATATGCTCCAGATTATGCCCCAATATGCTCCACAGATTATGCCCCCATATGCTCCAGATTATGCCCAGATATGCTGCACAGATTAGGCCCCCATATGCTCCACAGTTTATGCCCCATAGTATGTCCCTTATGCTGCCACGCTGCTGCTGCAAAAAAAAGACATACTCACCTCTCGTCGCTGGGGCCAGGTGCCGGTGTCCTGAACAGGCGGTGACACCGGCGTGCTATGGGGACAGGTGCCGGTGTCATCTCTCGCTCAGGACTCCGGCACCTGAGATATTTACCTGTCCCCGGACCGGTCCACTGCTGCGTGCTGCTCCCTCTTCCGGGTCCTCGGCAGTGAATGATCAGACAGGGGGCGCGGCGCGCACTAACGACGTCATCGCGCCCTCTGCCTGAACATTCACAGCCAGAGGAGTCGGACGGAGGAGCAGCGCAGCGGTGGAACGGGACAGGCAAATATCGCTATACTCACCCCTCCGCCGGCGCGTCTCTGCAGCCTCTCTTCTCCCGGCAGTCTCCGCAGCTCTTCCTCCTACAGCGGTCACGTGGTACCGCTCATTAGAGTCATGAATATGTGCATATTCATGACTTTAATGAGCGGTACCATTTGACCGCTGCAGGAAGGAGCCGGAGATCGTGGGAGAAGCAGGGGGGCTGCAGAGACACGACGGCGGAGGGGTGAGTATGATCTGACACCCCCGCTCAATCCTCCCCCGCCGACCCCAGTATATGACTCGCGTATAAGCCGAGAGGGGGACTTTCAGCCCTAAAAAATGGGCTGAAAATCTCAGCTTATACACGAATATATACGGTATATGGATTGAAAATATATATATCTACCTAGAAAATAATAAATATATATATATATCTAAATAAATAAGTATAGAAAAATAAATAAACATGAGTATAATATGCAATTAGATAGAAACCAAATGGTGTAACCCTTAGGTTAATAAACTGGTTAATAAAGTGACAGTGCTTAAATTGCTAGGGAAGCTACATACGATAGAAGGTTAGTGAATGGATATACATACAAGCATAAATATACAAATAAATAATAAGGGAATTATTACTATCAATCCAAAACACTCAACCAAAACCTGCGAAGCCCACGTTGGACAGGTACTTAGTGGAAGATAGCGTTAAAATAGAAGAAAAAACAACACGACTAGCTTAAGGATAACCAGAGAAGAATTTGAGTATGCTACATTGTTAACAGGATCATTAAAGAGAAAACAGCATCAAAAACCAACACATAAATTATAAGGTTATGACATTATTTATACCCGCTATGCCTCAGAGGAAACTAGCCATGTCATAGTCCCTGTTTCAACCCTACACCATATTAGTCTTCAGACTAATCAATTACTACAAACACTCAGCTCTTCTACATCAAGGTTCCTGTTTGACAATTTGGCACTGCTGTTCAAAGGCGCTGTCCACACATTCAACTCATCAAGAATCTGGCTGCTAAACTGACCCTGATACTCCAGAGTGCTTTCTGCAGATCTGGCTCAGCCGTTCCATGGTACTGTATGCTTACTAGGCTCTGCTACATCAAGTAACCTGTCAGTTTGGCGCTGCTGTTCCAAGGTGGTGTCTTCACACTTGGCTCTGCTACATCAAGGGACCTGTCTACCTATTTGACTCTGCAGTTCTAAGGTGCAGTATGCACACATGGCTCTGCTGTATCAGGGTGCCTGTATATACATGCCTATGTTGTTTCACGCATATCGAGCTCCCCTGTTCGTCACTGCTATGTTCCATCCTGCATCTCCAGATCTGCTGTTCCACACTGCTCCAGGTGCCAGAAAAAGCGCAATAATAATAGCACTGCATTGACAATTAGTTAACAAATATATACTGTAATGGACATTAGAGCAACACAGCCCATCACAGGCCAGGAGATTTAATCATTTTTCAATTATTCCAGTGCAATACATTTTATGCAAATTCTGATGTCTGAATTTATATTAATCTCAGAATAATTTACATGATAAATGATCACTCTGCATAAAGTAAAAAAGTAACAACGGGATACTTTTCTCAATTGATCTTTAGTAACAGCAAATCTAAACTAAATTTGTAAGTTACTGTAACCTGTAAATTGCCTGTTGGCCCTTAAGAAGAAAAGAAACAGATTGCTTCTTCTGTTTCAGACATCTGTGTGCATAATGACAAAAGAGGACATTATCAGAGAATTCCGATGCAACAGCTGTATACCTCTGCTAATAAGGACAGCTTGGAGCACAAGGGGAAGCACTGCACAGCATGGCATCAGTTTATGAAGATGGAGAGAATTGCTTGGTCTTCTCTATTCTCTCCTTTTCATTGTTCCATGCCCACCTTATAACCTCAACACTGTTGGAGCACCAAAGCACTTAAACAATGCCAGATGCTCACGGTTTAGATTGCACACATAGTAGTTGGCAACCATCCCGAAAAGTAACATTTTGCCAGCACAGTGTTTTGTAAAATCAGCAGGTAACAAGGAATTTCAAAACCTCTCCCTCCCCCACCCAAAATACAATCTACCTTTATGCATTGCTTTTAGTTTTGAACAATGATTTGGGGGGGATATGTGAGCTCAAGGGAGGCTGGATGAAAGAGATAAGATAGAAGATGGAAATGTGTTGGAGTAATTGTGTTTTATATCAGTCCTGCAGCAAGTATCTCATCAAATTTCAAGGACACAGGTCAGCTCTCCCTTTATGTCTGAAGATAGGAGAGTGGGAACTGTGTGGAGGTAAAATACACATGCCCTCCACTGATGTGACATTGGGATGCTCTAATACAATTCTGAAATGAATTTTAGAGAAGACAAATAATGTGCACATAAGGCCATGTAACAAGGATGACAATTTATTTAAATTCTGTCATTGTGTTTTTTTGTTTTATTTTGTTTTGATTTATTAACTTTAAGTCACATTTCGTAACTCTTTGTGTGACATGTTTTAAATCATACACTATACCTATTTTTGATTTTTCTGGTTAGCATTTAATGCAATTAAAGTTGCTTTCCAATGAATAGAAAACCTTTTCTCACAACATGTAATTTCAGTCCTCATATGAATGTTAGTATAGTATATAAATGATTGAACCTTTCACAATCAATTTTTACATTTTGTCACTAAATTAAATATAACCCACAATGTTATGTGTACTGAGGAAATCATCCAGCCCTTTTCCAAAAGCTGTGCTAGTGTCTGCCATCACTACCTCTTGTGGTCGGCATTCCGCAGTCTGACTGCTCTAACTGTAAAGAACCCATTCCTATTTAGCTGTTGGAATCGCCTTTCTTCCGCCTGTAATGAGTGCCCCTGGTCATTAGTATGGTTTTTGGAAGGAATAAGTCGCGTGCCAGTACTTTGTACTGGCCACACATAAATTTATGCATGAGAATGAGATCTCCTGTCATGGGGTTACCGCAACAGTGTGGAGCCAGAAGACTGCAGCGTCTGAATTATCCTACTCCGGCGCTAATAAGTCGCACTTCTCCTTCGTTTTAATGGTGTTTATTCCTTCTGGTTGAACAGGGGTAATCGGCCATGTTGGAAATCTCTGTCCTCGCAGCTGAGCTCAGTTAGACACTCCTTTCCCCTTTGTAATCTGGTCTGTGATACAAATCCTTGTCAGATCTAGCATTTGCTGCATGGTAGGGAGAGGTGTTCATTTGAGAAGGAGTGTTGGAGGAAGTTATATGTGACTGTTGCTTGTTATGTAAATGTGGTTATTCCCTATCCTTCTCTATTTTGGTTTATTCCTCTTCCTCCACTCCCCAATTTATTCCGTTGTTATATGTGAGTGAATATTGTGTATGCCTGTAATTTTCTGTTAACCCTTGTTTGTGTTGCCTTGTTTGTCCTGTTGGTGTACTATGGTGCACAGTATCGCCCCTCTGCCCTGGGTGGGGAAGAGAACAGATGGAGGGCTAACTCATGAGTTAAGGCAAGGATGGAGACCCTGGCATCTTCACCTTCAGAAGTTTCCCGGGGAGTAGGGCAAGCTAGGGCGCCCCCTAGTGTTAGGGACAGGGAAGAAGCCCCTGGTCCCAGGTCACCCGACAGCTGTGTCGAGACATCTCCTCTGAGGCGTCGTATTTCTAAACTAAACAAGCACAACTTTTCCAACCTCTCATCATATAAGAGGCCTTCCATTCCTTGTAATAATCTAGTTGACTTCTTTTGAACTGACTCTAAATACTGATTGTCCTTTTTTAAATGTGGAGCCCAAAATTGGAACCCATATTCTAGATGTGGCCTCACAAGTAATTTTATAAAGGGGTAATAATACATTGGGATTGCGGGATTTTTTTTCACTTTGCATCCATATACATGCCAATAACATGACTTACTGTGCATAGATTGCAGATGCCCACACAGTCATATGCACAGAATATGCAAGGGTCCTGTGCCCCATTATAGGGAGGATTTCTTCTCTGCAAGTTCGGTAAATGGGGTATGAAGATATTACATAAAGGTTTGTAGCTCTGTATTATTTACCAACTTATTGGCAAACCTAGGTGTATGCCGTCAAAGGTATATTATTGTAGTGCAAGGGGGTTACAATCATGCAAGTCACTTAGCAGTCCAAATATCAACCCCTTCCTCCAGATAGCAGATTTCACATTAGAAATTCACATTTTTAAATGCATCATTCTGATAATGCTAGTGTGCTATTTAATTTAATTCTGAAATTGAAAAGTATAACATAACCAGATAAACCAATTTAAATATTGAAAAATTAGGGTTGGCACACATTAAAAAAAAAGATTGTTCAGCTACTACAAAGGTTTTCTAAGTAAGTACATCAGTCTCGTCAGGCAAAGTGATTTTTTATATATACAGTATATACAAATAGGGCAATATTATTTTACCAATTTTAACCAAATTGATATTGATTTTTTTTAGCAATATTGGCATTGTATTATATAGAAAGCAAAACATTTTTCATGATCAAGTAATATTTTTTTAAATCAAAACGTTATTCATGATCAAGTAATTTTTTTTAAATAAAGTTACGGCACATAAAAATCCTCACAAATGAAATAAATATTTTTTACGTCAATGTACAACGTTTATGTTGATGTTTGACATATCCCTGGGAATTAACAGATGTAATTAAATAAACTACGCGTTATATATCTCGAATGTACTCGAATTAGTAAACTTATTGTGGAATGTTGGCTCACTTAGCTGCTTCCCTGAGGTAGACACAATAACACTATGGCCGGGATCAACAATGCGAGGAAATCGTCCGACGCTTGCATGAGAAATCCCAGCTCTGGCGCCGGCACTCAGGAGTGGAGCAAGCGGCTGCATGTATTTCTATGCAGCCGCTCGCTCCACTACCGAGTGCCGACACCAGAGCTGGGATTTCTCATGCTAGTGTCGGACGATTTCCTCGCATGTGTGATCCCGGCCTCTAGGTTAAAATCTCAGGGTGCTTTATTACTTCATAAATCATAAAGCCCAACATAGTAACAAAAACATAGCCTTTTTGGCACAAACAAATATAAAAAGTCCATACAAATTCCTTCCCAGTATAGTTTCTGCATTCTGGGACAACCATGCCATGCAGCTCTCACCGGAGCTTCATCTTGGATGCTTACTTCCTCCAAACTAACACAGACAGAAAAAAAAGCACTGGCTGGACATTTAACTCCCTCCAACCGCACCCTTGAGGTGGAGATATGGTGAGTAGGCATCCGCCCATCTCCACTCACCATGAAAGCCAGACCCTGGAAACAACAGATTTACTCTCAGGACATTTCATGCTGGAAGAAAACGTATGGCTTTCACATCACGCAAGATAACAACCTTTGCGACACATATCTCCCCTCACATACGCCACCAGTGACCCTGTCACGCTATATATATGACACACAACTACATTATTATGATATACTATCAACTATTTATTTACAGATCAACAAAGTAACAATAAAATCTGTAAGGGAATGTAAGTCCGCAAGGACAGGGTCCTCTCCCCTCTGTACCAGTCTGTCATTGTAAATTTGTTTACTGTAAACATATCTATAACTTTGTATGTAACCCCTTCTCATGTACAGCACCATGGAATTAATGGCGCTATATAAATAATAATAATAATAAGGGAAAATTATCAACAATTAGAATAAAATAAGCAGGAGGTTCGGTTACAATAGCATGAAGTTTATAAACCTCAATTATAGAATATTTGATTTAGTACACCAATAAAAGATAAGTAGCAAGGGCCCAAGAAATTATTACATAGATTAACAGGAATAAACAGATGTATAAAATTATATATATTAATACAATTACAATAAAATAACATCTGTCTATGTCGTGTAAAATAACAAAGGGTCAACTTTAATAAATTACAAAAGGGTCAATATTAATAAATAACAATTGGTGTATGACAAGATTATGCCCATTATATGGTCAGCAAAGATAGTGGCACATATGTGTAGCACAGATAAATAAATAAAAAAACTATAATAATACTGTATTATACTCATGTATAAGACGACCGTGTATAAGCGACCCCCCTAATTTTGGCACAAAAACTGAAAACTATTGACTCGCCTAAAGCTAGGTGAAAATGATTATGCCCCATATGCTCCATAGATTATGCCCCATATGCTGCACAGATTATGCCCCCTATGCTCCACAGATTATGCCCCATATGCTGCACAGATTATGCCCCATATGCTCCACAGCTTATGCCCCCATATGCTCCACAGCTTATGCCCCATATGCTCCACAGATTATGCCCATATATGCTCCACAGATTATGCCCCATATGCTGCCACAGATTATGCCCCATATGCTGCACAGATTATGCCCATATGCTCCACAGATTAAGCCCATATATGCTCCACAGTTATGCCCCATATGCTGCACAGATTATGCCCCATATGCTGCACAGATTATGCCCAATATGCTCCACAGATTATGCCCCATATGCTCCACAGATTATGTCCCCATATGCTCCACAGATTATGCCTCCATATGCTCCAGAGATTATGCCCCCATATGCTGCACAGATCATGCCCTCATATGCTCCAGATTATGCCCCCATATGCTCCACAGATTATGCCCCCATATCCTCCAGATTATGCCCCCATATGTTGCACAGATTATGCCCCATATGCTCCAGATTATGCCCCCATATGATGCACAGATTATGCCCCCATATGCTGCACAGATATGCCAATGCTCCACAATTATGCCCCAGTGCTCCACAGATTATGCCCCCATGTGCTCCACAGATTATGCCCCCATATGCTGCACAGATTATGCCCCCATATGCTCCAGATTATGCCCCAATATGCTCCACAGATTATGCCCCCATATGCTCCAGATTATGCCCAGATATGCTGCACAGATTAGGCCCCCATATGCTCCACAGTTTATGCCCCATAGTATGTCCCTTATGCTGCCACGCTGCTGCTGCAAAAAAAAGACATACTCACCTCTCGTCGCTGGGGGCCAGGTGCCGGTGTCCTGAACAGGCGGTGACACCGGCGTGCTATGGGGGACAGGTGCCGGTGTCATCTCTCGCTCAGGACTCCGGCACCTGAGATATTTACCTGTCCCCGGACCGGTCCACTGCTGCGTGCTGCTCCCTCTTCCGGGTCCTCGGCAGTGAATGATCAGACAGGGGGCGCGGCGCGCACTAACGACGTCATCGCGCCCTCTGCCTGAACATTCACAGCCAGAGGAGTCGGACGGAGGAGCAGCGCAGCGGTGGAACGGGACAGGCAAATATCGCTATACTCACCCCTCCGCCGGCGCGTCTCTGCAGCCTCTCTTCTCCCGGCAGTCTCCGCAGCTCTTCCTCCTACAGCGGTCACGTGGTACCGCTCATTAGAGTCATGAATATGTGCATATTCATGACTTTAATGAGCGGTACCATTTGACCGCTGCAGGAAGGAGCCGGAGATCGTGGGAGAAGCAGGGGGGCTGCAGAGACACGACGGCGGAGGGGTGAGTATGATCTGACACCCCCGCTCAATCCTCCCCCGCCGACCCCAGTATATGACTCGCGTATAAGCCGAGAGGGGGACTTTCAGCCCTAAAAAATGGGCTGAAAATCTCAGCTTATACACGAATATATACGGTATATGGATTGAAAATATATATATCTACCTAGAAAATAATAAATATATATATATATATATCTAAATAAATAAGTATAGAAAAATAAATAAACATGAGTATAATATGCAATTAGATAGAAACCAAATGGTGTAACCCTTAGGTTAATAAACTGGTTAAAAAAGTGACAGTGCTTAAATTGCTAGGGAAGCTACATACGATAGAAGGTTAGTGAATGGATATACATACAAGCATAAATATACAAATAAATAATAAGGGAATTATTACTATCAATCCAAAACACTCAACCAAAACCTGCGAAGCCCACGTTGGACAGGTACTTAGTGGAAGATAGCGTTAAAATAGAAGAAAAAACAACACGACTAGCTTAAGGATAACCAGAGAAGAATTTGAGTATGCTACATTGTTAACAGGATCATTAAAGAGAAAACAGCATCAAAAACCAACACATAAATTATAAGGTTATGACATTATTTATACCCGCTATGCCTCAGAGGAAACTAGCCATGTCATAGTCCCTGTTTCAACCCTACAATGGGTTGAAGGATTTTTAATGAAAAGATCCAAGAATCCTCGCGTTTCTTGAGTATTTTGACTTTGTCTTAACCCCTTCTGAGGAGGGTATCTGCTCTAATACCTGAAACCTTAACAGTGAAACGTTGTGTTCCATCCGTTGATAATGGACATTGTAACCCTTCTGAGCCATTTCAAGGGTGCATGGAAAATCCAATATTAAAAAAGGATCAGATTCATAGATGATCAATTGTACTTGTGGAGAGGATATTCACAGTAGATGGTCAAGAGTCATCAGAAATTTAAGAACAGACTAAAATACATAAAAATACACAGATTAAAATCCAAACCTAGAGTCAAAAATAACTACAAAAATGGATCAAACCTTAATTGTTTTATTAAGACCAGCTGGTACCATAGTATCCAGAATCCATATCCATCTACATTCCACCTATGCTAAAAAGAGGGGTTTCATGTCCCCTCTAGTGATGAGCGAACTTGCGTGGATGACATCTTATCTGAGCTTCTGGGAGTGCTTGTATATTGCGGTCAAGTCACTGCGGCTAGAGACAGCCTCAACACATGTGGGGATTGCATATTTGTTACACAACTCCCATATGTGGTGAGGTTGTCTAAGAGCCACAAATCATGCAGAATCAGAGACGCGAACATAATATACGAGTACTCCCAGATGCTTGGATAACACCCGAATAGTGATGAGCGAGTATGCTCGTTGCTTGGGTTTTCTCTAGCATGCTTGGGTGTTCTCCTTGTATTTGGGCATGCTCGGAGATTTATTTTGTGTCGCCGCAGCTGCATGATTTGTGGCTACTAGACAGCATGAATACATGTGGGGATTTCCTAATAAACAGGCAATCCCCGCATGTATTCAGGCTGTCTAGCAGCAGCAAATCATGCAGCTGCGGCAACAGAAACTAAATCTCCAAGAACGCCCAAATACTCTGAGAACACCAGAGCATGCTCGGGAAAACCCGAGCAACGAGTATACTCGCTCATCACTACACCAGACGTATCCGAGGATGTTCGCTCATCACAAGTTCCCTCCTCTTATACCACAACGTACCCTTTCGATAACTCGAATTTTTAGATCATTAGGGTTGCAGCTATGATACATCGTCCACATCACTTGTATCCATAATATCCCTTACGTGTTTGCGAGTATGTACTTGTTGTTCACAAGATGTGAGGCCTACATAGATAAGTTTACACGTACATGTAGCATGGTATACAACATGAATTGTATTACAGGATATATAGTCTGTAATTTTAAACTCCCTAGAGCCGTCTGCAGAGGTGAATGATGCTGCACATACAAGATTCCTGAATATGATTCATTAAAATATGTATCAGCAATCATCCAGTGATTGAATTAAGTTTTTTTTTTATTCTGACGTTGATTTTCTTGAAAAAAAATACCCTCATTACCTTTGTCATAATACTCCAAACCTCTACTATATTTATCCATGATTCCTCATTTATGTGGGTTATGACTCCATGGCCCCAGGACAAACAAGCTTACAGGATTCAGTGAAATGCTGACTCAACTATTTCTTGCACTGCATTATGAGCTCAACATGAAGAATAACTGCATGCTGGCACCACTCTGTACTCATGTTATGTGGAATTATTAAATATATATACACTTACCTTATACATTTGGCACCATTCACAGACCACCTGTCACTAGTGCTCCTGTGTATACTTTTTATGATTTTGAGATAGATCAAATCATTTTTTAAGGGTCAAGCGCTACTTTATTGCAATAATGTTGCTCTGTGATTGATGTTCAGGTTCCAGTATTGTTCTAAACTCCAATTTGATATTAAAAGAAATAAGAATAAAATATAATAACACGACCAAAAATCTTAACTATTCAGAAACATTTATATTTTTTATCAAACTCATATCAAGCATTTGTAAAAGCTATGATATTACACCCAAAAGAGAAACTAAGATGTTGCCTGTCATGGAGGTGAAATAATACCAGATGGGAAGAAGCTAAGTGTTGCTGGAAAATGAGAAGTAAAAATCTGTAAATTAGGTGATGCTCAGAGTAATGTACTTTTATGTAAAAGATTGATAATAAACCGTGCTCCAGCAACATTTGGCTGGTGTTGGATGATTTATTATAAGTAAAACTAGTTACTTGCATTGTTGCTTTTTTCTTGCTTTTCTTGTCAACCATTATTCATAATCAAAGCCTATGGATTAATTGATCAATGTGAAGACAACGGTACATTTCTGCAAGCTAAGCCATTCTTGGCTTCAATTTAAAGATAGTCAGTGTCTGTTCTTTTCTTGACATTGAGAAAAATGTATTCTTAACCAAATATAGGAAAAAAATTAGTAAAATTCTATTGTTGCAGAGGAGCAAAAGTAAGATGACGATCAAAAGACTAAGGCCGGAGTCACACTAGCAAGAAATATGGACGAGTGCTATGCGCAAAAAGAACGCATTGCACTCGTCCCAATGTTAATCTATGGGGCACTCCCATCAGCCGATTTTTTCTCGGGCGTATTATACGGGCCGAGAAAATTGCAGCATGCTGCAATTGTCACCGTATTACGCCCATAAAAAGCCAATGCAAGTCTATGGGGGCGAGAAAAATTTGGATTACATAAGGACCAGACGTGTGACTTGCGAGAAATATGCATCGGTGTCCTTTAGAAAAGCCGGCAATTCAGTGCGGTATACTGTAAAATCACACTGACAGGTTTAATAAAGAATTGAAAGAATAGATATATACACATAGAATACATATATATATATATATGTATACATGTCATTGAGACACATATATATATATATATATATATATATATATTTATAGTTCATAGAGTTCTGCATAGCATAATAGCAGCTAAATCAATTGCCAGCTTCTGCAAAATCATTACAGAACCCGACATGATATGACACATGGTTTATGTATAGTAAACCATGTCATAGCAAAACGATCTATATATGTCAGTGTTTAATAAATTTATTAGTTTGTGTTAGGAAAAATTTAGAACTCTACGTTTTAAATTTAAAACTATAATCGCGGAAAAAAATAGCGTGGGCTCCCATGCAATTTTCTCCACCAGAGAGGGAAAGCCAGTGACTGAGGACAGATATTAAAAGCCTAGAGAGGGACCATGGTTATAGGCCAGCCCCTGACTACAAATATCTGCCCCCAGCCTCCCCAGAAAAGACACATCCATAAGATGCGCATTTTCTGGCAACTAGCCTCTCTATTCCCACTGCCTTTAGCGGTGGCTCATGGGTTAATAAGGGGGTAATGTCACCTTGCTTATTGAAAGGTGACATTAAGACGGGTTAATAATGGAGAGATGTCAATAAGACAGCTATCGATTATTAATCCTATAGTAGTGAAGGTTTAAAAAAACACACATGCATTAACTCCTTCATGACCCAGCCTATTTTGACCTTAAAGACTTTGCCATTTTTTGCAATTCTGACCAGTATCCCTTTATGAGGTAATAACTCAGGAACGCTTTAACGGATCCTAGCGATTCTGAGATTTTTTTTTCGTGACATATTGGGTTTCATGTTAGTGGTAAATTTAGGTCAATAATTTTTGTGTTTATTTGTGAAAAAAATGGAAATTTGTTGAAAATTTAGAAAATTTTGCAATTTTCAAATTTTGAACTTTTATTCTGTTAAACCAGAGAGTTATGTGACACAAAATAGTTAATAAATAACATTTCCCACATGTCTACTTTACATCAGCACAATTTTGGAAACAACATTTTTTTTTGTTAGGAAGTTATAAGGGTTAAAAGTTGACCAGCGATTTCTCATTTTTACAACAAAATTTACAAACCATTTTTTTTACTGACCACCTCACATTTGAAGTCACTTTGAGGGGTCTATATGGCCGGAAATACCCAAAAGTGACACCATTATAAAAACTGCACCCCTGAAGCTACTCAAAACTACATTCAAGAACATTATTAACCCATCAGGTGCTTCACAGGAACTAAAGGAACGTGGAAGGAAAAAATGGACATTTTAATTTTTCCAACAAAAATTTTCTTAAGCATAAATTTTTTCATTCTTACATGGGCAACAGGATAAAATGGATCCTAAAATTTGTTGGGCAATTTCTCCTGAGTACACAGATACCTCATATGTGTTAATAAACCACTGTTTGGGTGCACGGGAGAGCTCAGAAGGGAAGGAGCGCCATTTTGGAATGCAGACTTGATGGAATGTTCTGCGGGCGTCATGTTGCGTTTGTAGAGCTCCTGATGTGCCTAAACAGTAGAAACCCCCCACAAGTGACCCCATTTTGGAAACTGGACTCCATAAGGAGCTTATCTAGATGTGTAGTGAGCACTTTGAACCCCCAAGTGCTTCATAGAAGTTTATAAAAGCAGAGTAGTGAAAATAAAAAAATCATTTTTCTTCCTCAAAAATCATTTTTTAGCCCGCTATTTTTTATTTTACCAAAGGTAACAGGATAAATTGAACCCCAAAAGTTGTTGTCCATGTTTTCCTGAGTACGCTGGTGCCCCAAATGTGGGGGGAACCATTGTTTGGGCGCACGGCAGAGCTCAGAAGGGAAGTCGCGCCATTTAACTTTTTTAATGGAAAATTAACTCCAATCATTAGCGGACACCATGTCATGTTTGGAGAGCCACTGTGTGCCTAAACTTTGGAGCTCCCCACAAATGACCCCATTTTGGAAACTAGACCCCCTAAGGAACTTATCTAGATGCACAGTGAGCACTTTGAACCCCCAGTTGCTTCAAAGAAGTTTATAACGCAGAGCCGTGAAAATAAAAAAATCCTTTTTTTTTCTCAAAAAATGATTTTTTAGCCCCCTATTTTTTATTTTCACAATGGTTACAGGAGAAATTGGACCCCAAAAGTTGTTGTCCAGTTTGTCCTGAGTACACTGGTACCCCACATGTGGGGGAGAACCACTGTTTGGGCACACGTCAGGGCTCGGAAGGGAAGTAGTGACGTTTTGAAATGCCGACTGTGATGGAATGGTCTGCGGGCGTCATGTTATGTTTGCAGAGCCCCTGATGTGCCTAAACAGTAGAAACTCCCCACAAGTGACCCCATTTTGGAAACTAGACCCCGCAAGGAACTTATCTAGATGTCTTGTGAGCACTTTGAACCCCCAAGGGCTACACAGAAATTTATAATGTCCGGGCATGAAAATTAAAAAAATCATATTTTTTCCACAAACATGATCTTTTAGTCCCCAATTTTTTTATTTTCTCAAGGGTAACAGGAGAAATTAGACCCCAAAAGTTGTTGTCCAATTTGTCCTGAGTACGCTGATATCCCATATGTGGGAGAAAACTACTGTATGGGCACACGTCGGGGCTCGGAAGGGAAGTAGTGACGTTTTGAAATTCCGACTAGATGGAATGGTCTGTGGGCGTCATCTTATGTTTGCAGAGCCCTGATGTGCCTAAACTGTGTAAACCCCCCAAGTGACCCCATTTTGGAAACTAGACCACCCAAGGAACTTATCTAGATGTGTATTGAGCACTTTGAACCCCCAAATGCTTCACAGAAGTTTATAACCCAGAGCCATGAAAATAAAAAATCATTTTTTTCCTCAAAAAATGATTTTTTTAGCCCACAATTTTTTATTTTTACAAGGGTAACAGGAGAAATTGGACCCCAAAAGTTGTTGTCCAATTTGTCCTGAGTACACTGGTACCCCATATGTGGGGGGAACCACTGTTTGGGCACACGTCGGGACTCGGAAGGGAAGTAGTGACGTTCTGTAATGCAGACTTAATGGAGTGGAATGGTCTACGGGCGTCATGTTATGTTTGCAAAGCCCATGATGTACCTAAACTGTGGAAACCCCCCCAAGTGACCCCATTTTGGAAACTAGATCCCCAAAGGAACTCCTCTACATGTGTGGTGAGCACTTTGAATCTCCAAGTTCTTCACAGAAGTTTATAACGCAGAGACGTGAAAATAAAAAATCATTTTTTTTCCACAAAAATTATCTTTTAGTCCCCAGTTTTTTTTTTCCAAGGGTAGCAGGAGAAATTAGACCCCAAAGTTGTTGTGCAATATAACTGAGTACGCTGATACCCTATATGTGGGGGTAAACCACTGTTTGGGCACACGTCGGGGCTCAGAATAAAGGGAGCACTGTTTGACTTTTTGAAAGCAAATTTTGCAGGAATCAATGGTGGCGCCATGTTGCATTTGGAGATGCCCTGATGTGCCTAAATAGTGGAAACCCCTCAATTCTAACTCCAACCCTAACCCCAACACACCCCTAACCACAACCCTAACCCCTACACACCCCTAACCCTGATCCAAACCCTAACCATAACCCTAACCCCATCACACCCCTAACCCTAATCCCAACCTTAACCATAACCCTAACCACAAGCCTAATCCTAAGTCCCAACCCTAACCCCAAAACACCCCTAACACTAATCCTAACTCTAACCCTAACCACAAGCCTAATCCTAATCCCAACCCTAACCCTAATTCCAACCATAACCCTAATTCTAACCGTTACCCTAATTCCAACCCTAACCCAAATTCCAACCCTAACCCTAATTCTAACCATAATCCTAATTCTAACCCTAACCCTAATTCTGACCCTAATGCTAAGGCTAGGTTCACATTACGTTTTACCAGCCCGTTCAACACAGAGCGTTCCTGGGCTGGTAACGGTATAGCATACCGCGATCGCGTTATGCTATACCCGCTAGCGCAGATGAATCAGTAGATGATTCATCTGTGCTAGCGGTGACGGAGCCCAGACGCTGCAGCCCATGTCAGAGGCTCCATCACTGAATGACTGCATCTCGCGAACACATGATGCTTTACTGCATGCTTCGCGATGCGCCCGCAAATGGGGGTGAATGGCAGCGTTAACGGACTGCGTTACACCGCGTTATACCGCGGTGTAACGCAGTCCGTCTAACGGACTGCCATAACGCAATATGAACCCAGCCTAACCCTAACCCTAATGCTAACCCTAACCCTAAGGCTAACCCTAACCCTAAGGCTAACCCTAACCTAACCCTAACTGTAATTCTAACCCTAACAGAAAAATAAAAAAAAATATTTTCTTTATTTTATTATTTGTCCCTACCTATGGGTGTGATAAAGGGGGCATTTTTTTACTTTTATTTTATTTTGATCACTGTGAGAGTTTATCACAGTGATCAAAATAAATGTATCGAATCTGCCGGCCGGAGGACGCACTGCGCATGCGCCCGCCATTTGACAAGATGGCAGCGCCCATGAAGAGTCCCGTACGGACGCCAGGATGGACCCAGGGACACCGGAGGACCGGGGGAGGTGAGCGGAGCTGAGGGGGGTGATCGGAAGGTGGGGGGAGCGGACCGGAGCGGAGGGGAGCAGAGGAAAGGAAGAGGGGAGCAGATAGTGACGGCGGTGACCGATCGCCACCATCAATCGGTGGCGGCGGCCAATCGCAGCCATCACTCGGTGTGGGGGAGGGTCGGATCTCGGTCTCCAGCCATGGCCGATGCTATTGCAGCATCGACCATGGCTGGATTGTAATATTTCACCAAATTTCATTGGTGAAATATTACAAATCGCTGTGATTGGCTATTTCACGTTTAACAGCCAATCAGAGCGATCGTAGCCACGTGAGAGTTAAGCCAACCCCCCTGTGGTGAAGTTCAAAGGGTCTTGTGCCTGCGGGTCGGGTGACCTTTCAGTGACCCCGGTCACCCGGCCCGCAGGAACGCAATCCTTTCATGACACAGGGTATGCGTCACAGGTCGGATTGGCACCAACTTTCATGACGCATACGCTGTGTCACAGATCGGGAAGGGGTTAATTAAAATTCTTTTAATGAAATAATTGCACAAAGTTTTTGAAAAAATTTTTATGTTGCCAATCCAACTGAATCCCTTGTTCTCCTGTAACCCCCAAAAAATAATAAAACGATAATATCCATACCTCTCCGCCGTTCAGTCAGGTCCCCCGCTGCAATCCATCACAAGGGGTTAACTAGTTTACAACAGGGACCGGTGCTAATGCGACCGGCCCGGCTGTAAACCACTGCAGAATGAATGAAATCATGTCTGCACAGACTCCTCACTTGACCCGCGGTGAACTGACAGCGTGGGAAAAAGTTCTGAAAGCCATAATCATCAACATTAACATAAATAAACACTTGAAATAGATCACTCTGTGTGTAATGACTCTACATAACATATAAGTTTCACTTTTTGTATTAAAGAACTGAAATAAATTCACTTTTTGATGATATTCTAGATGCATAGAATAAAAGCCGGTAATTCAGCAGCCGTGTAGTGTAAAATCACTGCAGAAGCTGACAGGATAAAAGAGATGGATTAATACAGTAAATACAAAGAGAATAGGTAGATATATAGATGTCTGTTACAAATACAATTAGTGCAGTGTGTGTGCACCTTACTGTACATGTATTTAATTATTAAAATATTATTTTTCGGGAAAAAATGGCGTGGTCTCCCGTGTAAATTTTTGTAATCAGCAGAGGGAAAGCTGGCTGCTGGGGGGCAGATATTTCTAGCCTGGGAAGGGGGTAATACCCATGGAGCTTCCCAGGATATTAATATCAGCTCACAGCTGTACACTTAGCCTTTACTGGCTATTAAAATGTGGAACCTAAAAAAAATGACATGGGGTTCCCCTATAATTAATAACCAGCAAAGGCTATGCAAACAGCTGCGGGCTGATATTAATAGCCTAGAAAGTGGCCACGGTTACTGGCCCCCAGGCTAAAAACATCAGCTCTCAGCCACCCCAGAAAACGAGCATCTCTAAGATGTGCCAATTCTGGCACTTTACCTCGCTCTTCGTACTTGCCCTGTAATAGTTAGGAGGGTTGATGTCACCTTTGTATTGTCTGGTGACATCAAGCCCCGAGAGTCACGGGGCAGTAGTGGGAAAATTAGAGGATGAGGAACCTTGGGCCCCTGAATTGCCCCTCAGGCTAGGAGGTGCCCTGTCTTTCCTTAACTTGGGGTACCCTTGAAGGTAGTGAGGCCCAAGTCACCGACCTGTCCCTATCTCCTGTTTAGCCCTGAGCTAAACCCCCCAACACCCTCCCCAGGAGGTGAGACAGGGAATAAAGTGCACTGCACCAATATAACAAAAGGAAAGAAAAAACAGACGCCTAATGGACAACTAAAAACAAAACTTAGCTTTCTCTGCTGCAATGCACTGCACAGCAGAGTAAGGCATGAGATCACAGTATACAGCTGCAGCACCAGAAAGATCCTGACTCCAGCTTGGTTGGTCTCCAAAAGAACCTATCACCAACAGTCAGCTGATGAATCAGGTAACCTTTTAAATGATGGTGGGAGAGTTCACCACCTGCATCAGCAAACTCAGCAGCAATGTAATTACACCAGTGGCCACCGGGGGAAAAAACAGACATTAACCCCCGATGGCCTGAAAGGAAAAAAGATTTAATATGAAACGCAAAATCTGCCACAGATCCAAAAATGGATTGACACCAAGGTTAGTAATGGAGAGGCATCAATAAGACGCCCCCATTACTAACCCCATAGTCACATTGTATAAAAACACACACACCAAAAATAAAGTCCTTTAATTGAAAAAATGACACAGACTCCTTTAATAATATTAATTAAACCATACTTACAACCTCGCCTAATTCCACCGAAGCTCTCGATCTCCTGTAGTAAAACTAAAATAATAAAACAACAATATACCATATCTGTCTGTAGTTCTGTCCCATGCTGTAATCCATGTCTGGGGGAGAAACAGTTTTCAACCTGGACGGTGCCAAGATACGACCGTTCGGGCTGAAAGCCACTGGGGAATGAACTACTGCGATAGCAGCATCAGTGACTAGCGGTGACATCACTGAGGCTGCGTTCTCAGTCGAGCTGAACTGCAGTGACCTTGGTGACATCCCCGCTAGCACTGTGAGAAAGTCACACGGTGCAGAGGCGAGTTCACCAGGAGAATTTCACTGTGGTGAATTTCAACTGCGGTGCACTCACTTCTGCATCGGCCCCTTCCTAGGCTATTAATATCAGCCGCAGCTGTTTGCATAGACTTTGCTGGTTATTAATTATAGGTGGACCCCACATCATTTTTTTAGGGTCCCCCATTTTAATAGCCAGTAAAGGCTAAGTATACAGCTGTGAGCTGATATTAATAGCCTGGAAAGCTCCATGGGTATTACCCCCTTCCCAGGTTATAAACATCTGCCCCCAGCCATCGGCTTCCCCTCTGCTGGTCATGAAATTTGTGCGGGAGCCCACGCCGATTTTTCCAAAAGATACTTTTTTATTAATTAAAAATATGAACAGTAAGCTTCACACACACTGTACTAATTGTATTTTTAGCAGACATCTATATATCTACCTATTCTCTTTGTATTTACTGTATGTAATCCATCTCTTCTATCCTGTTGGCTCCTGCAGTGATTTTACACTACATGGCTGCTGAATTGCCGGCTTTTTCTTCTATCTATCTATCTATCTATCTATCTATCTATTCTCTATCTATCTATCTATCTATCTATCTATCTATCTATGTTTTGAATAATATTTCCCTTGAAAACGATGTGTAACTGACTTAGAGAATTTCTCTATGTAAAAGCTCATGTTAAAACCGTATTGTAGTCGGATAACAATCACACTACATTCGGATGTAAATCGGATACTAGGTGTGAAAAATCGGATTGTACTCGCATAAAAAACGCATGAGACTTGCATGACACTCATCCGACTCTCCTGTATCAAAATCGGACCGATTTTAAAATCGCTAGTGGCAATAAAGGTTAAAGGGGTTGTCTGGTCATTAGCTACAAGTCTTCAGCCATTCTATGTGACTGCAGGCTTGTGAATCCAGAAATGGTCAGCGCATGACCGCAAGTATGTGATATGCATACATTTGGGTACATGCCAACTAGAAGGGCGCAGCCTCGATCAATGCAGGTGCAGTGAGCGAGGCCAGATATATTCTGGTCGCAATGTGTCTGGAAATATGCAAATCACACACATTACCTCCTGCTTTCGCCACCGGAGAATCCTCACAGTGCGAAAACTACACAATATCAATCTTCTCTGATTATTGCAGCATTTTTTTAGGCCTTTTCCCCCTTATTTGATGTGTTTCTGGTACAGATGTTAAACCGCGTTTTTAAAAGTAACTGCAGTTTTTAACATTTTTTTTTTTTGCTCCACATAGAAGACCAAAGAGAAAAAAGCACCAAAATCGCACAGGTCAGCCACATGTTTAGAAGCACATTGGGTGCAATTTTCATAAAATCACATCCATTTTGCTTGAACAGTTAAACACAGCAGAATTTCTGTGCAAAAAAAAAGCAGCTGAAAATATGCAGCATTTACTCTTCATGTGAACACGGTCTAAATGTCCAAGCAAAGCGGATGTGATTCCATTAAATCTCTGCCCCCCAGTGCATCTAAGGATGCTGCTGAACTTTGCAGTTTTGGTGCATTTTTTCTCTATAGGCTTCTTCTGAAAAAAAAAACGCATGAAGAAATGCAGTTACATCTTAGTGCAGAATCAAAGCTATTAATTTTTACTATTAAAAAAGCTTAAAAACTCTGTTTCATATCTGCCTCAAAAACTCATGTAATAAGGGGGAAAACACGTAAAAGAAATGCAGTAAACTGTGAAAAAGCACAAAAGATTGTTATTTTGTTGTGTGGTGCGGACACTTCCAGAAAAAAGCAGTAGAATGAATGCAGCATCTACACTCCATGTGAATACGGCCTCAGCGTTACAGTTTTATTACATTTTTTATGGGTTTTATAGGGAAAAAATATCAATCACACCAATTTTTATGTCATTTACCTATCCCCGTAAATGTTCTGATCACTGTATTGTGCGGGTAGTTACGATTATAGGGACAACAAATATGTCCATGAAATTTGCCGATTCGTAATGTTTATTATTTTTTCAAAAGATGCAATAAAAATTACATTATTTTTTTCATTTTCAAGTGTTGTTTATTATTTTTTATTAATTCTATAGGATGAAAAAATCTTTTTTTTTCCCTAAAAATACAAATAAAGCTGAGGTCATACTTGCGAGTGTGATGCGAGAAACTCACGCGAGTCTCTCGCATCAATGCCAGGCACTGCTGCGGGCATTCGGGACTGGAGTGTGCAGCTGCATGTATTTCTATGCAGCCGCACACTCCAATCCGAGTGCTGGCAGCAGTGCCGGGTATTGATGTGAGTTTTTCGCATCACACTCGCAAGTGTGACCCCGGTCCAATAGAAATACATTGCTGTGTACAATGTATAAGTTCAAACTGCCTGAGCATCAGAGACTACAATACAGATTGTGCACAAAATTCTCAATGTCTCATCACAAGAGACTGTGGCTCAATAGCTTTAACTCCTGACTGTAATGTTGAAGGTTGTGGGTTCAAATAATCACAAAACAAAAGAAAATTACAATTTGTAATTGCTCTTTATTAGAGATGAGCGAATTTGCCTCCGGGAGTGTCGAGTCGGGTTTCGGGCCACCCGACTTTCCCAAAAGTCGAGTCGAACGAAGTCGTCCGACTAACGAAAAAGGCTGAGTCGGAGTCGACAACCCGACCCCAATGCAAGTCAATGGGGAATAAAAGTCGCCAGTAAGTGGAGGACAGTAAACACACCTACAGTGCCCATTTCAATGCCAACGACATCAATTCTTATTACTTAAGCTTGTCAACTTTAATTTACTTTATAATAATAGTAACGCATTGAAAACTGAGGGTTATTTGGCTAAAGTTGTGGGGGGGGCAGGGCTGGCTCCAGGTTTTCGTGGGCCCCGGGTGAAAGAGTCTCAGTGGGCCCCTTTAACACATACCACAATTCATGATGCTCCGATACGGCAGAGAATTATAGGTATAGTGCAATGCCAAATACTTCACTTCTTACATTACATGAGTGATGTAAATTCTACAATAGCTCAAAAAACGGACAGTATAGTCCTCCATACAGTATTATGAGCACCACATAGTGCGCCATACAGAATAATGAGCCCCATATATTGTTCTATACAGAATAATGAGCCCCATATATTGCTCCATACAGAATGGGCTCCATATAATGCTCCATACAGAATAGGCCCCATATGTGCTCCATATGATGCTCCATATATAAAGGGCCCTATATGATGCAGCTGAAAGGAGGACATCAGTAAACCAGGGGAGGAGTCCCGAGGAGATAATTTGCATATCCCCAGTGCCTTCTGGGATAAGTGAAGAGTCTCCGCGAGCTCAAGGAACACTGGATTTTGGCTGTTGCAGCTGAAAGGAGGACATCAGTAAACCAGGGGAGGAGTCCCGAGGAGATAATTTGCATATTCCCAGTGCCTTCTGGGATAAGTGAAGAGTCTCCGCGAGCTCAAGGAACACTGGATTTTGGCTGTTGCAGCTGAAAGGAGGACATCAGTAAACCAGGGGAGGAGTCCCGAGGAGATAATTTGCATATTCCCAGTGCCTTCTGGGATAAGTGAAGAGTCTCTGCGAGCTCAAGGAACACTGGATTTTGGCTGTTGCAGCTGAAAGGAGGACATCAGTAAACCAGGGGAGGAGTCCCGAGGAGATAATTTGCATATTCCCAGTGCCTTCTGGATAAGTGAAGAGTCTCCGCGAGCTCAAGGAACACTGGATTTTGGCTGTTGCAGCTGAAAGGAGGACATCAGTAAACCAGGGGAGGAGTCCCGAGGAGATAATTTGCATATTCCCAGTGCCTTCTGGGATAAGTGAAGAGTCTCCGCGAGCTCAAGGAACACTGGATTTTGGCTGTTGCAGCTGAAAGGAGGACATCAGTAAACCAGGGGAGGAGTCCCGAGGAGATAATTTGCATATTCCCAGTGCCTTCTGGGATAAGTGAAGAGTCTCCGCGAGCTCAAGGAAACTGGATTTTGGCTGTTGCAGCTGAAAGGAGGACATCAGTAAACCAGGGGAGGAGTCCCGAGGAGATAATTTGCATATTCCCAGTGCCTTCTGGGATAAGTGAAGAGTCTCCGCGAGCTCAAGGAACACTGGATTTTGGCTGTTGCAGCTGAAAGGAGGACATCAGTAAACCAGGGGAGGAGTCCCGAGGAGATAATTTGCATATTCCCAGTGCCTTCTGGGATAAGTGAAGAGTCTCCGCGAGCTCAAGGAACACTGGATTTTGGCTGTTGCAGCTGAAAGGAGGACATCAGTAAACCAGGGGAGGAGTCCCGAGGAGATAATTTGCATATTCCCAGTGCCTTCTGGGATAAGTGAAGAGTCTCCGCGAGCTCAAGGAACACTGGATTTTGGCTGTTGCAGCTGAAAGGAGGACATCAGTAAACCAGGGGAGGAGTCCCGAGGAGATAATTTGCATATTCCCAGTGCCTTCTGGGATAAGTGAAGAGTCTCCGCGAGCTCAAGGAACACTGGATTTTGGCTGTTGCAGCTGAAAGGAGGACATCAGTAAACCAGGGGAGGAGTCCCGAGGAGATAATTTGCATATTCCCAGTGCCTTCTGGGATAAGTGAAGAGTCTCCGCGAGCTCAAGGAACACTGGATTTTGGCTGTTGCAGCTGAAAGGAGGACATCAGTAAACCAGGGGAGGAGTCCCGAGGAGATAATTTGCATATTCCCAGTGCCTTCTGGGATAAGTGAAGAGTCTCCGCGAGCTCAAGGAACACTGGATTTTGGCTGTTGCAGCTGAAAGGAGGACATCAGTAAACCAGGGGAGGAGTCCCGAGGAGATAATTTGCATATTCCCAGTGCCTTCTGGGATAAGTGAAGAGTCTCCGCGAGCTCAAGGAACACTGGATTTTGGCTGTTGCAGCTGAAAGGAGGACATCAGTAAACCAGGGGAGGAGTCCCGAGGAGATAATTTGCATATTCCCAGTGCCTTCTGGGATAAGTGAAGAGTCTCCGCGAGCTCAAGGAACACTGGATTTTGGCTGTTGCAGCTGAAAGGAGGACATCAGTAAACCAGGGGAGAGTCCCGAGGAGATAATTTGCATATTCCCAGTGCCTTCTGGGATAAGTGAAGAGTCTCCGCGAGCTCAAGGAACACTGGATCAGTAAACTGCGCGCCTAGCGGCGCGCGAGTTTTGGCTTATATTTCACCGCTTGATTATCTCTTGAACAATAACATGGAAGAGGCCAGGAGCCATGTGGTGAGCTGCATTTCTTGCTACATGTTCATAGACTTACCAGTGGAAAAGCCAAACTTCACATGCCAGAAATGCAAGCTTGTGTCCCTGTTGGAGGAAAAGTTGCAAAATCTGGAAGAGAGGTTATCTACATTGAAGACCATTAAGGAAGGTGAAGAGTTCTTAGACAGAGCAGAATTATCTCTTCATGGTACAGAAACAGAAGAAATTCGAAGTGCAACTGAAGAAACAGAGGAATGGAAGCATGTGACCCAGAGAAGCAGGAGGATCAGGAGGCAGTCAGCACCAATTCTGCTCAGAAACCAGTACCAGGCTCTTACACAGGAGAACGATGAAGAAATACATCAGGATAAGACTTTGCCCACAAAGAGTAACCTTGTACGCCCTCAGAGTCCTCCTGAATGGAGAAAGAAAAATGTTGTGAAGAAGAAACGGAGAGTTGTTGTCATGGGGGATTCCCTGTTGAGAGGAACAGAGGCCGCTATCTGCAGACCAGATATAACCTCAAGAGAAATGTGCTGTCTTCCAGGTGCAAAAATTAAAGATGTGTCTGACAGGATATCAGGACTCTTCAGACCTAAAGATGACTACCCATTCCTGCTAATACATGTGGGGACAAATGACACCACAAGAAGTGACCTGGAAACCATCTGCAGTGACTTTGAAAACTTAGGTAAGAAAGTGAAAGAACTGGAGCGCAGGTGGTCTTCTCCTCCATCCTTCCAGTGGATGGCCATGGAACAAGGAGGTGGAATAAGATTCTGCAGGCGAACAACTGGCTACGTCGATGGTGCCGTCAGCAAGGATTTGGATTTCTGGATCACGGAGTGAATTACCTGTACGATGGACTACTTGCTAGAGATGGGGTGCACCTTACGAAGACTGGAAAACATGTATTTGGAAGTCGCATTGCTACACTCATCAGGAGAGCTTTAAACTAGAACAATGTGGGAAGGGAAGCAAAACGCCAGCAAAAGCCATACACTTGACAAATACTATTGAGATTTCTGCTATTAGAAGTGAAGGGGATGAACAAAGACAAAAAAATCTACATAATAAAAATATTGAAGAAAGAGAAACCAATCACAAACTAAAGTGTTTCTATACGAATGCACAAAGCATGGGCAACAAACAAGGAGAACTGGAGCTACTAACGCAGGAGAAGAAATATGATGTCATTGGAATCACTGAGACTTGGTGGGACGATACACATGATTGGAATACAAGGCTAGAAGGTTACAACTTATTTGCAAGAAACAGACTTGATAAACGAGGAGGGGGTGTTGCATTGTATGTTAGAAAAGCGTATATCTGCACAGAGATTGAAGCTTCAGAGACTGGGAGTTCTGTGGAAACTGTTTGGGTAAGAATACAAGGACAGAACAATGGAAAGGACACCATTGTAGGCATTTACTACAGGCCGCCTGTGCAAGCTGAAGATATGGATGAACTCTTTATGCATCAAATGGCCAAGTTCTCCAAAAAATATGACATAGTGGTCATGGGAGATTTCAACTATCCAGACATTAGTTGGGAATCTCTCTCAGGCAAAACTAACAGGTCCAGGAAATTCTTATCCTCTCTTGCTGACAACTTTATCTTCCAAAAGGTAATGGAGAAAACAAGGGGATCTGCTACCTTGGATCTAATCCTCATAAACAGGGAGGAAATGGTGGAGGAGGTAAGAGTGGCTGGGACCCTAGGAGGTAGTGACCATGCTATTTTAGAATTTTGGATAACAAGAGGAGGAAGACCTGTGAAGACTCAGACGTCAAGTTTAGATTTCAGAAAGGCAGATTTTAAGGAACTCAGAAAGAGAATTGGAGGGATCCAATGGCTGGATATCCTTAAGGACAAAAATGTCCAGGAAGGATGAAAAATCTTGAAAAATGAGATTCTCAAAGCACAATCGTTAACAATTCCGAAAAGAGGGAAGAATGGGAAACATTTAAGGAAACCAGGATGGATGAACACAGAACTTAAACACATGCTAAAAAGGAAGAAAGAAATGTTTATCAAATGGAAAGAGGGAGGCATATCTAAAGAAGAATATAATGCCGTCTGCAGAACCTGCAGGGCACAAATCAGATTATCTAAAGCTGACAATGAATTAAGGCTTGCAAGTGACGTCAAAAGCAACAAAAAAGGATTTTGGGGATACGTCAAAAGTAAAAGAAAAGTCAAAGATGCTATAGGATTTTTACAGGATGAAAATGATGAAATGGTAAGTCAGGATGTTGAGAAGGCTGAACTTTTAAATTCCTATTTTGCATCTGTTTTCTCTCAGAAAGGAAATGTAACATCAACTGATCTTCACTGTCCTATTAAAGGAATAGAAGAATCCAGGATATCTATAAACAGAAAGACAGTGAGGAAACACTTAGCTAACCTAAATGAATTCAAGTCTCCAGGTCCACATGAATTACACCCCAGGGTACTGAAGGAGATAGCAGAAGAAATTCTTGAACCACTGTCCATAATCTTTGAAAATTCTTGGAGAACAGGAGAAGTCCCAGAAGACTGGAGAAGAGCAAATGTTGTTCCTATCTTCAAAAAGGGGAAGAAGGTGGACCCAGGGAACTACAGGCCGGTGAGTCTGACTTCTATACCAGGAAAGATCTTTGAACAAATTATTAAAGAACATGTATGCAAGTACCTGGATAAGAATGAAGTGATTAAACAGAGTCAGCATGGGTTTGTAACTAATAAGTCATGTCAGACTAACTTAATTTCCTTCTATGACAGAATCACTGACTGGGTGGATCAGGGAAATGCTGTAGATATAGTATATCTTGACTTCAGCAAAGCATTTGACAAAGTATCTCACACAATCCTTATTGAAAAAATGACTAAGTATGGAATGGACAAGGCAACTGTTAGGTGGATTCATAACTGGCTTAGTGATCGGACCCAAAGAGTGGTTGTAAATGGCTGCACATCCAGTTGGAAGAATGTCTCAAGTGGGGTACCACAAGGCTCTGTTTTGGGCCCTGTATTGTTCAACATCTTTATCAATGATTTAGATGAAGGAATTGAGGGTAAACTGATCAAATTTGCTGATGACACAAAGCTAGGAGGGGTAGCTAATACTAGAGAAGAGAGAGAGAGGATTCAAAAAGATATACATAAACTAGAGCAGTGGGCAGCAACTAACAGAATGGATTTTAACAGGGAAAAATGCAAAGTACTACATCTGGGCAATAAAAATGAAAAAAGCATATACAAAATGGGAGGAATAGGGATAAGTAACAGCACATGTGAAAAAGACTTGGGTATACTAATTGATCACAGACTTAACATGAGTCAACAGTGTGATGCAGCAGCAAAAAAGGCAAATGCAATTCTAGGATGTATCAACAGAAGCATACAGTCTAGATCACGTGAGGTCATTATTGCCCTCTACTCCTCTTTGGTCAGACCTCATCTGGAATACTGTGTCCAGTTTTGGGCACCACATTTTAAAAAAGACATCAACAAACTGGAGCAAGTTCAGAGAAGAGCCACCAGAATGGTGACCGGTCTGCAAACCATGTCCTATGAGGAACGGTTGCAGGATTTGGGAATGTTTAGCTTGCAAAAAAGAAGACTGAGAGGAGACTTAATAGCTGTCTACAAATATCTCAAGGGCTGTCACATTATAGAAGGATCATCTTTATTCTCATTTGCGCAAGGAAAGACTAGAAGCAATGGGATGAAACTGAATGGGAGGAGACACAGATTAGATATTAGAAAAAACTTTTTGACAGTTAGGGTGATCAATGAGTGGAACAGGCTGCCACAAGAGGTGGTGAGTTCTCCTTCAATGGAAGTCTTCAAACAGAGGCTGGATAGACATCTGTCTGGGATGATTTAGAGAATCCTGCTTTGAGCAGGGGGTTGGACCAGATGACCCAGGAGGTCCCTTCCAACTCTACCATTCTATCATTCTATGATTCTATGCCCCACAAATAATGAACCCCATATGATGCTCTAGTATATAATGGGACCCATATATGATGCTCCAGTGTATGATGAGCTCCATATAATGCTAAAAATATAATGGTCCCCATATATAATGCTCCATATATTATGGGCCCCATATGATGCTCCAGTATATGATGGGCCCCATGGATGATGCTCCAGTGTATGATGGGCCTATATAATGCTCCATCTATAATGGGCCTCTTATGATGCTCCAGTGTATAACGGGCCCCATATATGATGCTCCAGTGTATGATGGGCCCATTTATAATGCTCCAGTGTATGATGGGCCCCATATATAATGCTCCAGTGTATAATGCTCCCCATATATTGCTACAAACATTAAAAAAAATGAAATACCTCTCCTCACTGGGCACTGCTCTACTCTGGACGCCTCAGCGTCGCCATCTTCCAGCTATCTGCACTGTGACTGTTCAGGCAGAGGGCGCACAGACGTGACGTCATTGCGCTCTCTGACCTCAATATCACTGTCAGGAAAAGCAGAAGACGTCACAGCGGTGGAGCAGGGAGAGGTAAGTATTGCAAGTGCTGGGGCCCTGAGCAAGCAGGAGGGGAACACTCATGGGCGCCAGGCACTGGTGCAGGGCCCCTCATATTATGCTGGTGTCTCTGATGGCGAGTGGGCCCCCCACCTGCTCAGGGCCCGGGCGCTTGCCCAGGTGCGCCAGGTGCTGCCGCTGGCCCAGGGCGGGGGATACAGCCCAATAAGGGAGGTGGAAAAACTGGCATATGTTGAGGTGTAGGCTGGATGTTCAGCAGCTGCAAATGGAGGAATTGGAGAAGTCGGAGGAAGAGGAGGACAAAGCGAGCCATTTTTCTGGCAACCTATGTGTCATCAGTGGAAGGAGGTACAAAATCCTTTGAAACCCAGGCATGGTTCATTTTAATGAAGGTGAGATCACCAACATTTTGGGTTGACAGCCGGGTCCTTCTTCTGTCAGGATTGATCCAGCAGCACTGAAAACTCTTTCTGATAGCACACTAACAGTAAGGCAATCGAGCTCCTGTGAGGCATAATGTGCCAATTCAGGCCAGGTGTCCAGTTTACAGGCCCAGTAGTCAAAGGGGAATGAACTGTGAGGGAGAACATCGATAGGGGAGGAGAGGTAATTTTGAACCATAGTTGACAACTGCTGTCTCCTGTCTATTGCAATCGATTCAGTATTACCAGTCGTGTGAGCGGTACTCGATAAATCAGTCCACAACATGGTCATGAAACTCCTGTCTCCAAAGCCACTTCGGCTGTGTGCACCACAAACACCTCTTCCATGTTGCACAGTACGGTTCGTGGTAGAACCTGCACCGCTGCTGTGTGCTGGGAATGCCTCTAACAAACGGTTTACCAGAGTTGCTTGTTTGTTCGCCAATATTAGCTCTAGGTTCTCCTGTGGCATGATGTTCTTTAATTTGCCTTTATAGCGTGGATCAAGGATTCTGGCCAACTTGTAGTCGTCATTAGTGTTGAGCGATACGATACCGCAAGTATCGGGTATCGGCCGATATTAGCTGTATCGGCCTTTCGATACTTTGTTTCGATATTTTCCATATATCGTATACCGGAATCGGAAGTTCCCATAATTCTTAGAGAGGCAATGTGATTTTAGTCAGCCAATGAGGAATCCTAAGAAGTGTGGGCACATCCTGTACTGCTGCGGTCATGTTAACTAATGGCATGGCTGTGATTGGATGCTGAAATGATGTCAGAATGCACTATAAAAGGCGCCGCCGCCATTTTAGCGTCACTGTGCTGTGAATTCAGTTAGGGACAGAACGCTGCTGTGCTGACTCTGAGGGACAGTTAGAGATTGCGATTTAGTGTACTGTGCTTTAGGCAGGCTAGCACCAACCGCTGTGTAAAGCTTCCTTTTGCCTGCAGTGTTGTTTTAACAGCTCTGCAAGGTGTGTGTGAGTGCAGGTGACGCTGCAGTTTGCTCTGCATGCAACGCTGTCTGTAGGCATCTGCACGTGTCACTCACAGACTCTTTTTTTTTTCTTCAGTGTAATTCTTGCTGCTCCATGCAATTTAAATTTTAGTGTGACGCGCTTCCATCCGTATCCAATACATTGGTTGCAAACACTATAGAAGTAGACAAAGGAGTAGCCTTTCACAGATTGTGAACAGTTGTGTTTCAGTGTTCACTTCAGTCTGTGTTTTTTATTTTTTGAGTGCACATCACGCTCCAGTTACTTGTTCAAGCACTGCTGCTTGTACTCTGCTGAGCGTGTCTCAGTGCCTCATCCTTTTCATTTCTCTCCAATTGGTTCTGCTCCATTCCATTTAAAATAAATATAATCTATTAGTGTGACGCGCTTCCATCCGTATCCAATACATTGGTTGCAAACACTATAGAAGTAGACAAAGGAGTAGCCTTTCACAGATTGTGAACAGTTGTGTTTCAGTGTTCACTTCAGTCTGTGTTTTTTATTTTTTGAGTGCACATCACCCTCCAGTTACTTGTTCAAGCACTGCTGCTTGTACTCTGCTGAGCGTGTCTCAGTGCCTCATCCTTTTCATTTCTCTCCAATTGGTTCTGCTCCATTCCATTTAAAATAAATATAATCTATTAGTTTGACGCGCTTCCATCCGTATCCAATACATTGGTTGCAAACACTATAGAAGTAGACAAAGGAGTAGCCTTTCACAGATTGTGAACAGTTGTGTTTCAGTGTTCACTTCAGTCTCTGCGTAATAACCACACTTAGGCCTTATAACTTTTCTGACTTTCTTTATCAATCTACCAAGATGAAGAAGTCAGTGAGTAAGGCACGTGGTCGTGGCCGTGGAGTTTCAGCAGGGAGAGGACGTGGGGATTCTGTGGCTGCTGCCGCCCTCAGTGACACAGCATCCACCATTTATCCCCGTGAGCGTTCCTTTATGCGCACTTTGGTAGGAGCTCGGCGTGCCCCCCTGCTGCGGGAAGAACAAATTGAAGCCGTTGTTGGTTGGATGGCATCCAATGCATCGACTTCAATTCCTTCCACCTCCTCTCAGGAACACAACACTGTTGAGCAACCATCTGTCTGTTCACCGCCTGTCAAATTGGCCAGGCAGTCAGAGAGTTCTGTACAGGAGCCAGCTGAGTCTCTGCTTCTGTTCTCAGAATCTGTTGGCTCGCAAACACGGGCACAGGCAAGCAGCATTCTGCAATTTGAAGAAGAGGGAGTATGCAGTGATGCGCAACAGCTGTGTCTCTCTCAATCTGAAGAGGCGGGTGAGCCAGTGCCGATGGACAGCACACCGCAGAACGCATCTCATGATGATGATGAGACTCAGGTGCCAGGTTTTGTGGAGCATGGTGCTGCCCAGACCATCCAACAGCAGCAGGTGTTGGAAGAGGGTAGTGGAGATGATGAAGTCCGAGACCCAACATGGCGTGAGCAACAGGAAGGTGGTGGGAGCAGCTCTAAGGAAGAGATTGGCCCAACGGTACAAAGAGGAGGGAGAGGTAGGCTGCAGACTCGCTTGCCTGTAGCCTCCAGTTTGGCACCTGTTGGGAGCAGTTCTCTTAGAAATGTCAAAATTGGCGCTCCCATGACTTGCACTGCGTGGTCCTTTTTTGACAGACTTGTAGATGATATTTGCTATGTTCAATGCAAGCTGTGTAAGCAAAAAGTTAAAAGAGGTAAAAATATCAGTAACCTGAATACCACAAATATGTGGAAACATGTACGGACAAAGCACGTAGCTGAGTTACAAAGACACACTGGAGATGTAGGCCAACCTACAGCAGCACCTACATCTTCAGGTCGTGTTGGAGCCTCTACCTCCAGCTCACACACACCTGGTTCGGCTTCCTCACAGGATCTCCATGGAAGAACCTCGGTCACTGTTGTCCATAGACAAACTGTTATTCCACCCACAGCAGCAAGTTCACAGTCATCGTCACACTCCCAGACCACAAAACAGCCATCGGTACCACAGGCATGGGATAAAAGACGGCCATACTCGGCAAACCATCCACGAGCACAGGCTCTGAATGCTGGCATTGCAAAACTCCTGTCCCTTGAAATGCTGTCATTCAGGCTGGTGGAGACTGACAGTTTCAGGAACTTAATGGCATTGGCAGTCCCACAATATAATGTGCCAAGCCGATTTTATTTCAGCAGGCAAGCCGTCCCTGCTCTGCAAAAACATGTCGATTGAAACATTAAACATGCGCTACTAAACGCCGTCAGTAGCAGGGTCCACCTTACCACCGATGCGTGGACCAGTACCCATGGCCAGGGACGATACCTTTCCCTCACTGCCCATTGGGTCAATGTTGTGGAGCCGGGTACAGATCTTGCCAGTGGTGCTGTACGTGTTCTGCCAACTCCAAGGATTGCAGGAATCCAGTCTGTACACATTGATTCCTCCTCCTACTCCAGTTCCTCAGAATCATCGCTGCACGAGCCGTCACGGTATACCTCCACATGGACCCGTGAACACTTACCTGTTGCGACCGATATGAGCACAGCCGTGGCCAAACGTCAACAGGCCGTCCTGAAATTAATTTCCATGGGGAATCGAAGCCACACAGCGCAGGAGCTCTGGGATGCCATCAAGCAGGAGAGCGACGTGTGGTTTTTGTCAGCTAATCTCCAGCCAGGCTTGGTAGTGTGTGAAAATGGCCGAAATCTGGTGGCAGCTCTGGGCCTTGGCAACCTCACTCACATACCATGTCTGGCACATGTGCTCAACTTGATCGTGCAGAGTTTTTTGAGGGACTATCCGGATCTTGATGCACTGCTGCACAAGGTCCGCCTAGAGTGCGCTCACTTGCGACGTTCCAGCATGGCCAGATCGCGCATTGCAGCTCTGCAAGTCTGATTTCGCCTTCCTGAACATCGCATCATATGTGACGTACCCACCAGGTGGAATTCCACGTTACATATGTTGGAGCGGTTGTGTGAGCAGCAGCCAGCAGTAATGGAGTATCAGCTGCAACAGGCGCAATAAACTCGCAATTTGCGCCGTTCACACTTCACCACTACTGAGTGGGCCTCTATGAAGGACATCTGCGACGTTTTGCGTGCGTTTGATGTCTCAACACGGATGGCGAGTGCAGATGATGCACTAGTCAGCATGACTGTCCCCCTTATCTGCCTGCTTCAGAAATCACTGAAAGCACTAAAGGAAGAGGTTTTGGAAGAGGTGGAGGATGAGGAGTCACAAATTCAATTACCTTCAGGACAGTCAGCGCAACGTGGTTCCTCACAAAGGGCTGGGCAGGGCTCACTTTGTGAGGAGGATGAGGAGGAGGAGGAGTCAATGGAGGAGGAAGAAATCCCTACAGAGGGAGGTACACAACGCTCTAGTCAGTATGTAGAGCGAGGGTGGGGTGATGCAGAGGAGGCAGAGATGACGCCTCTTCCAGAGGACAGCCTTTGTTGGCCAGTTGGGAGTCTGCAGCACATGGTTAATTTCATGCTTCAGTGCCTGAGAAACGACCGCCGCATCGCCCACATTCTCACCACGTCAGATTATTGGGTGTACACCCTCCTAGACCCTGGCTACCGGGACAACTTACAAACCCTCATCACACCGGTGAACCGGGACCGTAAAATGCAGGAGTACCAAGACACACTGGTGCAATCCATACTGTTGTACATTCCAGCCGAGAGAGCTGCTGCTGCTACTGCTTTACAAAGCAGCTCTGTGCGTCGAGGCAGTGTAGACACCTCTACAACAAGAGGGAGCACAAGCAGCGCCTCTGCACAGGGCAAGAGCTGTATGTTACAAATGTGGCGAAGTTTTGTGACAGCGCCAGCAAGGTCTACACCATCCGAGACGGCTCCAGTCACCAGGAAGAAACGTTTCCGTAAGATGGTGACAGACTACTTGGCTTTCCCTCTAAGTGTACTCCCAGATGCCTCTTCCCCTTTCAAATTTTGGGTCTCTAAGTTGGATACATGGCCAGAGCTTAGCCAGTATGCATTGGAGGTGCTGGCTTGCCCTGCTGCCAGTGTATTATCTGAGCGTGTCTTTAGTGCTGCAGGTGGTGTAGTAACAGACCGTCGCATGCGACTATCCTCAGAGAATGTAGACCGGCTTACTTTTCTGAAAATGAACAAGGCATGGATCTCACCTGAATTTGCCTGTCCGTTTTCAGATTAAATAACTGTTTGGCAACGTTTTCCATGTCTCCTGTTATGTTCATCTTTCTACCACCTGAACTCTACTCCCTGGGCTACAACACCGCCATTTGTTGCTCGTAAGTAATTGGCAGGGGTACTGACTCCTGGCCAGCCTGGTTACAGCACGACAGCTGTTTCCTGGCAGTGTGAACGTCAATTATCCTCCAATAAGTTGTGCTGTCGTGTTGCATTCGGGTTAGCCGACTCTATGGTTCCTGCAGTTTAGGTGATTCCTATGTGTGCTGTGGGATATGTAAATAAAGGCTGTTTCCATTGTGACAATAGGACAAGCACCCACTGTAGGACTGTGTGATTCGGTAACTGCGGACGGCTTGCGTCCTGTCAACTTACATTTTCATGGGTGCGTTCTGCTACCCGTCCGGGGTCCAGTACCGTCAACTGGTTCTCCCCAGTGCCTTTGGCCTAGGTGCCTCCATCTCCGTATCCGAGTTCCAGCAACGTCTGCTGGTCCTTGGTAGTGCTTTGGAGCACAGGTACCTCCTGCTTAGTAACCGTGTCACAGTAACGTCAGCTGGTACTCGGTTGTGACATTGCCTCTTTTCCTTCTGCTACCCGTCCGGGGTCCAGTACCGTCAACTGGTTCTCCCAGTGCCTTTGGCCTAGGTGCCTCCATCTCCGTATCCGAGTTCCACCAACGTCTGCTGGTCCTTGGTAGTGCTTTGGAGCACAGGTACCTCCTGCTTAGTAGCCGTGTCACAGTAACGTCAGCTGGTACTCGGTTGTTACATTGCCTCTTTTCCTTCTGCTACCCGTCCGGGTTCCAGTACCGTCAACTGGTTCTCCCCAGTGCCTTTGGCCTAGGTGCCTCCATCTCCGTATCCGAGTTCCACCAACGTCTGCTGGTCCTTGGTAGTGCTTTGGAGCACAGGTACCTCCTGCTTAGTAACCGTGTCACAGTAACGTCAGCTGGTACTCGGTTGTGACATTGCCTCTTTTCCTTCTGCTGCCCCTCCGGGTTCCAGCACAGTCAGCTGGTCCTCGTTACTTCCATTGTCTCTTGCTCCATCTGATACCCGTCCGGGTTCCAGTAACGTCAGCTGGTTCTCGGAAATTAGACGACCTTAAAGACCACCCAGAAGAAGATGACGACAACAAGGACGACGAGCATGAAGCCAACCAGCCTGAACACCATCACAAAGAAAAAATAAAAGATTACCCAGAAGAAGATCACCAACAGGACAAAGAAGGTTAAGACAAACTACAAGATACAGAACAAGAGACAGAAGAACAATAAGCAGAAGATCAAAAAGCAGAAGAACATGAAGTATAAGACCAAAATGAAGAGCAAAATATATGCTCTAAATTCTAAGCAGAAGAAGACTAAGCAGTGTATGGGGGTGAGTCCATTCCTCCTCGTGGTGCCCCTGGAAAATGCCTGCTGCTGCAGGCTAAACTGAACACGGACAAATACTGTTGTAATTTAAATCTTTTGTGACAGCAAGAACGGAAGAATGAAAAATTCATACTTTTACAGATTACAAGTACAGGAATCTCTGTCACAAATAAGAATATGATGAAGAAGATGAAGAGGAAGAAGATGAAGAATTTGAATATGAAGAAGATTAATAGTTTAATAATAACAATATGAGTAATGTAAACAAAAACATGAATAGCAAGAAGTTTAAGAAGATTAAGAAGGTGAAGATGAAGAATAATTTGATGAGAAAGATGATGCTGCTGAAGATTATGAAGGAGAAAGTGTGTCAAAAGTTAAAAAGGTGAAGAGCATGGAAGTTGTGAAACATACATATTTGCCAAAAAAAAAAAAAGGTTAACAACATTGTCAATTTGTTTGTCAATCAAAACGTATTTCCAAAAAAATATATATTAATGCTATTCCAATGCATTGGGTTAAACATGTATGCCTTTATTGTCTCCTCAACCTCCCCCAATACATTCTACATTACTCTTTGTTGTTTTCCTTCATGTACAATTAACCAACAAGGCAAGAATGGGTTTTTTTTAATGTCGATATTTGGTTCCCATAGACTTACATGGGACTTCCGGTATCGGTATCGGGTATCGCCGATATTTTAGTGATATCGGCGATACCATTCCGATCCGATATTTTTAGATATCGAGCAGTATCGCTCAACACTAGTCGTCATCCTTCATCATTTTGGCAATGCGGGGGTCCCTTTTTAGGATCCGCAAGACTTAATCACTCATGTGGGCCAATGTTCAAGGTGTCAATGATGCACTGCCAGTAGTGGGTGGAGGAGCACTTTCTGCCAAATCCACATCCCTCCAGTCATGCACAAACCCTGTACCTGACCTTGGCAAGCCAACATTTTCTCTTGCCCCCTGAGAAGCATCCTCCTCCCCAAAATAATCATCCCCCTCATCTTTCTCCTCTTCTTCCTCCACCTCATCCAGGACAGTTCCCTGAGCAGACAATGGCTGACTGTCATCAATGCTTCCCTCCTCCTCCTCCTCCTCCTCTTCCTCGTCTGCTGCAGACACCTGATCCTTAATGTGCGTCAAAGTTTGCATGAGCAGACGCATAAGTGCGATGCTCATGCTTATGATGGCGTCGTCTGCGCTTACCAGCCGTGTGCATTCCTCAAAACACTGAAGGACTTTACAGAGGTCTTTCAGCTTTGACCACTGCACACCTGACAACTCGATGTCTGCCCTCAAACTGCCTGCCCGTGTTTCCTCCCACCAATGCATTACAGCCTGCCTCTATTCGCACAGCCTCTCAACCATGTGCATGGTGGAGTTCCACCTTGTTGCAATGTCTATGATTAGGCGGTGCTTGGGGAGGTGGAGCAATCGCTGCAGCCTATGCATATGACTGGAGTCTATGGGCAAGCGACGGATGTGCAAGCACAGTCTTTGCACGTTTTGAAGCAGGCCTGGTAACTCCGGATAATTATTAATGAAGCACTGCACCACCAGGTTCAAGGTGTGAGCCAGGCAAGGTATGTGTCTGAGTTTTGCCAGGGCTATGGCCGCCACAAAATTACATCCATTATCACTGACTAAGAGTTGCCTGGCTCAAGATGTAGACTGCCCAGCCATGACTCAGTTTCTCGCTGCAAGTAGTCGGCCAGTACCTCCGGGGTGTGTCTGTTGTCGCCCAAAGACATCATCTTTAAAACAGCCTGCTGATGCTTACCACTAGCTGTTTGATAGTGGGACACCTCGTGTGCAACACTCGCAGCTGCGGATGGAGTGCTCGTGCGACTGCGCTCTGTTGACGAGCTTTCGCTTCTGTAGGAGGAGGGTCGAACGCCTACAGCCAACTGTTGCCTATACCGTGGGCTAGGCAGCACTGTCCCACCGCCGCTGTCCCTGTGGACCCTGCATCCACCACATTAACCCAGTGCGCAGTGATGGACACGTAATGGCCCTGGCCATGCCTACTGGCCCATGCATCCGTTGTGAGGTGCACCTTTCCACTCACTGATTGTTTGAGTGCATGGACAATGCTGTCTTTCACATGCAGGTGGAGGGCAGGGATGGCTTTACTAGAAAAGAAGTGCCGACTGGGTGGGTCATAGCGTGGGACAGCCTAGGCCATGAGCTCTCGGAACGCTGAGCCTTCAACCAAATGGAAGGGCATCATCTCTAATGAGATCAGTTTGGTGATGTAGGCGTTCAAAGCCAGTGTACGCGGATGAGAGGATGAGTACTTTCTTGTCCTACTCAGAGTGTCTGCTATGGTGAGCTGGACTTGAGAGCTGCATATGGGGGAACTAGCAGTGGACATGGTGGACTGAGAGGGGGTTGGTGATGGTGATGGTGGTGGTGGTGATGGCCTATATTCAGTCTTTTGTTGGAAAAACATTGGGATTCCCTAACTGCTTTGGCCTTGCAAGGACACCTCAAAATTTCTTGCTGGTGGTGTGCTAACCGGTGGGCTTACATTGGGGGAAGCGATGTAGCATTGCTGACTACCTTCAGTCGGAGCAAGTGCACATGTGCTACCTGAGGTTTTGTAGTCCGTCCACGCTTGCAAGTGCATGGTGTTTAAATTTCTAAGCATGCAACTGGTATTCATATTTCGGAGATTTCTCCCTCGGCTAAAGGTCCTTCCACACTTCTTACAGATAACCTTTGCCTCATCAATAGGATTTTGGTCAAAATAGTGCCACACTGCACTCTTCCTACTATGGGATAAATTTTCAGGGCTTGCACGCTGTGCTAATTTGACCGTCTGGCCAAGCTGTCCTGCAACTGTTTTTGTTTTTTTTAACACGTTTTTGGACTCCTACGGGCCAGCCAGATAACCGCAGCTGCGATGTTGATGCCTACTGCGGATCCTCCTCCTCTTCTGAGCTATTGCCAGCAGCACCCTCTTCCCCCAATGGATGCCAATCCGGTTCAACAACTGGGTCATCCATCACCTCCTCTTCAATTTTATCTGCACCTTCCTCTGTGTCACCGTGTAAGGTGGTATAGTATGCGGGAAGGGGCACCTGAGTTTCATCAGGGTCAGAATCTGGCTCGGTAGACTGTGAGGGCAATGCAGTGCTCTGGGTGAATATACCAGCAGAATCATATAGCAGTGGCTGTGCATCAGTGCACTCCATGTCATATTCATCTTGGACTGGGGAATTGAGGATTTGACTTGATAACCCAGGCAGGGCCGGCTCCAGGTTTTTATGGGCCCCAGGCGAAAGAGCCTCAGTGGGCCCCTTTAACACAGACCACAATTCATGATGCACAGATATGGCAGAGAAATATAGGTACAGTACAATGCCAAATACTTCATTTCTTCCATTACATGACTGATATCTGTTGTAAATTGTACAATAGCTCAAAAACCGCCAAATCCTCGCAGCGCACAGTACAGACTGGACAGTACAGTCCTTCATACATTATTATGGGCACCACATAGTCTCCCCCTCATCACCCATATAATACCCCATGCAGGATGTCACCCTCCCTTCCCCCATATAATGCTCCATACAAAATACTGGACCCAATATAATGCTCCATACAAAATTCTGGACCCAATATAATGCTCCATACAGGATACTGGTCCCCATATAATGCTCCATACAGGATACTAGTCCCCATATAATGCTCCATACAAAATATGGAACTCTCCTCTGCGCTGTGCTGCGTTCTGCACTGTTATGGCTCAGGAAAGGACGCTGTGGAAAGACTCCCCATTATCATCATCATTGCTTTCCCATCATCATCATCGCCTCCCCATCATCATCATGGCCTCCCCATTATCATCAATGCCTGCCCATCATCATCATGGCCTCCCCATTATCATCAATGCCTGCCCATCATCATCATGGCCTCCCCATTATCATCAATGCCTGCCCATCATCATCATGGCCTCCCCATCATCATCAATGCCTGCCCATTATCATCAATGCCTCCCCATCATCATAAATGCCTGCCCATTATCATCAATGCCTCCCCATCATCATCATCGCCTCCCATCATCATCATGGCCTCCCCATTATCATCAATGCCTGCCCATCATCATCATGACCTCCCCATTATCATCAATGCCTGCCTATCATCATCATGGCCTCCCCATTATCATCAATACTGTCCATCATCATCATGGCCTCCCCATTATCATCAATGCCTGCCCATCATCATTATGGCCTCCCCATTATCATCAATGCCTGCCCATCATCATCATGGCCTCCCCATCATCATCAATGGCTGCCCATTATCATCAATGCCTGCCCATCATCATCATCGCCTCCCCATCTCATGATTGCCTCCCCATCATCATGGTGGCTCAGTGGATAGCACTACAGCCTGCAGCGCTGGAGTCCTGGGTTCGAATCCCACCTAGGATAACATCTGCAGGAGTTTGTATGTTCTCCCCGTGTTTGCGTGGTTTCCTCCGGTACTCGGTTTCCTCCCACACTCCAAAACATACTGATAGGGAATCTAGAATGTGAGCCCCATCGGGGACAGCGACGATAATGTTGTGTAAAGCGCTGTGGAATATGTTAGCGCTATATAAAATAAAGATTATTATTATTATTATTATTATAAATGCCTGCCCATTATCATACCCTCCCCATCATCATCATCATCATCATGCCCTCCCCCACCACCATCATACAGACAGCACCACAGCACACAAGCATTTCTTCACATACATACATACACATACACAAAGCACCGCACTACATACACACACACACTGATACCACAGACATCCGCCGCTCTTTGCCACAGCCGGCCGCTGAATGATGACGCCATTCAGCGGCGCTGCTGTGAGAGGAAGCGCAGGCACCCCATGGAGACGGAGCTGCGGCAGCGGAGGCACGGGGCCAGAGGTAAGTATTACGCCGGCTTCTGCCGGAGCCCTGAGCAAGCGGGGAAGGGCCCAGTGGCGTCGCTGACACCGCTAACAGGCGCCGGGGGCCCGACGGCGAGTGGGCCCCCCCGCCTGCTCAGGGCCCCGGCACTTGCCCGGGTGTGCCGGGTGCTGACGCCGGCCCTGAACCCACGCATGGTATGTGAAAATAGCTCCAGGAAGTAATCTGAAGTGTGGCCTGCCGCATCCTTCCCTTTTGGTGGGGGTGAAGGACACAAGGAAAGCTGTTGTTCTTGACCAGTAGCCTGCACTGACGACTCAGTGCTTGCATTTTTTTGAAACTTCAGAAGAGGAGGCGATAGAGCTGGAGGCTGTTTCAGCAATGTAAGCCAAAACCTGTTCCTGATGCTCCGGCTTTAAAAACGGTTTACCTATCCCAGAAAAGGGAGCCTTCCAGGCCTTCTGGAGCCAGACGATGACGCAGGCTCAACACCTCCTGCCTTAGGTTCTATTGTGCTTTTGGCACTACACCAGATGCACCACCACCATCATCAGTACCAGCTGGCCCCCCCGCCCACATCCACGGCCTCCTTCCACCATACTTCCTCTGTTTGGGAAAATGTACCAAAAATACCAGCAGATATATGGTACTGTATGAGGAGCGTACAGCTGTATACGGTGTAGGGGATCATTTAAATCTCCGTATGTATTTTCCGAGTCACACGCAGACGCTCTCAGAATGAATTTGACCATAATACAAAAGGCATTAAAAAGGTACTGTATCAGAAAATACCAGGTGTATTTAGTATAGGGGAAAATTTAAATCTCCGTATATTTATTTCCGGAGTCACACACAGACGCTCTCAGTATGAATTTGACCATAATACAAAAGGCATTAAAAAGATACTGTATCAGAAGATACCAGGTGTATATAGTATTTCAAATTTCAATCTCCGTATATATTTCCGGAGTCAACACAGACGCTCTCGGTATGAATTTGACCTAATACAAAAGGAAGTAAAAAGGTACTGTATCAGAAGATACCAGGTGTATATAGTATAGGGAAAAATTTAAATTCCGTAATATTTCCAGAGTCACACCAGACGCTCTCAGTATGGATTTGACCCTAATACAAAAGGCAGAAAAAAGGTACTGTATTAGAAGATACCAGGTATATATAGTATAGGTGAAAATTTAAATCTCCGTATATATTTCCGGAGTCACACACAGACGCTCACTCAGTTTGGATTCGACCATAATGCAAACAGCAGAAAAACGGTACTGTAACAGAACTGTACTGCTGTTACGGTGTAGGGGAAAATTTAAATCTCCGTATATATTTCCGGAGTAACTCACAGACGCTCACTCAGTTTGGATTTGACCGGAATACAAAAAGCAGAAAAAAGGTACTGTATCAGAAGTAACCAGGTGTATATAGTGTAGGGGAAAATTTGAATCTCCGTATATATTTCCAGAGTAACACACAGACGCTCACTCAGTTTGGATTTGACCGGGAATACAAAAAGCACAAAAAAGGTACTGTATCAGAAGATACAGGTGTTTATAGTATAGGGGAAAATTTAAATCTCCATATATATTTCGGAGTCACACACAGACGCTCTCTCAGTATGGATTTGACCGTAATACAAAAGGCAGTAAAAAGGTACTGTATCAGAAGATACCAGGTGGATATAGTATAGGGAAAAATTTAAATCTCCGTATATATATTTCCGGAGTCACACACAGATAGTCAGCATGCTTTTGTCCGTGATACCAGCCAGTACACGGTAGTGTGTGAAGAGCGTACAGCTCTATACGGTGTGGGGAAAAAAAGACGCTCGGTAACTGCAGAAAAAAAGAATAAAATTATTATGCTGTGTAAAAAGCAGTCTGCACAGCAGTGTACATACAGCAATACAGCTAGCAGGCAGCCGAATAACCAGCGCTGCTGCAGCAGTCTAAAATACAGCGCTGCTGCACACAAGAAAATCCTCCCCTGTCACTGCACACAAACTGTACAGCACAATTGCTATTAGCACAAGCATATAAGAACTTCTCTTTCCAGCCCTAACTCTGTCCCTATGATAAACAGTGTCAGCAACCTCTCCCTACTGTTAAGATTGGCAGAATTAAAATGGTCATCGGCGGTCAGGGCTTTTATAGACACTATGACGCCCCCAAAGCAGACAATCACTGCAATGGCCTTCTCTAGGATGGTGGTGGATGTGCCCATGTCAGCTCGTTGGCAGCAGTGTACGTCCTTACTCATTGGCTGAAAAAAGGGCCTGCAAGCATTATGGGAAAATTGACTTTGGCGCTCGGGTCGAAGACCGCATGGCCGACTGCACCCTATGGTAGTGTTTCGTTAACGAAACCCAACTTTGGCAAAAGTCGGCGACTTTTGAATCTGACCGACCTGTTTCGCTCAACTCTACTCTTTATTATTTTTAGTAGTTTTATAGGAACAAAAGCTTTTTCTACACCCTTAGTATACAGGGAAACATAGAAATACATTGCTATACACAATGTATCTCTATGAACATGTGTAATCTGCTTATGGGTTACCCATTCTGGTTTATGGCCCCCATCCTGGTATATGGCCCCATTCTGGCATATGTCCTTCTGTATATTCAATGCATAGGAAAAAAAACAAATGCTTGGACTTAACTTCCCTACCCTCCCACGCAGCATTTCATCTTATTTAGTGTGTTTAGAGCACAGCAGTGTGATCATCTCCATGCTGTGTTCTGAACATGTCGGGGGTGAGCGGTGATCACAGCCTGTACTGTAATACTGATGACAGACTGTGATCACCACTCCCTCCACTGCAGAAACTCATGTCACCCCTGACCTAGTGTGCAGTGTGTGTGATGACAAGGCGAAAGTAAAGCACACAGCATATGCTGTAGGCTACAACAAAATAGCCACAATTTCCTCTCAAAGATAGACCTGGGAGAGCCAAGGGGGCATGCAGAGTTCACAGCTAGAGGCAAGAGAAGCAGCCTCAATACTATCCAACGGCAGGCTCTTTTACCTAGTAGCAGCCATATTTGAGGCGTGTACGTGTTGTGCTCAAACACTTACAGACCCCAAATGCAAATGGCAGCCTCCATGGCTGAAGTAAAAATTAATAAATTAAAAACTATTAAAATAGTTCATATACTTTTGTATAAAAATAATTGATTATTAATTAGTAACTAATAATAAAAAAAATAATAATTGCGGCATCTTTCCCTTAAAACCTGTGTGCAGAAGAGACGTGGTTGCTGTGATGGCCAGGGACTCAGAGATTGGTGATGATAAATTGTATAACATTTTTCTGAGGCATTGCTCTAGACAATATCAATATTAATTAAAGGGAATGGATTGAGCATTAATTTTCATGAAGAGAGCACACTCAGGGCACTATTATTTATTAATGAGTCACTTTGAATATTAGGATTAATTAAGACAGTGGAATTAAAATGTTAGCAAATCATGCCTTTTCAGATCATGCCCCTTCCTGTCTACCACACCCAGGTACAGTTCCTCTCTCACCGATAAATAAAGAAATGGTAACCAAAAATAAAGGCACATTTTCCTGCGGTTCTATGTAACACTGCAAATTACACAAGCTATACCTCTTTGAGTATCTTGAGTACTTTGAGGATTTATTAAGGGAAGCACAGAGTCTAGATAACGCAAAGTAATTAGCCCCTCTACTCCTCCTTGGTTCGGCCTCATCTGGAATATTGTGTTCAGTTCTGAGCACCACATTTTAAAAAATACATTGAAAAACTGGAGCAAGTTCAGAGAAGAGCTACCCAGGATGGTGAATGGACTGCAAAGTATGTCCTACGAGGAACGATTAAAGGATCTGAGAATGTTTAGCTTACAAAAAAGAAGGCTAAGAGGAGACTTAATAGCGGTCGACAAATATCTGAAGGGATGTCACAGTGTAGAGGGATCATCCTTATTCTCTTTTGCACATGGAAACACGAGAAGAAAATTGAATGAAACTGAAAGGGAGACGATACAGATTAGATAATAGAAAAAACTTTTTGACAATGAGGGTGATCAATGAGTGTAACAGGATGCCATCAGAGGTGGTGAGTTCTCCTCCAATGGAAATCTTCAAACAGAGGCTGGACAGATATCAGTCTGAGATGGTTTAGTGAATCCTGCATTGAGCAGGGGTTGGACACGATGGCCTCGGAGGTACCTTCCAACTCTAACATTCTATGATTAAAATTCTGAGTAATGGTACTGTAGTAGGTGTTATATAAGTAATTCACAATATTACAAAATTACACAGATTACACAGCACTCAAGGTTGGACTCCCAATTTCTGTCCCTGACAAAATACAAAGGTTTAATAACCCTAACATAAATATCGATGCAACAATCATTATTTCCATACTGTGACCCATCTTCATACTGTCCACTCACACTGCCCTTCCCTGCTGCCTTTTTTCCATAGTGTCTTTACACTGTCTCCCCATGCTGCTCCTTTAAATACTGTGTCTTCACACTGCCCCCGCGTACACTTTTTCCCCCCTCAATTGTGTCCCCTTCTCACACTTTTCCCCTTAGTGGAATACCGTATTTTTCAGACTATAAGACGCACCGGACCATAAGACGCACCCCAAATTTTCAGAAGGAAAATTGGGAAAAAAAATATGTGTCAAATGGGGGTCCATCTTACAGTCCGATTTAGCTTACCACTGTGTGGGGTAGTTGGCACTGTGGGTGGCTGTGTTATGTGGGGGTGGCTGTGTTCTGTGGGGTGGCTGTGTTCTGTGGGGTGGCTGTGTTATGTGGGGTGGCTGTGTTCTGTGTGGTGGCTGTGTTATGTGGGGTGGCTGTGTTCTGTGGGGTGGCCAGGGTGGCCATATACTCACAAATCCGGTGGTGGCGGCGGCGCTCCCAATGCAGCTTGGCTGCGATGCGGTGGTGGTGTCCGGGCAGCAGCCCGGACACTTCCCCAGGACAAGATCTCGTTGCCGAGATTTGAACGAGAGTATGCGGCAGCCATCTTGCCGGAGGCCCCAGGCGGCCATTCCTCATGCCGGCACCGCGTCGCAGCTGCGGGGGGGCTTTCCGGCTGGGACGGATGCCGGCGGAGCCCCCACGCAGCCAGAGGCCCGCTTGCTGCCCGAACACCACCACCGCACTTGGATCGGGACCGCCACCGGAGGCACCGCGTCGCAGCTGCGGGGGGGCTTTCCGGCTGGGACGAGATGCCAGCGGAGCCCCCCACGCAGCCCAGAAGCCCGCATGCTGCCCGGACACCACCACCGCATCGCAGCCAAGCTGCATTGGGAGCACCGCCGCCACTGAACTTTCCGGTATGTTGGGACCATAAGACGCACCCCATTTTCCCCAAAATTTTGGGGGAAAAAAGTGCGTCTTATGGTCCAAAAAATACGGTACATTTTTTTACCTTCCTCTGGATCAATAATCAGTTCTAAAATTTACCTAGACCATTGCCTGCTGACCATTTTCTATCATATACAGTATGTCTTTTTTCAGCTGCACTAGGTATGTAATCTTTAAATAGCAAATCTGCATGAGGGGTGACGTCACTATAATGTAATTCATTAGTTTATTTTCTGATACGCTGCATTCCTGGTAATCCCATGTGAATAGAATACTTATCTGAAGTTGCATAGCCAAGAATTAAAAAATAAAGTTGAACTGCTGATACAATGTTAATTTTAGAAGGTAGAGATATCATGCCATGTGTTCTGTAAATGAGAAAATGAGCGTATTATTTTTGTACTCAGTTGATTTAATGGCTTTTTCTGATAAGATAATGCACTTTTTTATTTAAATCAGCTCCACATTCAAGCATGAAATTCAGTAAGCAATAAATGCGGTAGTGTAATGGTTATTTTTTTTTTTTAAAGTTTGCATTTGCTTTCTTTTCATTATTTTTTTGTAATTGAAAAGATGCTAATTATTTTTTTTATATGTAGGTGTTAACGACGGGATGCAAATAACTCCAAAAGAATAAGAAAATAAAGCTGATTTGTATAATGTTTTCTCCAGTGTTCATAAATACAGCACAAGCTGGATTAATATTGCTGTAATTCCTTAATGGCGTAATCACAAAAATGTTGCAGCGAACTATGCACAATAACCTAGCTATGGTAGACATCTTTAATGATCCCTTTGAAACAACTTTACTACTTATCTTTTGTAATGTGCCAGTTCCTGTAAATATATTAATAGTTAAAACATGAAAGACTTAAAGTGAACTCATAGTTAATTAAGTAAAACTAGGAACCATTGTAAGCCTCTACAAGTAGATACCTGCCTAAATAAATGGGTATTCCTACATCCCTACACCACTACTCACAGAACTGCTGGAAGTACTGTACATGCATTAGTCCATTTTACAGTACTAATATTCCTTCTGAGAAAACAGAGCTGTTTTATAACGTGAAAGGTATAATCTAAGCACTGGCGGACACAGACAGAAAAGGGCCCTGTGCAAGAACAATATACGGGCCCTTTCCAGACCAAGATCTCCTAAAAATGCTAATTACACTTGCTTTGGAGGTAGAAATGGGCCCCTTACCTCTTGGGCCCCTGTGCGGCTGCACAGGTTGCACCAATGATTTGTCCGCCCTGAATCTAAGGGCTCACATGAGATGACGATCACTAGTATAGCCAATCAAGTGCCAAGGCCAGTGTAAGGACAGTGTAAGACCAGTGTAAGGCCAGTATAAGGCCAATTTAACTCTGTTACAATTAAACTGAATTAGCAAGGCGTAGAGATGAGCAACCACCCGACTTTCCCAAAAGTCGAATCGAACGAAGTCGGTCGACTAACGGAAAAGGTCGAGTCAGAGAAGAAAATCCGACCCCAATGCAAGTCAATGGGGAATAAAAGTTGGCAGGGAGTGGAGGACAGTAAACACCTATAGTGCCCATTTCAATGCCAACAACATCAATTCTTATTACTTAAGCTTGTCAACCTTAATTTACTTTATAATAATAGTTATTTGGCTAAAGTTGTGGGGGGGGCAGGGCTTGCTTCAGGTTTTCATGGGTCCCGGGCCAAAGAGTCTCAGTGGGCCCATTTTAACACATACCACAATTCATGATGCTCCGATACGGCAGAGAAATATAGGTATAGTTACAATGCCAAATACTTCACTTCTTACATTACATGACTGATATCTATTGTAAATTCTACATAGCTCAAAAAAAGGACAGTATAGTCCTCTATACAGTATTATGGGCACCACATAGTGCGCCAATACAGAATAATGAGCCCCATATATGCTCCATAAATAATTTGTCCCATATAATGTTCCATACAGCATATGATGAGCTCCACATAATGCTCCAGTATATGATGGGCCGCATGGATGATGCTACAGTGTATGATGGGCTATATAATGCTCCATATATAATGGGCTCCATATGATGCTCCAGTATATGATGGGCCCCATGGATGATGCTCCAGTGTATGATGGGCCTATATAATGCTCCATATATAATGGGCTCATATAATTTTCCAGTGTATAATGGGCCCCATATATGATGCTAGAATATATGATGTTAGAAAAGCGCATATCTGCACAGAGATTGAAGCTTCAGAGACTGGGAGTTCTGTGGAAACTGTTTGGGTAAGAATACAAGGAGCGAACAATGGAAAGGACACCATTGTAGGCATTTACTACAGGCCGCCTTTGCAAGCTGAAGATATGGATGAACTCTTTATGCATCAAATGGTCAAGTTCTCCAAAAATATGACATAGTGGTCATGGGAGATTTCAACTATCCAGACATTTGTTGGGAATCTCACTCAGGCAAACTAACGGGTCGAGGAAATTCTTATCCTCTTTTTGCTGACAATTTTTATCTTCCAAAAGGTAGGGGAGAAAACAAGGGGATCTGCTACCTTGGATCTAATCCTTATAAGCAGGGAGAAATGGTTAGGAGGTAAGAGTGGCTGGGTCCTTAGGAGGGTAGCGACCATTCTATTTTAAAATTTTTGGATAAATAGAGGAGGAAGACTGTGAAGATCAGACTTCATGGTTAGATTTCAGAAGGCAGATTTTAAGGGACTCAGAAAGAGAATCGGGGGATCCAATGGCTGGATATCCTTAAGGAAAAAATGTCCAGGAAGGATGGGAAATCTTGAAAATGAGCTTCTAAAGCACAATCATTAACAATTCCAAAAAGAGGGAAGAATAGGAAGCATTTAAGGAAACCAGGATGGATGAAACAGAACTTAAACACATGCTAAAAAGGAAGAAAGAATGTGTATCAAATGGAAAAAAGGGAGACATATCTAAAGAAGAATATAATGATGTCTGAGAACCTGCAGGGCAAGAATCAGATTATCTAAAGCTGGACAATGAATTAAGGCTTGAAGTGGTCAAAGCAGTAAAAAAAAGATTTTGGGGATATGTCAAAGTAAAAGAAAAGTAAAAGATGCTATAGGTTTTTACAGGATGAAAATTATGAAATGGTAAGAAAGCATGTTGAGAAGGCCAAACTTTTAAATTCCTATTTTGCATTGTTTTCTTCAGAAAGGAAATGTAACATCAACTGATCTTCACTGTCCTATTAAGGGAATAGAAGAATCCAGGATATTATAAACAGAAAAATAGTGAGGAAAACACTTAGCTAACATAAATGAATTCAAGTATCCAGGTCCAGATGAATTACACCCCAGAGTACTGAAGGAGATAGCAGAAGAAATTTTTTAACATTCCATAATCTTTGAAAATTCTTGGAGAACAGAAGTCCTAGAAGACTGGAGAAGAGCAAATGTTGTTCCTATCTTCAAAAAGGGGAAGAAGGTGGACACATTGAACTATAGGCGGTGAGTCTGACATCTATACAAGGAAAGATCTTTGAACAAATTATTAACAACATGTATGTAAGTCCCTGGACAAGAATGAAGTGTTAACAGAGTCAGCATGGGTTGTAACTAATAAGTCTGTCAGACTAATTTAATTTCCTTCTATGACAGAATCACTGACTGGGTGGATCAGGAAATGCTGTAGATATATTATATCTTGACTTCAGTAAGCATTTGAAAAGTATCTCACAAATCTTATTGAAAAAATGACTAAGTATGGAATGGACAAGGCAACTGTTAGGTGGATTATAACTGGTCAAAGATAGGACCAAAGAGTGGTAGTAAATGGTGCACATCCAGTTGGAACAATGTATCAAGTGGGGAACCAAGGGTCTGTCTTGGGCCCTGTATTGTTCAACATCTTTATCAATGATTTAGATAAAGGAATTGAGGGTAAACTCATTAAATTTGCTGATGACACAAAGCTAGGAGGGATAGCTAATACAGAGAAAGATAGAGAGAGAATTCAAAAAGATATAAATAAACTAAAGCAGTGGGCAGCAACTAACAGAATGGGTTTTTAGGGAAAAATGCAAAGTACTACATTGGGAAATAAAAATGAAAAAAGCGTATACAGAATGGGAGGAATAGGTAATCAACAGCACATGTGAAAAAGACTTAGGTATACTAATAGATCACAGACTGAACAATGAGTCACGTGTGATGCAGCAGCAAAAAGGCAAATACAATTCTGGGATGTATTAACAGAAGCATACAGTCTAGATCACGTGAAGTCATTATGCCCTCTGCCCTCTTTGGTCAGACCTATCGGGAATACTGTGTCCAGTTTTGGGCACCACATTTTAAAAAAGACATAAAAAACTGGAGCAAGTTCAGAGAAGAGCGACCAGAATGGTGTCGGTCTGCAAACCATGTCCTATGAGGAACGGTTATAGGATTTGGGAATGTTTAGCTTGCAAAAAAGAAGATGAGAGGAGACTTAATAGCTTGTCTACAAATATCTCAAGGGATGTAATTGTAGAAGGATTATCTTTATTCTCTTTTGCACAAGGAAAGACTAGAAGCAATGGGATGAAACTGAATGGGAGGAGACACAGATTAGATATTAGAAAAAAACTTTTTGACAGTTAGAGTGATCAAGAGTGGAACAGGCTGGCATGAGAGGTGGTGAGTTTCCTTTCAATGAAAGTCTTCAAACAGAGGCTGGACAGATATCTGTTGGGATGATTTAGTGAATCCTGCTTTGAGCAGGGGGTTGGACCAGATGACCCAGGGGTCCCTTCAATCTACCATTTATGATTCTATGATTCTATGCTCCTGTGTATGATGGGCCCCATTTATAATGCTCCAGTGTATGATGGGCCCATTATAATTCTCCAGTGTATAATGCTCCCCATATATTGCTCCAAACATTAACAAAAATGAAACACCTCTCCTCGCTGGCATGCTGTACTGGACTCCTCAGCGTCACCATCTTTAGCTCTGCACTGTGATGTTCAGACAGAAGGCGCACAGACGTGACATCATCGGCTCTCTGACCTGAATGTCACTGTCAGGAAACGCGGAAGAAGTCACAGCGGTGGAGAGGGGAGGTAAGTATTTCAAGTGCTGGGGCCCTGAGCAAGAGGGGGGGCCCACTCATGGGCGACGGCACTGGCACAGGGTCCCTCATAGTACGCGTTGTCTCGAGGCGAGTGGGCCCCCCCACCTCAGGACACCGGCGTACATGAGGGGGCCCTATGCCAGTGCGTCGCCCATGAGTGGGCCCCCCACCTGCTCAGGGCACCACCCTTGCCCGGGGCGCCAGTGCTGACCCCGGCCCTGGGGGGGGTACAGCCGTTAGGAGGTGGAAAAACGGCATATTGAGATGTAGGTTTGACATTCAGCAGCTGCAAAAGGGGAATTGGAGAAGTCGAAGGAAGAGGAGGACAAAACGAGCCATTTTGTCAAATATTGTCATCAGGGGAAGGGGTACAAATTCCTTTGAAACCCGGCTTTTGGGTTAAAAATTTTTTTTAAAAGGGAATCACCAAATTTGGCGACGCGAGTCCCCCTTTTTCTATCAGGTTGATCCCCCAACACTGAAGACTCTTTCGTGCGCATTACCAGCGGGCAAGCGAGCTCCTGTAAAGCATATTGTGCCCAATTTTGGGGCCGGGGTCCAGTTTACAGGCCCCCTAGTCAAAGGGGAATGAATTAGGAGACATCGATAGGGGAGGAGAGGGAATTTTTTAACCATTTACAACTCTCTTGTCTGTTGCAATCGATAGTAAAACCATCGTGTGAGCACTCGATAAATCAGTCCACACGGGGTGAAACCCCTGTTCCAAAGCCCTTTGCTGTGTGCCACAAACACCTTCCATGTTGCACAGTCGGTTCGTGGAAACCGCACCCCGCGTGTGCTGGGAAAACCCCTAAAACGGTTTTTCCCGAGT
>JARQOD010000002.1:372873111-372962244 GCA_033576555.1 Oophaga sylvatica
GCTGGCACAATACTTACCTCTCCCGTGCCGGCGCTTCCTCTCACAGCAGCGCCGCTGAATGACGTCATCATTCAGCGGCCGGCTGTGGCAGAAAGCGCGGACGCTGGACTGGTGAGACGTGTGTGTGTGTCTCTGTGTGTGTGTGTCTGTGTGTATGTAGTGCGGTGTTTTGTGTGTGTGTGTGTGGTGTCTGTGTGTGTGTGTGAGTGTGTATGTGAGAGAGTGCTTGTGTGCTGTCTGTGTGTGATGATGGGCAGGCATTGCTGATAATGGGGAGGCATTGATGATGATGGGGAGAAGATGATGATAATGGGCAGGCATTGATGATAATGGGCAGGCATTGATGATGGGGAGAAGATGATGATGGGCAGGCATTGATGATAATGGGGAGGCCATGATGATGATGGGGAGGCCTTGATGATAATGGGCAGGCATTGATGATGGGGAGGAGATGATGATGATGGGCAGGCATTGATGATGATGGGGAGGAGATGATGATGATGGGCAGGCATTGATGATAATGGGGAGGCCATGATGATAATGGGAGACAATGATGATGATAAGGAGGCAATGATGATGATGAGGAGGAAATCATGATGATAATGGGGAGTCTTTCCACAGCGCCCTTTCCTGAGCCGTAAAAGTGCAGAACGCAGTACAGCGCAGAGGAGAGCTCCATATTTTGTATGGCGCATTATATGGGGACCAGTATCCTGTATGGAGCATTATATGGGGACCAGTATCCTGTATGGAGCATTATATTGGGTCCAGTATTCTGTATGGAGCATTATTTTGGGTCCAGTATTCTGTATGGAGCATTATATGGGGGATGGCGGGGTGACATCCTGCATGGGGTATTATATGGGTGATGAGGGGGAGACTATGTGGTGCCCATAATATTGTATTGAGGACTGTACTGTCCAGTCTGTACTGTGCGCTGTGAGGATTTGGCAGTTTTTGAGCTATTGTACAATTTACAATAGGTATCAGTCATGTAATGGAAGAAGAGAAGTGTTTGGCGTTGTACTGTACCCATATTTCTCTGCTGTATCTGTGCATCATGAATCGTGGTCTGTGTTAAAGGGACCCACTGAGGCTCTTTCGCCCGGGGCCCATAAAAACCTGGAGCCGGCCCTGGCCCCTGATGTGCCTAAACAGTAGAAACTCCCCACAAGTGACCCCATTTTGGAAACTAGACCCCGCACTGAACTTATTTAGATGTGTGGTGAGCACTTTGAACCCCCTAGTGCTACACAGTAATTTTATTTTACCAAGGGTAACAGGAGAAATTAGACCCCAAAAGTTGTTGTCCAATTTGTCCTAAGTACGCAGATATCCCATATGTGGGAGAAAACTATTGTTTGGGCACATGTCGGGCTCGTAATAAAGGGAGCACTGTTTGACTTTTTGAACGCAAATTTTGCAGGAATCAATGATGGCGCCATGTCGCGTTTGGAGACCCTCTGATGTGCCTAAATAGTGGAAACCCCTCAATTCTAACTCCAACCCTAACTCCAACACATTCCTAACCCCAACCCTAACCCCTACACACCCCTAACCCTAATCCAAACCATAACCCTAACCACAACACACCCCTAACCCTAATCGCAACTCTAACCAGAACCCTAACCACAAGCCTAACCCTAATCCCAACCCTAACCCCAAAACACCCCTAACACTTATCCTAACTCTAACCCTAACCACAAACCTAACCCTAATCCCAACCCTAACCCTAATTCCAACCATAATCCTAATTCTAACCCTAACCCTAATTCTAACCCTAATGCTAACCATAACCCTAAGGCTAACCCTAACCCTAGTTCTAACTCTAACCCTAGTTCTAACCCTAACCCTAAGGCTGAGTTCATATTGCATTTTACCAGCCCGTTCAACACATAGCGTTGATGGGCTGGTATTGGTATAGCATAACGCAATCGCATTATGCTATACCCGCTAGCGCAGATGAATCAGCAGATGATTCATCTGTGCTAGCGGTGACGGAGCCCAGACACTGCAGCCCGCGTCCGAGGCTCCGTCACTGAATGACGGCACGTCGCGAACGCATGCAGCTTTACGGCATGTGTCGCGATGCGCCTACAAATGGGGGTGAATGGCAGCGTTAACTGACTGCGTTACACCACGTTATACAGCGGTGTAACGCAGTCCGTCTAACGGACTACCATAATGCAATATGAACCCAGCCTAATTCTAACCCTAACCATAACAGAAAAAAATGTATATATTTTCTTTATTTTATTATTTGTCCCTACCTATGGGGGTGATAAAGGGGGCGTTTATTTACTTTTTTTTTATTTTGATAACTGTGAGAGAGTATCACAGTGATCAAAATAAATATATGGAATCTGCCTGCCGGCTGGCGCACTGCGCGTGCGCCCGCCATTTTACAAGATGGCGGCGCCCATGAAGAATCTCGGATGGACGCCGGGACGGACCCAGGGACATCGGAGGACCGGGAGAGGTGAGGAGGGGTCGGAAGGTGAGGGGGATCGGAAGGTGGGGGAGCGGAGGTAAGGAGGAGGGGAGCAGATAGTGACGGCGGTGACCGATCGCCGCCGTCACTCGGTGTGGGGGGGTCGGATCTCGGTCTCCAGCCATGGCCGATGCTATTGCAGCATCGGCCATGGCTGGATTGTAATATTTCACCAAATTTCATTGGTGAAATATTACAAATCGCTCTGATTGGCTGTTTCACTATTAACAGTCAATCAGAGTGATCGCAGCCACATGGGAGTTAAGCCAACCCCCCTGTGGTGAAGCACAAAGGGTCCTGTGCCTGCGGGTCGGGTGACCTTTCAGTGACCCCCATCACCCCGACCCGCAGGAACGCGATCCTTTCATGACGCAGCATATGCGTCACAGGTCGGATTGGCACCGACTTTTATGACGCATACTCTGTGTCAAAGGTCGGTAAGGGGTTAAAAAGAGCAAGTTAGAGAGACAGAGAAAAAAAAAGAAGAGGTGCATCAATCTGTGAACAACTGCATCTAAAATTATGGAACAGTTTCAGAAAAAAATGTTCAACAGAAAATTACTTTGAGATAGCCATGTGCACTAGGAACAAAGCACATGGTCAGTACTGGATGTTAGATATACAGGGGTTTGACAAAATAATGGAAACACCTGGAAACATCAACAAAAGTTAGTTTAATATGGTATAGGTCCACCTTTTTTGGCGATTACAGCCTCAATTCTCCGAGGTATGGATTCATACAAGGTGTGAATTGTTTCCAAAGGAATTTTAGCCCATTCTTCAGTTTAAACACCCTCCAGTTCTTTGATCGACGATAGTGGCGAAAATCAACATCTAACTTGAATCTCTAAAATCGACCATAAATGCTCAAAAAAGTTGAGGTCTGGGGATTGTGGGGGCCAGATGAGATGCTTAACTTCATTAGAATGTTCTTCATGCCATGCTTTAACGATTCTAGCTGTATGAATTGGTGCATTATCATCCTCAATGATGGCGTTCCCCTCCGGGAACAGTGCTTGAACCATAGGATGCACTTGGATGCCTAAATAATCGCGCTGTTAATTCTTCCATGAAGGGATATCATTGGCCCGGCGGATCTCCACGAAATAGCACCCCAGATCATTACAGAACCTCCGCCATGTTTTACGGTTGGGAGAAGGCAGTCTGGATGGAATGCTTCTTTCGGCTGTCTCCAAACGTACACTCGGCCAAAGGTCAGAAATAGGGTAAACGATGATTTGTCTGAGAATATCGCATGTTTTTCACTGCTCAAGGGACCAATTCTGGAGGTTTCTACACCACTCTAAACGCTTTGAAACATTTGTCATTGAGAGAAGCGGTTTTCGAATTGCAGCTCTTCCGTGGAATCCAGATTTGTTCAGCTCCCGACGAACAGTTTTCGTGGAAACTGGGTTCTGTAGGTGTTCATTGAGCTCAGCAGTGATTTTCGGAGCCGTGGTCTTGCGATCCTCTCTCACAATTCGCTTTAGAGTCCGACGGTCTCTCTCAGTCAACTTCGACTTTCGGCCGGACCTGTGCTTTGCTGCAGACATTTTTCCTTCTCTTTCAAACGCAGTCATTACTTTGGAGACAGTACCTCTTGACACGCCAAGCATTCGGGCACTTTCGGTTACACTAGCGCCTGCCATACGAGCACTAACAATTTGGCCTTTTGTTAAGCACGGCACCGAATAGGGATCGAGCTTCTGACTGAAGAGCCCATATAGACTCTTTAGTTAGAAGGAACTGTGGGCTGTGCTTCCCTCCTCCCGTCACTTCCCCTCCCCAGGTGATGCCATATAACGGACTCCACTGACCAACAGGGAGAAAGAGGAAGTGGAGTCTGGCCGCAACCTCAGGGGTTAAATGCCCGTGTATGGGCCGGATTCTTCCTCTTTCTCCCTCGTCTGACCTTGGAAGTTTTGTCCTAGTGTCCTGCGGCGATGTCTGAGCCCCTGATCGAGGCCCTGCTACAGAGAGCAGCACAGGAAGGTGAGCCATGGTTACAATCAGTAATGTCCGCCCTTAGTGCTCACCTTACTGTGCCCTCTCTAGCGTCGCCGCAGGTCTCCCCTATGTCCCCCGGTGTCCCGGCCTCCCCTATGTCCCCCGGTTTTCTGGCCCCCTCACCCAGGTCCCTGTACTCCGAAGTCGTCTCCAGCTGCCCCACCGGCCCAGTCGCTCGTCCCGGTCTCCCCCCTCCTCCCCACCAGGCAACCCATGGCTCACCTTCAGCCATCGGGCCTGGCACTTTGCTGGCCCCTCCAGGGGCTTCCGATGCTCCAGCCTTCTCCTTGGGGTCTGCACTGGTGCCCACGATCGCTCCTGCAGCGGCGCTGGCCTCCGACGCTCCGGCCACAGCAGGCAGGACCCGCCCCCCAGAGCGTCTTCATGTGGGGGGTGGATCGCCGCTGCCCTGCCGCCGTGCACGCACCGCTGCCCCCGTCGCCCGCTCCCTGCTGTCATCGCCCCGGGTCCTCTGGCAGGCCCGCGGCGTCGGGCAGGCCCGCAGGCCTCCTCCACTGCTCTCGGTAGCCGGGCTCCTCCCACTTCTGGTCCGGGGGCGGGCACTTCCAGCGCTACATCCCAGCGCTGGACTCATGGAGCTCAGCCTCACCTGCACATGCAGGCAGGTCAGGCTGGAGCTAGAAAACGAAAAAATGCCCCAATCAACCTGTCAGCTCCTATGCTGCAGGGAGGCACCCGCCGGCAAGAGCCCGTCTCCTCTCGCCCGGGCCGCAACTTTTCCCTGGCAGGCGCAGCGATGCCGCCTGGTCGGGATATCGCACGGCCTAGGGTCAATATGGTTTCTGCGACTGCAGAGCGCGCTGTCCGGTCCAACCCGACCGCTCAGCGCGCTCCGCAGCAAATAAGTAATACGTCACAATCACGTACTCACATAAGCACCACAACTACACCTAACATGCCACCAACCCTCCCGCAACCCAACAATATAGCTGCAGCAAACGGCAGATACCCCCACCCCCCACCTACTCACATCCCCCACGACATCGCGGCCATGTAATACGCCGTCTCCTCTGCCACACAATATTGCCCCGGAGCTGTCATACAGCCAGCTCCAGAACCCCGTTCCCCCGTTACTAGATCCTAAAGCCCCTAACTCAGTCCGTAGCCATGGTCGCAGTAATAATACACGTCGTAGACCCTCGCCCTCTTCCTCAGAAGATTCCCACAGACATTTTCGCTGTCCCCTGGCTGTTGCTGTTCTTGTTTCAGGGATAGACAAAGACGCAGCCCCTACAGGGATCACCGCAGATCACGGTCCTCCAGATGGTGCTCAGACGGTCCGACACGTCTGAGGGTCATGACAGACGATCATATGGATCCAGCGCAAGACGGCGCTCACGTTCCATGACACGGTCTTCCCGACGGAGGGAATCTTCTGCAGCCCACAGGGCACCTGGCCAGAACGACATCCTCGAAGGCACGGGAGTCCCACCTACAGAGTTTGTCACTCGGCCCCAGGCGCATGACAACCAAGGGTTGTCACGCACCCGTGGAGGCAAAGCCTCATCTCCCACTAACACCTTTATTAGCAACCAACAAGCCAGCACATCCACAGCTGACGGAGAGTCTCCATCAGCCGGAGCCGCCCGCGCCCAGGACGCTCCGCCTGCGACTAACAATGGTGAGTTACGCACAATAAACGATCTTAACGTTGCACAACACACCACTGGAGACAGCGATCTGGCATCTGCCGTCAGGGCGCTGATTCACCGCCTGGATCACCCTACTGGGTCAGCGGTCACCAGGACAACTCCTAAATCTAATTCAGCGAGTCTACACAAGGACGCATTTTACTGTGGTATCAGCCCTCTAGGCGCACACATAGACCTAGAGACAAAAGAGAAAATACTGCTCAGCCTGCGGAGGTGGACACCCTGCATCCAGGTATACCCGCCTCCCAAACGGAGTGGCTACAAGGCAAAACCCCGGTGAACGTAGCCGCAATGGGCCCGTGGCTAAGCCTTTATCCAAATAAAGATGCAGCCCAGCAATTGCGCGACGGGTCTCAAAACGGGTTTTTCATTCCCTTCAAATCAAATCAAATACCAGCTTCGGCGAATAATCTAAAATCCGCGCGCGAATACCCCGAAATTTTGAGACAAAAAATCAAAAAAGAATTAGAACTAGGCAGAATAGCGGGCCCTTTCACAACAATTCCCTTCAAAAACCCCCGAAGACTCTTCCGTAACTTATCCGTCTTTTGACAGAGCAGTCGAACTGGTACGCACTGCGGGGCCTCGTGCGTTCCTAGCTAAATCCGACGTAGAGTTGGCTTTTCGCCTTCTGCCGGTGCACCCTGAATGCTTTCATTTGTTGGGCTTCAGGGTGGACCAGCTGTTTTATTTCGACATGTGCTTACCAATGGGCTGCTCTATCTCATGCCATTATTTCGAACTTTTCAACACCTTCCTAGACTGGGTAGTGCGGCACGAAAAGGGCAGCAATTCAACCACTCCCTACCTGGACGATTTTTTGTTTGTCGGGTCCATGAACACAAAACTCTGTATCTTCCTCCTCCAGAAGTTTAAATTTATAGAGCGGCTCTTCGGGGTACCACTTTCACCCGAAAAAACGATCGACCCATGCAACGTGCTCCCATTTCTCGGTATTGAAATGGATACCAACTAAATGGTTTTTCGTCTACCGCTGGATAAATTACAAAAAACACGGCAAACGGTCGAAATTTTCATCGAAGTTAAAAAAGTCACCCTTCAGCAGATGCAGTCATTGGGCAGAGCGTTCTCACGCCGTCTATCATTGTCAACTAAAGGCATTACCCAGCCAGGACATAGAATTAGACTCAACCGCTCCTTGAAAGCAGATCTGTTAGTCTGGAAATCGTTCTTAGATTCATACAACGGACACACTTGCGTAATGGCGCAGGAAACGCCGAGCAAAAACATAGGTCTAGAGGTTGGTAGTGACGCCAATAACGGTTTCGTGGCAATCTACAAAGATGAGTGGTGCAAATGCAGTTGGCCTGTTCTATGGTCCACATGCAGCAGGGCCGCAACCCGGTGCTGCGGGACATTTTTGCAATAGTAGCATCCATCGATCTCTGGGGTACCCAACTAAAAAACGCTAACATCAGATTTCTAACCAGACACCCGGGAACCGCAAGAAGTTTAAACAGCATGTCTTCTTCCTCCCCGCCTGTTCTCACGCTGCTGCGCCACCTAGCATTACTAACTATGCCTTAGACACAACATCTGGTGTCGCGCCAGAGTTACATCTATCGCAGAAGATGTGATTGCTAACTCTCTGTTGTCTTCCGATTGGCAGGCTTTCAAATCATTCCGCCCCAAAGCTCAACCACTGGGCCTACAGTGTCCTCCCTCCCTCTGGGACACTGTGGCCAATCACTGATGCCCTTGATCCAAGCCTCAGTGACACCAGCTACCTGGCAGGTCTACGGTAAGGCATGGGAGGAATGGCGCTCTTTAATCAAGGGAAGACCAGTCGATACGTGTAATCGGGCTAGATGCGACGTTCTGATAGAACTCCTGAATCTGCTCAGGAATAGATGAGTGTCGGGTACTGCAGCGCAGCGACACCTAGCAGGAATAGCCTTTTTCTTCCAGCTGCTAGGTTGGGACGACGTTGCTAAATACTTCCTTATTAGGCAAGCCGTTAAAGGCTGGAAGAGGCTCCAACCTAGTCAGGAATGTCGTCGCCCCGTGTCTCTAAGCCTGTTGCGTGATATCATCATAATCTCGACGTCAGTTTGCAAGTCGCAGTACGAGGCGACTCTAGTATCTACAGCGTTTGCAATCGCATTTTCGGGGCTCTGCGCATCGGCGAACTAGTGCCGCGGTCAAAAACAGCATCGGTGGGCGGGTTGATCCTCGAGGATGTCGTAATTTGTAGCGATGATTTACGCATTAGGGTACGAAAATCCAAGTGTGATCCAACCGGTAGAGGCGCGTGGGTTTTGCTCAAGGCTTTAGACGGCCCAATATGCCCTTTAAAAATAGTAAAACGCTTCGTGGGTATAAGACACGACAGTAGATTCTTCCTCTCACACACCGACGGGTCCCCGCTTACAAAATATCAGTTCCACTCGATTTTTAAACACTGCATAGAGGCAGTCGGCGGTAACCCAAAACAATACGGGACGCATTCCTTCAGAATAGGGGCGGCCACCGAAGCTGCTAGGGCCGGCGTATCGGAAGCTGAAGTCCAGAGATTAGGCATCTGGAAATCCGCATGCTTTGCAAGATATATAAGACCAGATCTGCTCTAACACCTCTCGTTTCTTTCAGGCAGCCACAAACCCACAGTTTGGGTATTAGGGCACTCTTATGTTTACTGGGCGTACAAAAGGGCAAGCCTACGCCCAGGCGGAAAAATTTTGTTTTCCCCGGACTGGAGGTCATCTGGAGAGGTGTCAGAGGGCTGCGATGGCAGCAAATATTCCCTGAAATGGCCAACATCGTAAAGACGGCCAAAGGGCCTCTGGTATTGGTGTTGCACGCCGGCGGAAATGATTTAGTCACGAAAAAAGGTGCCAACCTATACTCAATGATGTCGTCTGATATACAGCACTTTACCTGCTTATGTGATGGTGGTGTGGTCCGACATAATACCACACGCTGTCTGGCGGGGAGCAAAGGATCCGAAAGCCATCGATAAATCAAGGAAGAAAATAAACAAGAGGCTGACAAAACTCGTCAAGGAAAACTACGGCATTGTGGTTAACCACCACAACCTGCAGAAGGACAATGTAAATCTGCTGAGACCGGACGGCGTGCATCTGAATGATATCGGGCTCGGTATATTTCTAACCAATTTACAGGATGGGGTTGAACAGGCCTTAATGTTGTTGTGTGGGGTCGGAGTCCTGTATAGGGATACACATGACCCTCCGTGGCGGTAGTATGGGGGGGGTCAACGGTTCGTAACCTCTCATCTGTATGCTCGCCCCACCGGCAGCGCCGGGGGTCCTCGGCAGAGAGTCAGTTGCGGATTGTATTTGCCCCTCCCTCCTTATAATTTATGCCCACTGGCGGCGCCGTGGGTCCTCGGCAGAAAGGCGGTTGCGGATTGTATTTGCCCCTCTCTACTTATAATTTAATAAACTGTGACCGACCTGTTCAACCCAACCAGGCCTGCTGTTGTTTGTGATTATGGGGATTGGCGGGAGGCGGGGAAGCACAGCTATACGCCACAAGGGTCTCTTCAGTCTTGATAATCCAAGAGATCTGCCATTGTTATCAGTTTCTCATCAATGTTCTTACAATTCTGCAAAACAAACAGTTAATTTACATACACATATCACATAACAAAAATAATCAACTACAAAACATTACCATATGTCACGGTTTGCATGTTTATAACATGTTCGAAGATTATGATGCCAAAACGTTAGCTGTTTCATTATTTTGTCCAACCCCTGTATACAGGCCCTCAGATGGCATTACTTTAAAAACAGGCATGATTCAGATCACTATATAGGCTCAAGAATACTTTCAGAAATCATTACCTCCAAACACAGTTTGCAGTGTAATCCACAAATGCAAGTTAAATTGTTTTCATGCAAAGAAGCCATATGCTAACAAAACCTTCCAGAAATGCTGCCGTCTTCTCTGTGCCAAAGCACATTTAACTGAAACAAAATGGAAATTTGTACAGTACTGTAGTTGTTCACCCTGCTAGACCCACACTGCAAGGAGAACCTTGCATCTCTCCTTCCTGAGGCGGAGAGGTGTACTAAAATGGTTCTATTAGCGACGAACGAGCACTAAAATGTTCAGGTGCTCATTGTTCGGGTCGAGCAAATTGGAATACTTGGATACTCAACCTGAGCAACAGCCCAATGTAAGTCTATGTGAAAGCCGAGCATTTTTGCAGCGATCCCCACCCGGGGGTCCTTTTAAAGTTTAAAAACGTCTGAAAATGATGGAAACACTGCTCAAATGACACAGAAACATCATGGGGAATGCCCTGGAAGCATTGCTGACTCCCAGGTCACAGCTGTGAACAATGTTGTCAGAGTCTTACGCCATTTTTACAGGCGCATCAAAAAACATACAAAAACTAAAACAAAATGGATTTTCCTGGGAATATGTTAAGGAACATCCCTTCCAGGGTAATGACTAGAGTTGAGCGAAACAGGTCGGTCAGATTCATAAGTCGCCGACTTTCGCCAAAGTCGGGTTTCGTTGACCGAAACCTGACCATAGCGTGCAGTCAGCCATGCGGTCGGCAAAACAAGCGCCAAAGTCGGTTTTCCCAGAATGTTTGCAGGCGCCTTTTTTTCAGCCAATGAGCAAGGACGTACACTGTGGGCAACGAGATGACATGGGCAGCGCCCACCACCATCTTAGAGAAGGGCATTGCAGTGATTGGCTTGCTTTGGGGGGGCATCATAGTGTCTATAAAAGCACTGAGCACCGACCTCCATTTTACTTCTGCCGATCTTAACAGTCGGGAGAGGTTGTTTATCAGTAAGGAGAGAGTTAGGGCTGGAATGAGAAGTTCTTCTGTGCTTGTGCTGATAGCAATTGTGCTGTACAGTTTGTGTGCAGTGACAGGGGAGGATTTTCTTGTGTGCAGCAGCACTGGTTATTAGGCTGCCTGCTAGCTGTATTGCTGTGTGTACACTGCTGTGCAGACTGCTTTTAACACAGCACTAATACTTTTATTCTTTTTTTCTGCACAGTTACCGACCGTTCATTTTTTTCCCACACCATATAGAGCTGAACGCTCCTCACTAACTACCGTGTACCGGCTGGTATCACGGACAAATACATGGTAACTATCTGTGTGTGACTCCGTAAATATATACGGAGATTGAAATTTTCCCCTACACCATATACAGCTGTTCGCTTCTGATACAGTACCGTACATCTGCTCTTTGTATTACGGTGAAATCCATACTGAGAGAGCGTCTGTGTGTGACTCCGGAAATATATACGGAGATTGAAATTTTCCCCTACCCGTATACAGCTGACCGCTTCTGATACATTACCGTATATCTGCTCTTTGTATTACGGTCAAATCCATACTGAGAGAGCGTCTGTGTGTGACTGCGGAAATACTGTATATACAGAGATTTAAATTTTCCCTTACACCGTATGCAGCTGTCCGCTGTACCGTATTTCTGCTCTTTGTATTACGGTGAAATCCATACTGAGTGAGCGTCTGTGTGTGACTCTGGAAATATATACGGAGATTTATATTTTCCTCTACACCGTATACAGCTGTTCGCTTCTGATATAGTACCGTATATTTGCTCTTTGTATTATGGTCAAATCCATACTGAGAGAGCGTCTGTGTGTGACGGAGATTTAAATTTTTCCCTACACCATATACAGCTGTACGCTCCTCATACAGTACCATATATATGCTGCTAGTTTTGGTACATTTTTCCAAACATGAGGAAGTATGGTGGAAGAGGCCACGGACGTGGGCCGGGGGGGCCAGCTGGTACTGATGGTGGTGGTGGTGCATCTGCTGGTAGTGCAAAAAGCACAATAGCACCTAAGGCAGGAGGTGTTGAGCCTGCATCATTGTCTGACTCCAGAAGGTCTGGAAGGCTCCCTTTTCTGGGAGTAGGTAAACAGCTTTTAAAGCCAGAGCATCAGGAACAGGTTTTGGCTTACATTGCTGAAACAGCCTTCAGCTCTATCACCTCCTTTTCTGAAATTTCAAAAAATGCAAGCACTGAGTCGTCAGTGCAGGCTCCTGGTCAGGAACAACACCTTTCCTTGTGTCCTTCACCCCCACCAAAGGTGAAGGATGCGTCAGTCCACACTTCAGATTACTCCCTGGAGCTCTTTTCACATACCATGCATGGGATATCAAGTCACATCCTGAATTCCCCAGTCCAAGATGAATATGACATGGAGTGCACTGATGCACAGCTACTGCTATATGATACTGCTGGTACATTAACCCAGAGCACTGCATTGCCCTCGCAGTCTACTGAGCCAGATTCTGACCCTGATGAAACTCAAGTGCCCCTTCCCGCATACTATACCACCTTACAATGTGACGCAGAGGAAGGTGCAGATGAAATTGAAGAGGAGGTGATGGATGACCCAGTTGTTGACCAAGATTGGCATCCATTGGGGGAATAGGGTGCCACTGGCAATAGCTCAGAAGAGGAGGAGGATCCGCAGCAGGCATCGACATCGCAGCTGCGGTTATCTGGCAGGCCCGTAGCAGTCCAAAAACGTGTTAAAAAAAACAAAAAAAGTTGCAGGACAGCTTGGCCTGACGGTCAAATTAGCACAGTGTGCAAGCCCTGAAAATTTATCCCATAGTAGGAAGAGTGCAGTGTGGCACTTTTTTGACCAAAATCCTATTGATGAGGCAAAGGTTGTCTGTAAGAAGTGCGGAAGGACCTTTAGCTTAGGGAAAAATCTCAGAAATTTGAATACCAGTTGCATGCTTAGAAATTTAAACACCATGCACTTGCAAGCGTGGATGGACTACAATACTTCAGGTAGCACACGTGCACCTGCTCCGACTGAAGGTAGCTAGCAACGCTACATTGCTTCCCCCACTGTAAGCCCACCGGTTAGCACACCACCAGCAAGAAATGTTGAGGTGTCGTTGCAAGGCCAAAGCAGTCAGGGAATCCCAATGTTTTTCCAGCAAAAGACAGAATATAGGCCATCACCACCACCACCACCACCATCACCAACCCCCTTTCAGTCTGCCATGTCCACCGCTAGTTCCCCCATATGCAGCTCTCAAGTCCAGCTCCTCCTAGCAGACACTCTGAGTAGGACAAGAAAGTACTCATCCTCTCATCCGTGTACACTGGCTTTGAACGCCTACATTGCCAAACTGATCTCATTAGAGATGGTGCCCTTCCGTTTGGTTGAAAGCGCAGCATTCCGAGAGCTCATGGCCTACGCTGTCCCATGCTATGACCTACCTAGTCGGCTCTTCTTTTCTAGAAAAGCCATCCCTGCCCTCCACCTGCATGTGAAAGACCGCATTGTCAATGCACTCAAACAATCAGTGAGTTGAAAGGTGCACCTCACAACAGTTGCATGGGCCAGTAGGCATGGCCAGGGCCATTACATGTCAATCACTGCGCACTGGGTTAATGTGGTGGATGCAGGGTCCACAGGGGACAGCAGCGGTGGGACAGTGCTGCCTAGCCCACGGTATAGGCAACAGTTGGCTGTAGGAGTTCGACCCTCCTCCTCCTCCAGAAGCAAAAGCTTGTCGACATAGCGCAGTCGAATGAGCACTCCATCCGCATCTGCCAGTGTTGCACACGAGGTGTCGCACTATTGAACAGCTAGTGTTAAGCGTCAGCAGGCTGTTTTTAAGATGATTTCTTTGGGCGACAACAGAAACACCGAGGAGGTACTGGCCGACTTGCAGTGAGAAACTGAGTCATGGCTGGGCAGTCTACATCTTGAGCCAGGCAAGGTAGTCAGTGATAACGGACGTAATTTTGTGGCGGCCATTGCCCTGGCAAAACTCAGACACATACCTTGCCTGGCTCACAACTTGAACCTGGTGGTGCAGTGCTTCATAAATAATTATCCGGAGTTATCAGCCCTGCTCCATAAGGTGTGAAGACTGTGCTCCACCTCCCCAAGCACCGCCTAATCATAGACATTGCAACAAGGTGGAACTCCACCATGCACATGGTTGAGAGACTGTGCGAACAGAGGCAGGCTGTAATGCATTTGTGGGAGGATACACGGGCAGGCAGTTTGAGGGCAGATTATTTTGGGGAGGAGGATGCTTCTCAGGGGGCAAGAGAAAACGTTGGCTTGCCAAGGTCAGGTACAGGGTTTGTGCGTGACTGGAGGGATGTGGATTTGGCAGAAAGTGCATCTCCACCCAACACTGGCAGTGCATCATTGACACCTGGAACATTGGCCCACATGTGTGATTATGTCTTGCGGATCCTATGAATTATGAAGGATGACGACTACTGGTTGACCAGCATCCTCGATCCATGCTATAAAGGCAAATTACAGAACAGCATGCCACAGGAGAACCTAGAGATAATATTGGCTAACAAACAAGCAACTCTGGTAAACCGTTTGTTAGAGTCATTTCCAGCACACAGCAGCGGTGCAGGTTCTACCACGACCCGTACTGGGCAAAATGGAAGAGGTGTTCATGGTGCACACAGCCGAAGTGGCGTTGGAGACAGGGGTTTCATGACCATGTTGTGGTCTGATTTCTCGAGTAGCGCTCACACGACTGATAATACTGAATCGATTGCAACAGACAGGAGACAGCAGTTGTCAACTATGGTTCAAAATTACCTCTCCTCCTCTATCGATGTTCTCCCTCACAGTTCATTCCCCTTTGACTACTGGGCCTGTAAACTGGACACCTGGCCTGAATTGGCACAATATGCCTTACAGGAGCTCGCTTGCCCTGCTGGTAGTGTGCTATCAAAAAGAGTCTTCAGTGCTGCTGGATCAATCCTGACCGAAAGTAGGACCCAAAATGTAGGTGATCTCACCAGTACCGGCACCCACGAGTGTGCCCCCTGCTTGCTCAGGGCCCCAGCACTTGCAATACTTACCTCTCCCTGCTCCACTGCTGTGACGTCTTCCGCGTTTCCTGACAGTAACATTCAGGTCAAAGAGCGCGATGATGTCACGTCTGTGCGCCCTCTGGCTGAACAGTCACAGTGCAGAGAGCTGGAAGATGGCAACTCTAAAGGAGTCCAGAGTAGAGCAGTGCCCAGCGATGAGAGATATTTCATTTTTTTAATGGTTGGAGCAATATATGGGGACCATTATACACTGGAGTATTATATATGGGGCCCATTATACACTGGAGCATCATATATGGGGCCCATTATATACTGGAGCATCACATGGAGCCCATTATATGGAGCATTACATATGGGGACCATTATATTTTGAGCATCATATATGGGGCCCATCATATACTAGAGCATCATATGGGGTTCATTATTTATGGGGCATCATATAGGGCCCTTTATATATGGGGCTCATTATTCTGTATAGAGCAATATATGGGACTCATTATTCTGTATGGTGCAATATATGGGGCTCATTATTCTGTATAGAGCAATATATGGGGCTCATTATTCTGTATGGCGCACTATGTGGTGCCCATAATACTGTATGGAGGAATATACTGTCCGTTTTTTGAGCTATTGTAGAATTTACAATAGATATCACTCATGTAATGTAAGAAGTGAAGTATTTGGCATTGTACTATACCTATATTTCTCTGCCGTATCGGAGCATCATGAATTGTGGTATGTGTTAAAGGGGCCCACTGAGACTCTTTCACCCGGGGCCGACAAAAACCTGGAGCCAGCCCTGAACCTCCCACAACTTTAGCCAAATAACCCCCAGTTTTCAATGCATTACTATTATTATAAAGTAAATTAAGGTTGACAAGCTTAAGTAATAAGAATTGATGTCATTGGCATTGAAGTGGGCACTGTAGGTGTGTTTTCTGTCCTCCACTCACTGGCGACTTTTATACCCCATTGACTTGCATTGGGGTCGGGTTTCCGACTCCGACTCGACTTTTTCCGATAGTCTGCCGACTTCGTTCGACTCGACTTTTGGAAAAGTCGAGCTGTCCGAAACCCGACTCGACCCTCCCGGAGGCAAAGTCGCTCATCTCTAGTAATGACTGTTATATGAGGCAAATTAATTAACTCAAAACAAAAAAAATTCCTCCACCACTTGGGCTAAGTTCACACATAGCGTTTTTGATGCGTTTTTCAAGTTTACCATTGCTGTCAACCAATACAAATGCATTCTGCGGGGAATGTCATTTTAACATTTAACAACCTTAGGCTAATTTCACATTTGCGTTGTCTTGCGCAGCGCATTGTGCGCTACAGAAAACGCGTGCAAAAACGCATAAAAGTGCTTGCAAGCGCATGTTTTTTTATCGCATCAATGTACGCATAACGACAAAAAAACGTAGCGTTTGCATGAGTTTATCTAACTTTTTGCATGCGTTTGCGTTTTTTAGGCGCATGAGTCATTTCACAGGAGGAAAATCCTTGAACAAACAGACTCCACCAAAGGGACACCAGTGGGCGAGTGTCATGGGACTTCAAATAGACCCTGTTCAGCTAAATTCTTCAGATTTTGCTGCTGTTTCCTGTGTCACCATGGATCTGCGTTGGGAGAGTTTTTGCTTAAACTTGGATATGGACATCTCGCTGTTTCTGGCTTTTGCTTGCCAGCAACAAAGGGAGAGAGAGAGAGCGAAGACGGCAGCGGCAGCGTTTTTGAAGACATCCCATTATTGAAGTCCAGGAGAGCCATGGAGTGTACCACATCCTCTTCAGCGAGCTCTAGGCAAACCCGGCAAAATTTTCTAACTATACACGGATGTCCCAAGAAAGTTTCAGGGATTTGCTTGCTCATGTTGAAGGAGCCATCCGGAGAAAGGACACACAGCTTCGTCGTGCGATTCCTCCTGAGGAAAAGCTCCTCGTCACATTAATGTACGTAATATTAAACCAATGCGTGTATTGTTTTTGTTCTGCTATTTACTAAAAGCCTGCAGAATTATAGTTCTGCCATGTACAGATTGATTTTTCATGTCAGTGTTTTGCCAGAGCCTAGACAATCACAATTTTTCTTCATCTGTTTTGCAGATTCCTGGCTTCTGGCGGGACCCTCTCTTCACTACACTTTCAGTACCGGCCTGGAATCTCCACCTTGTCGGGAATAGTTGCGGACACCTGCCGGGCTTTGTGGGACGTTCTCTGTCCTGAATTTATGCCCCTGCCCACCGAGGGAAAGTGGATGGATATTGCTGAAAAATTCTGGACAGTCTGCAATTTTCCCAACTGTTTGGGAGTGGTGAATGGGAAACACATCCGATAACAAAACCCACAAGAAGTGGCTCTGAGTACTATAATTATAAAAAGTACTTTTCTACGGTACTCATGGCCATTGCCGATGCAGACTGTCGGTTTATTGCGGTGGACATTGGGGCATTTGGCCGAGGCAATGACTCTCAGACCTTTAAGAGCTCAGACATGGGCCACAGGTTGTATGGCAACCATTTTAATTTTCCCCTGCCACGGCCTCTTCCCCACACCGAAGGTACGCCACTGCCATTTGTAATGGTTGGTGATGAGGCCTTTCAAATGTGTACAAACCTGTTGAAATCGTGCTCTGTTATGATTTGGTAGCTGAGGAGAGCAGGCAAAAATGGCAATACACCAGAGAGGTTGGAATCTACTGGCTTGCAGTACCCTGACTAACCACCACAACTAAAGGCAGCCGTGGAACGTACCTACGTTGGTCCTAGACGCCTCGTCACAGCCTGAGAGGTTAACTACACCTAAAGATAGAAAGAGGAAAGCTATCTGCCCCGGAGCAGATCCCCAAAGAACATAGGAAGCCCCCAAACATGTAATGGCGGTTAGACAAGAGGAAATACAGACACAGACAGAAAATAGTGTGAGCAAACGTTGGGGCCCAATCTGCCTAGACAGAAAAGGATAGGAAGGATACTTACTGCAATAAAAAAAAAAAACCTAAATAAAGCCAACGCTACTAATTGCAAAAACACCTGAGATCACACGACCTCTACCACCTAAATTAGTTCTCTGGTGTAACAAAACAAAGCCGCAGCCACTGAAAAAACTGGAAAAGGCAAATGAACAAATAACAGTGGCTCCAGAGGAACTGAGAGGAGCCCAAGCCCCTCGGGGGGGGAAACCTGGCTAACCTCACAGAAATGCAGAGAAATATGCAAATGCTAAGCACAAAAACAAAAAAAACAGAAAATATCTTATCTGAGAGCAGGAGAAGAGGCAAGACTCAGCAAGCTTCCAAGTGAACCAGGAAACAACGTTGAGACAAGAACAATTGATCACAGGCAACCATGATGGGAGGGAACCTCCCTTATATCCAGTCAGTCTGTAATTCCTGATTGCCAATCCTCATTGAATGGTTCAGCACTGTCTGCAACCACCAGAGGGAGCTTCTGCTCAGAATTCATTTCTAACACATTCACAACAGTACCCCCCCCTTGAGGAGGGGTCACCGAACCCTCATTTGTGCAACCAGGTCGGTCAGGATGAGCTCAGTGATACGCACGGATCAGTCTCCTAGCATGGATGTCCGAAGCAAACACCCAAGAATTGTCCTCCTGACCATAACCTCTCCACTTAACCAAATACTGGAGTTTCCGTCTAGAAAAACGAGAATTCAATATTTTCTCAACCACATACTTCAGATTGCCCTCAACCAAAACAGGGTCAGGAGGCGCAGCCATAGGAGCCACTGACTCGACAAACCTCTTAAATAAGGACTTGTGGAACACGTTATGGATCTTAAATGTCCCTGGAAGAAGTAAACGAAAGGAAACAGGATTAAGAATCTCCATGATCTTATAAGGTCCAATGAACCTAGGCTTAAACTTAGGAGATGCAACTCTCATAGGGATATTTCTTGAGGACAACCAGACCAAGTCCCCCACTTCAAACCGAGGACCATCAGTCCTATGCCGGTTGGCAAACCGCTGGGCCCTCTCCTGAGAGAGGGACAACCTCTCCACTACCTGGTCCCAAATCTGCTGCATATGCTCCACAACAGAGTCAACACCCGGACAGACAGAAGCCTCCGTCTGTCCCGAAGAAAATCGAGGGTGAAACACAAAATTGCAGAAAAATGGAGACATCAAAGTGGCAGAGCTAGCCCTATTATTAAGAGCAAACTCAGCCAAAGGCAAAAAAGAGACCCAGTCATCTTGATCAGCAGACACAAAGCATCTCAGATAAGTCTCCAATGTCTGGTTTGTTCTCTCAGTTTGTCCATTGGTCTGAGGATGAAAAGCCGAGGAGAAAGACAATTGAACACCAAGTTTAGAACAAAAAGTCCTCCAAAATCTGGAAACAAACTGGACTCCTCTGTCAGACACAATGTTCTCAGGAATGCCGTGTAACCGAACCACGTGCTGAAGGAACAAAGGCACCAATTCGGAGGAGGAAGGCAACTTAGGTAATGGCACAAGATGTATCATTTTGGAAAACCTATCACAAATCACCCAGATAATGGTCATTCTCTGAGAAACAGGGAGGTCGGAAATAAAATCCATAGAGATATGGGTCCATGGTCTCTTGGGCACAGGCAATGGCATCAACAAACCACTAGAGCGAGAGCAAGGCTTGGAGCGAGAGCTAGTCCCGCAGGACTGTACAAATTCCCTGATGTCACGAGACAAAGTAGGCCACTAAAAGGACCGACTAACCAAGACTCTGGTACCAAAAATTCCGGGATGACCGGCCAACGCGGAACAATGAATCTCAGACATCACACTCTTTTTCCACCGGTCTGGGACAAACAATTTCCCAATAGGGCAGCGCTCGGGTTTATCCTCCTGACACCCTTCCAGAGCCAGTCTCAAATTGGGCGAGATGGCGGAAAGAACTACACCCTCTTTCAAAATAACAGCAGGATCAGATAACTCAGGAGAGTCCGTAAGGAAACTCCTCGAGAGGGCACCCGCCTTAACATTTAAAACGTGTGAAAAACAAGGCCCACCTGGCCTGTCTAGGATTAAGTCGCTTGGCTGATTCCAGATAAACCAGATCCTTATGGTCCGTGAGGACCACCACCTGATGTTTGGCTCCCTCCAGCCAATGTCTCCACTCTTCAAAAGCCCACTTCATGGCCAATAACTCCCGATTACCCACGTCATAATTACGTTCAGTTGGAGAAAATTTTCGAGAGAAAAAGGCACAAGGGTTACTTTTAGAGGTCTCAGGATCTCTCTGGGACAAAACGGCACCTGCCCCAATTTCAGAGGCATCAACCTCCACCTGAAATGGCAGAGAAACATCAGGCTGCCGTAGAACAGGAGCAGAAGTGAATCTCTGCTTAAGTTCCTGAAAAGCAGAGACTGCCTCAGAAGGCCAATTCACCACATCAGAACCCTTTTTGGTCAAATCAGTTAATGGTTTAACAATAACAGAGAAATTACCAATAAATTTACAATAAAAATTGGCAAAACCCAAGAATCTCTGAAGATCCTTTAATGAAGTAGGTTGGACCCAATCACAGATGGCCTGAACCTTGACCGGGTCCATTTCAATAACAGATGGGGACAAAATGAATCCCAGAAATGAGATCCTCTGTACGCCAAAAAGACACTTTGATCCATTCACATACAGAGCATTCTCTCTCAAAATCTGGAACACAGTCCGAACATGTTTCACATGAGAGTCCCAGTCATTGGAAAAAATCAAGATATCATCCAAATAAACAATCAGAAATTTATCCACAAAATCCCTGAAAATGTCATTCATGAAGGACTGGAAGACAGAAGGAGCATTAGTGAGCCCAAAGGGCATCACTAGGTACTCAAAATGCCCCTCTGGGGTATTAAACGCCATCTTCCATTCATCCCCGTGCTTAATGCGAATAAGGTTATACGCCCCCCTGAGGTCAAGCTTGGTAAACCAAGTAGCACTTTTCACCCTGGAAAACAGGTCAGAAATCAAGGGTAACGGATATTGATATTTCACAGTGATATTGTTCAAGAGACGATAATCAATACACGGCCTTAATGAACCATCCTTTTTGGCCACAAAGAAAAAACCGGCACCCAAGGGTGAAGAGGATGGTCAGATATGACCCTTCTCCAATGACTCCTTGATATAAGACCGCATAGCGTCATGTTCACGTACAGACAAGTTAAATAGGCGACCTTTAGGGAATTTACTACCAGGCACTAATTCAATAGCGCAGTCATAGCTCCTATGGGGGGGGCAAGGATGCAGATTTACTTTCGCTAAACACATCAGAAAAATCAGTGAAAAAGTCAGGAACATCCTGAGCCTGGGGAGAGGCAGAAAAAACAGAAGTGTTGGCATTAACACATTGGCAGCCCCAACTGGTTACAGACACAGATTTCAAATCCAAAACAGGATTATGAGACTGCAACCAAGGGAAACCTAATACAATAATGTCATGCAGATTATACAGCACCAAAAATCCCCAACTGTAAGTTGTTTTTTTGCCTTGAAATCTAAGTCCTCAGGGAACGCAGCACAGCAGGTTCAAATTGTCATCTCTCTCCTGCGCGGCGATCCTCAGGATTGGGCTTTTTCCCTGACACCTGGGAATCCTGTTTTGAGTAATGTTGATGCAATTTTTCAGGCTCTGGAGTTATTGTACGATGAGCCTAATGTCACTGATCAAGCTGAAAAAGCCTTGTTGGCATTAAATCAGGGGCTTGAGGACGCTGAGTTATACTGTCAGAGATTCCGAAGGTGGGCAGTCCTGACCAAATGGAATGACGATGCTTTGGCAGCCATTTTTCGGAAGGGTCTGTCAGAGAATGTAAAGGATGTTATGGTGGGATTCCCTGTCCCCTCTGGTCTCAATGATTCTATGTCATTAGCAATTCAAATTGACAGACGTTTGCGTGAGAATAGAGGTATGCATGGAACAGTGTTGCCTTGTGAACCAGCTTCTGAACCCATGCAGTGTGATAGAGTGGATTCTGGGGCACAGCGTCCTGAGTTTCGTAAACGCAATAGGTTATGTTTCTACTGTGGTGATGCCTCTCATGCTATTTCAGTCTGCCCTAAGTGGGGAAGACGTTTTGCACGCTCAGTTGTCTTGGGTAGTGTTCAGACTAAATTTCTATTGACTGTTACCCTGATTTGCTCTCTGTCCACATTTTCTGCTCAGGCTTTTGTTGATTCGGGAGCAGCTATTAACCTGATGGATTTTGATTTTGCTAAACGTTGTTGGTTTCCCTTGATACCCCTACGGAAGTCTATTCCCCTACTGGGGATCGATTCTACCCCTTTGGCTGAGAATAAACCTCAGTTCTCTACTCAGGTGATAATGAGGATTGAACCTGATCATCAGGAGAGTTGCAAATTTTTGGTACTGTAAAATCTGCATGACATTATCGTATTGGGTTTCCCTTGGTTACAGTCTCATAATCCTGTTTTGGATTGGAAATCTGTGTCTGTAACCAGTTGGGGCTGCCAATGTGTTAATACCAACACTCCTGTTTTTTCTGCCTCCCCCAGGCTCAGGATGTTCCTAACTTTTTGACTGATTTTTCTGATGTGTTTAGCGAAAGTAAATCTGCATCCTTGCCCCCCCATAGGAGCTATGACTGCGCTATTGAATTAATGCCTGGTTGTAAATTCCCTAAAGGTCGCCTTTTTAACTTGTCTGTACCTGAACATGACGCTATGCGGTCTTATATCAAGGAGTCATTGGAGAAGGGTCATATCAGACCATCCTCTTCACCCTTGGGTGCCGGTTTTTTCTTTGTGGTCAAAAAGGATGGTTCATTAAGGCCGTGTATTGATTATCGTCTCTTGAACAATATCACTGTGAAAATCAATATCCGTTACCCTTGATTTCTGACCTGTTTTCCAGGGTGAAAAGTGCTACTTGGTTTACCAAGCTTGACCTCAGGGTGGCATATAACCTTATTCGCATTAAGCATGGGGATGAATGGAAGACGGCATTTAATACCCCAGAGGGGCATTTTGAGTACCTAGTGATGCCCTTTGGGCTCACTAATGCTCCTTCTGTCTTCCAGTCCTTCATGAATGACATTTTCAGGGATTTTGTGGATAAATTTCTGATTGTTTATTTGGATGATATCTTGATTTTTTCCAATGACTGGGACTCTCATGTGAAACATGTTCGGACTGTGTTCCAGATTTTGAGAGAGAATGCTCTGTATGTGAAGGGATCAAAGTGTCTTTTTGGCGTACAGAGGATCTCATTTCTGGGATTCATTTTGTCCCCATCTGTTATTGAAATGGACCCGGTCAAGGTTCAGGCCATCTGTGATTGGGTCCAACCTACTTCATTAAAGGATATTCAAAGATTCTTGGGTTTTGCCAATTTTTATCGTAAATTTATTGGTAATTTCTCTGTTATTGTTAAACCATTGACTGATTTGACCAAACAGGGTTCTGATGTGGTGAATTGGCCTCCTGAGGCAGTCTCTGCGTTTCAGGAACTTAAGCAGAGATTCACTTCTGCTCCTGTTCTACGGCAGCCTGATGTTTCTCTGCCATTTCAGGTGGAGGTTGATGCCTCTGAAATTGGGGCAGGTGCCGTTTTGTCCCAAAGAGATCCAGAGACCTCTAAAAGTAACCCTTGTGCCTTTTTCTCTCGAAAATTTTCTCCAACTGAACGTAATTATGACATGGGTAATAGGGAGTTATTGGCCATGAAGTGGGCTTTTGAAGAGTGGAGACATTGGCTGGAGGGAGCCAAACATCAGGTGGTGGTCCTCACGGACCATAAGAATCTGGTTTATCTGGAATCAGCCAAGCGACTTAATCCTAGACAGGCCAGGTGGGCCTTGTTTTTCACACGTTTTAATTTTGTGGTTTCCTTTCTTCCTGGCACTAAGAATGTTAAGGCGGATGCCCTCTCGAGGAGTTTCCTTGCGGACTCTCCTGAGTTATCTGATCCTGCTGTTATTTTGAAAGAGGGTGTAGTTCTTTCCGCCATCTCGCCCAATTTGAGACTGGCTCTGGAAGGGTGTCAGGAGGATAAACCCGAACGCTGCCCTATTGGGAAATTGTTTGTCCCAGACCGGTGGAAAAAGAGTGTGATGTCTGAGATTCATTGTTCCGCGTTGGCCGGTCATCCCGGAATTTTTGGTACCAGAGACATGGTTAGTCGGTCCTTTTGGTGGCCTACTTTGTCTCGTGACGTCAGGGAATTTGTGCAGTCCTGCGGACTTGCTCTCGCTCCAAGCCTTGCTCTCGCTCTAGTGGTTTGTTGATGCCATTGCCTGTGCCCAAGAGACCAAGGACCCATATCTCTATGGATTTCACTTCCGACCTCCCTGTTTCTCAGAGAATGACCGTTATCTGGGTGATTTGTGATAGGTTTTCCAAAATGATACATCTTGTGCCATTACCTAAGTTGCCTTCCTCCTCTGAATTGGTGCCTTTGTTTCTTCAGCACGTGGTTCGGTTACACGGCATCCCAGAGAACATTGTGTCTGACAGAGGAGTCCAGTTTGTTTCCAGATTTTGGAGGACTTTTTGTTCTAAACTTGGTGTTCAATTGTCTTTCTCCTCGGCTTTTCATCCTCAGACCAATGGACAAACTGAGAGAACAAACCAGACATTGGAGACTTATCTGAGATGCTTTGTGTCTGCTGATCAGATGACTGGGTCTCTTTTTTGCCTTTGGCTGAGTTTGCTCTTAATAATAGGGCTAGCTCTGCCACTTTGATGTCTCCATTTTTCTGCAATTTTGGGTTTCACCCTCGATTTTCTTCAGGACAGACGGAGGCTTCTGTCTGTCCAGGTGTTGACTCTATTGTGGAGCATATGCAGCAGATTTGGGACCAGGTAGTGGAGAGGTTGTCCCTCTCTCAGGAGAGGGCCCAGCGGCTTGCCAACCGGCATAGGACTGATGGTCCTCGGTTTGAAGTGGGGGACTTGGTCTGGTTGTCCTCAAGAAATATCCCTATGAGAGTTGCATCTCCTAAGTTTAAGCCTATGTTCATTGGACCTTATAAGATCATGGAGATTCTTAATTCTGTTTCCTTTCGTTTACTTCTTCCAGGGACATTTAAGATCCATAACGTGTTCCACAAGTCCTTATTGAAGAGGTTTGTCGAGCCAGTGGTTCCTATGGCTGTGCCTCCTGACCCTGTTTTGGTTGAGGGCAATCTGGAGTATGTGGTTGAGAAAAATATTGAATTCTCGTTTTTCTAGACGGAAACTCCAGTATTTGGTTAAGTGGAGAGGTTATGGTCAGGAGGACAATTCTTGGGTGTTTGCTTCGGACATCCATGCTACGAGACTCATCCGTGCGTATCACAGAGCTCATCCTGACCGACCTGGTTGCTCAAATGAGGGTTCGGTGACCCCTCCTCAAGGGGGGGGTACTGTTGTGAATGTGCTAGAAATGAATTCTGAGCAGAACTCCCTCTGGTGGTTACAAACAGTACTGAACTATCCAATGAAGATTGTGAAGATTGGCGATCGGGTGTTACTGACTGGTCTTATATAAGGGAGGTTCCCTCCCATCAGGGTTGCCGGTGATCAATTGTTCTGGTCTCATCTTTGATTCCTGTTCACTTTGTTACTTGCTGTTTCGTGCCTGCATCTTCTGCTAACAGATAAGACATTTTCTTCTTTTAGTTTTTTGTGCTTGCTTTTTGCATTTTGTCCTGCACTTTTGTGGGGGTCTGCCGGGTCCCCTCCGGGGGCTTGTGCTCCTCTCAGTTTAGTTCAGCCACTGTTGTTTTTTCATTTGCCTTTTCCAGTTTTTTCAGTGGCTGCTGTTTAGTTTTGTTACACCAGAGAACTAATTTAGGTGGTAGAGGTCGTGTGATCTCAGGTGTTTTTGTAATTAGTAGAGTTGGTACTTTTCAGGGTTTTTTGGGATTGCAGTTAGTGTCCTTCCTATCCTTTTCTATTTAGGAAGTTTGGGCCCCAACGTTTGCTCATACTATTTTCTGTCTGTGTCTGTATTTTCCTCTTGTCTAACCGCCATTACATGTTAGGGGGCTTTCTATGTTCTTTGGGGATCTGTTCCGGGGCAGATAGTTTTCCTCTTTCTGTCTTTAGGTGTAGTTAGCTTCTCAGGCTGTGACGAGGCGTCTAGGACCAACGTAGGTACGTTCCACGGCTGCCTTTAGTTGTGGTGGTTAGTCAGGGGACTGCAATCCCATAGATTCCTACCTCTCTGGTGTATTTCCTTTTTTATAAAAAACAAGCAGTTTGCGTACATAAAAACTAGAAATTAAGCAACACCAATATAAAATGTGTTATTAAAAAATAATAAACATAAACAATATATTACAATTGGTAGATAAACAAAATGTGAGATTGCACTACGCCCAGTGAGAAAGTGAAAAGGAAAAGCCTGTATAAGAAATCACCACTCCCATTGTGACTTCAATTGAACATTGATTTATTCCATTAATCTCATGATATCAATAGAGTAAAAAAATAAAAAATATATGAAAATGAAATATGTCCCGGTACTTATGTGTATAAAGGAAAAGCTCAAAAATGTTGCATTGCATAAAGATATCCCGGCCGGCAATAGTTCAGTGATAGATGAATCCAATGAGGTTGAAATCTAACCTGCGAATGCAGGTATTACCTTACAATCCCGATAGGTCTCTTAAATGAACACAATGCTCTTTCAGCTCCCTTGTCCTGGAGCAAAGAAAAATCCGATTCCGCCTCCCTTGGCTTGATAGAAGTCCCGACGTCGGTAGCTGGGAACCGACAAGTGTAAAATCCTCCAGGAAAATCCAATATACGGCAGTGAGAAGTAGAACAGATCGTAGTCCCTCCGCTAACCGTGCAAGTGCGGACAGGACCTGCCGTGACGTAGGAGCTCACGTGACTCAGCACAGAGAGCCCTGATTGAACTGGTACGAGTCACAGAAAGGACCAAAAGACATCTGACGCGTTTCGGAAAACCCGGTTTCCTTCTTCAGAGATGGTCCCTTCTGAGATGTAAGTCCTTTTATGACCGTACCAATTGATCTATTGACCTATTGGAAGGCAAAGAGTTCTATTTCGCTGTTTAACCCTTTTGGGATCAAAGTATCCAGCAAGAAAATCCATTTTGTTTCAATCCTGGACATTAGGGCTATATAATTCCCCTTCCTACAAGGCACCGGAACAGATAAAAACCCCACAATTTCCATACAGTGAGTATTACACTTATGATATTCAACAAAATGTTTTGAAAGGGGGTGACCAATAAATTTATTTCTAATATTCCTAATGTGTTCTCTTATTCTGACCTTCAATGGGCGTTTTGTGCGGCCAACATAAAACTTATTACATGGACATTTAATTAAATATATAACCCCAGTGGAAGAGCATGTGATAAAATCATTAATTGTAAAATATTTATCATTAACTGAAATGCCCACACGTTTAATAGTATTGGTTCTTATGCACATAGTGCATTTACGACAAGGAAAAAAAACATTATTTTGGTTAGGATTATTTTTATGGGTGATAAAGTTGTTCTGAACAGTGGGAGCAATAATATTCCCCAAATTGCGTGACTTTTTGAATATAAATTTCGGGGTCATGGGGACGGTTTCCCCCAGAATCTTATCTTCTTTTAATAAATTCCAATGTTTATTAACAATCTTCCTTAAAATATGTATGTTGGAGTTGTATTGTAAAATTATGGGGGTAAATTCGTCATTTATATCCACCTGGTTGTCCTTTATGTTATTATTTTTGTTTAAAATATCACCCGGGGTAACTTAGAAACCATATTTTTTGATTTCTCCAGAATATCGAAAGGATATCCTTTTTCTAAGAATTTAGATGTTAATATATCTGCTTCCTTGTCAAAATCATTAGGTTTAGAACAGTTGCGATGAAGTCTGATGAACTGGCTCTTGGATATATTCAATAGCCAGCTTGGAAGATGGCAACTGTCTAAAGGAATAAAACTATTAACATCCGTAGGTTTATTAAATGTGCGGGTTTGAATAGTGGAATTATCAATAAAAATTTCAAGATCTAAAAAATGAATGTGTTGAGTGCTGGTCTGGGAGGTGAAATTTAAAAAATAATCATTTTTATTAATATTATTTAAAAACACTTGCAAAGATGACAGCCCCCCAGACCAAATAAAAATGACGTCGTCGATAAAACGACGCCAGAGGACCAGGTTCTCACGGAGGATCCCCCCAGGGAAAATACATTCTTCCTCCCAACGTCCCACATATAAGTTAGCGTAACTTGGAGCGAACCTGGTCCCCATAGCGGTGTCCCATTGCTGGGCATAGTAGTTCATTTTAAATTTAAAATAATTGTGGGTTAAATATAAAGACATACAGTTTTTTAAAAAATCTATTTGGTCCATATGTAGAGGAGAGGATTTATTTAAAAAATATGAAGCAGCGTCGCATCCTCTATCATGCTCAATAACCGTATAGAGAGATGTAATATCAAGCGTACCCATTATAAAATGATCTTCCCATTTAACATCTTGCAATATATTAATAATATGGGTGGTGTCCTTTATATGGGCAGGGAGTAAGGGTATCATAGGTTGTAAATGGACGTCCACAAAGCGAGATAAATTAGCAGTAAGACATTGTATGCCCGAAATTATTGGTCGTCCTGGGGGATTGGACAAATTCTTATGGACCTTAGGCAGATAATAAAAACATGCTAATCTAGGCATAGGTGTGTAGATTAATTCATATTCTTTTTTATTTATAATGCCTTTTTGGAATCCGTTGGAGATTAGAATTTTCATCTCAGTTAAATATTGGTCTGTAGGATCCTCCTCCAAAATTCTGTAAGTCTTTGTGTCACCCAAAAGGCGTAAGGCCTCTTTGTCATAGTCATCCTGATTTAATATCACGATGCTGCCTCCTTTGTCTGCAGGGCGAATTACTATTTGTTTATTGTCCTGTGGAGAGATAATAGCTTTTCTTTCTTTAAGTGATAGGTTATATCTGATCCTGGTACACCTCTTATCACTTAATTTTTTTATGTCATTAATGACATTTTTCTGGAAAGCATCCATTGATTCAGAATATTCATATACAGGATGAAAATTAGATTTTATATGTAAATTCGTATGTACAAAAGGTTCTGCTGTAGTAAGATCTCGATTTAAATGGTTGCCCAATTTCATAAAATGTTTTTTAATCGCCAATTTTCTCATAAACAATTTAACCCCTATAAAGGCATGAAATTTATCAAACTTAGCAGATGGGGCGTATTTTAATCCTTTACTGAGGAGAGCTAGTTCGCTGTCATCCAATATATATCTGCTAAGATTAAAGATGTTTTTTTGTCATAATTCGGCATTATGGATTTCTTTTTCTTTTTGGCGAATTTCCCCCTCTGACGCCCCTCCTACACTTTTTATTCTTCCCACCTGAAAAAACAGCCTGATAGATTGATTGCTTTTTTTATTATTATTATTTTTGGAGTTATGTTTCCCCTTGTGGGAAATAGATGACCTACGATCCACTGTATTATCACCATTCTATTATTTCTATTTGTTCCATATGAAGTGGATGGTAAATTGGCAGTTGTATGTAAATCTTCGCTAATTGGATCAGATGCTAGGGATTCAAAACGATTAGAGGTAGATAGGGGTGTAGAAGGTATGGCTTGATCACCTTCTTCACTAGGTCTATTACTCCTAGTGGATTCTTGAACACTATTATTAGTACACGGTGGTGTAAGGTGTACAGAAAATTGATCTTCTGATATAAGTGAAAGGGAAAAATTACTGCCCGTCTCATCCAAAGTTTCAAATCCTATATCGTTTTGCGAGATATTTTTAAATGCACATTCTGGAATGGCATCCCTACCAAATTTTTTCTTTTTTCTATTAACAATTTCCTGTTCTTTTTTGTTTATTCTATTCCTAATGCTGGTAGAAATTTTGATAATTTCTGGGTGATCTTGATATGGTTTAATATCGTCAAATAGTGAAGCTATCTTATGTTTACTTTCAATTAATTGATTTTTACGTTTATCAATGATAAATTCCACTGCTTTTTTTGAAAACTCCTTGAACATATGATCCCATTCCTTAATAGTATTTGGATCCCCAATGTCACCTGATAGTGATTTGTAAACTGTGAGACCTTTTGGTATACAATCATATACAAGATATCTTTCCAAAGTAGCTATTTCCCAAAGGTCTCTCATTTCTTTAAGTAATAATTGTTCTAATTTGCTCAAAGATTGTTTCATAGTGGGAATATCTGGTTTGTTAGAACCTGATTGAGCTTGTTTGTGGGATAAATTAAAAAATTGTATGAATATTATCAATCCGATGTTTGCGGTCCCGTAGGAGATCACCCATATTGTTGAAAAAAGCACTGAGCTGCCAAACTGTGAAGTGGTACCCAATTAGGGACAAATAAATATATTGTAAAAATCAGTGGCGCTCTAGTGAATGAAGTTAATAGTGCAGCAAACAAGAGCACTACCACTAAAAAGTGCCAGTAATAATAAATATATAAAAAACAAGCAGTTTGCGCACATAAAAACTAGAAATTAAGCAACACCAATATAAAATGTGTTATTAAAAAATAATAAACATAAACAATATATTACAATTGGTAGATAAACAAAATGTGAGATTGCACTACGCCCAGTGAGAAAGTGAAAAGGAAAAGCCTGTATAAGAAATCACCACTCCCATTGTGACTTCAATTGAACATTGATTTATTCCATTAATCTCATGATATCAATAGAGTAAAAAAATAAAAAATATATGAAAATGAAATATGTCCCGGTTCCTATGTGTATAAAGGAAAATCTCAAAAATGTTGCATTGCATAAAGATATCCCGGCCGGCAATAGTTCAGTGATAGATGAATCCAATGAGGTTGAAATCTAACCTGCGAATGCAGGTATTACCTTACAATTCCGATAGGTCTCTTAAATGAACACAATGCTCTTTCAGCTCCCTTGTCCTGGAGTAAAGAAAAATCCGATTCCGCCTCCCTTGGCTTGATAGAAGTCCCGACGTCGGTAGCTGGGAACGACAAGTGTAAAATCCTCCAGGAAAATCCAATATACGGCAGTGAGAAGTAGAACAGATCGTAGTCCCTCCGCTAACCGTGCAAGTGCGGACAGGACCTGCCGTGACGTAGGAGCTCACGTGACTCAGCACAGAGAGCCCTGATTGAACTGGTACGAGTCACAGAAAGGACCAAAAGACATCTGACGCGTTTCGGAAAACCCGTTTTCCTTCTTCAGAGATGGTCCCTTCTGAGATGTAAGTCCTTTTATGACCGTACCAATTAATCTATTGACCTATTGGAAGGCAAAGAGTTCTATTTCGCTGTTTAAACCCTTTTGGGATCAAAGTATCCAGCAAGAAAATCCATTTTGTTTCAATCCTGGACATTAGGGCTATATAATTCCCCTTCCTACAAGGCACCGGAACAGATAAAAACCCCACAATTTCCATACAGTGAGTATTACACTTATGATATTCAACAAAATGTTTTGAAAGGGGGTGACCAATAAATTTATTTCTAATATTCCTAATGTGTTCTCTTATTCTGACCTTCAATGGGCGTTTTGTGCGACCAACATAAAACTTATTACATGGACATTTAATTAAATATATAACCCCAGTGGAAGAGCATGTGATAAAATCATTAATTGTAAAATATTTATCATTAACTGAAATGCCCACACGTTTAATAGTATTGGTTCTTATGCACATAGTGCATTTACGACAAGGAAAAAAAACATTATTTTGGTTAGGATTATTTTTATGGGTGATAAAGTTGTTCTGAACAGTGGGAGCAATAATATGCCCCAAATTGCGTGACTTTTTGAATATAAATTTCAGGGTCATGGGGACGGTTTCCCCCAAATCTTATCTTCTTTTAATAAATTCCAATGTTTATTAACAATCTTCCTTAAAATATGTATGTTGGAGTTGTATTGTATTACGCCTTTTGGGTGACACAAAGACTTACAGAATTTTGGAGGAGGATCCTACAGACCAATATTTAACTGAGATGAAAATTCTAATCTCCAACGGATTCCAAAAAGGCATTATAAATAAAAAAGAATATGAATTCATCTACACACCTATGCCTAGATTAGCATGTTTTTATTATCTGCCTAAGGTCCATAAGAATTTGTCCAATCCCCCAGGACGACCAATAATTTCGGGCATACAATGTCTTACTGCTAATTTATCTCGCTTTGTGGACGTCCATTTACAACCTATGATACCCTTACTCCCTGCCCATATAAAGGACACCACCCATATTATTAATATATTGCAAGATGTTAAATGGGAAGATCATTTTATAATGGGTACGCTTGATATTACATCTCTCTATACGGTTATTGAGCATGATAGAGGATGCGACGCTGCTTCATATTTTTTAAATAAATCCTCTTCTCTACATATGGACCAAATAGATTTTTTAAAAAACTGTATGTCTTTTATTTTAACCCACAATTATTTTAAATTTAAAATGAACTACTATGCCCAGCAATGGGGCACCGCTATGGGGACCAGGTTCGCTCCAAGTTACGCTAACTTATATGTGGGACGTTGGGAGGAAGAATGTATTTTCCCTGGGGGGATCCTCCGTGAGAACCTGGTCCTCTGGCGTCGTTTTATCGACGACGTCATTTTTATTTGGTCTGGGGGGCTGTCATCTTTGCAAGTGTTTTTAAATAATATTAATAAAAATGATTATTTTTTAAATTTCACCTCCCAGACCAGCACTCAACACATTCATTTTTTAGATCTTGAAATTTTTATTGATAATTCCACTATTCAAACCCGCACATTTAATAAACCTACGGATGTTAATAGTTTTATTCCTTTAGACAGTTGCCATCTTCCAAGCTGGCTATTGAATATACCCAAGAGCCAGTTCATCAGACTTCATCGCAACTGTTCTAAACCTAATGATTTTGACAAGGAAGCAGATATATTAACATCTAAATGTCACGCGGTCTTATGATATGTGTACGATGTCAGTAAACTATTCTTAAAAGAACAACACTCTATACAACATATAGATTAGCAACATCAGCATGTAAATATAGAATAGATTTACCTGACACGATATCCGTTGAACTCAGGGTTAATCTTGAGGACTTGATACACTGTCACAGGAAAGAGGAGGACCGGGGGTCTAACCTGACCCTAAACTGGGGTCCTAACTAATCCCTCACCTTGGAGGTACTGATAATGGTTCAGAGGTCCAAGTCTCCAGCCTAACCCTGTCTCCTATCAGTCCCTGAACCCTGTAATCAGTCCTAAGAAGGATTCTGATTACCACCAAAGGGATATGGGCTGATCTCTGCTAAATACACAGATTAGACATATAAGACAGACTGGAGAAAACACAGACTTGCATACACACTCAAACACAGAAGGAACATAAATGATCTGGGATATTAAACTCTAAGCAAGGTGAGCTTAAAACAACTAAGGAGCTCTTTAACTTAAGTCTATACAGATACAATCCTATCTGTGGTCTGCATGAAGAATTTCACTGGCAACACCCAAAACAGACAACCAGAGATTTAAAGGAAACCAATCAACAAATAATTAATTGCAGCCGGGAGAAACTGCACCCAGTCCCAGAACTGAGCACAGACAGAATTAACTCCCTAACTGCCAAACACAAAGAAACAGCAACTCAGCTGTGAGAAGTCAGAATGTGCAACCGTGACGATCTTCGTGGCGATGCACACATGACACTAAATTCTTAGAAAAAGGATATCCTTTCGATATTCTGGAGAAATCAAAAAATATGGTTTCTAAGTTACCCCGGTGTGATATTTTAAACAAAAATAATAACATAAAGGACAACCAGGTGGATATAAATGACGAATTTACCCCATAATTTTACAATACAACTCCAACATACATATTTTAAGGAAGATTGTTAATAAACATTGGAATTTATTAAAAGAAGATAAGATTCTGGGGGAAACCGTCCCCATGACCCCGAAATTTATATTCAAAAAGTCACGCAATTTGGAGAATATTATTGCTCCCACTGTTCAGAACAACTTTATCACCCATAAAAATAATCCTAACCAAAATAATGGTTTTTTTCCTTGTCGTAAATGCACTATGTGCATAAGAACCAATACTATTAAACGTGTGGGCATTTCAGTTAATGATAAATATATTACAATTAATGATTTTATCACATGCTCTTCCACTGGGGTTATATATTTAATTAAATGTCCATGTAATAAGTTTTATGTTGGCCGCACAAAACGCCCATTGAAGGTCAGAAAAGAGAACACATTAGGAATATTGGAAATAAATTTATTGGTCACCCCCTTTCAAAACATTTTGTTGAATATCATAAGTGTAATACTCACTGTATGGAAATTGTGGGGTTTTTATCTGTTCCGGTGCCTTGTAGGAAGGGGAATTATATAGCCCTAATGTCCAGGATTGAAACAAAATGGATTTTCTTGCTGGATACTTTGATCCCAAAAGGGTTAAACAGCGAAATAGAACTCTTTGCCTTCCAATAGGTCAATAGATCAATTGGTACGGTCATAAAAGAACTTACATCTCAGAAGGGACCATCTCTGAAGAAGGAAACCGGGTTTTCCGAAACGCGTCAGATGTCTTTTGGTCCTTTCTGTGACTCGTACCAGTTCAATCAGGGCTCTCTGTGCTGAGTCACGTGAGCTCCTACGTCACGGCAGGTCCTGTCCGCACTTGCACGGTTAGCGGAGGGACTACGATCTGTTCTACTTCTCACTGCCGTATATTGGATTTTCCTGGAGGATTTTACACTTGTCGGTTCCCAGCTACCGACGTCGGGACTTCTATCAAGCCAAGGGAGGCGGAATCGGATTTTTCTTTACTCCAGGACAAGGGAGCTGAAAGAGCATTGTGTTCATTTAAGAGACCTATCGGGATTGTAAGGTAATACCTGCATTCGCAGGTTAGATTTCAACCTCATTGGATTCATCTATCACTGAACTATTGCCGGCCGGGATATCTTTATGCAATGCAACATTTTTGAGCTTTTCCTTTATACACATAAGTACCGGGACATATTTCATTTTCATATATTTTTTATTTTTTTACTCTATTGATATCATGAGATTAATGGAATAAATCAATGTTCAATTGAAGTCACAATGGGAGTGGTGATTTCTTATACAGGCTTTTCCTTTTCACTTTCTCACTGGGCGTAGTGCAATCTCACATTTTGTTTATCTACCAATTGTAATATATTGTTTATGTTTATTATTTTTTAATAACACATTTTATATTGGTGTTGCTTAATTTCTAGTTTTTATGTGCGCAAACTGCTTGTTTTTATATATATTTATTATTACTGGCACTTTTTAGTGGTAGTGCTCTTGTTTGCTGCACTATTAACTTCATTCACTAGAGCGCCACTGATTTTTACAATGTATTTCCTTTTTTGCCTGCTCTCCTCAGCTACCAAATCATAACAGATCCCCCAAAAACAAATCCGGCATGGGATCCTAGGCTCCATAACCGGCAACACTGCAAGATAGGTAGCAATACTCCGAACTTCAGTGGCAAGCTGATCCACATGGCCAGACAACTGTGCAAACTCCATTGAGAGAGAAAAAAAAAATTCCTCCTCAACACCCAGAGAAAAAGAGGGAAAAAATGCAACAGAGAAAAAAAAAAAATTCTGACAACTCCCCTTTTTTTTTCCTTTTTTTCTATTTTTCCCTTCTGTGAGTACCATATAATTTTCAGTTTGGCCGGTGATACTGTTATGATTTGGTAGCTGAGGAGAGCAGGCAAAAACGGCAATACACCAGAGAGGTTGGAATCTACTGGATTGCAGTACCCTGACTAACCACCACAACTAAAGGCAGCTGTGGAGCGTACCTACGTTGGTCCTAGACGCCTCGTCACAGTCTGAGAGGTTAACTACACCTAAAGATAGAAAGAGGAAAGCTATCTGCCCCGGAACAGATCCCCAAAGAACATAGGAAGCCCCCAAACATGTAATGGCGGTTAGACAAGAGGAAATACAGACACAGACAGAAAATAGTATGAGCAAACATTGGGGCCTAATCTGCCTAGACAGAAAAGGATAGGAAGGATACTTACTGCAATCCAAAAAAAACCCTAAAAAAAGCCAACGCTACTAATTGCAAAAACACCTGAGATCACACAACCTCTACCACCTAAATTAGTTCTCTGGTGTAACAAAACAAAGCCGCAGCCACTGAAAAAACTGGAAAAGGCAAATGAACAAATAACAGTGGCTCCAGAGGAACTGAGAGGAGCCCAAGCCCCCCGGGGGGGGGGGGGGAAGCTGGCTAACCTCAAAGAAATGCAGAGAAATATGCAAATGGTAAGCACAAAAACAAAACACAGAGAATATCTTATCTGAGAGCAGGAGAAGAGGCAAGACTCAGCAAGCTTCCAAGTGAACCAGGAAACAACGTTGAGACAAGAACAATTGATCACCGGCAACCATGATGGGAGGGAACCTCCCTTATATCCAGCCAGTCTGTAATTCCTGATTGCCAATCCTCAATGAATGGTTCAGCACTGTCTGCAACCACCAGAGGGAGCTTCTGCTCAGAATTCATTTCTAACCCATTCACAACAGTGCTCTAGCTGGGACTTGGACCACAACAAAAAAATCTTTAATTACACACTGACCAGGGCCAGAAGAACTGTAGAGTGTGCCTTTGGGATTCTTGTGTCCAGATGGCGCAATCTAGGCACAACCATTAATCTGAAACTTGAAACTGTGGATGAGGTGGTGAAAGCATGTGTGGTTCTTCACAATTTTGTGATGGCTAAAATGCACCCTACCTTTAAACTGGATGAACCACCTGTCAACCCATTGCCTGAATTCACACAGCACCCTCTCAGGTCATCAGTTGAAGTTGGCCAAATGAGGGACCAATTTGCGGCCTACTTTATATCTGATGTGGGACGTGTGGAATGGCAAGAGCAAATGGTGTAATACATTTTTTTTATTGTTTATGTTAATAAAAAAAAATGTTTTGATACCTGTACTGAGTGCACTCTGCTTTACTATGCTCAAATACAATAATCACCTGCCCAGGTGTCTGTCACGCGGTCTTATGATATGTGTACGATGTCAGTAAACTATTCTTAAAAGAACAACACTCTATACAACATATAGATTAGCAACATCAGCATGTAAATATAGAATAGATTTACCTGACACGATATCCGTTGAACTCAGGGTTAATCTTGAGGACTTGATACACTGTCACAGGAAAGAGAAGGACCGGGGGTCTAACCTGACCCTAAACTGGGGTCCTAACTAATCCCTCACCTTGGAGGTACTGATAATGGTTCAGAGGTCCAAGTCTCCAGCCTAACCCTGTCTCCTATCAGTCCCTGAACCCTGTAATCAGTCCTAAGAAGGATTCTGATTACCACCAAAGGGATATGGGCTGATCTCTGCTAAATACACAGATTAGACATATAAGACAGACTGGAGAAAACACAGACTTGCATACACACTCAAACACAGAAGGAACATAAATGATCTGGGATATTAAACTCTAAGCAAGGTGAGCTTAAAACAACTAAGGAGCTCTTTAACTTAAGTCTATACAGATACAATCCTATCTGTGGTCTGCATGAAGAATTTCACTGGCAACTCCCAAAACAGACAACCAAGGATTTAAAGGAAACCAATCAACAAATAATCAATTGCAGCCGGGAGAAACTGAACCCAGTCCCAGAACCGAGCACAGACAGAATTAACTCCCTCACTGCCAAACACAAAGAAACAGCAACTCAGCTGTGAGAAGTCAGAATGTGCAACCGCGACGATCTTCGTGGCGATGCACACATGACAGTACCCCCCCTTCTACGAGGGGCCTCCGGACCCTCATGGCCAGGTCTGCCCGGGTGAGTTCCTTGGAAGGTCCGAACCAACCGATCTGCGTTAATGTCAGACGCAGGAACCCACGTCCTCTCCTCTGGACCATACCCCTTCCAATGCACCAAGTACTGAAGGGACCGGCGATTCAGACGTGAGTCAATGATCTTTGACACTTGAAACTCCAAGTTACCATTGACCACCACTGGAGGAGGAGGTAGAGGTGACGGTATGACTGGTGCCACGTACCTCTTAAGTAATGACTTGTGGAACACATTGTGGATTTTAAACGTAGGAGGGAGGTCCAGACGAAATGCCACAGGATTAATTATGGAACTGATCCTGTACGGCCCGATGAATCTGGGACCCAGTTTCCAGGAGGGAACTTTAAGTTTTATATTCCTGGTAGACAACCATACCAGATCGTTCACATTCAGATCTGGACCAGAAACTCTCCTCCTATCAGCCATACGTTTATAACGGTTCCCCATAGCACTCAGATTATTCAATACACCTCTCCACACTGAAGCAAGTGACGACGAGAAACGCTCCTCCTCAGGAACCCCAGAAGGGCCCCCCCCATTGAAAGTACAAAACTGGGGATGAAAACCATATGCCCCAAAAAACGGGGATTTACCAGTGGACTCGCTCCGCCTGTTGTTAAGAGCGAACTCTGCCAGAGGCAAGAAAGAAGACCAGTCCTCCTGGTTCTCTGAGACAAAACACCGAAGATAAGTCTCAAGGCTTTGATTCAGACGCTCTGTCTGACCATTGGTCTGCGGATGAAAAGCCGAGGAAAATGACAATTGCATCCCCCGACGTAAACAAAATGCCCTCCAAAATTTAGACACAAACTGAGACCCCCTATCTGACACCACATCAGAAGGCAACCCATGAAGTCTCACAATCTCCCCAATGAACACCTGTGCCAGAGTTTTAGCATTAGGGAGGGCAGGAAGAGCAATGAAATGTGCCATCTTACTGAACCTGTCAACAACCACCAGTATGACAGTTTTCCCTGACGACGGAGGAAGATCCGTAATGAAGTCCATAGACAAATGAGTCCATGGACGCTCCGGAAGTTTCAAGGGTAAGAGGGTCCCAGACGGACGGGTATGCGGGGTCTTAGAGCGAGCACAAACCCCACAGGACGCGACAAAAGTTATAACATCTTTATTAACGTTAGGCCACCAAAACCAGCGAGAAAGGAGATCTAAAGTAGCCTTACTCCCTGGATGTCCTGCTAAAGCAGAATTATGATGTGCCTCAATAACCTTTTGTCTCAACTGATTTGGGACAAACAGTCTCCCTGAAGGTCCTGCAGGGGCGTCCCCCTGAGCCTCTAATACCTCCTCCTCAAGCTCAGAACATACAGCCGACACTACCACCCCCTCCTGAAGGATAGGAATCGGGTCATCCGTTTTCCCGGCCCCTGGGAAACTGCGAGACAAGGCATCAGCCTTAACAATCTTAGACCCAGGGCGATATGTGACGACAAAATTAAACCTGGTAAAAAACAACGACCATCGAGCTTGTCTGGAATTCAGACGCTTAGCAGATTCCAAATACAGCAGGTTTTTGTGATCAGTAATGACGGTAACCGGGTGGACTGCCCCCTCCAAAAAGTGACGCCATTCTTCAAAAGCCAACTTAATGGCCAAAAGTTCCCTATTGCCGATATCATAATTCCTTTCGGCGGACGACAACTTCTTAGAAAAGAAAGCGCACGGATGCCATTTACCAGGGGACGGACCCTGGGACAATATTGCACCCACCCCTACGTCAGACGCGTCCACCTCCACAATGAACGGCTGTGATGCATCTGGTTGGATGAGAACGGGTGCCGAAGCAAAACATTTTTTCAAAGAGGAAAAAGCTTGGCAAGCTTTGTCCGACCATTTAGAAAAATCCGTCCCTTTTCTTGTCATGTCAGTGAGAGGTTTGACAACAGATGAGAAATTACAAATAAATTTCCGGTAGTAGTTAGCAAACCCCAAAACAGACAACCAAGGATTTAAAGGAAACCAATCAACAAATAATCAATTGCAGCCGGGAGAAACTGAACCCAGTCCCAGAACCGAGCACAGACAGAATTAACTCCCTCACTGCCAAACACAAAGAAACAGCAACTCAGCTGTGAGAAGTCAGAATGTGCAACCGCGACGATCTTCGTGGCGATGCACACATGACAGTGTCCCACTGAAGTCATGATGCTGTTTTCGCATCGAGACTTTAATAGGACTCCTACCAGGTGAGTCTACAGAGAAAAGTTGTATGACCTTCATCATCCCTCCAGTCTGTGTTCAAACAGATTGCAGCTCCGGTGGAGATACTGCAGCGACGGTGGAGATACAACAAATATTATGCACCTGGCATGATGTTACAAATAGTTGTTTTGGGATGCACTAGCATCCTTCACTCTTTATGACACCTGACCACATGAGTATCAATATTATTTGTAGTATCTCCACTGTGCCTTCAGTATGCATGCACACTGGAGAGATGATAAAGTTTATACAACTTCTACAAGCCCCTGGCCTGGTGTCATGCTGAAGTGAGGATGCCAAAAAAAAGCATCCTGATGTCAGAATTTTATGACACCTGGGCAGGTGAATACACAAATGAATAACCACCAGCATCTCTCCAGTCTGCGTGCAATAGATGATGCAGACTGAAGCGACGCTGCAGATGACAACTCATAGGTATAGTCACCTGACCAGGTGTGATAAATAGTTATGACACCAGGCCAGGAGATTGTAGATATGACGTGTTTTTTCTCCATCATCTTTTCAGTTGATTCACCACACACTGAATAGAGGATGTTGTTAAATACAAGGTATATCTACAATCACCTGGCCTTGTGTCACAAAGAGTGAAATGTTGATGGGCAAAACACACCATCCTCAATTCACTCTTTATGATACCTGGCAAGGTGAGAATAGTTTTGCCTTGCACTCACCAACATCCTCTATTCAGTCTACTAATATTTCTAGACTGAAGAGACTGGTGGTGAAAATACAAGTCATATATTTGTGTTTTTGACAACACATAGCTCAAGGACTGACACAAGAAGCATGTGTCAGTAATGGAGCTATGTGGTGGCAAAATCACAAAGTGTACGACGCAGTGTGTGTACGGCACAGTGTGTGTAGGCAGCTAAAGACACAATTAAGACAAACAGTTGGGGGGAAAAAAAGCACATTTATTTTACAAGACACACTGACAAAAAAAAAATTAATGGGGCCGACGTTTGGGGAAGATGGGGTAACTTGGGGGTGTGGAGCGATGAGGATTGACTTTGGGTGGGCGACGAAGGGGTTCGAGGGGAAGGGGCAACGAAAGTGGTGGGGAAGGCAGCGGGTCAAACACAGTGGGAGGTGAGGGGGAGGGAGGACAAAAGTCTTTTTGTGAACTCTTCGTCCCATCTTTGTTTTCTTTTTGGAGGTCCTGGTGCTTGAGGACCTGGTGCTTGGGGACCTCCTGTGGCTTGGGGACCTCCTGGCGCTTGTGGAGCTCCTTTGGCTTGGGGACCTGGTGCTTGGGGACCTGGTGCTTGGGGACCTCCTTTGGCTTGGGGACCTGGTGCTTGGGGACCTACTGTGGCTTGGGGACCTCCTGTGGCTTGGGGACCTCCTGGCACTTGTGGAGCTCCTACTGCTTGGGGACCACCATGTGCTGAGGGACCTCCGTGGGCTGCTGGACCTCCTGCCAGTGTCCGAGGCCCTGAATACAGAAAGAGGGTCCCCAGCTGCTGCTCGGTGGTGGTGGTGTCCCTGGAAGTGGACGCGGTCCAAACAGGGGTGGAGGTCCAAGCAGGGATGGAGGAAGTCCAAACAGGAGCAGCGCTTGGCATGGTGGTGGCAGGGGAGTGTCCAGCTGCACTGAGACTGTGTGCGGTGTAGTGTGGTCCAGCATGGCTTGGAATGCTGGTGGCCGTGCAGTGGTATGCAGCAGAGTAGTAGTGAGGTGAAGCGAGTCAGTGGTGGCACGGGTGGGAAAGGCACCACTGGCTGCTGCACGTACCGACTCTGCTGCATAGCCTGAGTGTAAGCATTGTTGCAGTCATGCATCACAGTCACCTGGAGATCAGGACTAAGGTGTTCTGCCATGCCCCGTTCAATTTGTGGAAAAAAATGGTGCGCTGGTTTTTTGAGCTCGGCTTCAAGATTGTCAAGGCGATGCTCGACAGACTGGAAGCATTGTTGCATTAGTGCAAAATCGCTATCCACTCTTTTGCCCATCGCCTTGAGACTATTTTGGAAAACCGTGCTCAAGTGAATGAACTCGGGCATGAGATTCCTGTCAGAGGCCTTCTGCTGCGGGCGGGAAGTGCCCGCAAAACCAGTGGCAGAGACCTGTGACAGGGGAAGACCTGATGGACCAGCTTCCTGTTCTCCAGCTGTCTGTGTTGCCGACCAGCAAGGTGCTTCTCGGCTGGTGGATGGCTGGGACGGGTCCGAGGCAGCTCTCTGAAGGACCGCTCCAGGACTAGGTTGCAGGGTGCTGCTCGACGTGCTGTGAAAAAAAAAAAAAATAAATAGTATCATGCATTTAAAAACGCCAACTCCTGTGGATTAGAAAAAAACTGAGGAAGGAGTGCAATCTCCGAAACGTGCGTCGGGGTCAGCTGTGGATCGTCCTTGCTGGTCTCCCTGTCTTTACTGTGGTACGTTTATTTTGCATTCATTTTATGCGTGTATATTCTGTCCATTACTTTCATTCCACCGGTTTTTTGATACTGTTCCAGTTAGAGTAGTCATTAATTTGCAGTGCTATTTGCACTATAGATTTTATCTATACATCTGCTGGCAATTTCTTTTTAGCAGGGCGACTGCTGGACATCCCAGCTATCTTTGATGATGCTCCTTTATACTGTGGCAATTTTTTTCTTGCCCTCACCTGTCTCCTGGCAATCTCTATTTTACATTTAATGTTTTGCATTTGCTGTTTAATAAAGAATTTTGTACTATTATCTAGATCTTATGACTGCTTTGTTGTGGTGGTGGATTTTTAAACACAATACAATACAACAACAAAATATTTACGCTCTGGTGGCAAGGACCGGTCTTAAGAAAGCCAATACCCGATTGTACCGGTACTTTCTTGTGGTCTTTGCCACAGCACCACTGGCAACCCGGTTCTCCTGCCTTAGGTCCCTGTTGAAGCTGTCCTTCATTGAGCGTCAACGGGTTCTGACCTTGTTCACTGTGGAAAAAAAAATAAAAAATTTAGACAATGCACTGTAGGCCGGGATCACACAACTGTCTGTGATGCTAGAAACTCACAGGAGTTACTAGCATCCCACACAGTTGCGTGATCTCGGCCAAGGTCACTGGAGCATCACACACCATTGAAATACTTATGAAATTCCTTGCGGACCCGGGGAGAGGCGTTGTCCCAACAATCCATCAGCGCTGCGGCCACCTCATTCCAGAGCACCATAATGTCACAGTGCATTGGATCATGGCTTTCCCACAACGGGACTCGCTCCTGGACCAACTGGATCAGGGCGCCATTGTCCAGGGCGAGTTCCTCATCCCGTTGTGAAACCTAGAAAAGAAAGCAAAACATTAATCTTGTAAAGATTTGGAAGTGAAAAAGAGAGAAAACAAGACAGAATAGAAGAAAGATTGAGAAGAGAAGCAAGATTGAATAGGAAAAACAGGCAATAAAAAAGTCAGGGGCAAAAAAAGAGTACAATCTGTAAGTCTATACTTACAGGCCGCCTCCCCGCCTGCACTCTGACTGGCTGCTCCTGCTCTTCCTAAACTGCCTTGGATGATGTGGACTGAAAAAGAAAAAAAAAATTGCCACGTGTCCATGCAACAGCAAATACTTACATATCAGTATGGAAGGAAGGTACTCACTTCACCCTCTGCTTGGTCCAGTTCACCAGTGGCCGGCTGGTACTCCTCTCCAGAAGACATGGTGCCATAAAAAAGAGACATTAGTACATAATAAAAAGGAGAGAAAAACATTAGGTTTTATACTCACATTATCCAAGTTTCCAAGCTGTCCAAGAAAAAAGCTGGAATAGCTGCTGTCTTGCTTTGTATCTGGCTGTAGAGTAGTGGACTGAAGTGCCAACACCTTCTTTTATATACACTACCCATACAATGTTTCTTTGTTTAGTGGGTGGTTTAAACCAGTGTCTAGACGTGTTATCTGTGACAACGCATGCGTAGTAGAACGCTGACGTGCGCTAGTCCCAGAGCACGTCAGCGATCACATAGACTGTAATCTGTTGTTTTGGCGTATTCTGTGCGCGATGCGAGCGCATGCGCCTTTTTAACGAGTTTGGGCGGACCCAAAAATGCAACATGTTGCGTTGTGCGCGGCAAGTCGCTCACGACGAATTAACGCAAGCGCACGAAAATGCTGATGATCGCATGATAACGCTAAACCATGCGCCCCACATGTTAAAGATAGGGGCGCATGGCGCATGCGATCGGATGAACACGATACGCTGCGCTAAAAAACGCCAATGTAAAACCAGCCTTAGCTGGCCATGTGGTATGTGACACATCATTAGACACATCCTGTTTCATTTATGAAGGAAGGACTCCGAAAGTCACAAAGCCTATTTTTATAGGGGCATCAGGCAGCATTAATCTTCTTAAAGGGACATCTGCCGGCTATGCTTTGTTGTTCTCATTATTAAACAGAGGGTCTCCTATACTGTTATTGCCTATGCAGTGAGTGGCTGGACCACCCCCATAATCCTTTGACAAGATGTACAGGAGGACCTCATGAAAAAGTATTCCAATTATAAGAAAATGGGTCTCTCATAGTGTTAGACTATGCATTGAATGCAAGGCCTGCCCTGTAGTAAAGTAACACGCACCACGATAACACTTGGAACAGACGTACTGGATGGCAACATGAAACCAAAGTTCCCATTTTTTCCATTTGGTACTGCCATACTGTTAGCCGAAGCATTTAGTGCACCAAAGCTACATGCACCCCAATAAGCCTTTGAACCCACGTACTGGATGGCCACATGAAAACCAAGTTCACATTATTCATTTTTGACTTCCATACTGTTTGCCTATGCATTGAATGCAAGGCCTGCCCTGCACCAAAGTAACACACACCCCAATAAGCCTTTGAACCCAGGTACTGGATGACCACCTGAAAGCATTGTTCCTATTAATTTGGTACTCCCATATTGTTTGGCTATACAGTGAATTGTTGAGCCTGAAGAAACTGCATTGGAGAATGTCAGTGTTGAGACTGAAGACCTGGAAGAGGACAACTGCAGTGTTGAGGCTGAAGACCCAGCAGTGGACAATTGCAGTGTTGAGGCTAAAGACCCAGCGGTGGACAATTGCAGTGTTGACGCTAAAAACCCTGCAGTGGACAATTGTAGCGTTGACGCTAAAGACACTGCAGTGGAGCATTTCAGTGTTGAGCCTGAAGAACTGGCATTGAAGAATTGCATTGTTGAAGATGAACAACCAAAAAAGTTCACGTTATTAGGAAGTGGGTTTCCCATACTGTTTGCCTATACATTGAATGCAAAGTCTGCCCCAAATTGAAATGCAAACCAAAAAGCCTTTGATCCCACATATTGGATGGCCACAGGAATCCCAAGTTCACATTATTCTTTTGGCACTGCCATAGTGTTAGCCTACGCATTGAATGCAAGGCCCGCCCTGCACCAAATTCTAACGCACCCCAAAAAGCCTTTGAACCGACGTACTTGCTGGACACAGGAAACCCAAGTTCATATTATTCTTTTGGCACTGCCATACTGTTAGCCTATGCATTGAATGCAAAGCCTGCCCTGCACCAAATTCAAGCACACCCCAATAAGCCTTTGAACCAACGTGCTGGATGTCCACAGGAAAACCAAGTTCACATAATTTTTTGGGCACTGTCATACTGTTTGCTTATGCACTGAATTCAAGGCCCTCCCTGCCACAAAGTCACATGTACCCCAATAAGCCTTTGAACCCAGGTACTGGATGGACACTGGAAAACCAAATTCACATTATTCTTTTGGTACTGCCATAGTGTTAGCCTATGCATTGAATGCAAGGCTCGCCCTGCATCAAATTCAAGCGCACCCTAAAAATCCTTTAAGCGATGTACTGGCTGGACACAGTAAAACCAAGTTCACATTATTCTTTTGGCACTGCCATAGTGAAAATCTATGCATTAAATGCAAGGCATGCACTGCACCAAATACAAACGCACCCCAATAAGCCTTTAAACCGATGTACTGGATGGACACAGGAAAACCAAATTCACGTTATTCTTTTGACACTGCCATAATGTTATCCTATGCGTTGAATGCAAGACCCGACCAGCCACAAAGTCACATGCATCACAATTAGCCTTTGAACCCATGTACTGGATGGACACAGGAAAACCAAGTTCACGTTATTCTTTTGACACTGCCATAATGTTATCCTATGCGTTGAATGCAAGGCCTGACCTGCCACAAAGTCACATGCATCCCAATTAGCCTTTGAACTCATGTACTGGATGGACACAGGAAAACCAAGCTAACGTTATTCTTTTGACCCTGCCATAATGTTATCCTATGCGTTGAATGCAAAGTCCACCCTGCACCAAATTCAAGCACACCCCAAAAAGCCTTTGAACCGACATACTGGATGGACACAGAAAAAACAAGTTCACATTATTCATTTTGTTTTGCCATACTGTTAGCCAATGAATTGAATGCAAGGCCCGCCATGCACCAAATTTTAACGCACCCAAAAAGCCTTTCAACCGACATACTGGATGAACCACAGGAAAACCAAGTTCACATTATTCATTTTGCTTTGCCATACTGTTAGCCTATGAATTGAATGCAAGGCCCGCCCTTCACCAAATTAAAATGCACCCAAAAAGCTTTTGAACCAACGTACTGGATGGCTACAGGAAAATCAAGTTCACATTATTATTTTGGCACTGCCATAGTGTTAGCCTATGCATTGAATGCAAGGCACGCCCTGCACCAAATTCTAATGCACCCCAAAAAGCCTTTGAAACAACGTACTGGATGGACACAGGAATACCAAGTTCACATTATTCTTTTGGCACTGCCAAACTGTTAGCCTATGCATTGAATGCAAGGTCTGCCCTTCACCAAATTCAAATGCACCCCAGAAAGCTTTGGAACCAACGTACTGGATGGCTACAGGAAAACCAAGTTCACATTATTCTTTTGGCAATGCCATAGTGTTAGCCTATGCATTGAATGCAAGGCACGCCCTGCACCAAATTCTAATGCACCCTAAAAAGCCTTTGAAACGACGTACTGGATGAACACAGGAATACCAAGTTCACATTATTCTTTTTGCACTGCCATAGTGCTAGCCACATTGAATGCAAGGCACACCCTGCACCAAATTCTAACTCATCCCAAAAAGCCTTTGAATACAAGGCCCGCCCTGCACCAAATTCAAATGCACCCCAATAAGCTTTTGAACCAACGTACTGGATGGCCACAGGAATACCAAGTTCACATTATTCTTTTGGCACTGCCATAGTGTTAGCCGCATTAAATGCAAGGCCAGCCCTGCACCAAATTCTAACACACCACAATTAGCCTTTGAACTGACGTACTGGCTGGACACAGGAAAAGCAAGTTCACAATATTCTTTTGCCACGGCCAAACTGTTAGCCTATGCATTGAATGCAAGGCCTGCCCTGCACCAAATTTAAATGCACCCCAAAAAGCTCTTGAAGCGACGTACTGGATGGACATTGGAAAACCAATTTCACAATATTATTTAGGCATTGCCACTCTGTTAAGCTATGCATTGAATGCAAGGTCTGTCCTGCCACAAAGTCATATGCACAACAATAAGCCTTTGAACCCAGGTACTGGATGTCAACAGGAAAACCAAGTTCACATAATTATTTTGGTGCTGCCATACTGTTTGCCAATGCATTGAATGCAAGGCCCGCCTTTCCACAAAGTCACATGCACCCTAATAAACCTTTGAACCCAGGTACTGGCTGGACACAGGAAAACCAAGTTCACATTATTCTTTTGGCACTGCCATACTGTTAGCCTATGCATTGAAAGCACGGCCTAACCTGCCACAAAGTCACATGCACCCCAATAAGCCTTTGAACCAAAGTACTGGATGGACACAGGAAAACCAAGTTCACTTTATTCTTCTGACACTGCCATACTGTTATCCTATGCATTGAATGCAATGCCTGCCCTGCACCAAATTCTAATGCACCCCAAAAAGCCTTTGAACTGACTTACTGGATGAACACAAGAAAACCAAGTTCACATTATTTTTTTGGCACTGCCATAGTGTTAGGCTGTGCATTGAATGCACAGCCTGACCTGCCACAAAGTCACATGCACACCAATAAGCCTTTGAACCAAGGTACTGGATGCCCACAGGAAAACCAAGTTCACATATTTCTTTTGGTACTGCCATACTGTTAGCCTATGCATTGAATGCAAGGCCTGCCCTGCACCAAATTCAAACGCACCCCAAAAAGCCTTTGAACTGACTGACTTGATGGACACAGGAAAACCAAGTTCACATTATCCTATTGCCATAGTGTTATCCTATACATTGAATCCAAGGCCCCCCTGCACCAAATTCTAATGCACCCCGAAAAGACTTTGAACCAACGTACTGGTTGGACACAGGAAAACCAAGTTCAAATTATTCTTTTGGCACTGCCATAGTGTTAGCCTATTCATTGAATGCAAGGCCTGCCCTGCACCAAATTCTAACGTACCACAAAAAGCGTTTGAATCAATGTACTGGATGACCACAGGAAAACCAAGTTCACATTATTCTTTTGACACTGCCATACTGTTATCCTATGCATTGAATGCAAGACCTGACCAGCCACAAAGTCACAAGCACCGCAATAAGCCTTTTAACCCAGGTACTGGATGGACACAGGAAAACCAAGTTCACTTTATTCTTTTGACACTGCCATACTGTTATCCTATGCATGTAATGCAAGGACCGCCCTGCACCAAATTCAAATGCACCCCAAAAAGCCTTTGAACTGACTTACTGGATGAACACAAGAAAACCAAGTTCACATTATTTTTTTGGCACTGCCATAGTGTTAGGCTATGCATGTAATGCAAGGACCGCCCTGCACCAAATTCAAACGCACCCCAATAAGCCTTTGAACCAAGGTACTGGATGTCTACAGGAAAACCAAGTTCACATATTTCTTTTAGTACTGCCATACAGTTAGCCTATGCATTGAATGCAAGGCCTGCCCTACACCAAATTCAAGAGCACCACAAAAAGTCTTTGAACCAATGTACTTGATGGCCAACTGAAAACATTGTTCCTATTATTTTTGTTACTCCCTTATTGTTTGGCTACGCAGTGAATTGTTGAGCCTGAAGACCTGGCAGTGGACAATTGCAGTGTTGATGCTAAAGACCCAGCTGTGGACAACTGCAGTGTTGACGCTAAACATCCTGCTATGGAAAATTGCAGTGTTGATGCTGAAGACCCGGCAGTGGACAATTGCAATCTTGTATCTAAAGACCCAGCGGTGGACAATTGTAGTGTTGACGCTAAAGAGCCTGCATTTGAAAATTTCAGTGTTGACGCTGAAGTCTCGGCAGTGGACAATTGCAGTGTTGAGGCTAAATACCCGGCAGTGGACAATTGAGTGTTGACGCTAAAGACCCTACAGTGGAAAATTGCAGTGTTGATGCTGAAGACCTGGCAGAGGACAATTGCAGTGTTTATTCTAAAGATCCAGCTGTGGACAATTGCAGTGTTGATGCTAAAGACCCTGCTGTGGAAAATTGCAGTGTTAACGCTGAAGACCCGGCAGTGGACAATTGCAGTGTTGATGATAAAGACCCAGCGGAGGGCAATTGTAGTGTTGACGCTAAAGAGCCTGCAGTTGAAGATTGCAGTGTTGATGCTGAAGACACAGCAGTGGACAATTGCAGTTTTGATTTCATAACCCAGCGGTGGACAATTGTAGTGTTGACGCTAAAAAGACTGCATTTGAATATTGCAGTGTTGACGCTGAAGACTCGGCAGTGGACAATTGCAGCGTTGAGGCTAAATACCCGGCAATGGACAATTGAGTGTTGACGCTGAAGACCCTGCAGTGGAAAATTGCAGTGTTGATGCTGAAGACCTGGCAGTGGACAATTGCAGTGTTTATGCTAAAGACCCAGCTATGGACAATTGCAGTGTTGATGCTAATTAGCCTGCAGTTGAAAATTGCAGTGTTGACACTGAAGACCGGGCAGTGGACAATTGTAGTTTTAATGCTAAAGACCCGGCAGTGGACAATTAATTTGTTGATGCTACAGACCTGGCAGTGGATAATTGCAGTGTTGGCGCTGAAGACCTGTCAGAGGACAATTGCAGTGTTGACGCTGAAGGCCCTGCAGTGGAGCATGTCAGTGTTGAGCCTGAAGAACCATTAGTGGATAATTGCACTTTTGAGGCTTAAGAACCTTAATTGGTGAATTGCTGGGATGAGGCAGTAAACCCCACAATTTAGCATTACAATGTTGAGCCTGAAGAACTGGCAGTGAAGAATTGCATTGTTGAAGATGAACAACCAACAAAGTTCACATTATTAGGAAGTGGGTCTCCCATACTGTTTGCCTATGCAGTGAATGCAAGGCCTGCCCCAAATTTGGACAAACCAAAATACCACTTGGAAGAGACGTGTATGAAGTCCTCCTAAAAATCTGTTTCCATTACAAAGGAGCGGGTCTCCTATACTTGGAATGCCCATAAAGTAAGTGTATGGGCTGAAAAACATTTTCTCCTGAGGGGGACACAACAACCTACTGTTTAAATATTTTTTGTTACGAACATCCAACACACTTGCAAAACAATGTAGTGCTGTTTCATCACGGAACACGTTCACCCTTGTGTTCTAGTGGTGGTGTCTGAAGAGACGTGCAGTATGGCCTGCGGAAAAGGTCTTCCCATTTTAAAGGAGTGGGTCTCCTATACTTGTAATGCCCATACACTAAGTGCATAGGCTGAAAAATATTTTCACCGGGGGAAAAACATCAACCTAATGTGTAAATAATTGTTGCTACGGACATCCTAAACACCCTTGCAAAACAATCTAGTGGCTGTTTGATCACGGAACATGGTCACCCTGGTGATCTAGGGGTGGTGTAGGAAGAGACATGGGGTATAGTCTGCGAAAAAGGTATGCCATCAGCGAGATGTACTGTCCCTGACCAGAAGCACTTGTCCATATGTCCGTGGTTAAGTGTGCTTTCCCTGTAACTGCATTGTTGAGGGCACAGGTAATGTTGTGGGACACGTGCTTGTGTAATGTCGGGACGGCACACCGGTAAAAATAGTGTCGGCTGGGGACAGAGTACCTTGGCATGGCCGCCACCATCAGGTTGTGGAAAGCTTCCATCTCCACAAGCCTAAAAGGCAACATTTCGAGCGCAAGCAGATGAGAAATGTGTGAATTTAGTACTGTGGCCTGTGGGGCATTGGCTGCATATTTCCGCTTTTGCTCCAATGAGTGGGATATGGACAACTGAAGGCTGCGCTGGGAAAAGAACATGGACGTGCCTGCTGATGGTGGTAGTTGAGTGTGTGCAACGACAGGTGCAGGGCAGCAGGCATCTTCGCAGGCACCATGGACAGGGGATTGGCTACCATGCACAACAGCGAATGAAGCAGTGGTGTCACCCGCAGACACTGTTCCTGGACCCTGGGGTTCATCCCAAAAAGTAGGGTGCTTCGCTGCCATGTACCTGATCATGCCGGTGGTGGTCAGGCTGGTAGTTTTGCTACCTCTGCTCATGCAGGCATGGCAGGTGGTGCAAATGGCCTGTTTGTGGTTATCGGCAGAGTCTTTAAAAACAAGCAGACTCGGGAAGATCTAACAGTTGTAATAACAGCTTCTAACAGTTGTAATAACAGCTTCCGTCGTGTTGGTGTTACGAGTAACGGTTGCCCGCCATCTGTCTGTGGCCACCACAGTGCTATTTCCTGCCTGTTGTGGTGCTACGCCTCCCACCCCCTGTGTGCTGCTGTCCTCGCTCTGCATGTCCTCCTGCCAAGTTGGGTCAGTTACTATATCATCCACCACCTCCTCTTCTGGTCCTTCTCCTGACTTTCTGGCAATTGTGTCTCATCATCGTCCACCTCTTGTGAAACGTTCCCACCATCGCCTTCGTGTGAACGTGGCTGCTCAGATATTTGGGCATCGCTACATGCAATCTCAGTTTGCCCCGCTTCAAGTGGACCGGGCAAGAGGCCCGAATCTATAAATGGGTGCATAGCATGGGAAGAGGAAGGAGGATCAGGGTGAGGAATATGCGGTCCAGAGTCACGGCTACTGAAACTTAACCATGTGGAAGACAGGGTGCTGGTGGTATTGGCCAAGTGAATGGAAGCATTATCCACCATCCAACCAACTACCTTTTCACGCTGCTCTGGTGTCAAGAGTGCTATTCTGCCATCCCCTATTAATTTTGACAGGAATCTGTTTGTTGTGGCACAATTGCAGCTTGCCTATGGACTCTGCCTCTGCATGCACCATCACCATCCCTTCCACTTCCCCATCCCTTGCCATGCACCTTTCCCATTTTAAATGGGGTACAATATTTTCCACCTTCAATAAAAAGGGATGAATTGGGAGCAAACTTAGATGCCATCTGTGTGTGCTAAAAACGCACTTTCAAATATCTGGAATATACTTTATTTGTTTAACAAACTGGTGTCAATAACTGTGGTAAGACCATGAAAAAACTGTGTAATACAGCCCTGAAATGCCACAATTTTTAGCACACAGAGAGATAGGAGTCTGACACAGATAACACACTGGTCACTATGTGGCCTGTTTTTTTTTTAACCCAAAAGACTGTATAGAAATAGGGTAGCACTCAGCAAGTCCAGTGTAATGTTGCCCTGAAATATCACAATTTTTAGCACACAGAGAGATAGGTGTCTGAAACAGATAACACACTGGTCAATAACTGGGCTGGATTATTTTTGTTACCCCAAAAGACTGTAGACAAATAGGGTAAGACAACAAAAAAATAGGAATGTTGCCCTGATATGTCACATTTTTTAGCACACAGACAGATAGGTGTCTGACACAGATAAGACAGTGGTCAATATGTGGGCTGGATTTTTTTTTTAACCCAAAAAGACTGTATACAATTAGGGTAAAAAATAAAACTTGGCACTCAACTTCCAGGTAAATGAGAAGAAATTTATTGCAGTCACAAAACAACGTTTCGGTCATCAACGGACCTTTTTCAAAGCACTGCAATGAATATACAGAGATACATACATCATGTAATCGATATACTATGAGTACAAGTGCATAAATGAGTCAATTACATCATATGACTATAAACAAATGAAAAAGCCCAATGGATGAGGCTGGTAAAAAAGTTGCAAAATAAAGAATGTAAAATAAAGAATATAATAAAGGAAAAGGAAGAAAAAATCAGGAAAAATCAGGAAAAATCCTACCCGACTGCTTTGAGGATACTCTCAAATAAATGACACTAGAGTCATATGGGAGCTATAGAGATGTCCTGTAGAGACGTTTTACTGTATCAAATGAGACCAGAAAATAAATGAGAATATGGTGGGTAGATATATGAGGTACTATAACCTGAATTTTGATAAGGATAACATACCTTATAGTAATGGGGTGACACCTGGGAGTATATATATTGTATATAGTGAAAATTTCTACCTATTGAGTGAAGCATATGTATTAGACACAATAATGATAGATAATGTCTACTGTGATAGCCAAATTGACACTCTGTGTCGACCGTTGAAGCTAGAGAATATAGATGGATCATGCAGATATGAGCAGTGCTTGCATAGTTTTATTTATAGTTCAACGTTGTGCATTAATACAGAGTGCTACTAATGAAGATAATCCCAAAGCAAAAAGGTATAATGGTGTACTAAAGGGTATGCCACACTAAACAATATCGCTAACGGGATCGCTAAAAAACGTCACTATTTAGCGATCCCGTTAGCGATGTTGTTCAGTGCGGCAGCTTCCAGCGACGAGCTTCCTGCTGTGATCTCGCTCGTCGCTGGAATCGTTCCGGACCCTATTTTCTCGTCGGCGCTCCCGCTGGGTAAGTATATATCGCTAGTGTGGCACCTTTTCTTAGCGATTTAGCGGTACTTTTGTACCGCTAAAGTCGTTAAGAAGATCGCTAACGGCGATAGCGTCGTTAACTATATCGCTAAATGTGGCCGCATTTAGCGATATAGAAACAATCCCGCTAGCGATCGCATTAGTATGCGTCGTTATTGTGATCGCTAGCGGGATTGTTTAGTGTGGCAGTACCTTTACACAGAGAATGTGGACTATCTTTGGTGATAACAGTTATATACTGTGGTGAAGGTAACCTAGACTTGTGAGAAAATGTCCAGACAAAACATGAAGAGTGCACTAGTGATCAATTGGAATAGTATAACTAGAGTGCACTTACTGAGGAAATGCAGTAGATTCATTAAGGACGCAATTTATACACACTGCAGTAGTAAATAGTAAATAGATAAATGAAAGTCCATCGCATTAAAACGTTATCAAGTGGTGGTGACAAAAGGTAGTGCAAATTACTCAGACAATTGTGGTATAGTCCTTGAGGTGAGTAAACTCTGTGGTAACAATGAAATATTCAAATAAGGTGAGGTCCCATATTCGTTATTGCCGCTATGGTGTGCGGTGCAAAAAGTGCTTTCTTACCATAGCGGCAATAACGAATATGGGACCTCACCTTATTTGAATATTTCATTGTTACCACAGAGTTTACTCACCTCAAGGACTATACCACAATTGTCTGAGTAAGTTCACTACCTTTTGTCACCACCACTTGATAACGTTTTAATGCGATGGACTTTCATTTATCTATTTACTATTTACTACTGCAGTGTGTATTAATTGCGTCCTTAATGAATCTACTGCATTTCTTCAGTAAGTGCACTTTAGTTATACTATTCCAATTGATCACTAGTGCACTCTTCATGTTTTGTCTGGACATTTTCTCACAAGTCTAGGTTACCTTCACCACAGTATATAACTGTTATCACCAAAGATAGTCCACATTCTCTGTGTAAGTACACCATTATACCTTTTTGCTTTGGGATTATCTTCATTAGTAGCACTCTGTATTAATGCACAACGTTGAACTATAAATAAAACTATGCAAGCACTGCTCATATCTGCATATCCATCTATATTCTCTAGCTTCAACGGTCGACACAGAGTGTCAATTTGGCTATCACAGTAGACATTATCTATCATTATTGTGTCTAATACATGTGCTTCACTCAATAGGTAGAAATTTTCACTATATACAATATATATACTCCCAGGTGTCACCCCATTACTATAAGGTATGTTATCCTTATCAAAATTCAGGTTATAGTACCTCATATATCTACCCACCATATTCTCATTTATTTTCTGGTCTCATTTGATACAGTAAAATGTCTCTACAGGACATCTCTATAGCTCCCATATGACTCTAGTGTCATTTATTTGAGAGTATCCTCAAAGCAGTCGGGTAGGATTTTTCCTGATTTTTTCTTCCTTTTCCTTTATTATATTCTTTATTTTACATTCTTTATTTTGCAACTTTTTTACCAGTCTCATCCATTGGGCTTTTTCATTTGTTTATAGTCATATGATGTAATTGACTCATTTATGCACTTGTACTCATAGTATATCGATTACATGATGTATGTATCTCTGTATATTCATTGCAGTGCTTTGAAAAAGGTCCGTTGATGACCGAAACGTTGTTTTGTGACTGCAATAAATTTCTTCTCATTTACCTAGAAGTTGAGTGCCAAGTTTATTTTTTCATTCATTTGTGGTTGGGCTCCTACTTGTGCACCACTACACAGCAGTGCCACGCTATATCTTTTTACAATTAGGGTAAGACACAGCAAAAAAATGGGAATGTTGCCCTGATATGTCACATTTTTTAGCACACAGACAGATAGGCATCTGACACAGATAACACACTGGTCAATATGTGGGCTGGATTTTTTTTTTTTACCCCAAAATACTCTATAGAAATAGGGTTAAGGCCCCGTCTCACATAGCGATACACCAGCGATCCCGACAACGATCAGGATCGCTGGTGTGTCGCTACATGATCGCTGCTGAGCTGCCAAACAGGCAGCTCAAGCAGCGATCAAGACAGCGACACTGCTGGTAACGTCGCCTAGTTACCCGCAGTGCACGTTGGATACCAGCGCGCTGATGCAGGGAGCTAGTAACCAAGGTACACGTCGGGTTTCCAGGTGCTGCGCGGTGCCTTGAAACCCGACGTGTACCTTGGTTACCAGCTCCCCTGCAGCAGCGCACTGGTATCCAATGTACACGTCGGGTTTCCAGGCACAGCCCCGCGCTTGGAAACCCGATGTGTACCTTGGTTACCAGGAGATCGCAGCGATGCGTGCTGGCCAGCGGGAGACCAGCGATCAAAAAAAAGTCCTGGCATTTCAGACACACCAGCGATTCACAGCAGGGGCCTGATCGCTGGTACGTGTCAGACATAGCGAGATCGCTGCTGAGATCGCTGTTTAGCAGCGTCTCACTAGCAATCTCACTATGTGAGACGGGGCCCTAACACTCAGCAAATACAGTGTAATGTTGCCCTGAAATGCCATAATTTTTAGCACACAGACAGATAGGCGTCTGATACAGATAACACACTGGTCAATATGTGAGCTGGATTATTTTTTTTTACCCAAAAGTACTGTAGACAAATAGGATAAGACACAGCAAAAAAGGGGAATGTTGCCCTGATATGCCACAATTTTTAACACACAGAGAGTTAAGGGTATGCCACACTAAGCGAGATCGCTAACGAGATCACTAACGAGATCACTAAAACGTCACTATTTAGCGATCTCGTTAGCGACCTCGTTGTGTGTGGCATGTAGCAACGATGTGGCCCCTGCTGTGATGTCGCTGATCATTCACTAGTGTTCTGGACCGTTTTTTGATCGTTGACGTCCTGCTGGTGAGCCTATATCGCTGTGTTTGGCACCTTTTGCGAACGACGAGCGACCTCGTTTGTGACGCATATGACAGCGGCGCAGGCAGGACTAGGGTTTTTTAGCGTCACGGAGTGGATCGCAATATCTGTATGTTCTCTTTTGCGTCACAGAGAGAATCGCAGAAGTTGCAAAGCAGGCTAGCAGGACACAGAGAGCAGGAGCGATGCTGGAAATTCCTATGAATCAGAAGCGCTCAGTACATGCTAATGACATCCTAACGACCGCCAAAGTTGTTAAAGAGATCGCTGAGTCGTTTATGAGATCTCCTGTTTGGCAGCTACTAGCGACCTAAAAGCAATCATACCAGCGATCTCGTTAGCTTGCGTCGTTATCGAGATCGCTAACGAGATCGCTAAGTGTGGCAGTACCTTAGGCGTCTGACAGAGATAACACACTGATCAATATGTGAGCTGGATTATTTTTCTTTATCCCAAAAGACTGTATAGAAATAGGGTAAATTCAAAATCCAGTGTAATGTAGCACTGAAATGCCACAAGTTTTAGCACACAGACAGATAGGCGTCTGACACAGATAACACACTGGTCAATATGTGGGCTGGATTACCGTGTAAACTCGAGTATAAGCCGACCCGAGTATAAGCTGAGGCACCTAATTTTGCCACAAAAATCTGGGAAAACTTGACTCGAGAATAAGCCTAGGAAGGTAAATGCAGCAGCTACTGGTAAATTTCAAAAATAAAAATAGATACCAATAAAAGTAAAATTAATTGAGACATCAGTAGGTTAAATGTTTTTGAATATCCATATTGAATCAGGAGCCCCATATAATGCTCCCTACAGCTCATGATGGGCCCCATAAGATGTTCCATATAAAATTTCTCCCCATATAATGCTCCATAAAGTTCATGATGAGCCCCATACAAAAATATGCCTATATAATGCTGCACAAAGGTTAATAATGGCCCCATAAGATGCTCCATATTAAAATATGCCCCATATAATGCTTAACAAAGGTTGATGGCCCCATAAGATGCTCCATTTTAAAATATGCCCCATATAATGCTGCTGTTGCTGCAATTAAAAAAAAAAATTACATACTCACCTCTCATCGCTGGGGGCCAAGTGCCGGTGTACTGAGAAGGCGGGGACAGCGGCGCGCTATGATGGACAGGTGTTGATGTCGCTGCTGGCTCAGGCCCCTGACACTTGCGATAATCACCTGTCCCTGTTCCACCACCGCGCGCCGCTGTGTCTTCCATCTCTCTGCAGTGACTGATCAGGCAGAGGGCAGGCACTAAACATGTCATCGCTCCCTGACCTGAACGTCACAGCCAGAGGACCCGGAAGACACAGCGCGGCGGTGGAAAGGGGACAGGTGAATATCGTATGGCTCACCCTCCCCGAGTCCTACTCACCCTCCTGGCACTGCTACATCTCAGTCCCTTCATCTCCGTCCGGGGCGGGCGCCGGCATCTCTCTTCCTGTCTTCCCTCCAGTGCTGAGAGGTCGCGTGGTTCTGCTCGTTAAAGTAATGACTATGCGCACCAAGCCTATGGGATTGGAGACGCGTACATAGTCATTACTTTAATGAGCGGTACCACATGACCGCTGAAACACAGGAAGAAGCTACCTGCCAGGACAACATAGAGATGAAGGGAGGACTTGCAGCAACAGCGCGAAGAGTGGGTGAGTATAATGTGACAGCCGCTGGCTCCTGCTGCTCCCCTTTCCCCCCCCTCACCGACCCCCATGGGACAATGACTCCTGCATAAGCCGAAAGGAGCGATTTCAGGACAAACAAAATGCTGAAAATCTCGGCTTATACACGAATATATAAAGTATTTTATTTTTACCCTCAAAGATGGTATACAAATAGGGTAAGACACAGCAAAAAAAAAAGGGAATGTTGCCCTGATAAGCCACAATTTTTAGCACACACAGAGATAGGAGAATGACACAGATAACACACTGTTCAATATGTGGGCTGGATTTTTATTTTTTTTTACCCAAAAAGACTATAGAAATAGGGTAAGAAATAGGGTAAGACACAACAAAAAAGGCAAATGTTACCCAACAAGACTGTATGCAAATAGGGTAACAGACAGCAAAAAAGGGAATGTAGGCCTGAAATGACACCATTTTTAGCACACTGATATATCAGGCGTCTGACAAAGAAAGTACTCTTTCAAATATTTGCCCTGTATTTTTTTTTGTGTTGGCCAGCAAAATTGTGTCAATAAGTAGGCTATGAGTGACACAACAAAAAAAATTCTATGGAGGTATGAAATGACAACATTTTAGCGCAATGATATGCAATACGTGTGGTGGACAAAACCCAGTGTAATATATCTGCCCTGTAGCTAAATATTTTTTGGGCAGCAAAATGGTTTCAAAAAATTTTATAAGACACTCCAAAAAAATTCTACAGTACCACAAAAAATGCCAGATTTTTAGGAGCACTCAGATGTCAGGCCTGGGACAGGCAAACCCCTTTAAAATAGCTGTATTTTCACGCTGTACTATTAAAAGGATCTGCCTGTATTCTACAGTGTCAACAAGCAATTAGACAAAGAAAAAGGGGTTCTGGATTGCTTTGGAAAAAAATAGTCAGTATTAACATGCCAAAAAATTTGCTGCCCACTGAGACCTTGGGCTGTGTAGATATGGTCAATATAGCCACATACACTCCCTGCCTATCTAGCACTGCAATCTATATACGCCGTAACTAGTCCTTAGAAGGACTGTTGATTAAGCTGGATTTGTGTCTTCTTTGATATTAGACCTACACTACCTTCTAAACCCCCAAATCTGACCCTATGTCAGCAGCAACTCTCCCTACACTCACTTACTGCGGAGCAGACAGAGCTGAGCATGGCCCCGCCCGGTCTCTTACACATCTGATGACGCTGTGCGGCCAGCCAATCACTGTAATACCACAACAAAGATGGCTGCGGCATTACATTGCGTGGCAGACAATCCCTGCATGTTTATTGGTGCTCTAAAGAGCGCCAAAAATGCATGGCGTGCACCAGAACTACCGCCGAGCAAACTCAGAGATGCTCGCTGCTCGCTGAGTACCACGAGTACAGTGATGCTCGGGTGAGTAACGAGCATTACTGAGCACGTTCGCTCATCACTAGGTGCTATACCAGAAGGCAATTTTTAAAAATACGTTAAAAAGATTTTCATCAGACAATGCTAGCACAGGGGGGAAGCTTCCTTGTCCAACCAAGGAGGGGAGGTGAGGGAGACACACAGCAGGTACAGCAGAGTCAGGGATGCACTGCCAAAGGCCTGGGCCAATTTCATGCCCTGATGACCGGGTATTTTTGACAAGTAGGGAAAATTTTTTAATGGAAATAGAAAAAGAGCCAGCTCACCAACAATGAGGATCAGGTGTAGGGAACTCTGTCCTGGTCTGACGATTAACTCAAGTAGAGAAAAAAAATTGAGGAAATGTTCCAGCTCCTTAAAAATTGTAAATTCTTTATTTAACAATAATGTTCTTCATAAAAGCATCAATGCTCTGGGACAGATCAGCAAGCAAGACAGGATGACAAAGCGACGCGTTTCAATCACAAAATTGATCTTTGTCCAAGCTTATCAAAGCTTTTATGAGCGCAGAAGTACCACTACACAATATTTGAATGCGGTACTACAGTTGGTGCATTCAAGAGTGTATGGATGACCCTGCTTGTAATTTTTGGCAGGCTTCTAATAAGTGCATAACCTTCATGAGTCAAGGAGTACCACTACATAACAATTTGAACAGAATGTTTATGAGGCCCTCCTTTATGCCTAATGCAGGATGTATCTGCGTCCCTCTTCCATCATATTTTTGGAAGTTCTTGCTTCCATCATAAATTACATTGAAATGTCCAATGTTTTAATAAAGATTTCAATTTTAGCTTATTTTAATTTTTTTTTAGATCTTGTTTAAATTTTGCCTTATATGCAAGTTATTTTACAGGAAAAATTGTTTCTTAACATTTTTCCTATAAACTCCAATTTTTTGTTGATTTTGAATATTTTATTGTCAGTCCTTAAAGTGGAGTAAAAGTGTGACACCATTCCTCAGCAGCGATCTAGCAGTTAAAGATGCTTCCAGTTGTCTTTCCCATGCTGTTCTCCTTCCATTTACCACTTTTTCCATCCATTTCAATATTTTCACTGCCCCCAGACTTCTTTCTGTTGTCTGCAAGAAAAATGCTCTGATTTCCCATTGACTTCCATTATGATCCTTACTCAAAAAAAGCATCCTAGCATTAGCATTGCTTGGTTCGAGTAACAAGCATCCAAGCATTTTAGTGCTTATCTCTAACTAGAAATGGCCCCTCTCTTCCCTTTTCTTGTATGTTTTACATGGGGGTAGCTCCCCTTGGTTTGCACCTAGTTCACATTAGTCTGGATGTGCCAGTCAGGTTTTTTTGTCTTTTGAATGTTAGCTTACTGACCGAGCACTCCGCCCCTACCAGGTGGTGATTTTAATTACAGCAGGTCCCTACTTACCCATAAATGCAGGCATTACTGACAGAGGTGCCACATTCACCCAGAAATTCAGATATCAGCCTAATAGAGGTATGTTCACATTAGGTCAGGGACTCACCAGAATTGAGACCACCTTGACGATGGTTGGTGGGCTTTTAATGTTTGGCCAAATGTTTATACTAAGCGTCTCAAATTTTTCCTTATACTCCAAAGCCATATTGCTATTCAAAATTTCATGTATTCTATGTTGTCATGCTTTGGTATGATAGAGTGAAGCCTTTTCTCGTATGAGCGATACACACAGCGGAGGATTACCTCCACTGTCAGTGTATCGCAGGAGCGGTGTAGAGTGCTGACATCACCCGATGTCAGTGTTCTACACCGGAGATCGTCGTGGGACACTCGTTATTATCTGGACTACGGCGGACAGGTGATGTAAAAGTTGCTTTATTATTTATCTTTATTACAGGAGACGATGGCATCGGGGATTAGGTAATTGGTGAGTATATACTCTATGTTATGTGTTGTATGTTATATGTATGTTCTGTATGTTATATGTTATGTGTATGTACTGTATGTTCTGTATGTTATGTGTTGTATGTTATATGTATGTTCTGTATGTTATGTGTTGCATGTTATATGTATGTTCTGTGTGTTATGTGTTGTATGTTATATGTATGTTCTGTGTTGTATGTTATATGTATGTTCTGTATGTTAGGTGTTATATGTATGTTCTGTATGTTATGTGTTGTATGTTATATGTATGTTCTGTGTTGTATGTATGTTCTGTGTTATATGTTGTATATTCTGTATGTTGTGTATGTAATGTATGTTTTTTTTTACATTCAACACATTAGCCGGATGATGGGACTACTACTGTCCCATCATTGGCTAATGTGCCAGTCACTCTCAGTGTAGCAGGCATAGCCGGATGGGACTTGTAGTCCCGTCGGACGATGCCTGCATACACACACACACACATAGCCAGCAGAGCCCCGCACATACTCAGATCATGCTCACACACACCCGCAGACCCCCACACAGCCCAGCACACACACACATACCAAAGCCGGGCGGCACCGCTCAGCCAATGGTGAGGGATTTGAATCCCATGCCGCTCACTGGCTGAGCCGCCCGCCGACTCTGCCAATGAGTGGTGCACCCGCGGCTTTGGTGGGGGATTTGAATCCCACGCCGCTCATTGGCTGAGCCGGCGGGCAGCTCAGCCAATGAGCGGTGCCGGCGCGGCTTTGGCGGGGGATTTGAATCCCGCGCCGCTCATTGGCTGAGCCGGCAGGCAGCTCAGCCAATGAGCGGTGCATGCGCGGCTTTGGCGGGAGATATGAATCCTGGCCACCATATCGGAATACTCATAACTTGTGTGTCCCAATTTGGCAGTCGGCGTACTTCCGGTTGCGGTGCATTGTGGAAGCGACACAAGCTCCGGAAGTGTGTGACAGAATTTATTGGTAATTATATATTAGATGTCTACCATTTCATGAGCCAGATTGTATCAGCAGAACAGGTTTTTCATGTTTTCATGTTTTTATTTAGTGTTTGATGTGAACGGACCACTTTTAGTAGGGTCTATTCCACAGCTAGGCAAACTGCGATCTGTGGACCACATCCCGCCCTCTGGCTGTTCCTGTCCAGATAGCGGACTGAGACGGCTTCTCATCTGCAGCTGCCTACTTTCCTGGGAGAAGAGAGAGGTGAATACATTGGTTGAGGATGGATCCTCCAGCTCCTTCCACCAGTCAACGTTTGTGACTAAGCTAGCAGATGCAATGATGTCACTTTATTGTGTCAGTTGTATAGAATGTCAGTGCACTGGAGACAGAAGCAGAGCTCTGGGGGAACGTAAGTGAGGTGAATATGTGTTATTGTTTGTTCATATGTCTGTGAAATGCTTGAATGTATATATGAGGCAATGTTGGGGCTCATACTGTATTTAGGGGGCTATGTAAAGTCTCATACTGTACGTAGGAGGCTATGTAGGTGCTCATATTGTATATAGAAGGCTATGTGGTCGCTCATACTGTATATACAAAGGCTATGTCAAAGCTCATACTGTACACAGGAGGCTATGTGGGGGCTCATACTGTATACAGAGGACTATATGGGGGATCGTACTGCACGTAGGAGGCTATGTGGGGACTTATACTGTATATAGAGAAGCTATGTGGTTTCTCACACTGTATACAAGGGGCTATGTGGATGCTCACACTGTATACAGGGGCTATGTTGGCCTCATACTGTATATATGTTACGATCAGGTATGCAGCGTGGCTTACCCAGCCAACAGTCCCATGTCGTCGAACCATAACGACGGCAGGGTATGCGTCCCAGGTGATCGTGGAATGTGGACCCACTTTACCACAAGGGGGACCCGGGCCTACCTGGACTAGGGAAGGGTAGCGACCGGGGTCTGTGGCAGCTGAGCCTGTGGACAAGATGGCTATATGCAGGACTAAAGGACACCGCACAACTTCAGGTATGAAGAAACATAAAGTTTACTTAAATAAAGCCCAAAACATGTAAACATCAGGTTCCGGAATATGCACATCATGAAGGAAACACATCACAGGTCAACAGGCGAAGCAAGAGGTCATCACGGGTTGATGCAGTTCAGAGTCATTGGGCACAGGCATACTAGAATGGCCTCTCTCTCAGGCCACAGGTGTAGCACAGGCACAGCAGGAGAACATCAGACACCGACCTTGGACTAGCTTCATACGATGGCAGGAGGTCATCACTGGTTGACGCAGTCCAGGGTTGTCTGGCACGGGCATACTTGGATGGCCTCTCTCACAGGCCTCGGACGTAGCACAGGCTCAGCAGGAGAATATCAGACTCCGACCTCAGGCAGACTTCAGATGATGGCTAGGGTCATCACAGGTTGATGTAGTCCAGGGTTATCTGGAATGGACATACTAGGATGGCCTCTCTCTCATGCCTCAGGTGTAACACAGGCACAGCAGGAGAGCATCAGATACTAACCTCAGGCAGCCTTAAGACAACGGCAGTAGGCATCATTGGTAAGACCCCAGGGAACTGGCAGGAAATCAGAATATAAGGAAGACACGGATAGCACAGGTCCAGGAACTTTGGCACTACAACATCGGGCATCAGCTGGTCAGGTCCAGGACTCACTGGCAGGACTGTCACTGGGGAACAGAGCTGGAGACTCCCAGAAACCACGAAGGAGAAATCCATCCAGGAACACAAGCGGGACCGGCTCAAGAGCACAACTTGGACCACCAGAACCAGGGACTGGACATCTGGACATTGGCTGGACATCGGAACATGGACAGACATCCAGATTCAGGCATGACATCTGGACACAGGTGGGACATCGGAACACGGACTGGACTTCGGAACACAGACTGGACAACGTAACACGGACTGGACATCGGAACATGGACTGGACATAAGGACATCAGGATTCAAATCTCAGGTAGAACATCAGAACACTGGCATCGGACTTCTGGCAACGATCAACAGGTTCCAGACATCAGGCTGCGACATCAGGCTCCGGACATCTGGCAGCGATCAACAGGTTTGGGGCATCGAACAGGAAAGGATAGAATCCAGACATCTTGAAGTGGTCATCAGACACCAGACATCAGACTGCGGTCATCAGGCTCAGGACAAGAGGCCACAGTCATAGAGCTCTGGACATCTGGCAGCGACCTAAAAAGGAACTCAAACAGTCTGGTGCAAGCCCGCCAGGTTGAACTGGAGACGGCCAGGGATTGCACCGAATAACAAGCTGAGCACAGAGTAGCAGAAACTCAGCAGACACACAGGACTTCCAAGATGAACCCAGGTTAGATCACAGAAATTCAGTTAGCAAAGAGTCACAGTCACTGGGCACAGGGTTCAGGACACAGAAGGACTTCAGGACCATAACACAGCAGACACAGTTCAGAGTCAAGTACAGGAACAGATCCAGGATCAAGGATTCAGGAAACAAGACACAACAGGAACAGGCCTTGATATGCAGCCTCCAGGAAAGGAGATCTGGGTATTCTGCCCCCAGAGCAGGCAGAAAAACAGGACACAAATGGAAATGGATCTGGGTATTCTGCCCCCAGAGGAGGCGAAACACACAAGACAGGACAAAAAGCATCAGCTCTCCCAGAAGTGATCGCAATCAGAGCAGGAGCTGAACACACAAACACACATGGAAAGGTTCAAGAACTCAATGCGAAGCTCTGGCAATGCCCCACAGGGCCGGGGAACTTTATATTGGAGCTGCCTCACAGAGGTAGGCTGGAGCAGCAATTCTAGCACACACCCATTCTTCATAAAAGCAGGGGAGGTGTGGCCCTCAGCACCCTAAGCACAGCCAGACACAAATCAGCACAGCAAAGGACACCTGGCAATGGCCGCAAGCCTGAACACATGTGGTAAGTCATGCACAACTGCAGAGGACCTTGCAACCCGTGGTCATGCAGCACAGTGGAGACACTCACGCATGTATGGCTACACATTGGAGCCGGGAACTGAGCAGCATCCATACAGGTAACTGACAACAGCATTCCAGCTCATTAGAAGGAAAGGAGCGAAGGGTTAAAGCAGAAATATGCAGAGTAACACCGGGTAAACAGAGTACAAACACAGCGGTGTTACAATATAGAGGGTCTATGTGTGGGCTCACAGTGTAAAAAGGGGCTATGTGAGGGGCTCATACTGCATACAGGGCTATGTGAGGGCCAATATTGTATATAAAAAGCTATGTGGGGGCTCATACTGTATTTAGGATGTTATGTGAGCATTTATACTATATATGGAGGGGCTATGTGGGGGTTCAAACTTTATTTAGGAGGCTATGTGTGGCTCATACTATGTATAGGGTGCTTATACTGTATTTAGGGGTAATGTGAGAGCTTATACTGTGTAAAGAGGGGCTATGTAGAGTCTCATAATGTTCATATGAGGCTATGTAGGGGTTCAAACTATTTATGAGGCTATTTGGGGGCTCATACTGTGTAAAGGGGGACTATGTAAGGGATTATACTGAATACAGGGGGCTATGTAGTGGCTAATACTTTACATAGAGAGGCTATGTGGGAGCTCATACTGTATACATGGGGCTATGTGAGAGCTCATAACGAACATATAATGGCTATGTGGGGGCTCATACTGTATACAGGGGAATATGTGGGGTCTCATTCTGTATATAGGGGGTTATGAGGATGCTTATATTGTACACAGGGATGTTGGGCTCATACTGCATATATAGGGCCTACTAGGTGCTCACAGTATAAAAGGGGGCTATGTGAGGACTCAAACATTACATAGGGGGCTATGTGTGTGCTCAAACTGTATGTATGGGACTGTGTTTGGGCTCATACAGTGTATAGTGAGCTGTGTGGGGGCTCAATGGTATATAGGGGCTGTATGTGGGCTCATACAGTATATAGGGGATGTCAGCATACTTAAGTCTACTCAATATTAAGTGATACAATTAATATTAATATAAAATAATTATAATAAATATGTTAATATTCATATTGAACAGAATTAATTTCAGCCTGTTGGTTCGGTCCTCTACAACATTTATAGTCTCTTATATGGCCCTTTGGTAAAATTAATTTCCCGCCCCTAGTCTATTGCATAAATATATTTGGACAAAATGGAATCATTATTACTATATAGGGGCTCATATATTAGATATATAAGGACAACTTAAATGTTTGAAGCACTGAGAGGTGCACTGTTACTGCATGGAGCAAAAACGAGGGTTACCATTACTTTGTTAGATACTAATGGTGAAAAACATATATCTTGGTAGATACCAGGAATGCAACTGATATGAAACAGTTCTGTAAGATTACTGGGTTGTCTTGCATGCACAGCTATTTTGAGATCTAGCCACAGATTTTCAATGATGTTCAGATCAGGGACTGTGAGGGCCATTGTAAAACCTTCAGCTTGCACCTTTTGAGGTAGTCTAGTGCGTATTTTGATGTCTGTTTAGGATCATTATTCATTTGTAGAAGCCATTATCTTTTCATCATCAGCTTTTTTACAGATGGTGTTATGTTTGCATCAAGAATTTGTTAAAATTTCACTTAATCTATTCTTCCCTCTACTTGTGAAAGGTTCACAATGCTATCGAGAAATCCTACAAGCAGCTCTCACTGACATTTTGCTTTGTCTTCCAGACCTTATCTTGACCTCCACATTTCCTTTTAGCTGCCATTTCTTAATTACATTTCGATCTGAGGAAAGGGCAACTCTAAAACACTTTGCTATCTTCTAATAGCCTTCTCCTGCTTTGAGGGCCTTCACCATTTTCATTTTCAGAGTGCTAGGCAGCTGCTTAGTAGAACCCATGGCTGCTGTTCTTTGGCACAAGGTTAGAGAAGGGTGGGTTTTTTATAAAGCTGGAAAATTTGCAACACCTGGCCTTTCCTAAAGATGATAGTAAACAAGCTATAGCTCTAAAAGGCTAATTAAGGTCTGAAACATTGGTTAAACTTGTCTGAGCACACAAATCTCCCAAGGTGCCCAAACTTTTGCATAGGTCATTTTCTTTATTTATAATTTTTAAAATGTAAAAAAAATAAAAAATGTTTGCCTAAAATTCAAAGGAAATGTGTCATCTTAACTTTAGGCCTTTTTAGAGATCATTTCATCTTCAACTTGTGTAAGAGGATGAACAAGAACAGTGTTGTCAGTTCAAGATGCACTCTGGAGCCGGAACTATCAGGCCCGTCACCACTTTTGCTAGGCGATGACTTGTCTGTGTGGGAAGGGCCTGAATACCTGACAGAAGGGGGCGTGGGGGAGGTAAAAGGGACTGAGCGCGGAAACTGGGGGAACTTGGCGGGAAGGCGACTACAGAGTAGGACGAAGGTTGACTCCCTCTCCTCAGATTACTACTGCCACTGACGCCACCTCATTACAGACTTACTCACCCTCTCAGTCATTACCAAGTGTCCCTCTCCCGACCCGATCTATAATGTGCAGTTTAGTAGACGCTTCTCATTTTCACGAACTTTGTGAGTCCGTGCGAGGCCTTCCTTCTCCTGCGGCCTGCACGGCGGCATGCTTCCGGTGTACAGCGTCACTCCGAAGGAACCAACAGGAGGAACTTCATCCACGCATCAATGGACCCAAGGCCCACCGACCCGGATACTTTGGCACGGTCAGGAGACAGTGCATCTCATTCCTACGCAGCAGAGCCAGAGACTTTGTTCATGGACTACGACGTCGTCGAGAGTTGTTCCAACTGTCCCCTGACAAGAACTCCAACCGATAAGTCATTTCTCTCCTATCCTTCCCTCTTTTGCAGGGGCGCACCTATAATGAGGCAAGTTGAGCCTTCTGTCTCAGGCGGCGGCTCCTCACTGAAGCTAGGGGGCAGCAGAGTGGAAATCAGAACACGTGGTGTGGTACCGGCTCTCCTTAATCCCTGCTGAGTCACATAGTCAGTTTACACTCCTGCACACAGTGCTATGTGTCCGGCAGTGAGAGAAGCCGCCACGCCACCCATGCACCCTTTCCTCACCGTCCCAGCTCTCCACTTCAGCTTCTTACAGCAGAGCAATGACTTTGCTAGCTGTCCTCCTCTGTGCGCACAGGACCTGTGATGAGGTCACAGGAGGGGGAGGAGTCAGGGGTCACATGGTCAGGCTCCCTGTGTGCAGGTCTGCTGTGCTGGTTGTCATGGTGCTGGATGAAGGTAAGTTTATGTTTGGGATCAGGAGGGGTTTACAGTTTGGATGTAGCAGAACTGTGTGTGTGAGGTGTACGGAGCGGAGCCGTGTGTGTGCGAGGTGTACGGAGCGGAGCCGTGTGTGTGCGAGGTGTACGGAGCGGAGCCATGTGTGTACGAGGTGTACGGAGCGGAGCCGTGTGTGTACGAGGTGTACGGAGAGGAGCCGTGTGTGTACGAGGTGTACGGAGCGGAGCCATGTGTATATGAGGTGTACGGAGTGGAGCCGCGTGTGTACGAGGTGTACCGGACCGGAGCCATGTGTGTACGAAGTGTACGGAGCGGAGCCGTGTGTGTACGAGGTGTACGGAGCGGAGCCGTGTGTACGAGGTGTACGGAGTGAAGCCGTGTGTACGAGGCGTACGGAGCGAAGCCGTGTGTGTATGAGGTGTACGGAGCGGAGTCATGTGTGTACGAGGTGTATTGAGCGGAGCCGTGTGTGTACGAGGTGGATGTAGCGGTGCTGTGTGTGTACGAGGTGTACGGAGCAAAGCCGTGTGTGTGCGAGGTGTACGGAGCGGAGCCGTGTGTGTGCGAGGTGTACGGAGCGGAGCCATGTGTGTACGAGGTGTACGGAGCGGAGCCGTGTGTGTACGAGGTGTACGGAGAGGAGCCGTGTGTGTACGAGGTGTACAGAGCGGAGCCATGTGTGTACGAAATGTACGGAGCGGAGCTGTGTGTGTACGAGGTGTACGGAGCGAAGCCGTGTGTACGAGGTGTACGGAGTGAAGCCGTGTGTACGAGGCGTACGGAGCGAAGCCGTGTGTGTATGAGGTGTACGGAGCGGAGCCGTGTGTGTACGAGGTGTACGGAGCGGAGCCGTGTGTGTACGAGGTGTACGGAGCAAAAGTGTGTGCGAGGTGTACGGAGCAGAGCCATGTGTGTACGAGGTGTACGGAGCGGAGCCGTGTGTGTACGAGGTGTACGGAGAGGAGCCGTGTGTGTACGAAGTGTACGGAGCGGAGCCATGTGTATATGAGGTGTACGGAGCGGAGCCGCGTGTGTACGAGGTGTACGGAGAGGAGCCGTGTGTGTACGAAGTGTACGGAGCGGAGCCATGTGTATATGAGGTGTACGGAGCGGAGCCGCGTGTGTACGAGGTGTACCGGACCGGAGCCATGTGTGTACGAAGTGTACGAAGCGGAGCCGTGTGTACGAGGTGTACGGAGTGAAGCCGCGTGTACGAGGCGTACGGAGCGAAGCCGTGTGTGTATGAGGTGTACGGAGCGGAGCCATGTGTGTACGAGGTGTATTGAGCAGAGCCGTGTGTGTACGAGGTGGATGTAGCGGTGCTGTGTGTGTACGGGATGTACGAAACGGAGCCCTGTGTGTACGAAGTGTACGGAGCGGAGCCGCATGTGTACGAGGTGTACCGAGCGGAGCCGTGTGTGTACCAAGTGTACGGAGCGGAGCCGTGTGTGTATCGAGTGTAGGAGCGGAGCCACGTGTGTACGAGGTGTACGAGCAGAGCTGTGCGTACGAGGTGTACGGAGCGAAGCCGTGTGTGTACGAGGTGTACGGAGCGGAGCCATGTGTGTAAGAGGTGTATTGAGCAGAGCCGTGTGTGTACGAGGTGGATGTAGCAGTGCTGTGTGTGTACGGGATGTACGAAACGGAGCCCTGTGTGTACGAAGTGTACGGAGCGGAGCCGCATGTGTATGAGGTGTACCGGTGCGGAGCCGTGTGTGTACGAAGTGTATGGAGCGGAGCCACGTGTGTACGAGGTGTACCGAGCGGAGCCGTGTATACGAGGTGTACAGAGCGAAGCCGTGTGTGTACGAGGTGTACGGAGCGGAGCCGTGTGTGTACGAGGTGGATGTAGCAGTGCTGTGTGTGTACAAGGTGTACGGAGCGGTGCCGTGTATGTACGAGGTGTTCGGAGCGGAGCCGTGTGTGTATGAGGTGTACGGAGCGGAGCCGTGTGTGTACGAGGTGTACCGAGCGGAGCCGTATGTGTACGAAGTGTACAGAGCGGAGCCGTGTGTGTACGAGGTGTATGGAGCGGAGCCGTGTGTACGAGGTGTGCGGAGCGAAGTCGTGTGTGTATGAGGTGTACGGAGCGAAGCCGTGTGTGTACGAGGTGTACAGAGTGAAGCCGTGTGTGTACGAGGTTGATGTAGCAGTGCTGTGTGTGTACAAGGTGTACGGAGCGGAGCCGTGTGTGTACGAGGTGTTCGGAGCTGAGCCGTGTGTGTACGAGGTGTACGGAGCGGAGCCGTGTGTATGAGGTGTGCGGAGCGGAGCCGTGTGTGTACGAGGTGTACGGAGTGGAGCCATATGTGTACGAGGTGTACGGAGCGTAGCCGTGTGTGAACAAGGTGGATGTAGCAGTGCTGTGTGTGTACGGGGCGTACGAAATGGAGCCGTGTGAGTACGAAGTGTACGGAGCTGAGCCGCTCAGCTCTGTACACACAGAGCTCCGTGCTTGAGCCGTGTGTGTACGGAGCGGAGCAGAGCTATGTGTGTATGGGGTGTACGAAGTGGAGCCGCATGTGTATGGAGCTGAGCCGCGTGTGTACGGAGCGGAACCGCATGTGTATGAGGCGTATGGTGCAAAGCCGCATGTGTACAAGGTTTACGGAGTGGAGCCATGTGTTTACAAGGTGTACTACATATACAGAACTTTAACAAATATAAAAATCGATGTTTCAAACATATTCCTATTTAAAAGTGTATGTATTTCACATGTGCGTCACGTTAGGCTAGTAAGAGTAAACCAGATTTCTTTGTACTGATTTTACAATGGGGGGGCGCAGTTTTGCAGTTCGCCTCAGGCAGCAGAGAGGCTAGGTTCACCCCTGCTCTTTTGGGATATTGTATATTTTTGTTTGCGCAAGTTCATTCTTCATATCAGTTGTGTCATTGTCTACTCCTCTCCTTGTGTGGAGTACTCCCTGAATTCTAACCTGTTAGGGCCCCGTCTCACATAGCGAGATCGTTAGCGAGATTGCTGCTAAACAGGGATCTCAGCAGCGATCTCGCTATGTCTGACACGTACCAGCGTGTCAGAAATGCCAGGACTTTTTTTTGATCGCTGGTCTCTCGCTCGCCAGCACGCATCGCTGCGTGTGACAGGCAGGAGACCAGCGATCTCCTGGTAACCAAGGTACACTTCGGGCTTCCAGGCGCGGGGCTGTGCCTGAAAACCCGACGTGTACCTTGGTTACCAGCTCCCTGCACCAGCGGGCTGGTATCCAACGTACACTGCGGGTAACTAAGCGATGTTACCCGCAGTGTCGTTGTCCTGATCACTGCCTGTTTGGCAGCTCAGCAGCGATCATGTAGCGACACACCAGCGATCCTAATCGTTGTCGGGATCGCTGGTGTGTCGCTATGTGAGACGGGGCCCTTAAAAGTAAATTCTTGTTAACCCCTTCTCTGCTTCCTGCTCTTTACTGCATCCAACGAACCTTTACACTTGCTTAACTGTTCACAATAACATTAATTTTGACCAGGGGTGCATAAAAATATACATGCCACTGTATGGTAGAAAGTTATGATTATAGGAAAGTGTCCAGTGATGAATGATAGAGTTGCTAATTGATCCAAACTTGGAGAACATACCCTGATTCTGCCATTTTAGGGAAATATTATATTAACATATACTGTATCTCACTAAAAACATTATCACTAAAATTGTTATCAGATGTCGCTGTTCACTGGTTGAATTTTTCTTAGCAAGAAAGCAAAGAAAAAAAAATAGTTCTCATTGACTTAAAACAAGTAGAGATCCAGATACCCAACAGAAATTAATAAAGAAAGTTTATTAGAAAATACTATAATTTTTCAGTATATAATGTCTAATTTTTATTTAGAAGATACTCATGAATCACATGGAAATTAAATAAACTACCGGTAGTGTTGAAAAAAATTGAAGTTGAACCTCCGTAATTACCTCCCACATCTTTCCTACAGTAACATATTTTACCTATGCTTTGAGAGTGGAGTTTTGCTATAAATGTATGAAAACAAATGCTTGGAATTGTTGAAAGAAATATAAGCATTAACACATTTTCTTGCTCTACAAGATTAGAATATAAATCATTTTGATATGACTTCTATATATATTTTTTGCTTGGAATAAGCAGGTACAAAACAACAGATGTGAAAATGAGACAGAACACTGACTAATATCGTAATATGCTAAACAGAAAACAAAACAATGTTCCAACAAATGGGTGTTATTTACACTTCATATGCTGTACAGTATGTTAACAAAGCGTAACACGATAAAAATGCACAACGAAAAACAAGATGATCATCTGACTTAAAGCTATTAACAAATGCTGTATTTTAATGCAAAAGAACTATTGAATTTTCTGTTCTTTGTGTCTGACCTACAGGATAACACTTCATTTTCATAATAAAAAAGGTTTCTGAATACATTCCATATGATTCAGAACTGAAGTACAGATAAATCTTAATTAGCTTAAGTAGGTGACTCTCTAATAGTTTGGCAGCAATGCAAGTCTCTTGGATATCTCATCGTAGATACATATCGGTTTCTGCATATTGAGAATAGCAATGTTACAAAGTGCAAAGTGAATATCAAGTAAAACATACAGATTCACCGTCAGAGCTCATTTGTTATCTTCAGCTAACAAATTGAAATTTAATCTTCAAAGTCAGTCAAACACATGGGAGAAAATGTGAGTCAATTTCACATTCTGCATGTACGTTAAGTAGACCTATGGGTCAGTGTTTTCACTTCAAAAGAGGCTGATCTGTGACTGGGATTCTCTCTGTAGCAGGAGGGAGATCAGTAGATGAAACTGCAAAGTCTTTAGTTACTGTACATCCTTACCTATTAAGCGGACTGTATTGTAGCAGCTTTTCATAGAGAAGCAACCACTGTTAATGTTGTGTCATGGCTTCCAATCATTTATAGAAGCCAAGTGAATGTTCCCGAGGAACACAATTCCTGGAACCTGTTCTTTTGTTTTGTGCATTATATTTTAGAAGTTATCCAATCTCTATTTTTCTTTTAATTTACAGTTTAATACCATTGAATCCAATCACCAATATGCTTGCATTGCTGATGTCATCATATTAAAAGCACTTTACCAAAGGGTGTAACTATGATAGTTAATTATAACTATAAAACAGCGCTTGCAATCGCACCTCGGTCTTGAAGATTATGGTGGAGACAAAGGTTCCATTTGCCCCATTTGAAAACACCATTACTATTAAAGACTTGTGTTGATGCTCTAATGGAGATTTTGCATTTTCACTCATAAGCTTCAAGTTGTATCATTGGTCACACCCTCACAGTATGACACTTTGATCCAAACTGTTGCATGATTGTTGATAGAGATGCATGCATAGTTGATAACGATGCATGTGACCAGACTCAACCATCAGCACTCTCAGTCACACTCTGCACTCTTGACTTAGCATAATGGGTGTACAAAATCTTTGTATCTTTGACTGAAAAAAGTGAAATGAGAAGGGTGCAACTGTGAGGGTGGTGAATTAGGCGTTTCACTCCTAACAGCAAACAACGTTTTACATGTATTGTATTGTACTGAATTCTATCATTATCCTTCTATGGCTGCAGTTCCGATTCAGTTGGGTATGACAGGGTTAACTGTTGGGCCGGCCAATAATGGGGAGGAGGATTGGGAATCTCTGGGTTAGTTGCATAGCAAGTGAGTTAAGAAACAGAAGAGGAAGACGTTAGGATTCCTTCTGGTCAAGATGATCATCACCTGGGGCATGTGTGTGGATGAAAAAAAGCAGAAAAGCAGAGAGAAAGAGAGAGAGCATGCTTCTAAGAAGCACTCCATTGGTGGCAGTGGAATACTCATAGCAGGCGAGTTGGGTAACGGGACGTAAAGTTAGAAGTTTTGTTTGAGTCCTAAGGGTCTCTGTGGAATGAAAAAATGTCAGCCAGGCCTTTAAAGCTGCGAATCTGAGAAGAGATAAATCAGCAAGGCTGAAGGCACAGACAGTAAGCTGGCAGCCACAGGAGCATCATTACTTGGTTCCCAAAAAGTGAGGTGAAAGATAGAGGTCACTGGAAAAGCTTATCTAAAGTGTCTCTATATTTAGAAAGGTTGAAAGTCTATAACATGTTCTGCAAATTATCAACTGTTTCACTGAAAATGTTTGTTGAAGGCATCCCACTGTATTGTAATCAAGAGAAAGAGGATTTTTGTGTTTTGGAATGGTGTGGTTTCCAGTTCGTAGGGTCACGGCCCAGAATCAGAGACATGCAATGCATGACAGCACAGAGGGACTGGGAGGTGTCCATTGTGGTAATCTGTTCACACACACACACACACACACACATGAAAATGAACCCTGTTTTTCGGTAGCAAGCCGGGTACAGAAAACAAATCCCTCACCCATGGTGCATACTGTAGTAAGTAAATAAATAGTAGCAAATGTAAAAAACATAGGTAACTTAGTTGACATTTTTTCAATCAAAAAAGCATAAAAGCCATCCCAACACAACAAGCTGTACTCAATCAGGATGGTCCCTAACCCCAGTATCTTACCTTGCTGTGTGCTATACAGGCCTCAGAATAAAGAGGGGCAGAGCAGGACCTTTTGAAACCTGGATGGCACATTTTGCGGTGAGTTACTAGAGTTAGAGACCACCCTGATTGGGAACACCTTGCTGTAGTGGGAGGGCTTTTATGCTTTTTTGATAAAAAAAAATGTCAACAAAGTGCCCTATATTTTTCACATTTGCTACAATTTATTTTCTTACTGCTGTGTGAATACGCATTATACTTTTATTCTAGGATATATTTGTTTAATAGCCACTGTGTACGTGTACACCTGCATATTGCACTTATTTTAACAGGTGTGTAACGGGGCTCAAGGCAGTAGCCTTGAGTAAGTGACTCGTTTTCTGCGCCTCTGCCTGCTACAAAAAATTGAGGTCCTAGTTTAGTGTGTGTGTGTGGCAATGCTTTTGTTAAGGACTGTGAAGACACAGCATTGCATCTTAATTAACCAGATGACTATTTTTTAGCAAGCCAGGAAAAATAGACTATTATCTAAATGTTGACTTTTGAATTTAAGTGTTGATTTCTGGTTGGTCATGAAAACTGACTTTTGCTTGTGTAAACCTGTAATATTGATTGGTAAGCTGACATTTGATATACTTTGCAGCATCTAGTGTGTTATAGAGGCCTGATCCGTAGGCCACCAAAAGATTCTTCTGTTTCTAGTGTCATACAGTAGGGGACCTGACTTTAAAAATAGTTTGTAGCATCTAATGTGTTATAGAGGCCTGATCCAGAGGCCAAAAAAAATCTTCTGTTATTATCGTCATACAGTAGGGGACCTGACTTTAAAATACTTTGTAGCATCTAGTGTGTTATGGAGGCCTGATCTATAGGCCACAAAAAATTCTTCTGTTATTAATGTCATACAGTAAGGGATCTGATTTTAAAAATAGTTTGTAGCATCTAGTGTGATATAGAGGCCGCATCCATAGGCCACAAAAAATCTTCTGTTATTAACGTCAGACAGTAAGGGACCTGACTTTACAAATAGTTTGTAGCATCTAGTGTGTTATAAAAGGCCTGATTCATAGGCCACAAAAAATTCTTCTGTTAATAACGACATACAGTAAGGGACCTGACTTTAAAAATAGTTTGACACTCCAATTCCCAATGAATTTACACTAGGATTAATCAAGCAATTATTTTATCACAAAAAAAGTTTCCTTTGAAAAATATTCAACTTTATTAATATAAAAAACATTTAAATTTTTACACATTGAAAAAAAGATGCAAGATTGAAAAGGAGGGACATGCGACTCTCTTTTTGTAAAAATGCTGCATGGCAAAACATACAATGTTCAAATGCGTCTCTGGATTTTTTGTGTCCCCTATTGCAGATCCAATATTTAATGCAAATGTGACATTTTAATAGCTTCTAATAAAGCCTATAAATACTGCCGGATCTGCACATAGGTGCCTTAGTCCCTATGCAATGTAAATATCAGCACTAGATATCTCCGTTTATCCTGATACTGCTGAAACCGCCGTTTCTAATGAAACATATGTAAATACTGGCTCTGTGCTCAGATGCCCCAGTCTTCATGCAATAAGGATTAAAATGCTGTGAGCCTTAATCTATCCTAATGCTGGTAATTGCACATTGAACTCTTCTAACTGACACATGATTATAATGCCATATGAGCATGTATGATTTACCTGAATGTGGGCAGCTATCACAAAGTGTTGCGGAGTCCTGTCCCTCTGCCCCGACGCGCACATTTCGCCCTGCTTCTTCAGGGGGCGTGTCTGGGCAGAGGGTGTGCATTCTTTAAATACCCCTGTCGTCCTATAATCTTAAACTACCAATTAGTATGTACCGGTGAGTCCTGCGGCACATAGCGGCGCATGCGTTGTTTTCCGCTGAGCTTTTCCTAGCAGATAGACGATTGCTGTCTCGGTGAGATCCCTGCATCGCACATGACGTATCATGTGACCTGTGCAGATGATCTCAGCGTGCTAGACCACGCTCGTACTATCGCGAGCTCGCATCAAACCTGCGCATGCGCACAGTGTCCGCTCAGTGTCCGAAATAGCTCTTAAGATGTAATACTGGTGTGTTGTTCTAAATCAAAGTGTGGATGCAGTATATCGCTGATTTTGTTCTTAAGGGGCTAATACCACAAATAAACCTCTCTAATAAAAGTGATTTATACAATGCAATATCTAAAGTGCCTAGTGCGTCCCTTATATATGTCTATACATTATAATAATATCTATTGCTTAATACCACTATCTATCATCCAGTTTGTATATCTATTACAATGACTTTACAGCAAAAATGATCAATTTAAACACATTTGAACATTGTATGTTTTGCCATGCAGCATTTTTACAAAAAGAGAGTCGCATGTCCCTCCTTTTCAATCTTGCATCCTTTTTTCAATGTGTAAAAATTTAAATGTTTTTTTATATTAATAAAGTTGAATATTTTTCAAAGGAAACTTTTTTTGTGATAAAATAATTGCTTGATTAATCCTAGTGTCAATTCATTGGGAATGGAGTGTCTATTTAATATACAAGCATAATATGGATATTGGCACGAGTTTGTGGATATAATTTTAAAATAGTTTGTAGCATAACTTATTTGTCATACAGGCCTCATCCACACTCATACATTTCTTTTTTATGTGATTAACACGATACAGCATGCCATATTTCAACTTGGAATTTACTGTAGCTGAAATTCAGCTGTTTGCAGAGGTGGTGCAGAGATTAAAATCTATTTTTTTTGTTGCTAATACTGTGCTTCTACCACACTATCTGAGCAACATGACTGGGAAAAAGTGTGACCGTGGTGGACGGAAAATTAGGCTTGCTGTTCAAGTTGTACGTGGGGTAGGTGGTAATGTTTGTGAAAGCACTAGTGAAGTAACGTCACGTCCTATGCAAAGACAACAGACAACTTATGTTACTGGACAGGCTACACCACTACCTTTCTTTGACAGACGCAAAGCGGTATGCCTTATCGATGATGCCCAGAAAGAGCATGTACTCGAGTGGATGGCAAGTGCAGCTTCAAGTGGCCTCTCCTCCTCTTCCTCCACCTCAACATCACACCCTGTACAGTCCACAGAGGTGGCACCAAAATACCCCTTGCTTCCCCCACATCCCAACTATCCAGCCATTTAAGTGACTGTATGGAACCACAAATGGGTGAGTCTAAAGAACTGTTCACACATTCTATGCCATGTTAATCAGAAGTGTACTCAAAGCTTCACAGTCAAGAGGAGGAAATCTGCACCGATGCCCAAAATTTTTTTAGTTTGGATCCAGGGCAGGAAGAAATACGGTCTGAACAGCATCCTGACTCTCATCATCAGACGTTAACCCTTGGGGGAGATGATCCTGATGAGACTCAGATATCTGATGCTCATGCGGACTGTACTGTGCTGTCAGGGCAAGAAGAGGAGGAGGGTGACTCCAAGGGCTAGGAATGTGATAGCACAGAGGAAGATGATGATGACATGTTAAATCACAGTTGGCGTGAACATAGAGGCACACAGCTAAGTAGGTCATCTGAGGAGGAAGACAAGGTGGTTACATAGCATCATACGTCACAGACACATATTGAGGCAGCCACGACAACAGATGCATCCTCAGCCAAAACTGTGCAGCTCGCAGGGGTGTCAAGGGTTGCCCAGCCTGGGCCTTTTTTGACACTGCAACGCATGAGCCAATTCACGTAATCTGCCAACTTTGCAAAAAAAAAACTGAGTTGAGGTAAAATGTGCAATAATTTGACTACTACATGCATGAACCTTCACATGCGCAATTTAACATGCTTTATACCGCCCTCTCATAGCCCTCCAGAAAACCCACGGTTCTGCTGTTGTGGTCACATAAAAGATTGTTTCATTCTATGCATGACAAAGCTAAGAGGTTGAACTTCACCATCTCCAATTTGTTGGTCACGGAAATGCTGCCTTTCCGCCTGGTAGTTACAGATGGTTTCTGAAAGCTGATGGCCATCGCAATCCCCCAGTACCAGTTACCCAGTTGCCATTTCTTTTCTAAGAAAGCTGTGCCTGTGCTACACCAGCATGTCGCAGACAACATCACCCATTCCTTGACAAAATCTGTTTGCGAGAGTGCATTTCACTGCAGACACGAGTAAGCATGGCCAAGGCCGTTGCATCTCGCTGACTAGGCACTGGGTGACTCTGGTGGCTGTGGGGACAGACGCTGCTCCATAAGTCTTGCAATCCCCAAGGCTTGCAGGACAAACCTACATTTAACACTTTCTCCACTGCTTCTGCCTCCTCTATCTCCTCTAGAGCCTCCACCTGCGCCCTCAACCTCTGCCTTAACAAGACATGCGTTCCAACAGTGCAGAGCGAATCCCCACCACCTCCGTACTGTGCAGCCAGGGCTCACCACAATCAGGCAGTCTTAAAATTGATATTCCTTAGACACCCCGTCATACAGCTGAAGAGTTGTGGACAGCTCTCCAAACTGAGATTGATCAATGGCTGTCTCCATTGAACCTGCATCCAGGGAAGGCTGTGTCCAATAATGGTGCAAACCTGGTGGCGGCCCTACAGGGAGGCAAGCTCACACACTTGCATTGCATGGCTCACATCCTCAACCTGGTGGTACAGTGTTTTCTCAGGCACTATCCTGGCCTGGGTGAGCTGCTCCAGTAAGCACATAATCTGTGTTTTAATTTCCACCATTCGCACCCCTCTGCTCATTGACTTGCATCAATACAGAGGTTTTTGTCCATGCCAGTTAACAGGTTGATATGTGATGTGCCGACACAGTGGAATTCCACTCTGCACATGTTTCAGCGACTGTGCCAGCAGCAACGAGCCCTGATGCAGTATGGACGTGGTGCATATCACATTTACAGAGTGGGCACAGATAAAGGACCTCTGCACCATTATGCATAGATTCGAAATGGCTACTAAGATGGTTAGCGCTGATGACGCGTCATCAGTATCACTATTCTGGTTATTTATATGCTGGAGCAGACTTTGAATAGCCTGCGGGGGGAGATGATGGTACCAGAAGAAGAGGAGGAAGCAGAAGAGGATGCGGAAGAGATAACATTGTCTCTAAGTTCAAGACTGTCATCACACACGCAGGTGCCAAGGGAGGGTGGATTACTGCGATCGAGGGGAGCTGGTGATAACAGACAATCTGCTATCGAAGGTGCAAGATCCGAGGAACAAATGGAGGCAGAAGTGGTGACGGGCGAGCAACCGTCGGATGAAGAAGATAATCCTCCCCTCTCTGTTGTTCGTGGTTGGCGGGAGGGATGGAGAAATGAGCCTCATTGTTACCCAGCCTCCAACACAGCCTGGGCTTGGACCTCATAGTAGAGCCCGACATATGAGTGCCTTCTTACTGCACTATCTGCAACATGATCCCAGTATAGTTACGGTTAGGAATAATGCTGACTACAGTGTTGCCACTTTATTAGACCCACGTTATAAAACCAAATTTTGCCAGATGATTCCCGCCCTAGAAAGGGACCCGTGAATGCTGGAGTATCGAAACACGCTTTTACACCAACTTAAGAGAGCTTTTCCCCAAGACAGCAGTGAAGCACACAGTTCGCATCGCAGCTGTAGACTTCCAACCTCTGGCCTGTCAATTCGTCAACGCCAAAACATTAGCAGCAGCAGCAGCGGAAGTGAAAGAAGCAATTTCTGTGAGACCTTTGACACTTTTTTTTAGACCAACTAGTGCACCAGCGCAGCAGAGTCCAAGTTTTACACGTGGTGAACGAATGGAGAGGATGGTGCAGGAGTATCTAGAACTAAATATCATTACCATCAAGGAGGGTTTGGATCCTTTCACATTTTGGTCTTCCAAAATGGATGAGTGGCTTGATCTTGCCTTACACGCCTTGGAGGTTTTATCGTGCCCAGCAGCCAGCATTCTCTCAGAATGTATCTTCAGTGCTGCTGGTGGTGTCCTGACGTATAGCTCAGACGGCAGTCCCCTGAAAGTTTAGACTGCCTAACTTTCATTAAGATGAAGAAGTCATGGATCTCTAAGGACTTTTGCACCCCAATCGCAGCTGCACAGACTAGGTGATATAGCATTTTTTAGTGTGATGCATTAATGTCACGTAACCGCACTCTGTGATATCTTTAGTGTGGCTTCTGTGTCTGCTATGGCTGCTTCTGCTGATGTTAACACAAATTTTTGGAAATGTGAACAGTCATGGTTTGTCTACATCTGCTGGGTTAACTGTAGTGGAAGATGTGTCGATCCCAATTATACTATTTCTATTCTCGTGACAGTTATTCCACTTCGTTAGTGTCAGGCCCTTATTTTTTAAAATGTGAACACTCCTGGTTAGGTGTCCATCTGCTGGATTGGGTATAATGAAAGACTTGTCGGTCCCTATTATACTATTTCTACTATGGTGAAATTAAAGCCATTTCTGTGGTGTAAGGCCCTCATTTCTTGAAATGTGAATACTCCTTGTAGGGTGTCCATCTGCTGGATTGGGTATAATGAAAGACTTCTCAGTCCCTATTATACTATTTCTACTGTGGTGAAATTGATGCCACTTCTGTGGTGTTTGCCAATAATTTTTGGAAATGTGAAAACTCCTGGTTGGGTGTCCATCTGCTGGATTGGGTGGAGTGGAAGAACTGTCGGTCCCTATTATACTATTTCTGCTGTGGTGAAATTAATGCCAACTGTGTGGTGTAAGGCCCTCATTTCTTGAAATGTGAATACTCCTTGTAGGGTGTCCATCTGCTGGATTGGGTGTAGTGAAAGACCTGTCAGTCCCTATTATACCATTTCTACTGTGGTGAAATTGATGTCACTTTTGTGGTGTAAGGCCCTCATTTCTTGAAATGTGAACACTCCTTGCAGGGTGTCCATCTGCTGGATTGGGTGTAGTGATAGACCTGTCAGTCCCTATTATACTATTTCTACTGTGGTGAAATTGATGCCACTTCTGTGGTGTCTGCCAATAATTTTTGGAAATGTGAACACTTCTGGTTGGGTATCCATCTGCTGGATTGGGTGTAGTGAAAGACCTGTCGGTCCCTATTATACTATTTCTACTGTGGTGAAATTGATGCCACTTTGGTGGTGTCTGCCAATAATGTTTGGAAATGTGAACACTCCTTGTTGGGTGTCCATCTGCTGGATTGTGTGTAGTGAAAGACCTTTCGGTCCCTATTATACTATTTCTACTGTGGCAAAATTGATGCCACTTCTGTGGTGTCTGCCAATAATTTTTGGAAATGTGAACACTCCTGGTTGAGTGTGAATCTGGTGGATTGGTTGTAGTGAAAGAACTGTCAGTCCCTATTATACTGTTTCTACTGTGGTGAAATTAAAGCCACTTCTGTGGTGTAAGGCCCTCATTTCTTGAAATGTGAACACTCCTTGTAGGGTTGTCCATCTACTGAATTGGGTGTAGTGATAGACCTGTTGGTCTCTATTATACTATTTCTGCTGTGGTGAAATTGATGCCACTTTGGTGATGTCTGCCAATAATTTTTGGAAGCGTGAGCACTCCTGGTTGTGTGTTCATCTGCTGTATTGGGTGTAGTGGAAGAACTGTCGTTCCCTATTATACTATTTCTGCTGTGGTGAAATTGATGCCACTTTGGTGGTGTCTGCCAATAATTTTTGGAAATATGAACACTCCTGGTTGGGTCTCCTTCATGCGTGTTGCCTGTAGCAATACGCCACAGACACCGTCATGCTTCCATTTCCTTGGACTCAACTGGCCGTGTTAGTATCCTTAAAATTTTCTGACAATTGCAGTCTACAAAACTGATATTTGTGCCACCTGAATGTGGCTCAGCATGAAAGTTGGTAGAGGTGTTGCGTGTGGTATCAGGGCTCCAGCAAAGAGGGCCTACACCGATCCCTCACCCACCGCGTCTTACTGTGACATTCAATTGAAAGCTGTAAATGCTGTCCCAGACCCCGATACCACATGCCCGGCTGATTGCTGAAGTGCCATGCAAAAATCTGTACTGTGGGTGAATTGAGGCCACTTTCCTGGTGTCTGTCCCTCATTTGATGTGTTTTGGCAGTATTTGTGGCTGTTATAAAGTGTTGTGCATGTGTTTGCTTTTACCTCCCATTGAGGTGAATGGCTTTGGTAATGTTCGGCGAATATTCAACAAATTAATTGTCGAATATTTTAAATTCAGCAAACGTAATCCAAACCGAATATTCAAATATTCGCTCATCTCTAGTCATTACCTCCTTTCTGTGTGCATGCCACAGGTGGGTAATCGATCCTGGAAGATGAAGCCAGGTTTTGACCCTCCAGTCAACTGGCCCTTGTATCTGAATGGACTGTCATCTTCCTATGCCTGTCGTTACCTCCTCTCTGTGTGTGCGTGCCATAGGTAGGGTAGTCGTCCCTGAAGCTCTGAAGTAATAGCTGCCATTATCCCGGCGAGTCAGCAGAAAGGTGAGACTCTGTCATGTGCACCATCTTGGGGTATTTTGCTAGGACTGTTCTATGTGTTTTCTGCCTGTTTTGTGGTTCAATAAAGCATTGGCACATTGTTTTAACCCTCACCCTGTATTGTCTAAGAAACATTACGCCCACGTTAACAGGAGAGCGAGCGTTCGGTGGGACGATCCCTGGACCCTTTCCAGTTCCTCTGGTCAGCAACAGAGAGCACAACATCAGCTCCCTGAGCTTACACAATAAGGAGATCACGCCAGCTCTTAAATACAAAGTCCTTTTTACTGACAGCCAAACTTATATAGAGAGAATAGCAGGAGCTGAGTTCGCCATGTTCTTCTGTACGAAACAGAGGTACATTCCCTTTGGTTAAAGACAACGTCACAGTTGGGGGCATAAAAATTACTACAGAATTACAGATTAAATTGAGGACCTTCATTATCTTCCTGTATAGCACCACCTAAAGCTGAACTGATCGCTATTTTCCAACTCACTTACCTGGGATAACGTAAGCAAAGCGCCTGTGGCTGCCACTTTACAAACTGTGCACCCAGCCTTCCTGACTCGTCTCTTTTCAGACTCACAACTTCCAAGACCTGGCTGACACTTTTATGTTCACAGAGACCATTAGAGACCCTAACAAAGTTGCTGGATGTTCATTCCCTTCGCCAACTCACCTGGTGAGAGTAATCTGCTGCCACTTATGTAGTTCTCCTTAGATGTTCCCCTTCTCTCCTTCACTGCTTTTCTGCTGACCTCTTCAACACACACAACGCTCAGGTGAAGATCACCTTGATCAGAGGGTGTCCTTACTTCTTCCCTTGCCAATATTTATCTGAATGGAAATCCCTGAAACTACCAAGGTATTCCACAATCCTCCTCCCCACTATGGGCTGGCTCTACAGTTAACCCTGTGATTCCCAACTAAATAGTAACTGCAGCCAAAGGAGGATAATATATACAAATAATACATTTAAAATAGCAAAAGTTTTCCAGAGAGGTGAAACGTCATCCTTTCCACCCTCACATTTGTATGGGCCCTTGTTTTTTATGTTACTCTAGTTTATTGTACTAAGCAAATTTTGGGGGTGTGACTGCCCCCTTGGTGTGTCCATCTTTAGCTGCTCAGCTTTTCACAGGCAGGTTTTAAACACAGTTAGGCATTATTCCTGTCTGTTCCCGTCTACTTTGAGGTCTGGGTGGAACATAGCAAAGAGAGACACTAGAGTTAGGGACCATCATGATTGGGTACACCTTGCAAAAATGTCAACTAAGCACCATATTTTTTTACATGTGTTACTGTTTATTTGCTTATTGCAGTGTACATACACATTATGTTTTTATTCTAGGTTATATTTGTTTTATTGCCACAGCTTACATGTACAGTTGAAACCAGAAGTTTATATATACTATATAAAAAGATACATATGCATGTTTTTCTCAATATCTGGCATGAACTCAGAATAAACCTTTCCCATTTTAGGTCAATTAGGATTACCATAATTATTAATATTTGCCAAATGCCAGAAAAAAGAGAGAGAGAGAATGTTTTAAGGCATTTTTATTTCTTATTACAAAATCAAATGTTTACATACACTAAGATGCCTTTAAACAATTATGGACTGCTCATATGATGATGTCATGTGTTTAAAAACTTCTGAAAGTTTTTTTCAACATTTGAGTTAATTAGAGACACATCTGTGGATGTATTTTAATGCACACCTGAAACACCCTGCTTCTTTGTGTAGCATCATGGAAAAGTCTAAAGAAATCAGGAAGAGACTTGCACAAGCCTGGTTCATACTTGTGAACAATTTCAAGATACCTGAAGGTGCCTCGTTCATCTGTACAAACAATTATACGCACTTACAAACAAGATGGGAGTGTCCAGCCATCACACCGCTCAGGAAGGAGACGGGTTCTGTGTCCCAGAGATGAATGTGTTGTGGTCCGACATGTGTATATCAATCCAAGGACAAAAGCAAAAGACCTTGTGAAGATGATAGCAGAAGCTGGTAAGATTGTGTCAATATCCACAGTGAAATGAGTAATGTGGATATCAACATGGGCTGAAAGGCCACTCTGCCAGAAAGGAGCCATTACTGCAAAAGAGACATAAACAAGCCAGATTAATGTTTGCAAATGCACACAGGAACAAAGACATTAATTTTTGGAGACATGTTCTGTGGTCTGATGAAACTAAAATTGAACTTTTTTTAAATAATATCCATTGTTACGTTTGGAGGACAAAGGAAGAAGCTTGAAAGCCTAAGAAAACCATCCCAACTGTGAAACACGGGGTAGCAGCATCATGCTGTGGGGTTTTTTACTGCAGAAGGGACTGGTGCACTTCACAAAATAGATGACATGAGAAAAAAAGATTATGTGGCAATACCTTGGGCAGAAGTGGGTCTTCCAAATGGACAATGACCCGAAGCATACGCCAAAATGGTAACAAAGTGGCTTAAGCATAACAAAGTCAATGTTTTGGAGTGGCCATCAAACCCTGATCCTTTGAAATTTATGGGCAAAGCTGAAAAGGCCGATGCGAGTAAAGCGACCTACAAACCTGGATCAGTTACACCAGTTTTGTCAGGAGGAATGGGCCCAAATTCCAATCAACTATTGGGAGAAGCATGTGGAAGGATATTCCAAATGTTTGACCCAAGTCATTCAGTGTAAGGGCAATGGTACCAAATACTAATGAAATGTGTGTAAACTTTTGTGTTTGCAGTAAGTAATAAAATGCCATAAACATTCTCTCTCTCTAATTAGTCTGGCATTAGGCAAATATTAATAATTATAGTAATCCTAACTGACCTAAAATGGGAAATATTTATTCTGATTTCATGTCAAATGTTGAGAAAAACATGCATATGTGTCTTTTTATATAGTGTATGTAAACTTCTGTTTCAACTGTACATCTGCATATTGCAGCCATACTAACTGGAGGATTGGTTATCCATTACCAGTTGTAGAAACAGTTGTGGGTTTCTGAAGTCTGACCAGCAAAAAACATGCTGATTGCTGGGAAATCTTCCATTAAAATAAGTATTTGCCTTTAAGGCAACCTCATTAAGGTTTCAGTGGAGTTATAGCATAAAATCCAAGATGGAAGAAAGATCACTAATAGATCATTGAGGAGACATGAGAGTCAGTGGGTGCTCTTGTTCACTGGCCTAGCTGTCTTTAGAAAGACCACACAGGCAAGGGCTCATCCAAATGAGCACCCATACTCCTTCCCCGTGGGCAGAATACTACTAAGACAAAACAGGGTAAGGGTAACACACTAAGGTAATACTTTATTGGATCATCAACAGTCAACAACATATAGTACAGTTCCATCAAATACAAGAGGGTGCAAATGACAGTCTTGTGGCACCCCAGGAGTTTGGTTGCCACAGTGCCCTTGCCTTCCTACAGGGGAGGGTGATGTCATGCCTGAAAGCAAAGAGGGATCCCTTAGCAGGTAACACAGCATACAACACCTTTCTGACTCCAGACCAGAAGGGGAGCTCAAACACCTGATTTGAGGGGAGCTTCTCTGGAATATTCTGGCTGGGGGAGGGGTTGGTGAGTCTACCTGAGGGAACGAGAGAGGGAGACATGGAGGAGACAAGCTGGGGGAAAGGTGCCATAGCAGGGCTCACCCCCAGGTCTGAGCGCCAGAAACCGGACCCCTGGAGTCCGAGGCTGAGAGGGTGAAGAAAAGTCCCAGCAGCAGAATCCAGAGTGCAGAGGACGGCAGGTTCTCTGTCCCAATTAAGACTCTTCCACAGAGACTCCATAAGTGAGTGATTCCTGAAACAGGTTACAGCTGCATGTAATGAGAGTGAAGTTCAACTTAAATGAGAGAGAGAATCCAGAGGACTTGGACCGAGAGCTTATAGCAGCCAATGCCTCACAGAACAGCACTAGAAAGGAGACCTCACATCCCACCTGTAATAAGGGGATGCTGACCTGCTTTCAGGCTGACCTACTCCACTACGACCTGTATTCAATGCCCTGGATGCTTTGCCTGCAAAACTGTAAGTAAAGCTTTGGAAACTGCAACTCACTGACTGTTTCTCAGTTTCTTCCTGCGTCACCCATTGCACTCAGCTACATCTCCAAGCACCATTACTACCTATCACTACATTTATCTTCCCTGGGATCCCATAGTCTCACCTTTGGGAGACTGTACCAACTCTGCTGCATCTCACCATCTATCCCAGAGGATCTGCACCGCAGCGCTGGTTACCATTGACCAGATACCACAGTTGGCATCACGAATACCTACACTACAATGTCTAACATCCCCTGTAAATAATCCCCCTTTCATTGGACGCCCAAGGCCACGGACCGGGTCATTGCCACAGTGACACATTCTCTCAATACACCGGCCTGGTACCGAGTATCCCACTGCCCAGGCGGGTGATCCAGTCTCACCTTTCCGTTGGCTCGCCAGGGAGTAGAACCTTTGTGACTTCGGGCATTCAGAACCAACTACCCCAATTAGTAGTACCCTGATTTTGGCAGGCACACACAGAGAGGAGGTAGGTGCAAGCTTAGGAAGCTGAACGAGTACAGTGAGGTATTTGGCCAGATGACCTGATTGTCTCATCCTGGGTTCCCCAAGCATCTTCATAGGTTCAGTGATAGGCAGCAGAGCGGATGTGTATTCCATCAGTTGGAGCCGTGGTCCCTTGGATGATGTCCTGTAAAGTCTTCCTGCAGAGAGAGACAGTCCCTTTCAAACCCACAGCTCTCATACAGGACATTCTCCCACAGGATTGGGGGAAGGTGGAGGAAGTTAATCCCTCATTGTTTGATTAACTTGCCTATTTATCCTCCAAGGTGTGTAGACTAGTAAACCGCAGAAGGCAGATACAATATTTAATCAGCAGGCATTCCACAGATTAACATACAAGAGTTAACATACAGACTCATATGAAACAATGACTCATGTCTAGTGTTGAGCATTCCGATACCGCAAGTATCGGGTATCGGCCGATATTCGCTGTATCGGAATTCCGATACTTAGTTCCGATATTTTTTCAATATCGTATACCGGAATCGGAAGTTCCCATAATTCTTTGAGAGGCAATGTGATTTTAGTCAGCCAATGAGGAATCTTATGAAGTGTGGGCACATCCTGTAATGCTGCGGTCATCTTAACTAATGGCATGGCTGTGATTGGCTGCT
>JARQOD010000002.1:372962344-373015102 GCA_033576555.1 Oophaga sylvatica
GCAGGGACTGTTTGCGTTCACACAGGGGGGGAACGCTGACATTACAAAACCCCAGTAAAACACAGGAAAAAGTGTAGACTGTGAAACAGCACTTCCGAGAAACAACTGGGGTGTTGTAACCCGGGTGAGAAGAGAACATGGTGGGGCAGCAGGTTTTTTGCCTTCACCAGCGGGGAACCTACATTACGAACCCCTTTAACACGGAGCAGTGAACTGTGTCAGCCTTCCGAAAACAACTGGCGGTGTTGTAACCCGGGAAGGGAACGGGTGGGCAGCGATTTTTTGCGTTCACCAGCAGGGGAACCTGAATTAAAAAACCCAAGTAACAAGGAGCAAGTTAGACTGTGAACACACCCGAGAAACAACGGGCGGTTTTTGTCCCCAGGGATAAAAAAGAGAACATGGGGAGGGCAGGTTTTTTTGCCGTTCAACACGGGGAACCTGACATTATGAACCCCAGAACCGGAGCAAGTTTAACGTGCAACAGCACTTCCCAACAACTGGCGGTGTTGGCCCCCAGGGAAGGGGAGGTTGTTTAAATACTAGATCAAGTATTTTCTTGTTACGTGAATTAAAAATGTCTATACTCCAAAAAAGAGAAATATAACCTTTATACCATAAGTGATGATTTTATTTAAAAAATATGAAATTAATAATTGACAACTTAAAACGCATACTTAAAAACGTTAAAAAAAAATGAAACCAAAAAAAAAATGGTTAAAAAATCTGCTTCGGTTTTAAATAAAAGCATAAAGTACATATCAAACCCTTAATGATGGTTAAAGTAACATATTACACCTTTTCATTTGCTGAATATATCACTAAAAAATTTTTAAAAATTTAAAAAATTTTCCATCATGAATACTGATAATAGCCCCAATCATTTATTTTAAAAAAAAAAACCTTTTTAAAAAGTGCATAGTGAAAAAAGCTTTTTATCCTGCTGTGGACTTGCAAATGAAACGGTTAGATAGGATAAAGAGGTCGCATAGCCACAGAGGGAATGGCGATGAATACTGTCCTCAATAAAGGTCGTTATACACTGCTTTTTTTTTTTTGTTTTAAAAAAAGGGTAGTTTTTGATGTTGGCCTTTGTTTGGACCACAGACGGCTCCTGCTGTGACGCGTTGGGTATTGGAGGCGTGCTTTAGACGCAGAATAACTTCAGGTGGTTTTCGTTCATCATGAAGCGAACCCCGACAACACAAAGGGTTGTCATGATGCTTTACTCAGTAAAAAGCATATGATGAAACATACAGCATGTGCCCATTACTCAAGCTACAAGAAAAAAAGGGTGAGGTGTAAACAGCTGTTTTGTTAAAGGACAGTATTATTGCATTGTACAGGGTTTCGCTTTCAGTCTATAAATAGATATCTTTTCCCCTTCTATCAGTTTTTTTTTTTTCCCCCCACTTTCAGGTTATATTTTGCTATTGTAAGCACATTTTCTTTTCCCCGGTAAAACATATTTTTTTAGCGATTATCATGTTTACATGAAGGACTTTTTTTTGGGTGTTAACTTTTAACAATTTTGTTTTTTTTTAAATGACAAAATAAGTAATGTTGAAGAGGGGTATTCCCCCATGATTGTTTGCACCAATTTTTGGGTCATCAGTCCCTTAAAAAAAATTTGGGTTTATATTTACTTTTATGCTTTTATTTCAAAGGCAAGAACACTGAAGTATAACCTTCGCACTGCAGAGTTTTCAAAGTTAAACCCCCCCTTATGCACTTCAACATTGCGTATTTGAGTCATCATGATGTGAGTTTGGGTTTGTTTAAACTATGGTGAAAAAGGTTGACCTTCAGTACTAAGATAAGTAGGCTTTTGTGTTTGCATTTGTTTTCGACATGTGCTACTGTAAAATATGTCACAATTATTTTGTTACCGATTTGTGAAGACAAAACTTTTTTTGGTTTGAAAGTTGACTTTTTTAAATGTTTTTCAGTTAGAAAACATGGTGTAGCCCTATCTATGTGTAGCACTAGCACTTTTAGATGTTTTGTTTTTTTTTAAAAATAGGGAGCTAGAGTAATTTTTTTTCCTTTTAAAACAGAGGGGAAAGCAGGCGTTATGAACCCACAAAAAAAATCAGCGATTGTTTTTCTGGGTTAAAACTTTGAGCAGCAACTGCGCTGTTGAAGCCCAGGGTAAGGGGGTGTAGGGAGGGCCTAGTATGAGGTTTAAAGTTGAAGTTTTTAGTTAGCAGCAGTAATTTTTGAAAACACACAGAGGGGAACAGCGGCGTTACTGAAACCCCAAAACACATCAGCGATTGTTTTATCTGTGCATCTAAACTTCTGAGCAGAAAAATGGCGCTGTTGAAGCCCGGGTCAAGGGGGGGTTTTTGGCAAAAAATTTGATTTTCCCCTTGTTGTGGCCATTGCAAATGTATGTCTTAAAACAAATAAATGAAGTTTTACTACGACAATAAAATGTAAATTTCAATAAAGAATAAAAAAATATTTTATTTGCAGTCCTCTGGGGTTTGTACTTTTTAATTTTTTTTTGCTAACTGAAAATATTTTTTAACAAATTTTCAAGCTTTCGAGACACTCAGGTGTTTCTTTTGGAAAGAGAAAAGCCAAAAATGAAGAATACAATTTTCCCCAAAAACAGGACACGGGAAATAGCTAGACAAGTGAGGGAGGGAAAATTTTGAGGGAGCCCGGCAACAAAAGGAAAACAAGGATAAATTATCAGCGCCACCAAAATCACAATAAAAAATTAATGAATTTACCTGTGGAAAAAGCTTTTGTATGCCCGGTCATAGCATCTGGTAGGGAATTGGTTTTAAAAATATAATTCAAATTGAGAAAGAACAAAGGTTTCAGAATATAAGCTCATCATGTTTTTTGACACTTTAGTGATGGAATGAATAGATCAAATGGTTTATGTCTTTTATATAATTAGGATCTGGTTTTGCCTTCCGGGGGTCATGAAAACCCAAAAAATACGCCAATGAGAGGGCAATCAACTTTCTACCCTTATCTAGGAACTGTTCCAATATTTATGTTCATCCCTGTGAGATAATGCAGTTCTATACCGTCACTTACTTGTCTTACCTATTGCACTTTCCCTGTGTCTGTTGTGTATAGAAATATGTGATGCTTAATTTTTTTAGTTAGTCTTTCCCTGATGAAGAGACGTGAGTAGCCTTGAAAGCTTGCAATTTGTTTTCCATCTTGTCATTTTATCCATTAAAAGGTATCAACCACTGCTGACTCTGAAGTTAAATATTTTTCTATCTACTGGCTAACACGGTCAAAGTTTACACTGTTTTCTAATTTCAAGAAGGAAAATAAGAAATTAAAAAATTATAAACGCATTATGCACATGCCAAAAATAATGGAACAACACAACACCCAAAAAATTTTTAAACAAAATATAGTGTTGTAAATTTAAGAATAAAAGTAAATGTTTTTTTTTTAATAATGCTTAAGGAACGCTATTTTTTTTTTTAAACCATAACATAGTGAAGACAATGGATTTTGTAATAGTAACTCATCATCATCATCGCAAATTTTATGTGACAGTCACAGACAATTCAATTTTTTAAGTTCAAAATCGTAACTTTTATAGCATGTATGACATGCCCAGCATGGACTCATCAATGGATTGATGACAAAATATGTACAATAAAAAATAACCATTTAAAAAAAAAAATTTAGGCATTGTTGTCACATTTAAGTGTGTGCCTGCAAGTGTTAGGTGAAAAAAGGCTACGGTAGCAAAGGTATTTCTATGTCTGTATCAGACAGTGGACAGCCTCTGTTGGGAATGCCGATGTTATACTGTACGTCAATAAAGTCTGCGGCTGAAATCATGCTTTTTTGCTTGTAGAGTTTGAAGAGGGTAAAAGAAAGTCTGGTTGCGCAAAGCTTTATCCGTCAACACTACCTTCCTACTGTCACGGTAGGGTAGGGTAGCGTGTGGCAATTAGTGACTATCAAATGTGAGGTTAGGCTGCGTTATTGCGCACTAGGGACGCAAAAAAAAAATACAGCAGTAATAATTTAATGTGTAATACTACCTATGACAAACCCAAAAATTACGTTCCCTTTTAACAATGTACAAGACTAACAAGCCTAATGGTTGACGCTGACTTAATTGAGATACAGTATTTTCATCAACATTGTCCATGGTAAACTATTTCACTGTGTTTCCTATATACCCGTATTAATTTTATCTCTTGTGGTTGTTTCAACAGGGACTTGCAGGTATAACTACCTATTGTCAGTATGCATGATGCCTTTTTTAGATGTAATAAAATTTTTTATTGGACATTATTACCTTTTTTCATGCTGGCCATTTCATATTTTGGTGTTTGAAGTTAAGTTGGCATCAGTATGTGTATTTTATAATGTCTGTCATAAATAAACCTCGTGATGATGATGTGAGGATTTAATGATTCGTACATCCATTGAGTGCATTATCTTACAGGTTTCAGATAAAGTTCCTTAAAAGCATTAATTCTAAGTCTGAAATGTACTTTATGCATTAATTTAAAAATGTGAGAGGGAGACTATGTTTTATTTTTTGTTACCATTTCTAATTGGACATGTGCAGTATGCGCTTTTGATGACAAATTATTATTTGTACATATTTGTCATAAAAATTTTCATTCTAGGCCTGCAAAACTTCACAATTTTCATGTTTTCAGCATAACAAGCAGGGTGACGGCTCTTCCCTATTTGGAGCATGTTGGTCATGTGTTTTTCTGTCCATGTGTCGGGAACAGGACACTTCTTGCCGTTGACACAGCAGGGGAACAGCTGGCGTTACTGAACCCCCCTAACATTGAGCTTGTGTTTTGTTCTGTGGACACGACACTTCTGTGCAGCAATGGCAGTGTTGGAGCCCCGGGAGTAGAGTTCAGGGGTAGAAAGATGAACATAACAGGAGACATGGATAACGTTGCGAACCAGTTTTTTAATCTGAAAAAGGACAGAGAAATTTGGCGAGACCATGCTTGTTCATTTTCAGAAAAGGAAGCCCGGGCTACATTATCGGAGGATAGTCGCATACGACGGTCTGTTAGTACACCACCTGCCCCTAAAGACGCGCTCCGATATTTCACTGGCAGCAGGGCAAGCCAGCACCTCCAATGCATACTGGCTAAGCTCTGGCCATGTATCCAGCTTTAGGCCCCAAATTGAATGGGGAAGAGCATCTGGGAGTACCTGAGAGGCAAAGCCAAGTAGTCTGTCACCAATCTGACGGATACGTTGCCTCCGCTGACTGGAGCCCTCTCGGATGGTGTAGACATTTGTGGCGCTGCCACAAAACTTTGCCACATTTTGAACTTACTGTCTTTCCCTGTGCAGAGGCAATGCGTGTTGCTCCCTTCTTGTTGCAGAGCTCTCTACACTGCCTCGCGCACAGAGCTGCTTTGTAAAGCAGTGGGCCGAGCAGTGCCTCGGCAGTAAGGTAGAACATTAGGGATTGCACAAGTGTGTCTTGGTACCCCCGCATTTTACGCTCCGGTTTCACGGTGTGATGAGGCTTTTGCGTTTTTCCCGGTAGCGAGGGGTCTAGGAGGGTGTACACCCAATAATCAGACGTCGTGAGAATGTGGGCGATGCGGCGGTCGTTTCTTAGGCACTGCAGCATGAAATCAACCATGTGCTGCAGACTCCCAACTGGCAAAGAAACGCTGTCCTCTGCAGAGGCGTTATCTCTGCCTGCTCTGCATCACCCCACCCTCGCTCACATACTGACAGAGCGTTGTGTACCTCCCTCTGGAGCAAATGTCTTCCTCCTCCATTGACTCCTCCTCCTCATCCTCCTCACAAAGTGAGCCCTGCCCGCCCTTTGTGAGGAACCACGTTGCGTGACTTTCCAGAAGGTGATGGAATTTGTGACTCCTCATCCCCCACCTCTTCCAAAACCTCATCCCTTATTGCTTGCAGTGTTTTTTTGAAGCAGGCAGATAAGGGGGACGTCAGGCTGACTAGTGCATCATTGCACTCGCCATCCGCGTTGACTCATCAAACGCAAGCAAAACGTGGCACATGTCCTTCATAGTGGCCCAACTCATTAATGGTGAATGTGGACGGCGCAAATTGCGTGTTGATGGGCCCCTGATGCAGCTGAACTCCATAACTGCTGGCTGCTGCTCACACAAACGCTCCAACATAGTAACGTTGAATTCCACCTGGTGGATACGTCACATATGATTCGTGTTCAGGAAGGCGCAATCTGCGTTGCAGAGCTGCAATGCGCGATCTGGCCATGCTGGAACGTCGCAAGTGAGCGCATCTAGGGGACCTTGTGCAGCAGTGCATCAAGATCCGGATAGTCCCTCAAAAAACTCTGCACGACCAAGTTGAGCACTGTGCCAGACATGGTATGTGAGTGAGTTTGCCAAGGCCCAGAGCTGCCACCAGTTTTCGGCCATTGTCACACACTACCAAGCCTGGCTGGAGATTCGCTGGCAAAAACCACACGTCGCTCCCCTGTTGATGGCATTCCAGACCTCTGCGCTGTGTGGCTTCGATTCCCCATGTAAATTAATTTCAGAACGGCCTGTTGCCGTTTGGCCAGGCTGTGCTCTATCGGTCGCATAGGTAAGCGTTCCCCGGGGCCCTGTGGAGGTTAACGTGACGGCTCCTGCAGCGATGATTCTGAGGAACTGGGTAGGAGGAGGAGTCAATGTGGACAGACTTAATTCCGGGATTTCCCTTTGGGGTTGGCAGAACACGAACAGCGCCACTCGCAAGATCTGTACCGGCTCCACAACATTCACCCAAGGGGCAGTGAGTGAAAAAATATCGTCCCTGGCCATGGGGGAATGGTCACACATCGGTGGTCAGGTGGACCTTGCTACTGAGGCGTTTTGTAGCGCATGTTTAATTTTTGCCTCAACATGCTTTTTCAGACCAGGGCGGCTTGCCTGCTGAAATAAAATCGGCTGGGCACCCTTGTATTGTGGGACTGCCAATGCCATTAATTTACGGAAAATGTCAGTCTCCCCCAGCCTGAATGACAGCATTTCAAGGGACAGGAGTTTTGCAATGCCAGCATTCAGAGCCTGTGCTCGTGGATGGTTTGCCCAGTTTTGGCCGTCTTTTATCCCATGCCTGTGCTACCCATGGCTGTTTTGTGGCCGGTGTGGGGAGGATGACAGGGAATTGCAGCTGTGGGTGGAATAACACTGTGTCTCTGGACAACAGTGACAGAGGTTCTTCCATGGGGGATCCTTTGAGGAAGCCTTTTCCCGCTGTGTGTGACTGGAGGAAGAGGCTCCAACAGAGCTGAAGATGTAGGTGCTGCTGTGGTTGGCTACTTTTCCAGTGTGTTTTGTAACTCAACAAAGTGCTTTGACCGCACATGTTTCCACATATTTGTTGTTTTAAGGTTACTGACACTTTTCCTCTTTTAATTTTTTGATTACACAGCTTGCATTTTACATAGCAAATATCATCTGCAATGTATCAAAAAGGACCACGCAGGGCAAGTCCCGGGAGCGCCGGTTTGGCTGTTGTAAGAGAACTGCTCGAACGGGTGCCAAATGGAGGCTAACAGGCAAGCGAGTCTGCAGCCTACCTCCCTACTGTTTGGACCGTTGGGCAATTCTTCCCCAGAGCTGCTCCACCACTTCCTGTTCTCACGCCATGTTGGGTCTTGGACCTCATCATTCCACCCTAACCTCTTCCATCACCTGCTGTTGTTGGGTGGTCTGGCCAGCACAATGCTCAACAGAAACTGGCATGAGTTCATCATCATCAGATGCGTTTGCGGTGTGCTGACCATCGGCACTGGCTCACCCGCCTCTTCAGATTCAGAGAGACACAGCTGTTGCGCATACTGCATTTCTGCCTCTTCTTCACATTCCAGAATGCTGCTTGGCTGGGCCCTGTTTCCAAGCCAACAGATTCTGAGAAAAGAAGCGAGATCAGCTGGCTCCTGTTTCAGAGCTTCTGACTGCTGGGCAATTTGGCAGGCGGTGAAGAGATGATGGTTGTTCAAACAGTGCTGTTTGGTCCTGAGAGGAGGTGGAAGGTATTGAAGTCGGATGATTGGCTGCCATCCAACAACAAACGGCTTCAATTTGTTCTTAACGCAGCAGGGGGGTACGCTGAGCTCCTACAAAAATGCGCATTTAAAGGAACGCTCACGGGGAAAAACTGGTGGATGCTGTGTCACTGGGTGCGGCAGCAGCACAGAATCCCCACGTCCTCTCCTGCTGCAAACCACGGCCTCGAACCGCCACTCTTTCTCCCCGACTTCTTCATCTTGGTAGATTGTAAAGAAAGTCAGAAAGTTAAGGCCTAAGTGTGGTTATTCCTCACAGACTACAGTGAACCCTGCAGACAACTGTTCAGTATCTGTGAAAGGCCCCTTTGTGTACTTCTATAGTGTTTGCAACAATGTATTGTATACGGATGGAAGCGCGTCACACTAATAGATTAGATTTTTTCCACTAAAATGGAGCAGCACCAATTAGAGAAAAATGTGAAGGATGTGGCAGTGACACACGCTCAGCAGACTACAACGGCAGTGGTTGAAGTACAAACTGGAGCGTAATCTGCACTCACAAATGAAAAAGCTCACAGACTACAGTGAAACACTGAAAACAACTATTCACTATCTGTGAAAAGCTCCTTTGTGTACTTCTATAGTGTTTGCAACCAATGTATTGTATACGGATGGAAGCGCGTCACACTAATAGATTAGATTTTTTTCCACTAAAATGGAGCAGCACCAATTAGAGAAAAATGTGAAGGATGAGGCAGTGACACACGCTCAGCAGACTACAACCGGCAGTGGTTGAAGTACAAACTGGAGCGTAATCTGCACTCACAAAATGAAAAGCTCACAGACTACAGTGAACACTGAAACACAACTTTCACTATCTGTGAAAAGCTCCTTTGTGTACTTCTATAGTGTTTGCAACCAATGTATTGTATACGGATGGAAGCGCGTCACACTAATAGATTAGATTTTTTTCCACTAAATGGAGCAGCACCAATTAGAGAAAAATGTGAAGGATGAGGCAGTGACACACGCTCAGCAGACTACAACCGGCAGTGGTTGAAGTACAAACTGGAGCGTAATCTGCACTCACAAAATGAAAAGCTCACAGACTACAGTGAACACTGAACACAACTATTCATATCTGTGAAAAGCTCCTTTGTGTACTTCTTTAGTGTTTGCAACCAATGTATTGTATACGGATGGAAGCGCGTCACACTAATAGATTAGATTTTTTTCACTAAATGGAGCAGCACCAATTAGAGAAAAATGTGAAGGATGAGGCAGTGACACACGCTCAGCAGACTACAACCGGCAGTGGTTGAAGTACAAACTGGAGCGTAATCTGCACTCACAAATTGAAAAGCTCACAGACTACAGTGAACACTGAAACACAACTATTCATATCTGTGAAAAGCTCCTTTGTGTACTTCTTAGTGTTTGCAACCAATGTATTGTATACGGATGGAAGCGCGTCACATTAATAGATTAGATTTTTTTCCACTAAAATGGGCAGCCCAATTAGAGAAAAATGTGAAGGATGAGGCAGTGACACACGCTCAGCAGACTACAACGGCAGTGGTTGAAGTACAAATGGAGCGTAATCTGCACTCACAAAATGAAAAGCTCACAGACTACAGTGACACTGAAAACACAATATTCACTATCTGTGAAAGCTCCTTTGTGTAACTTCTATAGTGTTTGCAACCAATGTATTGTATACGGATGGAAGCGCGTCACACTAATAGTATTAGATTTTTTTCCACTAAAATGGAGCAGCACCAATTAGAGAAAAATGTGAAGGATGAGGCAGTGGACACACGCTCGCAGACTACAACCAGCAGTGGTTGAAGAACTAACTGGAGCGTGTTTCTGCACTCAAAAAATCAAAACCTCACAGACTGCAGTGAACACTGAAACACAACTATTCACTATTGTGAAAAGCTCCTTTGTGTACTTCTATAGTGTTTGCAACCAATGTATTGTATACGGATGGAAGCACGTCACATAATAGATTTGATTTTTTTCTTATAATGGTGCTGCACCAATTCCACTAAATAAAATAAAAAAAAAGAGTCAGTGACACGTGCAGATGCTACAAACAGCGGGTGGATGCAGAGAACTGCAGCGTCACCTGCACTGTCACACACACACCTTGCACAGAGCTGTTAAAACAACACTGGCAAAATGAAGCTTTACACAGCGGTTGGTAAACTAGCCTGCCTCAAGCACAGTAGTACACAAAATCGCAATATCTAACTGTCCTCAGAGTGAGCAGAGTAGCGTTCTGTCCCTTACTGAGTTCACAGCACGTGACGCTAAAATGGCGGCGGCGCCTTTTATAGTGCATTCTGACATCATTTCAGCGCCAATCACAGCCATGCCATTAGTTAAGATGACCGCAGCATTACAGGATGTGCCCACACTTCGTAGGATTCCTCATTGGCTGACTAAATCACTTTGCCTCTCAAAGAATTATGGGAACTTCCGATTCCGGTATACGATATGGAAAAAGTATCGGAATTAAGTATCGGAATTCCGATAACGCGAATATCGGCCGATACCCGATACTTGCGGTATCGGAATGCTCAACACTAGTGGCAATTTCCTTGGGCAGAAGTGGGTCTTCCAAATGGACAATGACCCGAAGCATACGCCAAAATGGTAACAAAATGGCTTAAGCATAACAAAGTCAATGTTTTGGAGTGGCCATCAAACCCTGATCCTTTTGAAATTTATGGGCAAAGCTGTAAAGGCCGATGCGAGTAAAGCGACTACAAACCTGGATCAGTTACACCAGTTTTGTCGGAGGAATGGGCCCAAATTCAATCACTATTGGAGAAGCATGTGGAAGGATTTCCAAATGTTTGACCCAAGTCATTCAGTGTAAGGGCAATGGTACCAAATACTAATGAAATGTATTTTAATTTTGTGTTTGCAGTAAGTAATAAAATGCCATAAACTTTTCTCTCTCTTCTTAGTCTGGCATTTGGCAAATATTAATAATTATAGTAATCCTAACTGACCTAAAATGGGAAGATTTATTCTGATTTCATGTCAAATGTTGAGAAAACATGCATATGTGTCTTTTTATATAGTGTATGTAAACTTCTGTTTCAACTGTACATCTGCATATTGCAGCCATACTAACTGGAGGATTGGTTATCATTACCAGTTGTAGAAACAGTTGTGGGTTTCTGAAGTCTGACCAGCAAAAAACATTGCTGATTGCTGGGAAATCTTCCATTAAAATAAGTATTTGCCTTTAAGGCAACCTCATTAAGGTTTCAGTGGAGTTATAGCATAAAATCCAAAGATGGAAGAAAAGATCCTAATAGATCATTGAGGAGACATGAGAGTCAGTGGGGGTGCTCTTGTTCACTGGCCTAGCTGTCTTTAGAAAGACCACACAGGCAAGGGCTCATCCAAATGAGCACCCATACTCCTTCCCCGTGGGCAGAATACTATAAGACAAAACAGGGTAAGGGTAACACACTAAGGTAATACTTTATTGGATCATCAACAGTCAACAACATTTTTAGTACAGTTCCATCAAATACAAGAGGGTGCAAATGACAGTCTTGTGGCACCCAGGAGTTTGGTTGCCACAGTTGCCCTTGCCTTCCTACAGGGGAGGGTGATGTCATGCCTGAAAGGAAAGAGGGATCCCTTAGCAGGTAACACAGCATACAACACCCTTTCTGACTCCAGACCAGAAGGGGGAGCTCAAACACCTGATTTGAGGGGAGCTTCTCTGGAATATTTCTGGCTGGGGAGGGGTTGGTGAGTCTAACTGAGGGAACGAGAGAGGGAGACATGGAGGAGACAAGCTGGGGGAAAATTGCCATAGCAGGCTCACCCCCAGGTCTGAGCGCCAGAAACCGGACCCCTGGAGTCCGAGGCTGAGAGGGTGAAGAAAAGTCCCAGCAGCAGAATCCAGAGTGCAGAGGACGGAGGTTCTCTGTCCCAATTAGCTCTTCCACAAGCAGCGCACATGTGAGCGGAGACTCCATAAGTGAGTGATTCCTGAAAAGGTTACAGCTGCATGTAATGAGAGTGAAGTTCAACTTAAATGAGAGAGAGAATCAGAGGACTTGGACGAGAGCTTATAGCAGCCAATGCCTCACAGAACAGCACTAGAAAGGAGACCTCACATCCCACCTGTAATAAGGGGATGCTGACCTGCTTTCAGGCTGACCTATCCACTACGACCTGTATTCAATGCCCTGGATGCTTTGCCTGCAAAACTGTAAGTAAAGCTTTGGAAACTGCAACTCACTGACTGTTTCTCAGTTTCTTCCTGCGTCACCCATTGCACTCAGCTACATCTCCAAGCACCATTACTACCTATCACTACATTTATCTGCCCTGGGATCCCATAGTCTCACCTTTGGGAGACTGTACCAACTCTGCTGCATCTCACCATCTATCCCAGAGGATCTGCACCGCATGCGCTGGTTACCATTGACCAGATACCACAGTTGGCATCACGAATACCTACACTACAATGTCTAACATCCCCTGTAAATAATCCCCCTTTCATTGGACGCCCAAGGCCACGGACCGGGTCATTGCCACAGTGACACATTCTCTCAATACACCGGCCTGGTACGAGTATCCCACTGCCCAGGCGGGTGATCCAGTCTCACCTTTCCGTTGGTCGCCAGGGAGTAGAACCTTTGTGACTTCGGGGCATTCAGAACCAACTACCCCAATCAGTAGTACCCTGATTTTGGCAGGCACACACAGAGAGGAGGTAGGTGCAAGCTTAGGAAGCTGAACGTGTACAGTGAGGTATTTGGCCAGATGACCTGATTGTCTCATCCTGGGTTCCCCAAGCATCTTCATAGGTTCAGTGATAGGCAGCAGAGCGGATGTGTATTCCATCAGTTGGAGCCGTGGTCCCTTGGATGATGTCCTGTAAAGTCTTCCTGCAGAGAGAGACAGTCCCTTTCAAACCACAGCTCTCATACAGGACATTCTCCCACAGGATTGGGGGAAGGTGGAGGAAGTTAATCCCTCATTGTTGATTAACTTGCCTATTTATCCTCCAAGGTGTGTAGACTAGTAAACCGCAGAAGGCGATACAATATTTAATCAGCAGGCATTCCACGATTAACATACAAGAGTTAACATACAGACTCATATGAAACAATGACTCATGTCTAGTGTTGAGCATTCCGATACCGCAAGTATCGGGTATCGGCCGATATTCGCTGTATCGGAATTCCGATAACTTGTTCCGATATTTTTTCAATATCGTATACCGGAATCGGAAGTTCCATAATTCTTTGAGAGGAATGTGATTTTAGTCAGCCAATGAGGAATCTTATGAAGTGTGGGCACATCCTGTTAATGCTGCGGTCATCTTAACTAATGGCATGGCTGTGATTGGCTGCTGAAATGATGTCAGAATGCACTATAAAAAGGGGCCGCCGCCATTTAGCGTCACTGTGCTGTGAACTCAGTTAGGGACAGAAGCTGCTCGCTGACTCTGAGGGACAGTTAGAGATTGCGATTTTGTTTTACTTTGCTTTAGGCAGGCTAGTTTACCAACGCTGTGTAAAGCTTCCTTTTGCCTTGCAGTGTTGTTTTAACAGCTCTGTGCAAGGTTTTGTGTGTGAGGGGTGAGGTGACGCTGCAGTTTGCTCTGCATCCAACGCTGTTGTAGGATCTGCACGTGTCACTACAGACTCTTTTTTTTTTTCTTTAGTGTAATTCTAGCTGCTCCATTCAATAGAAATTATAGTGTGACGCGCTTCCTCCGTTTACAATACATTGGTTGCAAACACTTAGAAGTACAGAAAGGAGCTTTTCACAGATAGTGAATAGTTGTGTTTCAGTGTTCACTGCAGTCTGTGAGGTTTTGATTTTTTGAGTGCAGATCACGCTCCAGTTAGTTCTTCAACCATGTGGTTGTAGTCTGCTGAGCGTGTGTCACTGCCTCATCCTTCACATTTTTCTCTAATTGGTGCTGCTCCATTATATTTGAAAAAAATCTAATCTATTAGTGTGACGCGCTTCCATCCGTATACAATACATTGGATGCAAACACTATAGAAGTACAGAAAGGGCTTTTCACAGATAGTGAATAGTTGTGTTTCAGTGTTCACTGCAGTCTGTGAGGTTTTGATTTTTTGAGTGCAGATCACGCTCCAGTTAGTTCTTCAACCACTGCTGGTTGTAGTCTGCTGAGCGTGTGTCACTGCCTCATCCTTACATTTTTCTCTAATTGGTGCTGCTCCATTATATTTGAAAAAATCTAATTATTAGTGTGACGCGCTTCCATCCGTATTAACAATACATTGGTTGCAAACACTATAGAAGTACAGAAAGGTGCTTTTCACAGATAGTGAATAGTTGTGTTTCGTGTTCACTGCAGTCTGTGAGGTTTTGATTTTTTGAGTGCAGATCACGCTCCAGTTAGTTCTTCAACCACTGCTGGTTGTAGTCTGCTGAGCGTGTGTCACTGCCTCATCCTTCACATTTTTCTCTAATTGGTGCTGCTCCATTATATTTGAAAAAAATCTAATCTATTAGTGTGACGCGCTTCCATCCGTATACAATACATTTGGTTGCAAACACTATAGAAGTTCACAAAGGAGCCTTTCACAGATAGTGAACAGTTGTGTTTCAGTGTTCACTGCAGTCTGTGAGGTTTTGATTTTTTGAGTGCAGATCACGCTCAGTTAGTTCTTCAACCACTGCCTGGTTGTAGTCTGCTGAGCGTTTGTCACTGCTCATCCTTCACATTTTTCTCTAATTGGTGCTGCTCCATTATATTTGAAAAAAATCTAATCTATTAGTGTGACGCGCTTCCATCCGTATACAATACATTGGTTGCAAACACTATAGAAGTACACAAAGGGGCCTTTCACAGCTATGAACAGTTGTCTGCAGTGTTCACTGCAGTCTCTGAGGAATAACCACACTTAGGCCTTATTAACTTTTCTGACTTTCTTTATCAATCTACCAAGATGAAGAAGGCAGGGAGTAAGGCACGTGGTCGTGGCCGTGGAGTTTCAGCAGGGAGAGGACGTGGGGATTCTGTGGCTGCTGCCGCACCCAGTGACACAGCATCCACCAGTTTTTTCCCCGTGAGCGTTCCTTTATGCGCACTTTTGTAGGAGCTCAGCGTACCCCCTGCTGCGGGAAGAACAAATTGAAAAGCCGTTGTTGGTTGGATGGCAGCCAATGCATCGACTTCAATTGCTTCCACCTCCTCTCAGGCCACAGCACTGTTGAACAACCATCTGTCTCTTCACCGCCTGCCAAATTGCCCAGGCAGTCAGAGAGTTATGAACTGGAGCCAGCTGAGTCTCTGCTTCTGTTCTCAGAATCTGTTGGCTTGCAAACAGGGGCCAGCCAAGCAGCATTCTGGAATGTGAAGAAGAGGCGTATGCAGTGATGCGCAACAGCTGTGTCTTCTGAATGTGAAGGGCGGTGTGAGCCAGTGCCGATGGTCAGCACACCGCAGAACGCATCTGATGATGATGAGACTCAGTTGCCAGTTTCTGTTGGCATGGTGCTGGCCAGACCACCCAACAGCAGCAGGTGTTGGAAGAGGGTGTGGAGATGATGAGGTCCAAGACCCAACATGGCGTGAGGAACAGGAAGGTGGTGGTAGCAGCTCTGAGGAAGAGATTGCCCCAACGGTCAAACAGTAGGGAGAAGGTAGGCTGCAGACTCGGTTGCCTGTAGCCTCCAGTTTGGCACCCGTTTGTAGCAGTTCTCTTCCAACAGCCAAAACGGGCGCTCCCAGGACTTGCACTGCGTGGTCCTTTTTTGACACACTTGCAGATGATATTTGTTTATGTCAAATGCAAGCTGTGTAATCAAAAAGTAAAAAGAGGTAAAAATGTCAGTAACCTTAATACCACAAATATGTGGAAACATGTGCGGTCAAAGCACGTGGTTGAGCTCCAAAAGACACACTGGAGTTGTAGGCCAACCTACAGCGCACCTACATCTTCAGCTCGTGTTGGAGCCTCTTCCCTCCAGCTAAACACACAGCTGGTTCGGCTTCCTCACAGGATCGCCATGGAAGAACCTCTGTCACTGTTGTCCAGAGACCCAGTGTTATTCCACCACAGCTGCAATTTTCCCTGTCATCCTCACACTCCCAGGCCACAAAACAGCCATCGGTTAGCACATTGCATGGGATAAAAGACGGCCATACTCGCAAACCATCCACGAGCACAGGCTCTGAATGCTGGCATTGCAAAACTCCTTGTCCCTTGAAATGCTGTCATTCAGGCTGGTGGAGACTGACAGTTTCCGTAACTTAATGGCATTGGCAGTCCCACAATTACAATGTGCCCAGCCGATTTTATTTCAGCAGGCAAGCGTCCCTGCTCTGCAAAAGCATGTTGAGGGAAAAAATTAAACATGCGTTTACTAAACGCCGGGTCAGTAGCAAGGTCTACCTGACCACCGATGCGTGGACCAGTACCCATGGCCAGGGACGTTTACCTTTCCCTCACTGCCCATTGGGTCAATGTGTGGAGCCGGGTACAGATCTTGCGAGTGGCGCTGTACGTGTTCTGCCAAACTCCAAGGATTGCAGGAATCAAGTCTTGTCCACATTGACTCCTCCTCCTACTCCAGTTCCTCAGAATCATCGCTGCAGGAGCCGTCACGGTCTACCTCCACAGGGAAACCCGTGAACGCTTACCTGATGCGACCGATAGAGCACTGCCGTGGCCAAACGTCAACAGGCCGTCCTGAAATTAATTTCCATGGGGAATCGAAGCCAACACAGCGCAGGAGCTCTGGAATGCCATCAAGCAGGAGAGCGACGTGTGGTTTTTGCCAGCGAATCTCCAGCCAGGCTTGGTAGTGTGTGACAATGGCGAAATCTGGTGGCAGCTCTGGGCCTTGGCAACCTCACTCCATACCATGTCTGGCACATGTGCTCAACTTGGTCGTGCAGAGTTTTTTGAGGGGACTATCCGGATCTTGATGAAACTGCTGCACAAGGTCCCGCCTAGAGGCGCTCACTTGCGACGTTCCAGCATGGCCAGATCGCGCATTGCAGCTCTGCAACGCAGATTTCGCCTTCTGAACATCGCATCATATGTGACGTACCCACCAGGTGGAATTCCCAGTTACATGTTGGAGCAGGTTGTGTGAGCAGCAGCCAGCAGTAATGGAGTATCAGCTGCTTCAGGCGCAATCAACTCGCAATTTGCGCAGTTCACACTTCACCACTACTGAGTGGTCCTCTATGAAGGACATCTGCCACGTTTTGCGTTCGTTTGATGAGTCAACGCGGATGGCGAGTGCAGATGATGCACTAGTCAGCCGGGCTGTCCCCCTTATCTGCCTGCTTCAAAAACACTGCAAGCACTAAAGGATGAGGTTTTGGAAGAGGTGGAGGATGAGGAAACACAAATTCCATCACCTTTTGGACAGTCAGCGCAACGTGGTTCCTCCAAAGGGCTTTGCAGGGCTCACTTTGTGAGGAGGATGAGGAGGAGTCAATGGAGGAGGAAAGACATCGCTCCAGAGGGAGGTACACAACCCCTTAGTCAGTATGTAGAGCGAGGGTGGGGTGATGCAGAGCAGGCAGAGATTACGCCTCTTGCAGGGGACAGCGTTTCTTGGCCAGTTGGGAGTCTGCAGACATGGTTGTTTCATGCTGCAGTGACCTGAGAAACGACCGCCGCATCGCCACCCTTCTCACCACGTCTGATATTGGGTGTACACCCTCCTAGGGCCCTCGCTACCGGGACAACTTACAAAGCCTCAAAAACACCGTTGAACCGGGAGCGTAAAATGCGGGAGTTACCAAGACACACTGGTGCAATCCATTTAAAGTTCTCCATTCCAGCCGAGAGCACTGCTGCCTGCTGTACTGCTTTACAAAGCACTCTGTGCGTCGAGGCGTGGAGACAGCTCTGCAACAAGAGGGAGCACAAGCAGCGCCTTTTCAAAAGGCAAGACCAGTTTTGTTCCAAATGTGGCGAAGTTTTGTGGCAGCGCCACAAATGTCTACACCATCCGAGACGGCTCCAGTCAGCAGGAGGCAACGTTTCCGTAAGATGGTGACAGACTACATGTCTTTCCCTCTCAGTGTACTCCCAGATGGCTCTTCCCCATTCAAGTTTTGGGTCTCTAAGCTGGGATACATGGCCAGAGCTTAGCCAGTATGCATTGGAGGTGCGGCTTGCCAGCTGCCAGTGTATTTTTCGGAGCGCGTCTTTAGTGCTGCAGGTGGTGTACTAACAGACCGTCGCATGCGACTACCTCCGATAATGTAGACCAGCTTACTTTTCTGAAAATGAACAAGGCATGGATCTCGCCAGAATTTGTCTGTCCGTTTTCAGATTAAATAAACTGGTTCGCAAAGTTATCCATGTCTCCTGTTCCCTACACATTTCACAGAAAACCCATGTCGAACATGCTCCAAATAGGGAAGAGCCGTCACCCTGATTGTTATGCTTAAAACATGAAATTGTGAAGTTTTCCAGGCTAGAATTTATAAATTTTTATGACAAATATGGACAAATAATAATTTGTCATCACAGGCATTTTCTGCACATGTCTATTAGAAATGGTAACCAAAAACTAAAACATAGTGTTCACTTTTTGAAATTAATGCATAAAAGTACATTTCATACTTAGCAATTAATGCTTTTTAAGGAACTTTATCTGTACCTGTAAGATAATTGCAGTCAATGGATGTACGAATCATAAAATCCTCATCATCATCATTTACGAGTTTTATTTATGACAGGACATTATAAAATACACATACTGATGCCAACTGTAACTTCACACACCATATATGAAATGGCCAGCATATAAACTGGTAATAATGTGAAATAATAAAATTATTACATCTAGAAAGTGCTTCATGCATACTGACAATAGGTAGTTATACCTGCAAGTGCTGTTGAAACAAGCACAACAGATATAAATTAATAATGGTATATAGGTATCACAGTGCATAGTTACTCATGGACAATGTCGATGTAATACTGTACCTCAATTAAGTCAGCGTCAACCATTATGGTTGTTAGTCTTGTAGATTGTTAAAGAGGGACGTTCTTTTTTTGTTGGTCATAGGTGGAGTATTAGACAGTAAATGATTACTGCTGTCGTTATTTTTGGCGTCCATAGGGCGCAATAACGCTGCGAAAACGTCACATTTTTATAGAGATCTAATTGACACACGCTACCCTACCTACGCGTGACAGTAGGAAGGTAGTGTTGACGGATAAAGCCTTGCGCAACCAGACATGCTTTTACCCTCTTCAACACTGTACAAGCAAAAAATGCATGATTGCAGCCGCAGACTTTATTGACGTACAGTATAACATCGCCATTACCCATCAGAGGCTGTCCACTGTCTGATACAGACATAGAAATACACCTTTTCTATCCGTAGCCTTTGTTTAAACCTACACTTGCAGGCACACACTTAAATTGTGACAATGCATTATGTTTTTTAAATGGTTATTTTTTTATCGTACATTATTGTGTCATCACATTGATGAGTCCATGCTGGACATGTCATACATGCTGTACAAAGTAACGATTTTATTAACTTAAATAATTGAAATGTCTGTGACTGTCACATCTAAATTGCAATTATGATGATGATGAGTGACTATTACAAAATCCATTGTCTTCACTATGTTATGGTTTAACATAGCGTTCCTTAAGCATTATTCATAAATACAAAAATTGACTTTTATTCTTAAATTTACAACAATATTTTTGTACCCAATTTTTTTGGGTGGTGTGTTGTTCCATTTCTTGTTGGCATATGCATATATGCGTTTATATTTGCAGTGTCTTTATTTTTATTCTTGAAGTTACGAAACATGTGTATCTTCGTACCGTGTTAGCCAGTAGATAGAAAAATATTTAGACTTGAGAGTCCGCAGTGGTTGTTACCTTTTAATGGATAACTGAAAAGATGGTAACAAATTGCAAGCTTTCGAGGCTACTCACGTCTCTTCATCAGGCAAAGACTAAAACCAAAAATGAAGCATCACATATTTCTATACACATCAGGACACAGGAAAGTGAAATAGGTAAGACAAGTAAGTGACGTGTAGCAGAACTCTCATTATCACAGAGGGATGAACATAAATATTGTAACAGTTCCTACATAAGGATAGAAAGTTTTATTGCCCTCTGATTGGGTCTGGTTTGTGTTTTCATGCCCCTGGAAGGGCAGAGACGCAGATTCCTTAATTGATATAGAATGACATAAATCCGTGTGATCTATTCATTCCATCACTAACAGTGTCAAGGTCATGATGAGCTTATATTCTGAAACCTTTGTATCTTTTCATATTTGAAGTTATATTTTAATACCAGTAATTCCATATCCATCATGCTATGACCGGGCATACAAAATTGTTTTGCCACAGGTAAATCTATTATTTTTTCTCTTATTGTGTGGCGCTGATAATTCATCCTTGTTCTCATTTTTTGGCCGGTCTCCCCTCACTTGTCCCTCCCTCACTTGTCTTACCTATTCCTGTGTCCTGTTGTGTGTAGAAATATGTGATTCTTCATTTTTGTTTTAGTCTTAGCCTGATGAAGAGACCTGAGTAGTCTCGAAAGCTTGGAATTTATTACCATATTTTCAGTTAGCCATTAACGGTATCAACCACAGAGGACTCTCAAGTATAAATATTTTTCTATTCTTGGAATTGAAATTCATCATTTTATTGTCCTAGTAAAATTCATTTATTCTTGTTTGAAGTACATACATTTGCAATGGCCACGTAACAAGGCAATAACTCAATATTTTATGCCTACACCCTCCTTGACCCTGGGCTTCAACACCGCCAGTTGCTGCTCAGAAGTGTTAGATGCACAGATGAAAACAATCGCTGATGTGTTTCTGGGGTTCAGTAACGCCTGCTGTTCCCCTGCTGTGTGTCCGGCAAAAATTACTGCTAGCTAACCTAATCATGGTGAAAAAAACATGACATGTCAAAGTGTCTAGTGCTACACATAGATATGAGGCTACACCCTGATTTCTAAGCTGTAAACATTTGAAACGTCAACTTTAAAACCATAAAATGATTAGTCTTTGTCACAAATCTGTTACAAAATAATTGTGACATATTATTACAGATATGCACATGTCGAAAACAAATGCAAACACAAAAGCCTACTTAATGCTATAGGATACTGATGGTCAACCTTGTCACTCCATAGCTTAGACAAATCCAACTCACATCATGACTCAAATTTGCAATGTTGGAAGTGCATAATGTGGGTTGAACTTTGACAACTGCTGCAGTGCGAAGGTTATACTTCAGTGTTCTTGCCTTTTAAATAAAAGCATACAAGTAAATATAATAATCCAATGTTGATTAAGGGACGTGATGTACACCTGTAATATTGTGCAAACAATGCATGTAGGAATAGTCCTCTTCAACATTACTTATATTTGTGTCATTTTAAAATAATACATATTTAATTAGAAAGTTAACAGCCCATATCATAAAGGTCCTTCATGTAAACATGATAATCGCTAACAAAAATCATGCATTACCTTGGTAAAGTCAATAGTGCATAGTCACAATAGCAAAATATATACCTGTAAGTGGTGCTGAAAGAACGACAACTGATAGAATAGGTGAATGATATCTATTTATCAGACTGAATAGCGACACCTGTACAATGTCGATATAATACTGTACCTTAACAAAACAGCTGTGTCACACCTCACACTCGTTTTTCTTGTAACTTGTTATGTAATAGGGCACATGCGTGTATGTTTCATCATAGGTGCATGTTTACTGAGTAAAGCAGTCATGACAACGCCTTTGTGTTGTCGGTACGCTTGCGATGATGAACGATGCGCACCGTGAATGTTAGTCTGCGTCATAAGACGTACAGACGCTCCAATACCCAACGCGTCACAGCAGGAAGCCAGTCTGTGCGTCCAAACAAAGGCGTAACCATACATTCACGTAACCTTTTATAAAGCTATATAAAAAAAAGGATGTAGTAGTAACGTACACTTTATTGAGGTACAGTATTACATCGCCATTCACCATCTGTGGCTATGCAGTGTCATCTATATATACCTTATCTATCCGTTGTCATGCTTGCAAGTCCACAGTCAGGCATAAATATCTATTTTCACTCTGCACTATGCACTTTTTAAATTTTTTGTTTGTTAATATTAATGATTGGCACATATTATCAGTATTACATGATGGAAATTTTAGATATTTTTAAAAATTTTTTAGTGAGATTATTCACCAAATGTAAAGTTTTATGAATGTCAAAGATAACTTGTAATGCTGATTATGTTTTTAAGTCAGCCATTCATTGTCTACACAATAAAAATGGTGTACATACTGTTACTTAGCCATCATTAATGGATTCTGATATGTACTTATATGCTTTTATTTTAAACCGTATAGCAGATTATTTAACCTATTTTAATTGTGGTTTGCATTGCTTTTCAACATGTTAATGTATGCGTTAATGTTTGTAAATTATTAATTTACATATATTTTTTTAAGTTAAATCATCATCTTATGGTACTAAAGTTTATATTTCTCTTGTTTGGCGTATAGACATTTTTAATTGACATGTAACAAGGAAAATACTTGATATAGTATTTAAACATCCTCCTTGACCCTGGGCTCCATCACCGCCAGTTGTTGCTCGGAAGTGCTGTTAGCACAGTCTAACTTGCTCCTGTGTTACTGGGGTTCAGTAATGTCAGCTGTTCCCTGCTGTGTGTACGGCAAAAAGTCCTGCTGCCTCCACCATGTTCTCTTCTCATCCCTGGGCTACAACACCGCCAGTTGTTTCTAGGAAGTGCTGTTAGCACAGTGAACACTTGCTCCTGTGTTACTGGGGTTCAGTAATGTCAGCTGTTCCCCTGCTGTGTGTACGGCAAAAAGTCCTGCTGCCTCCACCATGTTCTCTTCTCATCCCTGGGCTACAACACCGCCAGTTGTTTCTCGAAGTGCTGTTAGCACAGTGAACACTTGCTCCTGTGTTACTGGGGTTCAGTAATGTCAGCTGTTCCCTGCTGTGTGTACAGCAAAAAGTCCTGCTGCCTCCACCATGTTCTCTTCTCATCCCTGGGCTACAACACCGCCAGTTGTTGCTCGGAAGTGCTGTTAGCACAGTCTACACTTGCTCCTGTGTTACTGGGGTTCAGTAATGTCAGCTGTTCCCCTGCTGTGTGAACGGCAAAAAGTCCTGCTGCCTCCACCATGTTCTCTTCTCATCCCTGGGCTACAACACCACCAGTTGTTTCTCGGAAGTGCTGTTAGCACAGTCTACACTTGCTCCTGAGTTACTGGGGATCAGTAATGTCAGCTGTTCCCCTGCTGTGTAACGGCAAAAAGTCCTGTTGCCTCCACCATGTTCTCTTCTCATCCCTGGGCTACAACACCGCCAGTTGTTGCTCGGAAGTGCTGTTAGCACAGTGAACACTTGCTCCTGTGTTACTGGGGTTCAGTAATGTCAGCTGTTCCCCTGCTGTGTGTACGGCAAAAAGTCCTGCTGCCTCCACCATGTTCTCTTCTCATCCCTGGGCTACAACACCGCCAGTTGTTTCTCGGAAGTGCTGTTAGCACAGTGAACACTTGCTCCTGTGTTACTGGGTTCAGTAATGTCAGCTGTTCCCCTGCTGTGTGTATGGCAAAAAGTCCTGCTGCCTCCACCATGTTCTCTTCTCATCCCTGGGCTACAACACCGCCAGTTGTTTCTCGGAAGTGCTGTTAGCACAGTTAACACTTGCTCCTGTGTTACTGGGGTTCAGTAATGTCAGCTGTTCCCTGCTGTGTGAACGGCAAAAACGTCCTGCTGCCTCCACCATGTTCTCTTCTCATCCTGGGCTACAACACCACCAGTTGTTTCTCGGAAGTGCTGTTAGCACAGTCTACACTTGCTCCTGTGTTACTGGGGTTCAGTAATGTCAGCTGTTCCCCTGCTGTGTGAACGGCAAAAAGTCCTGCTGCCTCCACCATGTTCTCTTCTCATCCCTGGGCTACAACACCGCCAGTTGTTTCTCGGAAGTGCTGTTAGCACAGTCTACACTTGCTCCTGTGTTACTGGGGTGAAGTAATGTCAGCTGTTCCCCTGCTGTGTGAACGGCAAAAGTCCTGCTGCCTCCACCATGTTCTCTTCTCATCCCTGGGCTACAACACCGCCAGTTGTTGCTTGGAAGTGCTGTTAGCACAGTGAACACTTGCTCCTGTGTTACTGGGTTCAGTAATGTCAGCTGTTCCCCTGCTGTGTGAACGGCAAAAAGTCCTGCTGCCTCCACCATGTTCTCTTCTCATCCCTGGGCTACAACACCGCCAGTTGTTGCTCGGAAGTGCTGTTAGCACAGTGAACACTTGCTCCTGTGTTACTGGGGTTCAGTAATGTCAGCTGTTCCCCTGCTGTGTGTACGGCAAAAAGTCCTGCTGCCTCCACCATGTTCTCTTCTCATCCCTGGGCTACAACACCGCCAGTTGTTTCTCGGAAGTGCTGTTAGCACAGTGAACACTTGCTCCTGTGTTACTGGGTTCAGTAATGTCAGCTGTTCCCCTGCTGTGTGTACGGCAAAAAGTCCTGCTGCATCCACCATGTTCTCTTCTCATCCCTGGGCTACAACACCGCCAGTTGTTTCTCGGAAGTGCTGTTAGCACAGTGAACACTTGCTCCTGTGTTACTGGGGTTCAGTAATGTCAGCTGTTCCCCTGCTGTGTGTACGGCAAAAAGTCCTGCTGCCTCCACCATGTTCTCTTCTCATCCCTGGGCTACAACACCGCCAGTTGTTTCTCGGAAGTGCTGTTAGCACAGTCTACACTTGCTCCTGTGTTACTGGGGTTCAGTAATGTCAGCTGTTCCCCTGCTGTGTGTACGGCAAAAAGTCCTGCTGCCTCCACCATGTTCTCTTCTCATCCCTGGGCTACAACACCGCCAGTTGTTTCTCGGAAGTGCTGTTAGCACAGTGAACACTTGCTCCTGTGTTACTGGGGTTCAGTAATGTCAGCTGTTCCCCTGCTGTGTGAACGGCAAAAAGTCCTGCTGCCTCCACCATGTTCTCTTCTCATCCCTGGGCTACAACACCGCCAGTTGTTGCTCAGAAGTGCTGTTAGCACAGTGAACACTTGCTCCTGTGTTACTGGGGTTCAGTAATGTCAGCTGTTCCCCTGCTGTGTGTACGGCAAAAAGTCCTGCTGCCTCCACCATGTTCTCTTCTCATCCCTGGGCTACAACACCGCCAGTTGTTTCTCGGAAGTGCTGTTAGCACAGTGAACACTTGCTCCTGTGTTACTGGGGTTCAGTAATGTCAGCTGTTCCCCTGTGTGTGTACGGCAAAAAGTCCTGCTGCCTCCACCATGTTCTCTTCTCATCCCTGGGCTACAACACCGCCAGTTGTTTCTCGGAAGTGCTGTTAGCACAGTGAACACTTGCTCCTGTGTTACTGGGGTTCAGTAATGTCAGCTGTTCCCCTGCTGTGTGAACGGCAAAAAGTCCTGCTGCCTCCACCATGTTCTCTTCTCATCCCTGGGCTACAACACCACCAGTTGTTGCTCGGAAGTGCTGTTAGCACAGTGAACACTTGCTCCTTGTGTTACTGGGGTTCAGTAATGTCAGCTGTTCCCCTGCTGTGTGTACGGCAAAAAGTCCTGCTGCCTCCACCATGTTCTCTTCTCATCCCTGGGCTACAACACCGCCAGTTGTTTCTCGGAAGTGCTGTTAGCACAGTGAACACTTGCTCCTGTGTTACTGGGGTTCAGTAATGTCAGCTGTTCCCCTGCTGTGTGAACGGCAAAAAGTCCTGCTGCCTCCACCATGTTCTCTTCTCATCCCTGGGCTACAACACCGCCAGTTGTTTTCCGGAAGTGCTGTTAGCACAGTGAACACTTGCTCCTGTGTTACTGGGGTTCAGTAATGTCAGCTGTTCCCCTGCTGTGTGTACGGCAAAAAGTCCTGCTGCCTCCACCATGTTCTCTTCTCATCCCTGGGCTACAACACCGCCAGTTGTTTCTCGGAAGTGCTGTTAGCACAGTCTACACTTGCTCCTGTGTTACTGGGGTTCAGTAATGTCAGCTGTTCCCCTGCTGTGTGTACGGCAAAAAGTCCTGCTGCCTCCACCATGTTCTCTTCTCATCCCTGGGCTACAACACCACCAGTTGTTTCTCGGAAGTGCTGTTAGCACATCTACACTTGCTCCTGTGTTACTGGGGTTCAGTAATGTCAGCTGTTCCCCTGCTGTGTGAACGGCAAAAAGTCCTGCTGCCTCCACCATGTTCTCTTCTCATCCCTGGGCTACAACACCGCCAGTTGTTTCTCGGAAGTGCTGTTAGCACAGTCTACACTTGCTCCTGTGTTACTGGGGTTCAGTAATGTCAGCTGTTCCCCTGCTGTGTGAACGGCAAAAAGTCCTGCTGCCTCCACCATGTTCTCTTCTCATCCCTGGGCTACAACACCGCCAGTTGTTTCTTGGAAGTGCTGTTAGCACAGTGAACACTTGCTCCTGTGTTACTGGGGTTCAGTAATGTCAGTTGTTCCCCTGCTGTGTGTACAGCAAAAAGTCCTGCTGCCTCCACCATGTTCTCTTCTCATCCCTGGGCTCCAACTCCGCCAGTTGTTGCTCGGAAGTGTAATTGGCACGGGTACTCACTCCTGCCAAGACTGGTTACAGCACGCCATCTGTTTCCTGTCAGTGTAAACGTCACTTAGCCTCCAATAAGTTGTCCTGTCGTGTTGCGGTCGGGTTAGCCGACTATGGTGCTTGGAGTGTAGGTGCTTCCTATGTGTGCTGCGGGATATGCAAATAAAGGCTGTTTCCGTTGTGACAATAGGACAATCACCCACTGTAGTACTGTGGATTCGGTAACTGCGGCCGGCTCGCGGCCTGTCAACTTAAATTTCCATGGGTACCTTCTGCTACCCGTCCGGGTTCCAGTACCGTCAGCTGGTTCTCCGCAGTGCCTTTGGCCTAGGTGCCTCCATCTCGGTATCCGAGTTCCAGCAACGTCTGCTGGTCCTTGGTAGTGCTTTGGAGAACAGGTACCTCCTGCTTTGTAACCGTGTCCCATTAACGTCAGCTGGTCCTCGGTTGTGCCATTGGCTCTTTTCCTTCTGCTGCCCCTCCGGGTTCCAGCACAGTCAGCTGGTCCTCGTTACTTGCATTGGCTCTTGTACCTTCTGCTACCCGTCCGGGTTCCAGTACCGTCAGCTGGTTCTCCGCAGTGCCTTTGGCCTAGGTGCCTCCATCTCGGTATCCGAGTTCCAGCAACGTCTGCTGGTCCTTGGTAGTGCTTTGGAGCACAGGTACCTCCTGCTTAGTAACCGTGTCCCAGTAACGTCAGCTGGTCCTCGGTTGTGCCATTGGCTCTTTTCCTTCTGCTGCCCCTCCGGGTTCCAGCACAGTCAGCTGGTCCTCGTTACTTGCATTGGCTCTTGTACCTTCTGCTACCCGTCCGAGTTCCAGTACCGTCAGCTGGTTCTCCGCAGTGCCTTTGGCCTAGGTGCCTCCATCTCGGTATCCAGTTCCAGCAACGTCTGCTGGTCCTTGGTAGTGCTTTGGAGCACAGGTACCTCCTGCTTAGTAACCGTGTCCCAGTAACGTCAGCTGGTCCTCGGTTGTGCCATTGGCTCTTTTCCTTCTGCTGCCCCTCCGGGTTCCAGCACAGTCAGATGGTCCGCGTTACTTGCATTGGCTCTTGTACCTTCTGCTACCCGTCCGGGTTCCAGTACCGTCAACTGGTTCTCTGCAGTGCCTTTGGCCTAGGTGCCTCCATCTCGGTATCCGAGTTCCTGCAACGTCTGCTGGTCCTTGGTAGTGCTTTGGAGCACAGGTACCTCCTGCTTAGTAACCGTGTCCCAGTAACATCAGCTGGTACAAGGTTGTGCTACAAATACAAGATACAAAACAAGAGACACAAGAACAATAAGCAGAAGATCTAAAAGCAGAAGAACATGAAGTATAAGACCAAAATGAAGAGCAAAATATATGCTCTAAATTCTAAGCAGAAGAAGACTAAGCAGTGTATGGGGGTGAGTCCGTTCCTCCTCGTGGTGCCCCTGGAAAATGCCTGCTGCTGCTGCAGGCTAAACTGAACACGGACAAATACTGTTGTAATTTAAATCTTTTGTGACAGCAAGAACGGAAGAATGAAAAATTCATACTTTGACAGATTACAAGTACAGGATTCTCTGTCACAAATAAGAATATGATGAAGAAGATGAAGTACAATATGAATTAGAATAATAGTTTAATAAGAAGAATATGAGTAATGTTAAGAAAAAGATGAATAGCAAGAAGTTTAAGAAGAAGATAAAGAAGGTGAAGATGAAGAATAATTTGATGAAAAAGATGATGCTGCTGAAGATTATGAAGGAGAAAGTGTGTCAAAAGTTAAAAAGGTGAAGAGCATGGAAGTTGTGAAATATACATATTTGCCAAAATGGAAAAAACATGAACAACATTGTCAATTTCTTCGTCAATCCGAACATCTTTAAAAAAAAAAATATTTATGCTATTCCATTTGATTGGGTTAAACATCTATGCCTTTAATGTCTCCTCAACCTTCCCCAATACATTCTACATTACTCTTTGTTGTTTTCCTTCATGTACAATTAACCAACAAGGCAAGAATGGGTTTTTTTTAATTCCGATATTTTGTTCCCATAGACTTACATTGGACTTCCGGTATCGGTATCGGGTATCGCCGATATTTTTTGGGTATCGGCGATACAATTCCGATTCCGATACTTTTGGATATCGGAAAGTATCGCTCAACTCTACTCATGTCCCTTCACCTACTGAACAAAGGAACAATACGTCTGGCACAATTAAGAATTATTCACCCCCGCACCAGGTGCAGAGTGACACTGTGACATTACAATCATCATTTCCCCATATAATGTTATCAGTAGTACATGTCTTTTACACTGTGAGATGTACTGCCAAGAAAAATTACCTTAATCTATTAAGATTGACATGGTGCTCATAACACATACACACATATGTATATACACACATCTTATAGACACATAATTATATATACACAGTACATAAACATGTATACATACAAAGCACAGGATACATATATGTATACACACCATAAATACACACATAGACAACCCGTAGGGTAAAGGACCATGTACACATGGTTACATGATTGTGATGTCACCAAAGCTACTGCTGCACTTTTAACCAAAGAAACTACACTGATAAAGCAAAACTAGTATTATCAGTGCAGTGTCTTCTTGTTATTGTTGGGGGCTCTAATGCAGATAATTGCCCAGTTTCCCTTCCCCTAAAGCCAGCCCCACCAAAGATACACATCCAACTTAATCTGTCACTTTTTTGTTTATTCAGCGGTGTAACGGGCACAGAGGGTACAACTGGGCCTTTGCAATCAGGGGGCCTGCCACGGAAAGCAACGGTTTTAGCTGAATATGCAACCTCTGATGCACATTCAGCTGAAATGTACTGTGGTATTGATTCGCAGAGAGTAACTGGCTCTCTACACCACAATAGCTATAAAGGCCGCCAACCAATCAGGGGCCGACATTTGATGTGGGTGTGCCCGTTGCAGGAAGTACATGACGTCAATGTCATTCTCCACTGGGCACCCCTATGACAGCTATGGAGGATGAAGAGGATGCTGATCACAATGGGGACATGGACAGGAAACAGGAAAAAACAATTGTTTATTTAATTTTTTTATGTGTTGGGAAGGATAGGGGACAGAATTACAGGATGGGCGTAAGACAGGGAACATTACTGGATGATTGAACAATATTACTTGATAAGGTCCAGAATGAGAGATATTATTACAGGTTGGGTGACATTATTACAAGATTATGGTCAGGACAGGGAACATTATTACTAGAGATGAACGAATATTTCAATGTTACAATCACCGTATTTGCAATATTCGCCAATTAATTTGTCGAATATTCGCCGAACATAACACCATTCACCTCAATTGAAGGCAAAAACACACACATACACAACACCTTATAACAGCCCCAAACGCTGCCAAAATACATCAAATTAGGGGCAGACACCAGGAAAGTGGCATCAATTCACCCACAGTACAGATTTTAGCATGGCACTGCAGCAATCAGCCAGGCATAAGGTATCAGGGTCCGTGACAGCATTTACAGCTTTCAATTGAACATCACAGTAAGATGAGGTGGGTGAGAGATCGGTGTAGACCTCCTGTGCTTGGAGCCCTGATACCACATGCTCAACCTGCTTTCATACTCTGCCACACTCTAGTGGCAAAAATATCATACAAATTTCATAGACTAGTATTCTCAGAAAAGGATAGCAATATGGAGTCAAGAAAGTGGAGGCCTGAAGGTCTTGGAGGCTTACTGCTACAGGCAACATGCATGAAGGAAACCCAACCAGGAGTCTACACATTTACAAAAATTAGTGGTAGATACCAGCAAAGTGGCATCAATTGTAATAAATTAGAATTAGTATAGCGGGGACCGACACCTCTTCCTCTACAGCCATCCCAGCTGATGGAGACTGTAGCAGGCAAGGTGGTGGAATCACTGTTCTATATCCCTCTGATAGAAGGGGCGTAACTAGGTGGCCTCCCAAATCCCCACTCGGACAAGTGGCAGCAGGCAAAAACTGCAACCCAAGGATGGATAAATAGGTGGCAACAGGTGCTACTCCATGGCTGACCTACAGAAGCTGGCAGGTGACTCCCTACAGCGGGTAAGCTGCTACAGCCCGAAGGAGGAATGAAAAATGCAGGCATGCACTATAGGGACTCTGGAACCATGGGTGTAGATGGGTCCGGCTGAGGAACAGAAAACCACTGGCAGGTGCAGGCTGGACCGGGTGTCAGACAGATGTGCCCTGGCAGGTGCAATCTGGACCAGCTGATGGACAGAAAAGCACAGACAGGTACGAGCAGATGGGCACAGGCAGGTAAGAGCAGATGGGTAAAGGGTAGACAAGCAGACAGGAGGACCTGGGGAACCCGACAAACAGCAAGCATGTTAGACAAACTAACAACGTAGCTCAGGCACCTACATATTGGAGGAGAAGCCTTAAATAGAAGGTGTTATCCAGTTATAGGTTGGGAATACCTTAGTTTGATGTGGTTGGTCCCTTTTAGAGGGAGGGAGCACGCACTTGTGACCTCTTAATATAGTTCCTAGTCCTACAACTGAACCTTGGTGGACATTGACACATAGGGGGAGTGATGTGGAGGTGGTGTGTGAGTGGGAGACACTGAATGTCCTGTCTGTTATGTACGAGTAGATCCAACAAAGGGCCAAGTCTGTAATGTCAACAGATCAGAAAGTCTGTAGAAGGAGGGAATGGTCCACTGTGGCAAAGACAGATGCCAGTTCCAGTAGAATGAGGAGGAAAAACTCTTGTCACTTTCATTTGGCAGTTAGTAGGTCGTTGGTGACTTTAATCAGGGCAGTTTCAGTGGAATGCTGCAGTCTGAAGCCAGATTGTAAGCGGTCAAAGAGGGAGCAAGAGGAGAGGTGGGAGGACAGTTCAAAATGGATGTGCTGTTTCAATAGTTTGGAGGCATAGAGAGAAATGATGTGGGGTGATAGTTAGAGACAGTGGATGGGCCATGGGTGGGCTTTTTGAGGATGGGTGTGATCGAGGTATGTTTCAATCAGGAAGGAAGTCACCAGTTGCTAGTGACATGTTGAAGAGGTGGGTTAGGTTTGTAATGAAGATTGTGGTAAAGCTTGGAATGAGGTGGGACGATATTGTGTCAAGTTCACAGGTGGTGAGGCAAAGTATTCAGCTGAGATGAGAGGAGAGTGAGGGGGAGCTGGTGGATGCAGGAAAGAATTGAAAGTACTGAATAGCTGTTTAGGGTTGTGAGACAGGTATGATATGAGGGATGAGAAGTCGGTTTGTTTTGCTGCAGTGAGAATTTGCGCAGCATTTTTACAACTTCTGTTACTGGACAGGCAACGCCGCTCCCTTTCTTTGGCAGCAGTAAAACGGTATGCTTTGTAGATGAGGGCCAGAAAGAACATGTGCTCCAGTAGATTGCAAGCGCTGCATCAAGTATCCTCTGCTCTTCTTCCTCCATCTTAACATCACACACACTACAGTCCTCAGTGGTGGCACCCCAATTACCCATTTTTCCCCCCATATCACAACTCTCCAAGCACCCAACTGACTGTTGGGAGCCACAGATGGCTGAGTCAGCAGATCTCTTCACACATTGTATGCCATGGGCATAGGAAGTGTACTCTAAAGACTCACAGAGTCAAGAGGAGGAAATCATCTGCTCCAATCGCCAAATTTTTTCTCACTTTGATCCATGGCTGGACGAAGTTTGGTCCGAGCATAAACCAAACCCTCGTCAACATACGTTAATCCTGTTGAGTGAAGGTGATCCATTTGTGACGAGACTCAAATACTCGAGGCGCCCGTGGAATGTACTGTGTTGTCAAGGCAGGAAGAGGAGCAAGGAGTGGAGAACAGAGAAGATGACAATGAGGTAGTAGATCACACTTGGCGTAAACCCAGAGGCATGCAGCTGAGTAGCTCAGTAGAGGAGGAAGACGAGGAGGTTACGTAGACACAAAGTTATGCAACCAGGACAACCAATGCATCCTGAGGCCCAACTCTGGCAGTGGATAGCAGCGTTAAGGGTTCTGCAGTTGCCTATCTTGGGTCTTTTTTCAGACTGGCAAAAGTCTAAAAAATCATGTTATCTGTCAACTTTTTAAAAACAACCTAGTAGAGTAAAAAAAAAAGAAATAATTTCAGTACTACATGCATGACCTGGCACATGCGTGATCAACATGTGTTAATCTGGGAATGTCACTGTGCTAAAATGCAGACAAGCGGGTCTCGCCAACTACCGTCCACAACATCAACCGCATCTTCTGATTCTTCCTCCTCCCTAACCTTGGCAAGTGTTTTCACACAGGTCTCCGGCCGAAGAACCTCGGCTTGTTTACCCCATACAGTTGGGGTGTCTGAGAGCAGGTCAGCTGATACTGAATTGGATATGCCTGCTGTTTTTGACTGATCTTACATACCAAGCACACCCCATCTTTCTCAATCCACTAGACCATCTCCGCCTGCACCTCTTTCACAGTCCAGCAGCTTGTCATGTGAACCCTACTCCACACTGTGTCAGCACTGCAGTAAACCCTCCTTTGTGCAGTTGTGCTCACGTAAAAGATTCTTTACTCCTACACATGGCAAAGTTAACAGCTTGAATTTCATCATCTTCAATCTACTAATAATAATAACCTTTATTCTTTTATTTATATATCGCAAAACATTTTGCATAGCTTTACAAGTCAGCAGTTCATATAAAACAGTCTAAAGTTACCAAGTTTAAGATAATCAAGAAATTAAAGTAAAAATAATGATGACCCTGTTCTTCAGAACTTACAATCTACAATGAGGTGGGGGTGTCACAAATTACAGGTGCTTATTTACAATGATGGTACAACTATCTTGAGGAAATGGGGGGTAGAAAAAGACTGCATGAGCCTTTTGGGTACGGTTGAGTTTGATGTCGAATTATGGTCAGAGAAGTAGAGAATAAACTACATATATAAAAAGGACTTTGATTAGGGAACGTGATAGGCCGCCCTAAACAGATGTGTTTTTAAGGAGCAACAAAAAATTTCTTAGCTGTGGTTGTACTCCTAATTTCATGGGGGACAAAGGTTAAGAGGTGAGTCATCTAGGTAGAAGATTGAACTGAGCAGGGCAAAGTCCAGATCAGGGGTGTTACCTTCTTTGTGTACCAAAACAACTTCCCATAAATGAGAAAACAAGAAGAGATCCCTCAATGATAAAAAACAAATTTTATTGAATACAAGATATAAAATATATCATTAAAAAAGCATATATACTGTCCAAAGGGACGCCAAGCCAAGTTACAGAAAAATGCTAATATAGAAATATTCTCTCACATCAAAAAATAGATAATATAGGTACTCATTAATAATGTGCAAATATACAAATAGCAGCATACAGTAGGTAACCCAAAAAAACCATACCAACTGACATAGAGCACATATGTATATGGTAACATAAGGGTTAAATAATCATATATATCCTCACTACACTGAATCAAATAAGAATATCAGTGAGCGGTTTAAATAACCCATAAGTAACAAAAGTATGTGCAGAGTACTTAATAATACCACTAAGTCCAATAGGAATTTTAGTGAACGGATCAAATATCCCTGAAGTATACCCCCGGTACCTGCATAGTACTGACATAGAAAAATAAACGCTGGATCAATGTCACAACATGAGTGCACATATCACATGTATAGAGCCCTAAACGGTAGCAATATCAAGACACATATCAAAGAGAGAGGTATAAATCATTTTACCTGTAAACAAACGGTATGTGTGCTCGGCATCCCCTCACCCCGACGCGCGTTTCGCCTCCTGCTTCTTCCGGGGGCGTCGGAAAAATTATCTTACGTAAATTACATTTTAAACCGGAGCAAATGCATGATCTCAACACGGTGGAGGAGATGGAAGCCATTCAAATCTTAGAATCATTGCAGCAGGAAAGCGAACCTTCTAAGGTGAGCACGATCCTAATGAATTGATATGTAAGTCCAAAACTTTTCCCTCTTTGGGATTATGTCCTGCAGTAGATATTTTTACCAAAATGGTCACACGAGAGGTTGAGGAATTGGCATTGCATCAGAGAAACAAATCTAACTTGTCCCCTTTGGAACGTAAGGAATTGGTTGATTTAAAATCATGGAAAGATGTGCTGCTCAAACCAGCAGATAAAGGGGGCAATCTAGTTGTATGGCCGGTGGGAATGTATGAAAGACAAGCATATAAATTGTTGAATGACGATCAATGTTATCAAAGGTTAACATTTAATCCTTTGACTACTTTTCAACAAACTCTTGTTGACATATTGGAGAAGGCATTTAGGGATGGTTTAATTACCAAAACCCTTTTTGATAGGATACGTGACTACCACCCGAGGCTTCCTACATTTTACCTCATCCCTAAAGTCCACAAAAATCCTATGGATCCTCCAGGAGGCCCATAGTGGCGGGGAATGGAGGATTGTGCAAGGTGATATCGGATGTGGTGGATCACTTCTTAAAACCCATTGTCTCTTCTCTTCCATCATTTATTAGAAATACTAATCAGGCCTTACAACGTATAGATCAATTAGTATTGGAGGACAACATGATTTTGGTGACAGCCGACGTAGAGGTTTTATATACGTCGATTAGAAATGAAGACGGTTTGGCAGCTGCCACCTGGTTTTTGAAATCTAGTAACATCGACAATAGTTTGGCGGATTTGATATTGGTACTATTGGATTTCATTCTCAGGCACAATGTTTTTACTTTCAACGGAAACATTTTTCGGCAGAAGCAGGGTACGGCTATGGGGGCGTCATGTGCGCCCTCATATGCCAATCTGTTTTTGGGGGCATGGGAGAGAAAAATATTTGTTGAGGAAGAGATTCCAGGGATGTGTCTTGTCCACAATTGGATGAGATACATAGACGATGTTCTCTTTGTCTGGGAAGGCTCTACCAATGATTTGGATAATCTCATGCATACATTGAACAACAATGATCAAAACATCCGCCTCACCTACAAATCAGGTAGAAGTCTTGAATTTCTAGACATATGGATAGAAACCTCTAGTAATGGCATTATATGTACTGATGTTTACAGGAAACCGACCGCAACCAATTCATATCTGAGGGCGGATTCATCGCATCCTAGAAGTACTATAAGGAGAATACCCATTGGTCAGTTTCTCAGGATAAAGAAAATTTGCTCTGATCAGGAATCTTTCTTGAAACAGAGCATTGATTTAAAAGAAAGATTTCAAGAGAGAGGATATAGTCGTAAAATGATTCAAAGAGGATATAATAGAGCGATACGTACTCCAAGAAATGAATTGTTATATGGGGATAAAAAGAGGAATGACGAAAATCCGAAACAGATACGATTCATCCAGTTTAATACACAGGTGGGTTCAGTTGTAATAGATTTTGAAACTGACATGGGGAATTTTTGTCAATTCACAGTTGGAGCAAAGTATTACTGAAGCGCAGAAGGGTACTGTGAGATGCAGAAGATTGAAAGATACTGTAGTGTTTAGTTCAGTGAACAAAAGGAGAGAAAGACATCGGTTGTTTGTCCCAGTGAAATTGGCCCTTTTATCCAACTTTTTTACTTGGACAGACAACGAAGTCTTTATTGGAGAGGGTAAAACGGTATCCTATTGAGATGGCCGAAAGCATTTTCTAGTAGATTGCAAGCGCTGTAGTGGTTTATCATCCATTTACATCCCATAAGTTCAGGTGATACATACCATCACAACTCCAGAAACCTAAAGGTGTGGGTACAGTGGTGACATGCACAGATTCTTCACATTGTATCCCGGAAAAAGTGTATGATGATGTAATGAAAATCACTCTCCACGCCTTAAATTTTTTCTCATTTGTCAAGCTGACGAGTTTGCGTGCAAAATCCAAAGCCTTTCGTAATAGGTGATCTGGTTAGAGTGGAAGGGACAGTTTGGACAATCAATTGAAAGTCGTGGAATTTACGTTTGGGGAAAGACAATGCCGAGCGGACTAATGATATAGATACTGGCGTAACCCGGCACGTTCTCATAAGGATGACGAGGATTATGTTTAGTAACAAGTTATGCACCAGGAACAATGCATTGGAGGCAAACGTGCGTGGTGCGCGTATGGTTCGCGTGCCTATACTGTTTTTTAACAGGTCAAAAGTTAAAAAACTCTCTTTCTGTAAATTTTTTAATATGCAACCTGTTAGGTTAAAATAGATAGAATCATTTGTTATGCATTGATCCATGCGTTTCAATTTTTCTGATGTCACTGTGACTAATGCAGGACCGGGCGAATATCACTTCAGCATCTTTGATCTTTTCACCTTAATTTCACTATTCGGCGAACCCTTGTTAATACAGTTGGTTCTGAGACATCACTTTATGATTACATATGGTTTTATTATAAACCCCTCATGTTATCTAATTTGATTTCACAGTGCAGCTGGTATGTGAATACTTCAACACTGTGTCCACATGAAACCTCCTTTGTGCAGTTGTGTACGTAAGTTTTTTACTCTACCTGTAAGTAGCTGTAATTTATTCACTTATTACTAACTATATAAATCCTTTTTTTTGTAATTTCTATATGCAAGCATTTTCTGCATGGCTTTCAGTCACTTTCATATATATCTTTTTAAGTAAATTTTATAATCAAGATTAATAAAAATTTGTTTTTATTAATCCATGAGGGATTCACATTTTTCAATGGTGTTATTTTGGTACACTTTGGGAAATGGGCTATATAATGTGGCCTTGTTGGTACTTTGGTTTGATGTGAATTTGGTGCAGAGCATGAGAATAACTACATATAAAAAGGACTTGCATTAGGGATAAGTGTTGGCACCCTAACAGAGTTTGTCAATTCTTAGACTGTAGGTTGCACAATTGCCAGAAAAGGTCAAGAGGGTGAGTACCTAGGTGGATTAACTGACAGGGCAAGTCAGAAGGGGAGGTTGACACTCTTGTGTGTGACCAAAGAAAAGGGTCCATAAATGCTGTATAAGAATTTATGATAAAAACAAATTTGTATTGTCAGAGTATGTAGTTAATAAAGCATTATAGCAAGGACGCAAGGAATACACATATCATGTTCTAATATGACATAATTCGCTCACTAAAATTAGATATTATAGGACATTAATAATTGTGAAACAGCACAGGTCCCAAATGAACCATACCAATCTGTCATAGCTGATGATAGGAACATAAGGGTAATATACAATATGATTCACACCTGACTCATAGAATATCAGGCCGGTTATAACCATAGTATACAAGATTGCAATAACTTAATACCACTAATGCCAATAGGTTTCAGTGAACGGATAAATGTTCCCTGAAAGCTGATGGTCCTCGCATATTACCCCAGATAACACGTGGTCAGTCACATATCACATATCCTTATAGAGTAAATGGCTAGCATATCAGCAACAATCAGAGACAGTATAATCTTTCCCTGTAAACAAGTTATGTTCTGGCCGAGGGTTTGCCTCTGTTCTACGCACCTGAACGAGCAAACATGGACAGGGGAGTTACATCTAGATGACTGGGCACTGGGTGACTCTGGTGGATGTAGGGGCAGTCAGGGGACAGGATGGAGAAATAAGGCACTAGACACTAAGATGGTTAACTAAACTGCTAGACAACAGGGGTTGGAGAACTAAACTACTAACCAGCTAGGGTTGTACAACTAAACCACTAGACACTATACGATGGATAACTAAATTAATATACAACAGGGGTTGAAGAACTAAACTACTTAACAGCTAAGATTGCAGAACTACACAAATTAACACCAGAACATGGAGAACTAAACTAACAGACAACAGGGATTGGAAAACTAAACTACTAAACAGCTTGGGCTGGAGAACTAAACTGGTACACACCAAGGGATGGAGATCTAAAGCAGTAGACACCAAGGTGTCACTAGACACAAATAATCCCCAGGGCTTGCCGAACAAACCTCTGTATGTAGCAATTCCTGCAGTGCTTCTACCTCCTCCACCTCCACCTGTGCCCTCAACCTCTGCCTTAATAAAACACACGTTCCAACACTGCAGAGAGAATCCCACCACCTCCATACTACGCAGCCAGGGCTCACCGTAATCAGGCAGTGTTTGCAATAATATGCCTCGAAGATCGCAGTCATACATATCAACAGTTGTGGACAGCTGTCCATGCCAAGTTTGAGCAATGGCTGTCTACACTCAACCTGGAGTCAGGGAAGGCCATGTGCAAAGCGGTGCAAACCTGGTGTTGGCCCTATGCTGCGCCAACCTTACACATGTGCCTTGCATGGCTCATGTCCTCAATCTGTTGGTATAGCAATTCATCCACCACTGTCCCAGCCTGGATGCACTGCTGCAGAAACCACTGTCGTGCTGCACTCCACCATTCCACTTGAGTTGGTATAGAGATCTTTCTGACTACTAGTTAAACGGTTGATATGCGATATGAGCATACCGTGGAATTAAACTCTGCACATGTTGCAGCAACTGGGGCAGCAGCACTCAGACCTAGTGCAGGATGACATTTTTCATAGCCTGGCACAACACAGTATGAGCATGGTGCAATGCACACTTGCGTACTGGATACAGATGAAGTACCTCTGCACCCTTCTGTACATTTTCTTAATGGCTACTATGATGGTTAGGAAGCAGAGGATACCTTTAGGGTTAACAATATCCATAAGTTCAGGTCTGTCATCTCACAGAAGTTTGCCATGGGAGGAACAAATGGAGAAGGACCATGAAAATCATGAGAAGGAAGAGGTGATGGACATGCAACAGTTAGGAGATGAAGACAATAACGATTCCCTCTTTGTTGTCCGTGATTGTCGGGGAGGATGGAGGAAGAAAGTGTTACACCACCACCAAACACTGTGGAGTTGGACCTCATTAAAGAAACCGATCCATGAGAGCCTTTTTGCAGCACTATCTGCAACATGATTGTTACCCGTATAGTTATGATTCCAAAAAGTGCTGACTACTGGGTTGCCAGTGTGTTCTATCCACAATACAAAAGTAAATGTTGCCTGTTGCTTCCCCGCTAGAAAGGGACGTGCCCATGCTGCAGTATCTAAACATGCTGGAAGACAATCTTGACAGTAGTTTTCCCCAACACAGTTGTTGAATCGCAGTGATAGCCTTTCAACTACAGAAACGTTCAGTTGTCAACACAAAAACATTAGCAGTCTCGAAATGTTGTAGTTATTATTATTGTCATACATTTTTTACAGTGCCATTTATTCCATGGCGCTTTACATGTGAAAGGGGCAAATATAGACAAGTACAATAGACATGAGCAAAACAAGGCACACACAAGTACAGAAAGAGAGGGGACCCTGCCTGCGAGGGTTCACAGTCTTGGTGGGATGGGTGAGGATACACTAGGAGAAGGTAGAGCTGGTCGTGCAGCAGTTCAGCAGACGGAGGATCATTGCAGGTTGTAGGCTTATCGGAAGAGGTGGGTCTTCAGGTTCCATTTGAAGGTTTTCGAGGTAGGCGAAAGCCTGATGTGTTGGGGTAAAGAGTTCCAGAGTATAGTGTAAGCACGGGAGAAGTCTTGTATGCAGTTCTGGGAAGAAGAGATAAGAGTGGAGTAGAGAAGGAGATCATGAGAGGATCGAAGGTTTCGTGTAGGTACGTACCAGGAGACCATGTCACAGATGTATGGAGAAGACAGGTTGTGGATGGCTTTGTATTTCATAGTTAGGGTTTTGAATTGGAGCCTCTGGACAATAGAAAGCCAGTGGAGGGCTTGGCATAGAGGATAGGCTGGGGAATAACGGGGAGACAGGTGTATTAGTCGAGCAGCAGAGTTTAGGATGGATTGGAGTGGTGCTAGAGGGGAGGCCAGAGAGTAGGAGGTTGCAATAGTCGAGGTGGGAGATGATAAGGGCCTGCACTACTGTTTTTGTGGTTTCATGGTCAAGGAATGCACGGATCCTGGCAATATTTTTGAGCTTGAGTTGGCAGGAAGAGGCAAGGGCTTGGATATGTGGCTTGAAAGAGAGGGAAGAGTCAAGGATCACCCCTGAGGCACCGAGCATGCGGGACTGGGAAAGTGAGCAGCCATTGACATTGATGGATAGGTTTGGTGGAGGAGTAGAGTGAGGTGGGGGAAAGATGATGAATTCTGTTTTGTCCATGTTCAGTTTTAGAAAGCCAGCAGAAAAGAAAGCTGAAATAGCAGACAGACCTTGTGGGATTTTGGTCAGTAAGGAGGTGAGGTCAGGTCCAGATAGTGTTATGATCTGCTACAAGCACTAAGGAAAGGTGGGAATTCTGTCCCTACAATAGGACTGAGCTGGATCCCTACGATGTAACGGGGAACCTGATCCTGCGACCAGACCCGCTAAAGTCCTCAGCTAGTCTGAACGAAGACCTATAGTTGCGAGGGAGGAATCCCTACAAGATCTAGGGACTGGGTGAAAAGGTGGACACCTCCTAACAGAAAGTGTAGCAGGGAAAATAAAACAGAAAACAAATACTAAGAGATCCTCAGATCAAGCAAAACTGACAGAGTAAGGCACCTAAGCACCCGGCTAGCTAAAGAGTAGATAATACAATGAAGTCCAGCAAAGCCAGAAGGGCTGAGCCAGACTAAATAGGGTAAAAAGGTCATGTGACCAGCAAACTGAAACAAAACCTAACAAGAGGGTTCTAACAGTACCCTCCCTTCTAAGAGGATCCTCCGGATCCCTAGGACTTAGGCTTATCCGGAAATCTCTTGTGAAATGCTGTGACATCATCCGCCCTCACCCATGAGTTATCCTCGGGTCCATAACCCTTCCAAGCGACGAGGTACTGCAAACCCCCTCTATACCGTCTAGAATTTAGGATGCGGGAAATCTCATATTGCCCGTCCTCCACCACCAGGGGAACAGTGGCCAACACGTCTCCCTCTGAGACCTCAGCATTTTTCAAGAGAGAAACATGAAACACCGGATTAATCTTCCAGGAGGTAGGAAGCTCCAACTTAACAGCAGATTGGTTAATAACCTGAAGCACCTTAAAGGGCCCTACAAACTTGGGACCCAATTTCTTAGACGGAATCCTCAAGCGCAGATTCTTAGAGGACAACCAGACCATGTCACCAATAGCAAACAAAACCTCTTGTCGTTTTCTATCAAAATACACTTTGGATCTTTTGTTAGCCTCCTGAAGATTACCACGCACATCAGTCCAAACTCTCTCCAAAACACCAGAAAAATTCTCCTCTTCAGGTACAGCCGATCCCAACTTGGAAAATGACCCAAATGACGGATGTCTCCAAGTACAACAAAAAAAAGGCGAACAACCAGCAGAAGCAGATGTATGGTTGTTAAGAGCAAACTCAGCAAGTGGCAGAAACTCAGACCACACCTCTTGATTATCAGTCACAAAACAACGCAAGAACTGCTCAACATCCTGGTTTTTCCTTTCTGTCTGGCCATTAGACTCAGGATGATATCCGGATGAAAACGACAAATGAACTCCCAACCTGTCACAAAAGGCGCGCCAAAAACGAGCCACGAACTGAGGTCCCCTATCAGAAACAATGTCAGTAGGAACACCATGCAGTCTGACTATTTTCTTGACAAAGGCCTTTGCGAGAGTCTTAGCGCAGGGCAGTTTGATGAAAGGAACCAAGTGACACATCTTGCTAAAACGGTCCACGACCACCCAGATGACAGTGAAACCCTCAGAGGGGGGAAGGTCAGTAATAAAGTCCATAGCCAAATGTGTCCAAGGTGCACTAGGGACCTCCAGAGGGCAAAGCAACCCCGCAGCAGGAGTATGAGAAGACTTAGATCTAGCACACACAGTGCATTGACGCACCCACTTAATGACTTCCTTCTGCCATCCTGGCCACCAAAAACTGCGACCCACAAGTCTCTTGGTCTCAGAGATTCCAGGATGACCTGCCAACCGAGAGTCATGACATTCAACAAACAAATCTCTCCTCAGGGTACTAGGCACAAACAACCTCCCATGCGGCGTGTTAGATGGGGCATTCTCCTGTGCTTTAAGAATCTCATCTTCCAACACGGAGTCCAAAACAGCAATAACAACCCCCTCTTGCAAGATGTTTTCCTCCTCCTCCTCAGTACCCACCATAGGAGAAAAGCCGCGAGACAAAGCATCAGCTTTAACATTTTTAGTACCTGGGATGTAAGTAACGGTAAAATTAAACCGTGAGAAAAACAGTGCCCATCTAGCCTGATGGGCATTCAAGCGTTTGGCAGCATCAAGGTAGATCAGATTTTTATGATCGGTGAAGACTTGAATGGGAAATTCCGCTCCCTCCAAAAAATGACGCCAGTGTTCAAATGCGAGTTTAATTGCCAACAATTCCCGATTACCGATATCATAATTTAGTTCAGACTCAGAACATTTTTTTGAAAAAAAAGCACAGGGATGTACTCCATCCGTCTTTGCCTGAGACAACACCGCGCCGACCCCCACAGAAGAAGCATCAACCTCAACCAAAAATGGTTTAGTCACATCAGGCTGCGTAATGATGGGAGCAGAGCTGAACCTCTCCTTTGTAGCGTCGGCGTCCCTGCCCTCTGCTAGGCAGGGACGCTGTTCCCCTCACCCCTCTGCTCCGAGGCCGGCGTCCTCCTCCCGCTCTGCTGGCAGCGCGCGCTCCTTTCCGGCCACTGTGCTTAGGGGGACGCGCGCGCACGCTACCCTCCCTCTTAAAGGGGCCGCGCGCGCCGTGCTAAGGAGTCCCCGGCCAATGGCCGGAGGACTTCACCTTATATAAGGCACCTCCCCCAAAATGGAGGTGCCCGAGCAATGTTGTTGCATTGTTCACTACTCTGCTTCAGCTCTCAGGTTCCGTTGCCAGTTACCTGCCAGATTCCTGCCCGCTCACCTGGGAGCGCTCACCTGTTACAAGCCCGCTAGCCTACCTGGAGGCTCCGCCGTCCGACAGTCTGCCCACCATCACCTGCCAGTCTGTCTATGGACCAGCCTGCCCGCTCACCTGGGAGCACTCATCTGTTGCCTGCCTGCTAGCCTACCTGGAGGCTCTGCCGTCACGTTCGGTGACCACCTGCTATTCCTGAGACTCTCGCCCGCTCACCTGGGAGCGCTCATCTGTTGCCTGCCTGCTAGCCTACCTGGAGGCTCTGGCGTCACGTTCGTGTCCACCTGCTATTCCAGAGACTCTCGCCCGCTCACCTGGGAGCGCTCATCTGTTATCTTCCTGCTAGCCTACCGGGAGGCTCAGCCATCACAGGTCGTATCTGCCCGTTCATCCAGAGACTGCCCCGGTCACTTGCCGTGACCTCCTGCCCGTTCATCCAGAGACTGCCCCGGTCACTTGCCGTGACCTCCTGCCCGTCCATCCAGAGACTGCCCCGGTTACCTGCTGTGACTGCCTGCCTGTCTACCCTGGTCGCCCCCCGCTCCCTTACAAGGACCGCCCCCTTGTATAGTAGCTCAGAGGTTCCGCCCCCCCGGACCCGTTACAGTTTGCTCGGGCCATGGAACCCGGTGGCACCCAAGCTCCCTCGCTCTCGGACCTGTGTCATGAACTGTCCCGTCAGAGGTCCCAACAGGAGTCCATCCTGGGTCACCTGGGAATGTCAATTCTCGCCTGGACACTCTGGCCGCTCCACCAGCAACCACCGCTGGTGCCATGACCCGCAATCCGGCAGCTCCGCACTCCACTCATTCCGTGGTTTCCTGCCCCGGACCCCGGCTTTCTGCACCTCCTCGCTTCGGAGGCGACCCCGCTCAGGCTCGGGGCTTCATTAATCAGTGCACCCTGAACTTTGAACTCCTGTCCCACCAGTTTAACTCCGACCGGGCCAAAATTGCCTTCATCATGTCCCATCTCACCGGGGAGGCCCTGGCCTGGCTAAATCCTCTTTGGGAGAGAGGAGACCCCCTGGTGTCCGACTTGTCTGCCTTTCTCGCGGCTTTCCGGAAGGTCTTCGACGAACCCGGACGGAAGACCTCATCCGCATCATCTCTGCTACGCCTCCGTCAGGGAGGTCTCACCGTGGGCCAATATGCCATACAGTTCCGTACCCTTGCCTCGGAGCTGGCCTGGGATAACGACGCTCTGGTATCTGTCTTCTGGGAAGGTCTGTCCGGCCGTATTAAAGATGAACTCGCCGGTCGGGACATTCCTACCACTCTCGATGACCTAATAACTCTTGCCACCCGGATTGACCTACGGTTCCAGGAGCGGGCCAAAGAGGTCACCCGTGAGAGGAGGTTTCCACGTCTAGCTCCTACGTTTCAGAAACCCGTCACTCCCTCCGTTTCTCCCCAATTACACTCTCCTGAGCCTATGCAGGTTGACCAGACCAAGATGGTCAAAACCCGTCAGGACTTACGCCGAGCCGAAGGGAGTTGCTTCTACTGTGGCAGTAAGGAGCACCAGATCCGTACCTGCCCGGAGAGAGGTCGGGAAACGCCTGTGTCTAGGTTCGCTCAGAGAGGTCGACCTAGACAAGGATAAATCCTCTCCATCTCTGCTGCTGTCAGTCTCAATTCTCTGCGGGGAGAACCGTTATTTTGAACTAGCCCAACTTGACTCTGGAGCAGCCGGGAATCTTATTTCACAGTCCCTGGTAGAAAAATACCGCATTCCCACCAAATCTCTGGCTGTACCATTATCTGTCGCTGCTGTGGATGGGGGTCTCTTACCACGTCCCATCCAACTCATCACCGAATCCATAACTCTGCAGGTGGGAATGCTGCATTCTGAGAGCATCTCTTTTCATGTGCTGCCTGGACTCTCTCACGCCCTCTTACTAGGACTACCTTGGCTCCAGAGACATGCACCCGTGCTCGACTGGCAGACCGGAGAGGTTCTTCGCTGGGGACAGGATTGTCATAAGACGTGTTTGGTTCCTGTTCATCCCGTCCGTCCATCTCCTACCCCAACTAATCTACCTGGACTTCCGATTCCCTATTGGTCATTTGCTGATGTCTTTAATAAAAAGGAGGCAGAGACATTACCTCCTCACAGACCATACGACTGTCCTATCGACCTGTTACCCGGTACTACGCCTCCCCGTGGGCGTATTTACCCATTGTCCGCTGCTGAGACCCGGTCGATGTCCGAATATATCGAAGAGAATTTGGCCAGGGGATTCATCCGGAAATCTACCTCCCCGGCGGGAGCAGGCTTCTTTTTCGTAAAGAAGAAGGACGGCTCTCTCCGTCCCTGTATAGACTATAGAGGCCTTAACCAGATTACGGTGAAGAATAAGTACCCCCTTCCGCTCATTCCAGAATTGTTTGATCGTCTGCGGGGGGCTAGAATCTTCACCAAACTAGACCTCCGTGGGGCGTACAACCTAGTCCGTATCCGTCAAGGTGATGAATGGAAGACTGCCTTCAACACCCGGGATGGCCACTATGAGTATCTAGTAATGCCCTTTGGTCTCTGTAATGCTCCTGCCGTCTTTCAAGAGTTGGTCAATGACGTCTTCCGGGACCTTCTCTACTCCTGCGTAGTGGTGTACCTGGACGACATCTTGGTCTTGTCTCCGGATCTCCAGACTCACCGGAGGGACGTTCGTCAGGTTCTGCTCAGGCTCAGGCAGAATCACCTCTTCGCTAAATATGAGAAGTGCCTCTTTGAGCAGACCTCGCTTCCGTTTTTGGGCTACATTATTTCTCAGACCGGTCTACGAATGGATCCAGAGAAACTGTCTGCCATCGAGAAATGGCCCCGACCGGAGGGATTGAAGGCCATTCAGCGGTTCCTGGGCTTCGCTAACTACTACCGCCTCTTCATACCGCACTTCTCTTCCCGGACTGCCCCAATTTCCGCGCTCACCCGTAAGGGCACTAACCCCAAAGAGTGGACGCCCGAAGCAGAGGAGGCCTTTCTTTCCTTAAAACAGGCCTTCTCTTCCGCCTCGGTACTGCATCGCCCGGACAGCAACAAGCAGTTCTTCCTGGAGGTTGACGCCTCCTCCTCTGGAGCCAGAGCGGTACTTACTAAAAATCGTCTTCCGGGAGGATGGTAACTTGTGGCTTCTTTTCCAAACTCTTCTCCTCTTCTGAGCGCAATTATTCCATAGGAGACCGAGAGTTATTGGCCATCAAGCTGGCATTGGAGGAGTGGCGTTACCTACTCGAGGGGGCTCTTCATCCGGTAATTATTTACACTGACCACAAAAACTTGGCTTATCTCCAACATGCCCAGAGACTCAACCCGCGCCAAGCCCGGTGGTCCTTGTTTTTTGCTCGCTTTGATTTTGTTCTACATTTTCGCCCGGCTGACAAGAACATCAAGGCGGACGCCTTGTCCCGATCCTTCCTGGTGTCGGATCTCGAGGAGGAACCTAAACATATCATCGATCCCGCCAGAGTCATGCAGGTGGCTCCCATGAGTCTAAATCGTCTCCCTCCCGGTAAGATGTTCGTAGCGGTACCCGATCGGGAGAGGATCCTACACTGGGGCCATTCGTCTAAACTAGCTGGCCACGCCGGTCAGAGAAAGACCCTCCAGCTTATTTCCCGGCATTACTGGTGGCCTACCCTGCACAAGGACGTAATAGACTTTGTTTCTGCCTGTGCCTCCTGTGGCCGCAACAAAGTGCCGAGACACCTGCCTGCCGGTCGCCTCTTTCCGCTTCCTGTACCCGCTGCCCCCTGGCAGCATATAGCCATGGACTTCATAACTGACCTCCCCGTCTCTGCTGGTTGTACGGTCATTTGGGTGGTCGCTGATCGCTTTTCCAAGATGGCTCACTTTGTTCCCCTGCCAGGCCTCCCGTCTGCACCCGAGCTGGCTAAAGACTTTATCCGCCACATCTTCCGTCTTCATGGCCTGCCCCGCCACATCGTGTCGGATCGTGGGGTACAGTTTACCTCACGTTTCTGGAGAGCCACTTGTAAATTGCTAGACGTCACCCTGGACTTCTCCTCCGCTTACCACCCACAGTCCAATGGTCAAGTGGAGCGGATCAATCAGATCCTGACCAGTTACCTCCGGCACTTCGTTAACGCCCACCATTCTGACTGGGTGGATCTCCTGCCATGGGCCGAATTTTCTTACAACAATCACGAGAGCGAATCTTCCTCCAAATCCCCGTTTTTTGTAGTCTTCGGTCAGCATCCTCGGATCCCAATTCCCGTCTCCACCTCAGTGGACAATCCGGCTGCGGAATCTCTTGTTAACAATTTTCCTCCATATGGGAGAGTACCCGGTCCGCACTTCTTCTGTCATCCGAGCGTATGAAAAAACATGCTGACAAAAAACGTCTGGATCCTCCTCAATTCCGTCCTGGGGATAAGGTCTGGCTCTCGTCCAAGTATGTCCGGCTCAAGATTCCTTCCTATAAGCTGGGGCCTCGGTTCATCGGTCCTCTGGAGGTCATCAGTCAGATCAACCCGGTGGCCTATAAATTGAAACTCCCGGCCAACTTGCGGATCCCTAACTCCTTCCATGTATCTCTCCTCAAACCAGTGGTACTTAACTCTTTTTCCAAGTCTACAGGTACACCTCCTGCTCCGGTTTCAGCTGAAAACGAATTTGAGGTAGAGAACATTCTGGCCACCAAAAGGGTAAGAGGGAAGACCTATTTTCTGGTGGATTGGAAGGGGTTTGGTCCCGAAGAGAGAACGTGGGAGCCTCGGGAGAACATCCATGCCCCTCTCATCCTAGCTAAATTTCTATCTGGCCTAAAAAAGGGGGGGCCTAAAGGGGAGGGTACTGTAGCGTCGGCGTCCCTGCCCTCTGCTAGGCAGGGACGCTGTTCCCCTCACCCCTCTGCTCTGAGGCCGGCGTCCTCCTCCCCTCTGCTGGCAGCGCGCGCTCCTTTCCGGCCACTGTGCTTAGGGGGCGCGCGCTCGCGCTACCCTCCCTCTTAAAGGGGCCGCGCGCGCCGTGCTAAGGAGTCCCCGGCCAATGGCCGGAGGACTTCACCTTATATAAGGCACCTCCCCCAAAATGGAGGTGCCCGAGCAATGTTGTTGCACTGTTCACTACTCTGCTTCAGCTCTCAGGTTCTGTTGCCAGTTACCTGCCAGATTCCTGCCCGCTCACCTGGGAGCGCTCACCTGTTACCAGCCCGCTAGCCTACCTGGAGGCTCCGCCGTCCGACAGTCTGCCCACCATCACCTGCCAGTCTGTCTATGGACCAGCCTGCCCGCTCACCTGGGAGCACTCATCTGTTGCCTGCCTGCTAGCCTACCTTGAGGCTCTGCCATCACGTTCGGTGACCACCTGCTATTCCTGAGACTCTCGCCCGCTCACCTGGGAGCGCTCATCTGTTGCCTGCCTGCTAGCCTACCTGGAGGCTCTGCCGTCACGTTCGGTGACCACCTGCTATTCCTGAGACTCTCGCCCGCTCACCTGGGAGCGCTCATCTGTTGCCTGCCTGCTAGCCTACCTGGAGGCTCTGCCGTCACGTTCGGTGACCACCTGCTATTCCAGAGACTCTCGCCCGCTCACCTGGGAGCGCTCATCTGTTATCTTCCTGCTAGCCTACCGGGAGGCTCAGCCATCACAGGTCGTATCTGCCCGTTCATCCAGAGACTGCCCCGGTCACTTGCCGTGACCTCCTGCCCGTTCATCCAGAGACTGCCACGGTCACTTGCCGTGACCTCCTGCCCGTTCATCCAGAGACTGCCCCGGTCACTTGCCGTGACCTCCTGCCCGTTCATCCAGAGACTGCCCCGGTCACTTGCCGTGACCTCCTGCCCGTCCATCCAGAGACTGCCCCGGTTACCTGCTGTGACTGCCTGCCTGTCTACCCTGGTCGCCACCCGCTCCCTTACAAGGACCGCCCCCTTGTATAGTAGCTCAGAGGTTCCGCCCCCCCAGACCCGTTACATCCTTTAGCAACACAAAAGCCTCAATGGCCTCAGTAGTCCACTGAACCGCATCAGCACCTTTCCTGGTGAGATCGGTCAGAGGTTTGGCAATCACAGAAAAAAATTTTATGAATTTTCTATAATAATTGGCGAACCCCAAAAACCTCTGTATTGATTTCACACCAATAGGTCTAAGGATGTCATTAATAAGATTCTGAAAAAATGCCGGAGCACTGGAAAGTCCAAAGGGCATGACCAGATTCTCAAAATGACCCAGTGGAGTGTTAAACGCAGTCTTCCATTCATCCCCCTCCTTCATGCGCAACAAATTGTATGCCCCTCGAAGATCAATTTTCGAGAACCACTTGGCCCCCACTAACTGATTAAACAAATCAGGAATCAATGGCAGTGGGTAAGGATTGCGTACAGTAATCTTATTAATCTCACGAAAGTCTAGACAAGGCCGTAAACCGCCGTCCTTTTTTTTAACAAAAAAAAATCCAACCGCCACAGGAGATTTGGAAGGCCTAATGTGACCGGCGGCCAAGCTTGTCTGTATGTATTCCTCCAAAGCCTTTCTCTCGGGAATAGTCAAATTAAATAAACGTCTTTTAGGAAGAGTCGCTCCAGGGACAAATTCAATTGCACAATCATAATCTCTATGAGGAGGCAATACCTGCGATTCCTTATCAGAAAAAACTTTCCAAAAATCCTGAATAGGTACAGGTAACTCCCCCTTAACTACAGCAGCAATACGCCCGTTACAACACTTGTCATAACAATTGGGACTCCAGAACTTAATTTCATTGGTAGACCAATCCAGTACCGGATTGTGCAGTTTTAACCAGGGTAACCCCAAAATCACCGGTGAGGGCAAATTATTCAAAACTACCAAATCCAAATTCTCTTGATGAACACCATTAATAGTAAGAGGAAATTCACAGATATGGTGAGTAACATTTTTCAAGTGAGAACCATCCACAGACACCACATTAATAGGGGGAAGACAGAAGTTTGGGTTTTAATTTTAGTTTTTCCAAAAATTTCCCATCAATCACATTGAGAGTTGAACCACAATCCACAAATACCCGAAACTCCATTAATTCCTCCTCAACAGCAGTGGTAGCAGAAAGAAAGACACCTTTATTGTTTAAACAAGCTATGCGGGCGAAACTGACCTCATTTTTTTTTTCTCTTTATTCATTCGAAGCGCACAGTTCTTAATAAAATGCTCAGATTTGCCACAATAGAAACACAAGCCCTTAGCAAATCTGCGTTCTTTTTCCCGAGAGTGAGGTGTCATTGCTCCAATTTCCATCGGCTCTCCAATGTCAGTACATTCCTTCTCCAAACTTGGAGCTGACAAGGCAGATTTACTCTCATTAACCCTTGCACGCAGTCTCCTATCCACCCGTATGGCTAATTGCATAGCCTCTTGCAAGTTACCAGGTATGGGATAAGCAATCAGCAAATCTTTAACCCTTTCACTTAACCCTGCAAGAAATAACTTTTCAAAGCTGAATCGTTCCAGCCCACCTGAGTGGACCACCTTCGGAAGTGAGTACAATATTTTTCCACATTACCTGATCCCTGTCTCAAACGTCTCAATTCTGTCTCAGCCGATGAAACACGATCCGGATCGTCATATAATAAGCCCAAAGCAGAAAAAAAACTATCCACAGATCTAAAGCATGGATCACTAGGCTGCAGAGAAAAGGGCCAGTCCTGAGGTTCTTTGCGCAAAAGTGACATTATGAACCCTATGCGCTGTGATTCATCACCAGAGGATCTGGGTCTCAAAGGAAATACAACAAGCAAGCATTTTTAAAAGAAAAAAAATCTTGTTGTTCACCAAAAAATAAATCAGGCAAACGTACCTTAAGCTCACGAAATGTGCTCCATAACAACTACTCACGTGTTGCTTTATCTCAGCCACCTCCAGAGAAAGTCCCTGCAGGCGTTGAACCAAATCCGGAACCGAGACCATGATGGAAACAGAAAATCTTTCCTTAGAGATTTTTTTTTTTTTTCTTCTTCTTGGCTGGACTTACTGTTATGATCTGCTACAAGCACTAAGGAAAGGTGGGAATTCTGTCCCTACAATAGGACTGAGCTGGATCCCTACGATGTAACGGGGAACCTGATCCTGCGACCAGACCCGCTAAAGTCCTCAGCTAGTCTGAACGAAGACCTATAGTTGCGAGGGACGAATCCCTACAAGATCTAGGGACTGGGTGAAAAGGTGAACACCTCCTAACAGAAAGTGTAGCAGGGAAAATAAAACAGAAAACAAATACTAAGAGATCCTCAGATCAAGCAAAACTGACAGAGTAAGGCACCTAAGCACCCGGCTAGCTAAAGAGTAGATAATACAATGAAGTCCAGCAAAGCCAGAAGGGCGGAGCCAGACTAAATAGGGTAAAAAGGTCATGTGACCAGCAAACTGAAACAAAACCTAACATGAGGGTTCTAACAGATAGGCAGATTTGCGTGTCATCGGCGTAGAGATGATACTGCAAACCATTAGATTCTATGAGCTGTCCCAGGCGGAAGGTGTAGATGGAGAAGAGTAGGGGCCTAGAACTGAGCCTTGGCGAACACCAACAGACAGGGGCCGAGGTGAGGAGGTGGTGTTGGAGAGAGAGGAACTGAATGTTCGGTCTGTTAGATATGACGAGATCCAGGATAGGCCCAAGTCTGTGATGCCAAGAGATGAGAGAATCTGCAGCAAGAGGGAATGGTCACCAGTGTCAAAGGCAGAAGACAGGTCCAGGAGGAGGAGGACAGAGTAGTGTCGCTACTGTGTACTGTGTGGGGTTGTAATACAGTAGTGCTGTGTTACAACCCCACCAAGGACAGCATCTGCAAAGAGTTTGTATGTTCCACCTATGTTTGCGAGGGTTTACTCCCAGTAATTATTTTTCTACCCACACTACAAAGACATAAAGGTAGTACATTTATATTGTGAGTCCCAATGATGACAGTGCCAGTAATGTCTGTAAAGCGAATTTTGAATTATTGGAGCTATATAAGTGATAAAACCCCCCAAAAAACTGAAAGTGATGCTGAGCCACACTCAGGTGGCACACATATCAGTTTCATAAATTACTATTGTCAGAAAAATGTAAGGATAGTAACACAGGTAATTGACTCAAAGACAGTGGAGGACTGCTGGTATCAGAGGCCTACTGCTACAGTCAATACACATGAAGGAGACCCAACGTGGAATCTACACATTGTAAGGAGGCTAATGGCTGTATAGTCAATGGTAGGTATGTGTCGCAGGGATGGCTGCTCCCTGTGATGCAACCCGGTGTATTTTACTTTAGTGCATGTGAGCACTAAGATGTCGTTTAGTGCACCTTTGTCCGGGTTGCGGGTAGCTATGAGAGATGGGAGGGTCTGGTTACCCACATGCCTCATATCTTTGTGAGGGG
>JARQOD010000002.1:373015202-373053489 GCA_033576555.1 Oophaga sylvatica
GGGTCTCAAACGGAAATACAACAAGCAAGCATTTTTAAAAGAAAAAAAATCTTGTTGTTCACCAAAAAATAAATCAGGCAAACGTACCTTAAGCTCCACGAAATGTGCTCCATAACAACTACTCACGTGTTGCTTTATCTCAGCCACCTCCAGAGAAAGTCCCTGCAGGCGTTGAACCAAATCCGGAACCGAGACCATGATGGAAACAGAAAATCTTTCCTTAGAGATTTTTTTTTTTTTTCTTCTTCTTGGCTGGACTTACTGTTATGATCTGCTACAAGCACTAAGGAAAGGTGGGAATTCTGTCCCTACAATAGGACTGAGCTGGATCCCTACGATGTAACGGGGAACCTGATCCTGCGACCAGACCCGCTAAAGTCCTCAGCTAGTCTGAACGAAGACCTATAGTTGCGAGGGACGAATCCCTACAAGATCTAGGGACTGGGTGAAAAGGTGAACACCTCCTAACAGAAAGTGTAGCAGGGAAAATAAAACAGAAAACAAATACTAAGAGATCCTCAGATCAAGCAAAACTGACAGAGTAAGGCACCTAAGCACCCGGCTAGCTAAAGAGTAGATAATACAATGAAGTCCAGCAAAGCCAGAAGGGCGGAGCCAGACTAAATAGGGTAAAAAGGTCATGTGACCAGCAAACTGAAACAAAACCTAACATGAGGGTTCTAACAGATAGGCAGATTTGCGTGTCATCGGCGTAGAGATGATACTGCAAACCATTAGATTCTATGAGCTGTCCCAGGCGGAAGGTGTAGATGGAGAAGAGTAGGGGCCTAGAACTGAGCCTTGGCGAACACCAACAGACAGGGGCCGAGGTGAGGAGGTGGTGTTGGAGAGAGAGGAACTGAATGTTCGGTCTGTTAGATATGACGAGATCCAGGATAGGCCCAAGTCTGTGATGCCAAGAGATGAGAGAATCTGCAGCAAGAGGGAATGGTCACCAGTGTCAAAGGCAGAAGACAGGTCCAGGAGGAGGAGGACAGAGTAGTGTCGCTACTGTGTACTGTGTGGGGTTGTAATACAGTAGTGCTGTGTTACAACCCCACCAAGGACAGCATCTGCAAAGAGTTTGTATGTTCCACCTATGTTTGCGAGGGTTTACTCCCAGTAATTATTTTTCTACCCACACTACAAAGACATAAAGGTAGTACATTTATATTGTGAGTCCCAATGATGACAGTGCCAGTAATGTCTGTAAAGCGAATTTTGAATTATTGGAGCTATATAAGTGATAAAACCCCCCAAAAAACTGAAAGTGATGCTGAGCCACACTCAGGTGGCACACATATCAGTTTCATAAATTACTATTGTCAGAAAAATGTAAGGATAGTAACACAGGTAATTGACTCAAAGACAGTGGAGGACTGCTGGTATCAGAGGCCTACTGCTACAGTCAATACACATGAAGGAGACCCAACGTGGAATCTACACATTGTAAGGAGGCTAATGGCTGTATAGTCAATGGTAGGTATGTGTCGCAGGGATGGCTGCTCCCTGTGATGCAACCCGGTGTATTTTACTTTAGTGCATGTGAGCACTAAGATGTCGTTTAGTGCACCTTTGTCCGGGTTGCGGGTAGCTATGAGAGATGGGAGGGTCTGGTTACCCACATGCCTCATATCTTTGTGAGGGTGCTCGCTGTACCCTTTTTCCCTGCAGGACCTGCAGGTGTTTTAGGACCTGCAGTGATTTCACTATCACGTGACCAGCCCATGTGATATGTTCCTCTCCTGTGGTTGTGGTTACAGCCTACATAATGGAGGTGTGTTTGGCACGAGGCAGTGAGTGTTTGGAAGTCTGTGTGTCCAGGCTGGACACTACAGAGTGGTCAGTGTGCAGAGGGGAGAAGCCTTCCTGTGTCTGTGGCTCCCGACCGAGCCTGCATGCTGGACATTGCACAGCCTGTGTGCCCACGGCCTGAGAGAGCAGTGCTCTGCTATGGACCTGATGGAAGAGGACACTGAAGGGTTACAAGTAGTGACTCCTCTAACTTAGTGCTGAGTAGCCTAGGCAGGAGACTCTGTAGCAGACGTGGTGACAAAGAGTCAGACCAGACAGTAGGTATGGGGCAAGGAAACAGCCATACCATACTGACCGCCGGGTGTTGTCTGACAAAGGGCCAACTTTATCAGAGGAGATGACGGAGTCAGATGTTACATTGTTCCAAAAAGGTTCACTGACTGGGCCCGATTTTTACAGATGGGTGTACTATCGAAGGTGACCGAGAGGGGTCTCTGGTAGGGTAATGGAAGGTGCCAAGCCCGAAAACTTTAGGCTGAGGGGTGAGGTATGTAAGGAGGCTAATGGCCGTGTAGTCAATGGGAGGTATGTGTTGCAGAGATGGCTGCTCCCTGAGATGCAACCGTTGTATTTTACTTTAGTGCACGTGAGCACTAAGATGTTGTTTAGTGTACCTGGGTTCGAGTTGCGGTCCAGGCTGGACAATACAGAGTGGTCTGTGTGCAGAGAGGGAGAAGCCTTCCTGTGTCTGTGGCTCCAGACTGAGCCCTCATGCTGGACATTGCACAGCCTGTGTGCCCACAGGCCTGAGAGAGCAGAGCTCTGCTATGAACATTGAGGTTTTGTCTGCCTGATTCTGCCTGATGTAAAGTCTGTTTACCTTTTATTGGTGTTTTGGTGGTTTATGAAGCAAGTTAACCCTCATGGCCTTTCAAGAGAAGGTGCCTCCTGTTTCCTCTTACGCACCTGAGTGAGTAATACAGTACAGACCAAAAGTTTGGACACACCTTCTCATTCAATGATTTTTCTGTATTTTCATGACTATGAAAATTGTAGAATCACACTGAAGGCATCAAAACTATGAAGTAACACATGTGGAATTATACATTACTCTTTACAAAAAAGTGTGAAACAACTGAAAATATTTCTTATATTCTCTAGGTTCTTCAAAGTAGCCACCTTTTGCTTTGATTACTGCTTTGCACGCAGAAAAGGTGAACGGATGGACTCTACATGCCTAGTTCCCACCGTGAAGCATGGAGGAGGTAGTGTGATTGTGTGGGGGTGCTTTGCTGGTGACACTTTGTGGATTTATTCAAAATTGAAGGCATACTGAACCAGCATGGCTACCACAGCATATTGCAGCAGCATGCTGTTCCATCCGGTTTGCGTTTAGTTGGACCATCATTTATTTTTCAACAGGACAATGACCCCAAACACACCTCCAGGCTGTGTAAGTGCTATTTGACCAAGAAGGAGAGTGTTGGGGTGCTACGCCAGATGACCTGGCCTCCACAGACACCAGACCTGAACCCAATCGAGATGGTTTGGGGTGAGCTGGACTGCTCACCGCTTCAATTTTGAATAAATCCCCAACAGTGTCACCAGCAAAGCACCCCACACCATCACACCACCTCCTCCATGCTTCACGGTGGGAACCAGGCATGTAGAGTCCATCCGTTCACCTTTTCTGCGCGCAAAGCAGTAATCAAAGCAAAAGGTGGCTACTTTGAAGAACCTAGAATATGAGACATATTTTCAGTTGTTTCACACTTTTTTGTAAAGTGTAATGTATAATTCCACATGTGTTAATTCATAGTTTTTATGCCTTCAGTGTGATTTTACAATTTTCATAGTCATGAAAATATAGAAAAATCTTTGAATGAGAAGGCGTGTCCAAACTTTTGGTCTGTACTGTATCCCTACAATTGGTGGAGAATGCTGGCACTCGGAGCAGGATGTACCTAGGAAGAGTCCAGCAAGCATCTGGCAGTCGCTCGGTGGGGCCACAAAGATTAAAAGCTTCTGGCGGTAACTCGGCGGAGTTACAAAGATTTGCTGTGGATCGGCGGGTCCACGAAGTCTGCAAAGAGGAGCTGTGCAGAGTGCTGTGGAGCCGTGCAGAGTGGAGCCTTGTGGAGCTGTGCAGAGCGATGTGGAGCCGTGCAGAGAGGTGTAGAGCCTTGTGCAGCCGGGCAGAGCCTTTGTGGAGCCTCACTGTATGGTACTGTTGGGGCAGATAGACTGCAATGTACAGGCAGTGAGGGACCTGAGAGGGCTATGGGGAGGCCATGGCTTGCACCCCAAGGAGGGATGGTTGCTCGAAATGGGGTGTTGTCCAAAAATGGGTGGAGTCCCAAAAGGGGGCAGTGACCTAAAAAGGGTGGAGTCCCAAAAAGGGGCCGGTGACCCAAATAGGGATGGTGGCCAAAAAAGGGGCAGCGGTGAATGCCCTGAAGGACTGTTGCCAGGAACAACATTCGAACAGCGCATGTCTGAGATTATGTACTGTCTATCCATCGGACATGAAGTCACAGAGGTGCTCTGTAGAAGTCAATGGAGAAAGCGTGACTGGACTTCTGGACTCAGAGAGTTCGGTAACCCTGGTGAGCGCCACACTCACTGTCTATCTGATCCCTGGAAGGAAGATGGAAGTCCACTGCGTCCATGGGGTCGCTAGGGATTATCTGGTGTCCAGGGTAATAATTGAGATACCCATGATCATTATAGCCATGATATCCCTGTAGTCCTGGATTTGATGTACCCTATTATAATCGGTCAGGACTTTAAATATTTTTTGGGAATTGGATGAAAGGGGAGTGTCTGATTTATCAGAGGGGAGCTGGAATGACCCTATGGAAGCCCCACCACAATAGGTGGCTGTAGGCGTTCCTGGTGGGGTGATGAATAAAGAGGAGGAGGTAGCGCCCCCTAAGGGCGATAGTCCGGAGTTAGGGATGACCGGACGGAAGTGTGGGTCTGACCAACTCTGCAACTTAGCACAGGTGAACAACAGTGTGACTGTTGAAATGGGGTAGCTCCACGAATAGGGTCCGACACCTGTTTAAGTGGGGACTTGTTGTTCAAGGTTGACCGGGTGAGTAGTGGTGACTCCCATTCAGACTGTGACGCAAGGGAAAGAGAGTGCGGTAAGGAGGACCCAAGTAAAAATGGCAAGTCTTCCTCTCGTTGCCGGGGACACGGTGGCCACAGAAAGACAGGACAGGCTACACCGTCTGAGAAGAGGGAGGAAGAAGAGGCAGGATCAGGTGCAAACAAACTTAATGTCCTAGATAAGGAGGTCACATTGCCGCTGACAAACCCCAGCACAGAGGTAGCCGCTGATGTGCTGAAAATAAACCTGGCATATTGTAACCGTAGAGATCCATTAGCAGAGAGCACAAGTGGAGAGAAAACCCACAAAGGTCACGGAGCGCAGACTGGTGGTTCATTCACCTCTGAGGTGGTGAAGTTGACAAGAGACAGTAAGAGACCATGTTGAGAGAGAGAAGGTCCTGAGAAATGGCTGAACACAGAGTGGATGAGTGGGAGAAGGAAGTCTCCGAGATCAGAGATCACCTGTCAACGTGTCAAACCGTGAAGAAGGCCACATTGGAAAATTTGGAGGTGCTCAGAGAAGCATTAAGATGACTTCTACAGGAGAAGGAGATGGTGGTCGCAGACTTACAATGGCAGTGCCAGAGTGGTAAGGAGGCGAAGCTGCAAATGCCCATCTTGGCAAGGGGTCTTGAAGAGTGTGAAGCAAAGGGAGAGCTTGCGCTAAAAGTTGAACCAAACAATCACCCGGTGATGGCAGATGACTTAAGGGAATTGTCCAGCGCAAAGCAGGAGCCGTCCATGCGTGAAGAAGATGAGACTCCGCTCTTCAAGTGCATGGTAGAGGTACCCGAAGACGTGAGAGAAGCTTGTGCCAGTCAGGCTGTGCATGAGGCATTTAGAATGTAGTGTGAACTGGGTGCCAGAAAACTCAGCAGTTGGTTATACTGTCGACTAGGGAAGTCACAGTGAAGCGGCTATCCTGAGTGATTTGCACCTACACTGTCTTCGCACAAAACAGATGATCTTGTTGAGAAATAAGGAAGCCACTCGACATCTGGAGCATGCGAGGAAAGCTCAAAGTCGGCCGGGGTTTGTGGAAGACATTGTTCAAGTGCCTAGAAATCTGGTGAGGAAAGTCGTTGGAAGACTTGGAAAAGTGATGCAGGAAATTGTGAATAAGTCCGATGTGGCGAGTGTGAAGATCCCGGCTGATGCCAAAGCCCAGGTAGCTGCTGAAGATGGGATGGTTCCATTCTTCGTTGTCGGATGAATGGAGAGCCTTAAAAATATTCAAATACTCCTGGAATATCGGGTGGTGTACCTACGAGAGGTAGAGCAGCTGAGATGGGAGAGACTGCAGATTAAGAAACAGCTGCAGGAAATGGAAAGAAGATGGTGACTAGTGTTGAGCATTCCGATACTGCAAATATCGGGTATCGGCCGATATTAGCTGTATCGGAATTCCGATTCCGAGTTCCGATATTTTCGTCTTATCGGATACCGGAATCGGGATTGTCACTGTCACTGTCAGTGTCCGTCTGTCGGGTCTGTCAGGAGTCAGCGGCACTTACCTGGCAGAAGATCTCCGGCGGTCACGTCCTGGACTGCTTCATGGCCGCCATCCTCTTCTCCCCAGCGGTCACATGCAGTTTCTCGCGATAACTGCAGTGACTGCTGGGTAATCCCGGCCGTAAAGCAGTCAGTCCGATGACGTCACCGCCGGGGAAGCAGGTAATCAGCTGTGCTGCGTTGCAATGACAGGCTCTGCCTGTCATTGCGATGTAGCAGAGTTGGATCGTCGTGGGACAATCGTTACTATGGACTGCGTCGGACAGGTGGTATACTGTTGGTTTTTTTTTTTCTTTTTTTACAGGAGATCGATGGCGTCGCAGGAATGAGAGTATAATAAAAGAAATGAAAACTGTGTTGTCTCTTTTATTTCATTAAAATACTTTTTTCTTGCTTTGTCTTTTTTTTACACATTTAATAACTTTGGGATTAATAATGGATCGGTGTCTTATTGACACCTCTCCATTATTAACCGGGCTTATTGTCACCGTGCAATCAACGGTGACAATAACCCCTTATTACCCCGCTTGCCACCGCTACAGGGCAAGTGGGAAGAGCCGGGTAAAGTGCCACAATTGGCACATCTTTTGATGCGCCAAATGTGGGGCTGCTGTAGCCTGGTATTATCAGGCTGTTGAGGGCCAAAATCCATGGGCCTTGACAGTCTTTTAATACCAGGCCGCAGCAGTCTGCATTTTACTTGGCTGGTTAACAAAAATAGGGGGGATCCCCACGCCGTTTTTTTTTCGAGGGGATCCCCTATTTTTGTTAACCAGCCAAGCTAAGCAGACTGCTGTGGCCTGGTATTATCAGGCTTGCAAGGTCCATGGATATTGGATCCTTACCAGCCTGAAAAACCAGGCCTCAGCGGTCTGCTTCATCTGGCTGGTTAACAAAAATAGGGGGGACCCCACGCTAATTTTTTTCGAGGGGATCCCCTATTTTTGTTAATCAGCCAAGATATGCAGACTGCTGTGGCCTGGTATTATCAGGCTGGCAAGGTCCATGGATCTTGGCTCCTTAACAGCCTGAAAATCCAGGCCTCAGCGGTCTGCTTCATCTGGCTGGTTAACAAAAATAGGGGGACCCCACGCCAATTTTTTTCGAGGGGATCCCCTATTTTTGTTAATCAGCCAAGATATGCAGACTGCTGTGGCCTGGTATTATCAGGCTGGCAAGGTCCATGGATCTTGGCTCCTTAACAGCCTGAAAATCCAGGCCTCAGCGGTCTGCTTCATCTGGCTGGTTAACAAAAATAGGGGGGACCCCACGCCATTTTTTTTTTCGAAGGGAACCCCTATTTTTGTTAATCAGTTCCCTCTGACGTCACTGATTGTGTCCCTGGCTGACCTGAAGTGAAAGTGGAAAGCAATCAATTAAGCTTTCCACTTAATGGCCCGTCTCACATAGCGATATCGCTACCGAGATCGCTGCTGAGTCACTAGTTTTGTGACGCAGCAGCGAGCTCACCAGCGATATCGCTGTGTGTGACATTCAGCGACGATCAGCCCCCCTGCCGGGTATCGCTGATCGTCGCTGAAATGTCAGGACCTTTGATCGCTGGTTTCCCGCCTGTCACACGCAGCGATGCGTGCCTGTCAGAGGGAAACCAGCGATCAAAAAAAGGTCCTGACATTTCTGCGACGATCAGCGATACCCGGCAGGGGGGCTGATCGTCGCTGAAGTCACACACAGCGATATCGCTGGTGAGCTCGCTGCTGCGTCACAAAACTAGTGACTCAGCAGCGATCTCGGTAGCGATATCGCTATGTGAGACGGGCCCTTAAGCGATGTTACCCGCAGTGTCGCTGTCCCAGATCGCTGCCTGAGCTGCCTGTTTGGCAGCTCAGCAGCGATCATGTAGCGATACACCAGCGATCCTGACAAGTGCATATCGTTGTCGGGATCGCTGGTGTATCGTTATGTGACACCCAGCCTTTACTCTCCTGTCAGGCAGGAGAGGAACTCATTCATTTGGGGTTTACTGTGAGGCTGCAGCATTAGCTGCGGTCCCTGCAGTAAACATTAACCCTTTCTGAAGGATTACACCGTGGGACCTGACTGTGCATGGGATAGGTAAGAATAATTTTGCTTTTTTATTTTATTTTTATTACAGGAAATGGTTTTTGCAGTAAAATAAAAGATGGTCAAAAACATGTGTCTTTATTTCATTAAAATGATTTTTAATTAAAGTGTGTGTGTTTTATTTTTATTTCATGCAATAGGATTAATAATTGATAGTTGTCTAATTGACAGCTCTCAATTATTAACCTGGCTTAAGGTCACCTTTCAATAGCAAGGTGGCTTTAACCCCATATTAACCCATTCGCCACCGCTACAGGGCAATGGGAATAGACGGGCAAAGTGCCAGAAAGGGCGAATCTAATTATAGATTTGTCTTTCCTGGGGTGTCTGGGGGCAGATGTTAGTAGCCGGGGGGGCAAAAATAATGGTCCCTCTCTGGGCTATTATTATCTGCCCCCACTCACTGGCTTTGTCTGTCTGGTTGCGAAAATAGGGCGGGAGCCCACGCATTTTTTTTCAGCAATTTTACACCTCATATATATATATACATGTCATTGAATTTGTGACACATATATATATATTTATATTTGTAGTTCATACACTTCTACATAGTATAATAGCCGCTAATTCAATTGCCGGCTTTTGTGAAAATGCAGAACCCGACATGAAATGACACTTGGTGTACATAGGGTTAACCATGTCTTTTCATGTCCTTTGCTATCTAATTTGCACAAACAATTAAATCAGACTATGTGTGCAAAATTTCACACCTCTAGGGGTTAATTAAAGGTGTAAATTCGTAGCAAAAAAGTCCGTTTTTTTTACAACGAATTTACACCTTTAATTAACCCCTAGAGGTGTGAAATTTTGCACACATAGTCTGATTTAATTGTTTGTGCAAATTAGATAGCAAAGGACATGAAAAGAAATGTTTAACCCTATGTACACCAAGTGTCATTTCATGTCGGGTGCTTCTGTCTTTTCACTGAAGCCAGCTTTACCCGGCAATTGAATCAAAGGATATTTTACTATGTAGAAGTGTATAAACTATACATATATGTATATATATATGTCACAATGACATGTATATATATATATATGTATTCTATGTGTGTATATTTAGTGTTTACAAGGAAAGAATGGGGTTTTTTTAGTTGCAATATTTTGTTCCCATAGACTTACATGGGACTTCCGGTATCGGTATCGGGTATCGCCGATATTTTAGTGATATCGGCGATACCATTCCGATTCCGATACTTTAGCATATCGGAAAGTATCGCTCAACTCTAATGGTGACCATTTTCAACCCGAGGTATAGAGAGACGAAGGGGTTCTCTAAAGAATGGGAGCACTCCATCTCAAGCTAGAACAGAAAGTAGAGATAAATAGAATGACTGGTCTCTGGTTAATAAAGACAAAAGGAGAAATTGCCAACAGAGAGACAACCGAAGTTGGCCTAATGGAAGAGGACACGGAAGGGTTACAAGTAGTGACTCCTCTAACTTAGTGCTGAGTAGCCTAAGCAGGAGACTCTGTAGCGGACATGGTGACAAAGAGTCAGACCAGACAGTAGGTATGGGGCAAGGGAACAGCCATACCATACTGACCACCGGTGGTTGTCTGACAAAGGGGCAACTTTATCAGAGGAGATGACAGAGTCAGATGTTACATTGTTCCAAAAAGGTTCACTGACTGGGCCCGATTTTGACAGAAGGGTGTACTATCAAAGGTGACCGAGAGGGGTCTCTGGTAGGGTAATGGAAGATGCCAAGCTCCAAGGCTTTAGGCTGAGGGGTGAGGTATGTAAGGAGGCTAATGGCTGTGTAGTCAATGGGAGATATGTGTCGCAGAGATGGCTGCTCCCTGAGATGCAACCCGGTGTATTTTGCTTTAGTGCACGTGAGCACTAAGATGTTGTTTAGTGCACCTGGGTTTGAGTTGTGGTCCAGGCTGGACACTACAGAGTGGTCTGTGTGCAGAAAGGGAGAATCCTTCCTGTGTCTGTGGCTCCAGACCGAGCCCTCGTGCTGGACATTGCACAGCCTGTGTGCCCACAGGCCTGAGAGAACAGAGCTCCGCTATGAACATTGAGGTTTTGTCTGCCTGATGTAAAGTCTGTTTACCTTTTTTTGGTGTTTTGGTGGTTTATGAAGCATGTAAACCCACATGGACTTTCAAGAGAATGTGCCTCCTGTTTCCTCCTACGCACCTGAGTGAGTACAAATCCCTACAACATTTACAAAAATTAGTGTCAGACACTAACAAAGTGGAATCAATTTTTCCACAGTATAAATAGTATAATAGGGACCGACAGGTCTTCTACTACACCCAACCCAACAGATGGACACCCAGGCAGGACTGTTCACATTTCCACAAATTAGTGTTAGCATCTCCAGCAGCAGCAGCAGCAAAAGCAGGCACACAAGCCCCACAAAAGATATAAAAAAACTGCAATTACACAAGAGCAATGCAGCACACTAAAAATGACAACATCCAGTAACAGAAGTTGTCAGTTGTCTTTGGATAGGATGTCACATTAGTGGTTCACTAGTGCTTTCAGAAACATTAACACCTACCCCACATACACCTCGAACACCAAGCCTAATTCCCCTTCCTCCACGACCTCGCTTTTTCCCAGTCATGTTGCTCAGATAGTGTGGCAGGAGCACACTATTAGCAACTAAAAATATATTTTTTACTCTGCACAACCTCTGCACACAGCTGAATTTCAACAGCACAAAATTAGAAGGTGAAATATGGCGTGATTAATCACGTTACTCACAGCAGAATGAATTGTTTTAGTGTCGATGAGACCTGTATGACAAAGAAGATCTGCTCCAAATAATTTTAAAGTGAAATGTCCCCTAATTTATGACATTAATAACAGATTTTTTTGTTTTTTTTGGTGTGGATGAGGCCTGTATAACATTGACTAGATGCTCCAAGCAATTTCAAATTAAGATGTCTCCTACTGTATGACGTTAGTAACAGAAGAATTTTTGGGGCCTGTCGATAAGGCCTGTATAACATTGACTAGATACTCCAAAAAATTTCAAAGTGAACTGTTCCCTACTGTATACATTAATAACAGATTTATTTTTTTTGGTGTGGATGAGGCTTGTATAACATTGACTAGATGCTCCAAACAATTTCAAAGTGAGATGTCCCCTACTGTATGAAGTTAGTAACAGAAGAATTTTTTGGGCCTGTCGATAAGGCCTGTATAACATTGACTAGAAGCTCCAAACAATTTCAAAGTGAGATGTCCCCTACTGTATGACGTTAGTAACAGAAGAATTTTTGGGGGCCTATCAATAAGGCCTGTATAACATTGACTAGATGCTCCAAACAATTTCAAAGTGAGATGTCTCTTACTGTATGACATTAGTAACAGAATAATTTTTTGGGGCCTGTCGATAAGGCTTGTATAACATTGACTAGATGCTACAAACAATTTCAAAGTGACATGTCCCCCTCTACTGTATTACGTGAGTAACAGAAGATTTTTTTTGGGCCTGTCTATAAGGCCTGTATAACATTAACTAGATGTTGCAAACAATTTCAAAGTGACATGTCCCCTACTGTATGAAGTTAGTAACTGAAGAATTTTTGGGAGCTTGTCGATAAGGCCTATATAACATTGACTAGATACTAAAAACAATTTCAAAGTGAGATGTCCCCTAGTGTATGATGTTAGTAACCAAAAAATTTGGGGGGGCCTATCGATAAGGCCTGTATAACATTGACTAGACGCTACAAACAATTTCAAAGTGAGATGTCTGCTACTGTATGACGTTAGTAACAGAAGAATTTTTTTGGGCCTGTTGATAAGGCCTGTATAACATTGACTAGATGCTACAAACAATTTCAAAGTGAGATGTCCGCTACTGTATGACGTTAGTAACAGAATAATTTTTTTGGACCTGTCAATGAGGCCTGTATAACATTGACTAGATGCTTAAAACAATTTCAAACTGAGATCTCTCCTTCTGTATTCGGCTAGTAACATAAAATAATTTTTTTTAGTGTGGATGAGGCCTGTAAAATTTAGAAGATTGTCCGTGGCGTTGGAACGTCCTCTTTCCTACAGTTGCTGCTGGTAAGGTGCAGGTTTGCTGGAGAAAAATGGCCGACATGTCATTACACGAACGATCAGGAAAAGGGCCATGACGATGGTAGGAATGGAAACGTACAACAGGATCAATAACAGGGAGGCTATGGGAAGTACGAGATCCAAGATCCAGCCTACAACGATTACTCATTTAACCAAAACCAATTTCCATAGAGCGTTTGATGCTCGTCAGATAAAAGGTGTAACAAATGCGCATCTCAAGCTAGGTATAAAAGATGCCAGTGAGAAATTGGATTCCAAAGATGCTCATAATCTAGAAGATATTCTTAAAACAATTTCAAACCCAGACCTCGGCTGCTGTATCACGTTTGTAAAAAAAAAAATAATAATTCATTTTAATGTGCACGAGCTCTGTACACAGAACAATTTCAAAGCCACAAATTGAAAAGGTTGGATATAGCGGACTGTATCACATTTATCAATAGAAAAAAATAAATATTTTAATGTGCTTGAGGTCTGCAGACAGCTTCATATCACCGCCACAAAATGACAATGTAGGATATGGCAGGCTGTATCACATTCAGCAACAGAAAATATTATAATTTTTTTAATGCACTTTAGGTCTGCAGACAGGTTCATATCACCGCCACATGACAATGTGGGATACGGCAGGCTATATCCCATTCAGCAACAGAAATAATTTTAACTTTTTTAAATGCACGTTAGGTCTGCAGACAGGCTCATATCACCGCCACAACATGATGATGTGGGATACAGCGAGCTGTATCACATTTAGCAACAGATAATATTATAATTTTTTTTAATGTACATTAGGTCTGCAGACAGGTTCATATCACATCACAACATGACATGACAATGTGGGATACGGCGGTCTGTATCACATTCAGCAACATAAAAAATTATAATTTTGACAAGGTGGGATACAGCAGGTTGTTTCACATTTGGCTAGTGAAAAATTTTAATTAGAATGCTATACTGATGCATGGAGCACAATAGAAGCAGTGCACAACACACTTGTAGGACATGTGCCCTGCTGGCTTTGTCTGTGGAACTCAGTAATGGCCAAAAAAAAATGTACTGGAAGGTAAATTTAACAGCCATAGTGGACACTAGCTATCTAAACTATCTGACTGATATATAACTGCCTAAAATCTTGCTGATAACAGTGCCAGCGTCTGGAGCTGCCTCTCTGCGCTGTTACAGTGTCAAAATGGAGCTAAAACCAGATGTCCGCTATTTATATGGAGAGGGACATGTGATTTCAGCAGCCAATGACACAACCCTTTGTGTCAGGACATTGTGGGTGTTTCCTGCGCCTTGATTGGCTAGCCGCAATGTGCACCCATAAAGTTAGGGGGGAAAAAAAATGACTGTTTATAAGAACGCTGCGCCTCTGAGCTTTGCAAACCTCCTCCCCTCATCAAACACGTGCCAAACGCCCATGATACACCACCATTATCGTTGTTAAAGTGCTGAAAATAATTTTGTAGCAACACAAATATTTTGCAGCACTTTTACAGAATGTTACTGATTTTTCATGATTTTATAAAATGTTGCTCGTGTTTCCGATCACGAATCCGAATGTGCCATATTCGTGCCGAATTTATGCTTGACAATCATTTTCTGAACAAATTCGCTTCTCACTAATTATTACTGGATGGGGGGTCAGAACAAGGGATATTATGACAGGATGAGTGACATTATTACAGGATAAAGGACACTATTACAGGATTGAGGTCAGGATGGGGGACATTATTACAGAATGGCGGCCAGAATGGGGGACATTATTACAGGATGGTGGAACACTATTACACAATGGGGGCCAGGACCCGGGGCATTATTACTGGATGGGGGTCAGGACAGGGGACATTATTACAGGAAGGGGAAAATTATTACAGACTTGAGGATATTATTACAAGATGGTGGCCAAGACAGAGGACATTATTACATATAGGAGGACATTAGTACAGGATGGAAGACATTATGAAAGAAAGGAGCTAGTATGTGGGACATTATTACCGGGTGAGTAACATTATTACAGGATGGGTTACATCATTACTGCATTGGAGATATTATGACTGGATGGGAGCCAGGATGAGGGACATTACTACTGGATGGGGCCAAGATAGGGGAATTTATTACAGGACTCAACACATTATTCCAGAAAAGGGGTCAGGATGGAGAACATTATTACAGGGGCCAGTATATCTGATGAACATGATGGTGAAGTCCTGGCTCCAAACTCTACATTGGGGCCCCCAGGGCTCTAGTTATGCCACTGGCTTTTCTGTTACTTGATTAAAGGCCATTCTTTGATAAATCCTAATCAAGCCCAAGCAGATAAAATGGAATTTTTTTAGTAAAGGCATAGCTAATGTTTTTTAAGGCCCTGTCATATTGGCAAGTGCCACACTGTCATTTGTATCTCTTGCATCTAAACGGTTATCTTTTCATGTTTTCTCAATCATATTAGCAATACTAAAACAATCTCATCATAATATAAGGCACAGAGTAAATCACTGAAATAGTTCAGTGCATGATTGTGTTAATTCACCTCATTATCACATTAGCTTCCAACATCTGTACTTTGGCACTAAGGAGAAAACTTCTCTTTGACCTTGATAAAGTCATACAAGTTCTTGATGCCATCATCAATACTAAGTAAATGTTCAGGCATAAGTTCATTGTGTTTTTATAGTTCCATGTGATACAGTGAGGCACACAATGACACAAAATAATTTCCCAACAGACACAGTCAAATATCTACATTATGAAAAGAAAGAACCTTGGGAGAGAAAATTGGATGCTAATAGCACCAGTTAATTACTGATTGTTTTGAGTCAGGATCATTGGAAGAAATGGCTTATTTTCACAAATAACATTCCTCTCTGTATTTAGTTCATCCATATGGCACTTACCATCTGCTCCATTCGATTTTCTTTTTTCTCATATCCTTGTTTTATGTTTCGGCTAAAACATTTCTTTGCAGATCTGAAATCTTGCTGATCTACTAATCTGAATAGCCTTGTGTTTAAGAGTCCAAATAATGTCACAGCAGTCAGGTTCAGGTAGGTTAATCTTATTAAAGCAATAGCACCTGCTTACTGGGCTAAAAAGCATAATACTATACACTTCTTTGACTATATTTCAGCTGGCATATTGCTATGCAAGTTTTGGATCTGCATAAGATATGTTAGGATTTAGGAATAGAACTCTGAATGACAGTACATAACTTAATATACCAACATTGTTTATATTGTAATTAACTGGAGTACTCCCATAAAGTACTTTTATTACCAACTAGCTGTAGTACCCGGCTTCGCCCGGGTTAATTAATAACTGCTGTTAGCTGTAACAAAATAGACTATGTTAACAAAAATTTATTCTGCACATAAAAATCACACACCAAAACGTGCGGGGGTTAAAATTTCCATTCAACACACAGCCTATGATGCTCCTGGGGTTGAGATGTGCGGGCATGCAAAATTTCATGCCCGTAAGTACAACGGTGCAGATTCCTATCCCGGGCCAAAATTATTTGCCGATTTGGAATGCGCGGGGTTAAAATTTCGACTCAAAACCTAGCCTATGACGCTCCCGGGGTCGAGACGTGCGGGTGTGCAAAATTTCATGCCCGTAAATGCAGATTCCTATGCCGGACATACACACAAGCATTCAGCTTTCTCCCCATTATGTAGATAGGGCCAAAATTGTTTGGCGATTTGGAACGTGCGGGGGTTAAAATTTCGATTCAAAACATAGCCTAGGACGCTTTCAGGGTCGAGACGTGCGGGCGTGCAAAATTTCATGCCCGTAAGTGCGACGGTGCGGATTCCTATCCCGGACAAACATACCCACATACATACACACATACATACATTCAGCTTTATATATTAGATTTAATGGATAGGTGAAAAATGGATGATTATTGTGGCTACAGTGCTTGAACCTCAACTGATTACTAGAATGGGTGGTCACGAGCTGCCGATTCCTCCTTACTAAAGTTTGAGAAAGACTTGAATGGACTGGTGGCCATGTCTATGTAATCCGTCTGCTGTCACTTTTTAATATTGTAATACATAGTTGTGCAATTTTCTTTTTTTTTTCTTTTTCAAGAAAATCACTGATGAAATATTGATGTTAAAAACTGACAAAATGACCAAGATCTGATGAAAATCCCATCCTAAACATTGACAAAAAGTGGTCCATTTTCTTGAAGAACAAGATAAAAATTTATGTCTGAATGAGGCCTAAAATATAGACATCAAAAACTTAGCCTGTGTTCCCATGATGAGTATTGGGTGAGTTTTTGATTTTCTGCAGAATTTATGCATCTGTTACGTAAATTAGGTTACTCGCATCTTTGAGGGCTTTTTTATTGTTTTTTTTTACTCTTTTTGGTATGTCATGTTTTAACTAAAGCTGCTATGCTTTAGGATTTGTGAATGAACCTTAAGTCAACAGGAAAATATTATTCAACTGCAATTAGTGAAATTTTTTTGGCTCTTTCCATATTTTTTGTGTGATTTTGGCTTTTTTATATTGCAACATGATTTCATACATTTTCCCTTAAGCTTCGCTATAGGATTGAAAAAAATGTCTGATCTGAATAGAAAAAAATTCCACCTAAAATCTTTTGTAAACTTCACATTAAATTCTTACGTTGTATTTGCCTAAACTGCCACATGCTACACCACAGATTGCTGGTGGACTTTTGTTTCTGTATGAGAGACTGTGACTTGGTGACTGTGAAGGGTTGCAAGAGTGTACAAAGTGACAAGGCCATATACTGCAGGATATTGTTGCCACTGAGAGGTGGCCATCACAAAAATGTTAGCTACACTGGTAAGATAGTGACCCAGAAACATAAAGTGGGGATACTGCAGAAGAAAACCCTGCATTCTGTTTTATACAGTGTCAACCCCTTAACACTTTATATATCCTTACAATGTTGCATCAGAGTGATGTTAGGTTGGGATCACATATGTTCAATGCTATGTTGTCACTTCCATCCTGTATTCAACAAAAATTCCAAATGAAAATTGATGGAGAGGATCGTTCCTCTTTGTTCCAAACATCAGTTTTTGTACCAGACAGGTATGAGTGCCATTCCAGTGGCTTAATCACAACATTTCATGTAACATCGCGATTCAGCCCCATACCTATGCCCGGCCATAAATAGTTAAAAGACCTAATGACAACTAACATGTTTTTGCATCATTTTTGCCATCAGTTCTGATCGATTGCATTAAACCAAGCTTAAAAAACTGATGCAACGGACATACAGTATATGTGAACCCACGAGAAAGAGCGAGTCCGAACATAAAGAGTCCCAATGCATAAGAAATGGTGAAACAAAATTATACTTTATTTAGATCAGGTGATAATCAATGGGATAACAGAATAATGTGTAAAAATATAAAAAAGGATGCTAAAACACACCCAGAAAAGTGTTAATGGATGTCCAAAGGAAGGAATGGAAGTCAGATACAATACATAATAAGAAGTCTAAAGTCCATAAAGATTGGCACATTAAGATAGTATCTTTATATTGTGAGGCAACGACAGGTTTTATATGTGAGGGTCCATATGTATCCCCCAGGATGTGCACAGAAGCGTATTGAGGCTGCTGGAGTGCATTGCAGTCACAGATATAGCTGTGATTGCAGTGCAAAATAAAAGTTTGGTCTTGGGCAAGCTATTTGCCCAAGGCAGATTTAAGAAAATAGGTTTTTATTTTTGGAGCTAACTACAGGATGGTAGTGGGGCAGTTTGCTCCCTCCAGGCCGAAACTTATAAGTGGCCCATGGCCACAGATCTCATTTAAAAAACCCTGCAGCAAAGGGTTGGGTGTGTCAGTCTTAGTTTGCAAACATGCAGAGTAGGTGGCTCTGCAAAGCTCAGCCTGTGTTAAGCAACATGGAGCCAAGCGAAGCCAAAAAGGCCTGGTACCCCTCAGCGTAGCACGGTAGTGTAGACAGCCATGGCAACCGGCCTCGGATACAGACTGTCTTGATCCCCGGCTGCGATCCAGAGGATACCATTTGTTTTCCATTTGTGAGTACATTGAACATTAAAGAGACTTTGTTTTTGAGCTTTCCTGTGGTCACTGCCTGTCTGTCATACTGCACCTTCCCCGCTGCACTACAATCTATATATTGTTCGTATCAGATATCAACTAGCAGAATAAGTGACAAAGTCAATAGGTAAAGTGTTAATGCAAAAAAAGGTTATATCATCTTATTCTGTGTGGTATATAGTAGATGATAATACAAGATTAACTAATATGGTCTGACGAAGGCAGTAACCGAAGCATGCTTCAGGGTGGATGCCACTCGGATGAAGGAGCCTGACATTGTAAGTCCCCTTATATTATGTTTCTCAAACATTCATACTTCTGGGATAGCATACACCACAGGTGACAGACATTGTTCCATATAGGACCAACATGCTGCAGGAAAATTGGTCTTTTTCTATGCTATATGTTTGAGATTGCTACTGTTTCTTTGCATTGGCACTCTACATGTATGTGGATCCCATATTAACGTTATTATTTACTCTTTATGCTCAGACTTGCTCTCTTTACTCTTTTGTGATTATTTACCGACTGTCCTGTTGTTTGACATATATGGTCCGGTCTCTTGGGTAGTGGCTTGATCAGTGTGGATATTGTAATATTGATGTTATCAACACTGTAAGTTCATCACACAACAGGACTTAAGCCTCCGTCACACACAGCAATCTCGCTAGCGAGTCACTAGTTTTGTGACGCAACAGCGATCTCACCAGCGATATCGCTGAGTGTGACATTCAGCGACAATCAGCCCCCCTGCTGGGTATCGCTGATCGTCGCTGAATGTCCTGGACATTTTTTTGATCGTTGGTCTCCTGCTGGCCAGCACGCATCGCTGCGTGTGGCAGGCAGGAGACCAGCGATCAGCTGGTAACCAAGGTACACATCGGGTTTCCAGGCGCCGGGAGGCACCTGGAAACCCGATGTGTACATTGGATACCAGCGCGCTGCTGCAGGGGAGCTGGTAACCAAGGTACACATCGGGTTTCCAGGTGTCGCGCAGCACCTGGAAACCCAATGTGTACGTTGGATACCAGCGCGCTGCTACAGGGGAGCTGGTAACCAAGGTACACATCGGGTTACCAGGTGCCACGCAGCACCTGGTAACCCGATGTGTACCTTGGTTACCAGCTCCCTGCACCAGCGGGCTGGTATCCAACGTACACTGTGGGTAACTAAGCGACGTTACCCGCAGTGTCGCTGTCCTGATCGCTGCCTGAGTTGCCTGTTTGGCAGCTCACCAGCGATCATGTAGCGACACACCAGTGATCCTGACAAGTGCATATCGTTGTCGGGATTGCTGGTGTGTCGCCAGGTGTGACGGGGCCCTTATTCTGTTCCCTTGTTTCATTTTCTCAGTATGTGACCCCAGCCTTATCCACCTTAACCTGGCAGGATTTTGTCTCACAATGCCTTAATGGGTCATTAAGTCGATAGAACTGCTGTGCTGGTGTCGGCTTCCTTGCATACAAAAATGTCGTGTTGTCAAGAGAAACAAAGAAAGTGGTGAATATTTATGACTAGCAGTCTCATATAATGATAATATTGTCAGTAACAAAGACTATAGCGATTTGTTCTACATAGAAAAATAGATCAGAATAATTCCATTCTTCAAACCCGCATTAAGCTTGCACTCGGTTTCCCTGTTTTTTCTTTTTACAGTAGTTAATTGGATCCCGAACAAGGTAAAATATGAGATTTTGTACAGAAATGTCTTCTGATAAATGATGATCTCTGGAATTGAGACAGCATTACCCTGTATAGACCAGTCTCTGGAGAACCGGTAGAGGTATTTGAGTCATTGATAAGGAAATGAGAACCTTCAACTGCATTTGTGTATTATTAAACACAAGCACTAGTGTCCTGGGAATGCTGTCTTTGAGCCAGTACGATATGAGAAGACTCATCATTCAGCAAACACACAGCGTCAAACTTATTCCAAGTTGCCAAATTGTGATTTATTTTTAAACTGCTCATATGTGGAAAAAATTAATTTACTGGCTTTTGAAAATCCAAATGTATAAAAGTGGTATTTTAAAGTGCAAAGCAGGCAAATCATTCTAAAGATTTAACCAAGGATATAACCTTGAATAATATTAAGGAGGGGTTTAACCACCTGTCAAGAATGAGTCTTAACTATCTGACGATTCATGCAAATCAGCGCACTTGCAGACAGTTCAGTTATAAGATATATTTTGCTGACTTTTGCAGTGTTATAGATTGTGCTATTTCATAGTTTTTATGTTCCTTTCTATAGTGCCAACATATTTTGCAGCTCTGTACAGAGATTGCCATCACTTACATTTATCTATGCACAAATTGGAACTAATAATTTAATTCTATCATAACTTGATTCTGATTCAAACCCAGGACCTCAAAGGTATTAGGACTAACCACTGAACCATTCACAGTAGCAGTGCTAACCGGTGAGCCAATGAACTATTTAATAGGAAATATTGTACACTCTTGCTGTGGTCAAAAGTTGATGAATCTTGACATCCCAAGGCTTTGACTTAAAAGGATGTGCCAAAACCTACAAACAACTCATGCTGGTCTAAATTATCTTTGCTTGACTTGGTAGCTAGCACATCCCAAAGAGCCACATAAAAATATATATAACATCCCAAATACGCAACATATTAGCATGGTAACTAAATATGTGCAGCAATAGGGTTGAACACCGCAATAAATGGGCCCTTGTAGAGAACTTGTGTCTGGAAACTCCTCCATAAAGCCCCCCATGTATGCAAAAATATCGCCATACATCATCTTGCTGCATAACATATGAGTAAATACAATACTGATGTGAAAATATGAGATGCAGGCAGGGTGAACAATTCCATCTAGTGACTCATGGCTGACTAGAGTTGTTGTCTATGTTTTTCTTCTCCATCTTGTGAGTACTATCTTTCTGACTACTAATCTGAATCTGGAATAGACTGAGTTTGAAATCACTCATTGTAAGGGACGAGTCAGATGGCTGCAAAACTCGGACAAGGATTGCAACGCAATGCTCGGACGGTCTGTCGGCTCTCCCAACTCAAAAGTGACATTATGTATTTCTTTGCAGCTGTCATGCTCTGGTCAGGAGAGCTGACGGCAACTCTGAGCAATTCGTCTGACTCTTCCCTAAGGTTGTGCTCACACAAAGCATAAATGTTGGAATTTATCTGCTTGTTGTCTCCATGTCTCTGCTTGAAAGTATAGACAATAGAGTAACAATTTTCTCTGGTGGTTGCATTTTTGCTGCATTCTTTGGCTGTGTTTTTATTTGATCCATTTTTAATGCAGAGTTTAAGCAGAATTTTTCATGCAGGTTTTTTACAGTACAAAAAAAACTCTGATTCTGCATAATTGTAAGACATAATTACATACCAGTGGGAGCCATGAGACCAACTGATCTAGAATGGCTAGGGATTCAGGAACTAAGTAATGCTTTTTTTTATTATTTTATATTATGTCCTGCTCCTGTGAAAATTGGGAAAAATCCTGGAAAAAATCTTTAAAGAGAGACTGTCATTAGGATCATGCATGTTAAACTAAAGATAGTGTAGAATTCTGCAGCCTGATTAATTAGCATTAGAAGTTTGGTGCATTAAGATCTTTGTGCATTGGAGCGGGACTGTGGTGTGAGACTGTGGGTAGGGTCTTCGGCTCTGACACAGCCCCTCTGCTGCCTAGAGTGTTCATATCTTCTTACTGTTTTAAAGCACATTGATCTCGTGGTGAATCTCTGGAAAGTGGTGCTGATGTCAGGGCATGCACATATTGACCTCCCGGCAGCGGCTGTCTGGCAAATTTTGGCCTGGGGGGCAAGCACACAGCAGTTGCCCATTAGTAGCAGCCCATCCTTGAGATGCAAGTTGGCTCATGAACATCGCAAGTATGCAAACTCATATGTGCGATCACTACGCTGGCAATTCCAGGGAATCGTGCCCGTGTGCACAGTGCACTATCATCATTTAGTAACATGCCATCACACTGTGTCACTGAAGAAAATCATCTAGAGCCCAGGAAACAGTGTTGGAAAAAAAAGTGTGTGGCTTGGAAATTGCATGTTGTCCTCATAGAATTGATTTATATATACTCACCTCCATTAAAAAACAGACAAAACAGTCCACCTTAAGAAGCAGTCATTATTTTTTTTCTTTAAACCTGTGTAAATGTTAGTTTAGTGCAGGTCAGTGTGTTAAGATACTCACAGATCGCAGTCTTTACCAGAATCCGCTCCTCTTTGGCTATTCATACTCTACTGGTCACGCTGTGCTCTATGACCCATAAGTGGCTTTTACAATATAAGTCTATGGAGCATGTGAACAAGGCTCAAAATGAGGATCCATAGACTTACATTGTAAAGAGACTTCTAGGTCACATACAGGTTCTTCTCACAAAATTAGAATATCATCAAATTCGCCTGTCCTTAACCTTGTCAAGAGGAAGATAAGAGACACCAGACCCAACAATGCAGACGAGCTGAAGGCTGTTATCAAAGCAACCTGGGCTTCCATAACACCTCAGCAGTGCCACAGGCTGATCGCCTCCATGCCACGCCGCATTGATGCAGTAATTGATGCCAAAGGAGCCCGACTAAGTATTGAGTGCATTTACTGAACATACATTTCAGTAGGACAACATTTCGGATTTTAAAATCAACATTAACAGAAATAAACATTTGAAATAGATCACTCTGTAAAGACTCTATATATTATGTGAGTTTCACTTTTTGTATTGAAGAACTGAAATAAATTAACTTTTTGATGATATTCTAATTTTGTGAGAAGCACCTGTAAAGCACAGTGTGAGCCGGAGTCCGTAGAGTGAAGACCACACTCAGAGGAGAAGCAGAGCAGTGCTGGATTCCGGAGAAGATGCCGCTAGGTGAGTATATTAACACACTGACACTACTCTAACCTCTACACAGAATTAGGGGGAAAAAATTTATAGGAGGATTCTTTAAAGCGCAATATAATTGACATACAGTTGTATACTTTCTGTGTAGTAGACATTTAGAAATATGGATACAAGACAATATGTGACTGGTATATGATATATATATAGAGAGAAGAAACTGCCCTAACAAAAGTAGAATTACTGAATTATTGCATCTAGGATTCAGATTATAACATGGATGGTATTAACAACCACAGTACCCACTAATTACAGCCAAAAGCACTAGTGGCTGAAAGAGAAGGGAGGAAGCATTTACCGTATATACTCATGTATAAGCCGACCAGAGTATAAGCCAACCCCCCCTAATTTTGCCACAAAAAACTGGGAAAACTTATTGACTCGTGTATAAGCCTAGGGTGGAAAATGCAGCAGTTACTGGTAAATTACAAAAATAAAAATAGATACCAATAAAAGTAAAATTAATTGAGACATCAGTAGGGTAAATGTTTTTGAATATGCATACTGAATCAGGAACACCATATAATGCTCCATACAGTTAATGATGGGCCCCATAAGATGCTCCATACAAAATACGCACCATATAATGCTGCACAAAGGTTAATAATGGCCCCATAAGATGCTCCATAGATTATGCCCCATATGGTGCTCCATAGATTATGCCCCCATAAAATGCTCCATAGATTATGCCCCCATAAGATGCTCCATAGATTATGCCCCATATGCTCCACAGATTATGCCCCATCTGCTCCACAGATTATGCCCCATATGCTCCACAGATTATGCCCCCATATGCTCCACAGATTATGCCCCATAGGTTCCACTGATTATGCCCCCATATGCTCCACAGATTATGCCCCCATATGCTCCACAGAATATGCCCCATATGTTCCACAGATTATGCCCCATATGCTCCACAGATTATGCCCCATATTTTCCACAGATTATGCCCCATATGCTCCACAGATTATGCCCCATATGTTCCACAGATTATGTCCCATATGTTCCACAGATTATGCCCCATATGTTTCACAGATTATGCCCCCATATGCTCCACAGATTATGCCCCATATGTTCCACAGATTATGCCTCATATGTTCCACAGATTATGCCCCATATGCTCCACAGATTATGCCCCATATGTTCCACAGATTATGCCCCATATGTTCCACAGATTATGCCCCATATGTTCCACAGATTATGCCCCATATGTTCCACAGATTATGCCCCATATGCTCCACAGATTATGCCCCATGTGCTCCATAGTATAGGTCCCTTATGCTGCTGCTGCCGCTGCAACTAAATAAAAAAAATGACATACTCACCTCTCGTCGCTGGGGGTCAGGTGCCGGTGTCCTGAGCAGGCGGGGACACCGGCGTGCTATGGGGGACAGGTGCCGGTGTCACCGCTCGCTCAGGGCCCCGGCACCTGAGATATTTACCTGTACCCGGTCCACCGCTGCGAGCCGCTGTCTTCCAGGTCCTCTTGTCAGTGAGCGCTCAGGCAGAGGGTGCGGCGCAAACTAACTATGTTATCGCGCCCTCTGACCTGAACATTCACAGCTAGAGGACGCGAGGACACAGCGGCGACCAGCGGTGGAAGGGGACAGGTGAATATCTCCTATACTTACCACTCCACCGGCGCGTCTATGCAGCCCCTGCTCTTCTCCTGCAGCTCTTCCTTCCTATAGTGTTCACGTGGTACCGCTCATTAAAGTCATGAATATGTGCATATTCATGACTTTAATGAGCGGTACCATGTGACCGCTGCAGGAAGGACCCTGAGATCGTGATAGAAGTAGGGGGGCTGCAGAGACGCGCCAGCGGAGGGGTAAGTATGATCTGACACCCCGCTCCCCCTCCCCTGCCGACCCCCCGGTATATGACTCATGTATAAGCCGAGAGGGGGACTTTCAGCCCTAAAAAATGGGCTGAAATTCTCGGCTTATACGCGAGTATATATGGTATATCATTTTTTTATGTTTTGCTGCTTTTAAATAATAAAAACAATTTTTTAGAAAAAAATAATTGCTTTTGCAGCGTTGTATTCTGAGAGCTATAGCTTTTTATTTTTTCACTGATGGAGGTCTATGGCAGTTTGTTTTTTGCTGGACAAGATGATGTTTTCCCTAATACCATTTTTATTTACATTCAACTTTTTGAATGCATTTTAATCCACTTTTTGTTCATGAGTATGTTGAAAACGCATATTTTTTTTGCCATATTTTTTGTTTTTTTACCATGTTCACTGAAAGAGTTAACTAGTGAAAATTTTATAGATTGTGTCATTCCAGACGTGGTGATACCAAATACTGTATGTGTACTTTCTTAGTTTATTTTTCTTTTTACATAAATATATGAATTTATTAGTATATTTTCATTCATTTTTTTGTTTTTTATTTTGCAATTTTTTAAATATATATTTTTTTATTTAAAAAATGTTAACTTTTTACATTTAGTCCCTCTATGGGACTTTAACTTTTATTACTCTGACCACTAGTATAATGCATTGCATTGCACTAACATGTTCTAACAGGTCATCATAGCTAACAGACCCAGAGGTCATCATTTGACAACCGGTTGCCATGACTATTGTCGACAGCTGGCAGACTAGTGTCGGCAGCTGCGATTACATCACGGGGGTGCTGATCAGAGGGGAGAGAAAGCCCTTTCTGTCACGGATGTGGTTTGTGGAACCACTATGCCACAGACCGTGGAGACCTGGAGGGGCGTGACTGATGGTGAGGTTAGACTTGGCTCTCAATGAATGCCAGGTGCCACTCCAGGACAGACCTACGGTCGAGCAGCCGCTGGACCCAGAAGGTCAACTGGATGGGGCAGCAGGCAGAGCTTGCATCAGAGTGCAGCAGACCAAGTTCGTCTTCCAGTGCAGCAGATAGAGTTTGTGTCAGAGTGCAGCAGACAGAATTTGCACTTAGAGTACCGCAGGCAGGATTTGCATCAGAGTGCAGCTGGCAGGATTTGCATCAGAGTGCAGAAAACAGGATTTGCACCGAGGAGACGATTGAAACAGAGGCAGCAAATTTGCACAGTGCAACAGCGATTCTGCCAGTAAGCAGGATTTGCATCAGAGTACAGCAAACAGACTTGAACTGGTGTGCAACCTTACACAACATAGACTGAAACAAGAAGGTTGCTCAGGCACCTCCCCAGTGAGGGGGAAGCAATATATACATACTGCCTCACAGCCATTGGCTGGGGAGGAAATAGCAAGTGCATGCGCTGGCCTTTTAAGAGGGCGGGAGTGCGCGCGCCTGCTCTAAAAACATAGCTTGAGGTCCGGCTGGAAATTCTGCTGGAAGCATGCAAAGCATGGGGAAGGGAAGCACAGGCCGCAGCATGGATGATTGTGACACGGGTGAAGTGACACGCCGGAGACCCTGCCTGTCAGAGCAGGATCCGGCATGGTGCTAACACCTTCCCTCTCCTAGCCTTCCAAATGCTACGATTGCTATTGATATTAATACATCAAATTCTATATTTAAGTATAGGAAAGATGTGTATCTTGTACCGTGTTAGCCAGTAGATAGAAAAATATTTAGACTTGAGAGTCCTCAGTGGTTGATACCTTTTAATGGCTAACTGAAAAGATGGTAACAAATTGCAAGCTTTCGAGACTACTCAGGTCTCTTCATCAGGCAAAGACTAATACAACATCTGAAGAATCACATATTTATACACAAGAGGACACAGGAATAATGCAATAGGTAAGACAAGTGACGTGAAGCAGAACTGTCATTATGGCAGAGGGATGAACATAAATATTGGAACAGTTCATAGATAAGGAGTGAAAGTTTTATTACCCTCTGATTGGAGTCTGCTATTGTGTTTTGATGCCCCTAGAAGGTCAGAGAATCAGATTCCTTAATTGATGTACACAGACATGAATCCGTGTGATATATTCATTCCAGCACTAAGAGTGTCAAAGGTCATCATAAGTTTATATTCCCAAACCTTTCTATCTTTCTCAGATTTGAAGTTAGATTTTAATACAAGTAATTCCATATCCATCATGCTATGACCGGGCATACAAAAGTGTTTTGCCACAGGTAAATCCATTATTTTTTCTCTTATTGTGTGGCGATGAGAATTCATCCTTGTTCTCAGTTTTTGCCCGGTCTCCCCCACATACAGACCCCCAGTTGGGGACACTCTTAGTGCTGGAATGAATATATCACACGGATTCATGTCTGTGTACATCAATTAAGGAATCTGATTCTCTGACCTTCTAGGGGCATCAAAACACAATAGCAGACTCCAATCAGAGGGTAATAAAACTTTCACTTCTTATCTATGAACTGTTCCAATATTTATGTTCATCCCTCTGCCATAATGACAGTTCTGCTTCACGTCACTTGTCTTACCTATTGCATTATTCCTGTGTCCTCTTGTGTATAAATATGTGATTCTTCAGATGTTGTATTAGTCTTTGCCTGATTAAGAGACCTGAGTAGTCTCGAAAGCTTGCAATTTGTTACCATCTTTTCAGTTAGCCATTAAAAGGTATCAACCACTGAGGACTCTCAAGTCTAAATATTTTTCTATTTTAAGTAGTGATCCTATTAGATTCAGTACCCACTCCAAGAATTCAAATCTCAATTTTACCTAACATCCACAGTGAATATACCGCTGCTGGATAAAGGAGTGAAAAAATAAATTTTTAAATCTATATAGTTTTTATTGAATCATGATAAAATACAAAGATAAAAATTCCAGAATGGTGCAGAAAAAAGAAGAGGGACTTGGGAACTCAAAATAATATAATTAGCCGCCTGGTAAATTATATAACCAAATCCTAACAATGATCAAGTGTGAATTCTGTCACTGAGGCAAAAAAATATATATACATTGCCAATATGCTAGAAATAATTTGCATACCTTTAATAAATAAATAATATATGCTTATAGCATGAAATTCGGTAAGTATATAATCGATTGTCCTGCAGAGACTAAGATGCAAGTGCAAATATACTTCCCAGCACATTTGTATATAAAATCTATAATAAATGCATGTTCGTCCTATGCAAGGTAATGTGAATCATAAAGCATCTCTTTCATTGGGAACACAGACACCGTTTGTAAGATGGCAAACCCGCCATCAAAATAGTTATAAATACAATCAAATGCAATTATTTAGCAAGCATACATGATCATGACAGCATTACCTGGATCTGACAACATAACGCAAACAGTGAGAGAGTCCTGTCCCTCTGCCCCGACGCTCACATTTCGCCCTGCTTCTTCATATTTGTATTTTATCATGATTCAATGAAAACTATATCGTTTTAAAGATTGCTATTGATAGCTGCATTTAGAGTGTTAAACAGCCAGGCTGTATCACTTAAGCTAAGCTCCTGGTGGCATAGCTCCCTCCTGTGCCCACACGATATCAGGACATACTGGTAAGTTCATTTGCATGAACACACTGCAAAATAGAATGTACTAGTACGTCCAGTGTCGGGAACTGATTAAATGTGTGAGAGACAAAGACACTGAAGAGAATAGCTGAGAATTGCAGGTGTTTGATGCTGCTTCTTTGGCCGGGATCAGACATGAGAGAAACTCGCACGAGTCTCGCATGTCAGTACCTGGCACTGCCGCCGGCACTCAGGACTCCGGCCTAATCTGCATACCTGTACATAGTACAGTGGACACATCTATGGTAAAGGTATGAGGAGCCAGAGAGATCCCGGAGAAAAAAGCTGAGAACTGCAAGTGCTTGTGGAGTGCCCACCAGGGCAGTGGGGTACTCTGTACCAAACCGCTTCTTAAAGGTGAAGTGTCACAGCAGCAGTGACCCGGTCTGTGGCCCTGGGCGTCCAATAAAAGGGGTATATTTACAAGGGATAATAGAGTCTATAGTAAAGTAGTTCATGACGCCACTTGTGGTACTCGGCAATAAAGATGTTAGCCGACGCTGCAGATGCAGTCCTCTGGGACGGTTGGTGATGCAGCAGAGTTGGTAAAGCTCCCCACAGGTGGAGCTAAGTCCCAGGGCAGATGTAGGATGTAGAAGATGGTAATGTTGGTAGATGTAGCAGTGTTGGATTTGTGACACAGGAATGATTAGAGTACACAGCTGGGTGCAGTTTCTAATGCTTTACTCACAGTTTTTGCATGCACAGATGCCTGCTTGGTGCCATGTCCTCCAGGCGAGGGTCCAACAAACTCCCAGGTAGATCAGGATACACCTTTCCAGGACTCCCTTCAGTATGTTCCTTTCCTGGATATCTCACTGTGCTGACTTTCTGCCTTTCCTTCCTGTCCAGGATCTCACAGTCAGTGTCCCAAGCCAGTAGCCGCGGACCCTGTCGGATGACGTTCTCTCAGTCCCCTTGCTCCATTATGGCTATCTTTTCGGAGAAGATAACTGTGGCTTGTAGCTGAGGCACCTAAAGATGCCCCTGCCTCCTTCTGGGAGCTTCCTTCTCTCTCTCCCTTTCAGCTTTTTCTCTGCAGCTCCTCCTGATAGGGAGCTGCCAGTCAGCACGTGTGCTTACTTTCACTTTCTCCTCACATCTGACTCTCTCTCTGCACTGTTCTTTTCTGGTCTCTAAGCTCCTCCCCCTCTTCTAATCTTTCTCCACCCACCCCCCAACACTCTTTCCTAGCCAGCCAGGGATGAGACCATCCTCCCTTAGGGTACGTCCAGGGTGCCCTGCTGCTATAGTGTGTGTTGGGTGCAGGTGTTAGAGTTCTGGGTGGTGCTCCCTCCTTACCTGAGAGTGGGGTACCACACCTCTGGATAAGGTGCAATACCTCTGTGGTGACTGAACCCTCAGGGGCACCACATATCCCCCTATTAAACACTGAACGCTGAAACAGAGCAAAACACAGGTGTTACAGAAACACAAACAATTTTTGGAAATGTGCATTTCAACAGGTAAAACTCTTCCTCCCTTTATGGGAGGCACTGATGACTTGAACCTTACATAACAAAAATTAAAACATTACCTCCTACTAAATATCAATAGTACCCTCTATAAAACATTAACATTTACTTCCAATGACTAGCAGCATCATTTTTAGTAAACACTCCCTTTAAGACACTTTCAATGCAACACTAGCATATACCCTTAATAAGCTTTCCTTCTCTGAGCCTACCAGGTTACATGCTCTAAAACATTCTTTATTAGACTCACTAAAGCTTTTCTCAGTTATATACTATAAAACATTCTTACACTAAAACATTCACTACAAGGTGCTTTCTATTTAATGCAAATTACGGTTAAGTGCAATTTACTTATCAAGTCCAACAAACTTTTAGTGGGGGTCCCCAGCCTGAATGTCTCTTTCTTTTGTGTGATGTGGGAGGGAACAATCCAAAATCCCCAAACATAGGCTCTGGGCTAGTGTTGAGCATTCCGATACCGCAAGTATCGGATATCGGCCGATATTCGCTGTATCGGAATTCCGATACTTAGTTCCGATATTTTCCCAATATCGTATACCGGAATCGGAAGTTCCCATAATTCTTTGAGAGGCAATGTGATTTTAGTCAGCCAATGAGGAATCTTATGAAGTGTGGGCTCATCCTGTAATGCTGCGGTCATCTTAACTAATGGCATGGCTGTGATTGGCTGCTGAAATGATGTCAGAATGCACTATAAAAGGCGCCGCCGCCATTTTAGCGTCACTGTGCTGTGAACTCAGTTAGGGACAGAACGCTGTTCTGCTGACTTTGAGGGACAGTTAGAGATTGCGATTTTGTGTACTGGGCTTTAGGCAGGCTAGTTTACCAACCGCTGTGTAAAGCTTCCTTTTGCCAGTGTTGTTTTAACAGCTCTGTGCAAGGTGTGTGTGAGAGTGCAGGTGACGCTGCAGTTTGCTCTGCATGCAACGCTGTCTGTAGGCATCTGCACGTGTCACTCACAGACTCTTTTTTTTTCTTCAGTGTAATTCTTGCTGCTCCATGCAATTTAACTATTAGTGTGACGCGCTTCCATCCGTATCCAATACATTGGTTGCAAACACTATAGAAATAGACAAAGGAGTAGCCTTTCACAGATTGTGAACAGTTGTGTTTCAGTGTTCACTTCAGTCTGTGTTTTTTATTTTTTGAGTGCATATCACGCTCCAGTTACTTGTTCAAGCACTGCTGCTTGTACTCTGCTGAGCGTGTCTCAGTGCCTCTCCCTTTTCATTTTTCTCCAATTGGTGCTGCTCCATTATATTTGAAAAAAATCTAATCTATTAGTGTGACGCGCTTCCATCCGTATCCAATACATTGGTTGCAAACACTATAGAAGTAGACAAAGGAGTAGCCTTTCACAGATTGTGAACAGTTGTGTTTTCAGTGTTCACTTCAGTCTGTGTTTTTTATTTTTTGAGTGCATATCACGCTCCAGTTACTTGTTCAAGCACTGCTGCTTGTACTCTGCTGAGCGTGTCTCAGTGCCTCATCCTTTTCATTTTTCTCCAATTGGTGCTGCTCCATTATATTTGAAAAAAATCTAATCTATTAGTGTGACGCGCTTCCATCCGTATCCAATACATTGGTTGCAAACACTATAGAAGTAGACAAAGGAGTAGCCTTTCACAGATTGTGAACAGTTGTGTTTCAGTGTTCACTTCAGTCTGTGTTTTTTATTTTTTGAGTGCACATCACACTCCAGTTACTTGTTCAAGCACTGCTGCTTGTACTCTGCTGAGCGTGTCTCAGTGCCTCATCCTTTTCATTTCTCTCCAATTGGTGCTGCTCCATTATATTTGAAAAAAAACTAATCTATTAGTGTGACGCGCTTCCATCCGTATGCAATACATTGGTTGCAAACACTATAGAAGTAGACAAAGGAGTAGCCTTTCACAGATTGTGAACAGTTGTGTTTCAGTGTTCACTTCAGTCTGTGTTTTTTATTTTTTGAGTGCACATCACGCTCCAGTTACTTGTTCAAGCACTGCTGCTTGTACTCTGCTGAGCGTGTCTCAGTGCCTCATCCTTTTCATTTCTCTCCAATTGGTGCTGCTCCATTATATTTGAAAAAAAAATAATCTATTAGTGTGACGCGCTTCCATCCGTATACAATACATTGGTTGCAAACACTATAGAAGTAGACAAAGGAGTAGCCTTTCACAGATTGTGAACAGTTGTGTTTCAGTGTTCACTTCAGTCTGTGTTTTTTATTTTTTGAGTGCACATCACGCTCCAGTTACTTGTTCAAGCACTGCTGCTTGTACTCTGCTGAGCGTGTCTCAGTGCCTCATCCTTTTCATTTCTCTCCAATTGGTGCTGCTCCATTATATTTGAAAAAAAACTAATCTATTAGTGTGACGCGCTTCCATCCGTATACAATACATTGGTTGCAAACACTATAGAAGTAGACAAAGGAGTAGCCTTTCACAGATTGTGAACAGTTGTGTTTCAGTGTTCACTTCAGTCTGTGTTTTTTATTTTTTGAGTGCACATCACGCTCCAGTTACTTGTTCAAGCACTGCTGCTTGTACTCTGCTGAGCGTGTCTCAGTGCCTCATCCTTTTCATTTCTCTCCAATTGGTGCTGCTCCATTATATTTGAAAAAAAACTAATCTATTAGTGTGACGCGCTTCCATCCGTATACAATACATTGGTTGCAAACACTATAGAAGTACAGAAAGGAGCCTTTCACAGATAGTGAACAGTTGTCTGCAGTGTTCACTGCAGTCTCTGAGGAATAACCACACTTAGGCCTTATAACTTTTCTGACTTTCTTTATCAATCTACCAAGATGAAGAAGGCAGGGAGTAAGGCACGTGGTCGTGGCCGTGGAGTTTTAGCAGGGAGAGGACATGGGGATTCTGTGGCTGCTGCCGCACCCAGTGACACAGCATCCACCAGTTTTCCCCGTGAGCGTTCCTTTATGCGCACTTTTGTAGGAGCTCAGCGTACCCCCTGCTGCGGGAAGAACAAATTGAAGCTGTTGTTGGTTGGATGGCAGCCAATGCATCGACTTCAATTGCTTCCACCTCCTCTCAGTACCACAGCACTGTTGAACAACCATCTGTCTCTTCACCGCCTGCCAAATTGCCCAGGCAGTCAGAGAGTTCTGAACTGGAGCCAGCTGAGTCTCTGCTTCTGTTCTCAGAATCTGTTGGCTTGCAAACAGGGGCCCAGCCAAGCAGCATTCTGGAATGTGAAGAAGAGGCAGTATGCAGTGATGCGCAACAGCTGTGTCTCTCTGAATGTGAAGAGGCGGGTGAGCCAGTGCCGATGGTCAGCACACCGCAGAACGCATCTGATGGAGAGGAGACTCAGGTGCCATTTTCTGTTGAGCATGGTGCTGGCCAGACCACCCAACAGCAGCAGGTGTTGGAAGAGGGTAGTGGAGATGATGAGGTCCAAGACCCAACATGGCGTGAGGAACAGGAAGGTGATGGTAGCAGCTCTGAGGAAGAGATTGCCCCAACGGTCCAAACAGTAGGGAGAGGTAGGCTGCAGACTCGGTTGCCTGTAGCCTCCAGTTTGGCACCCGTTTGTAGCAGTTCTCTTCCAACAGCCAAAACGGGCGCTCCCAGGACTTGCACTGCGTGGTCCTTTTTTGACACACTTGCAGATGATATTTGCTATGTCAAATGCAAGCTGTGTAATCAAAAAGTAAAAAGAGGTAAAAATGACAGTAACCTTAATACCACAAATATGTGGAAACATGTGCGGTCAAAGCACGTGGTTGAGTTACAAAGACACACTGGAGATGTAGGCCAACCTACAGCAGCACCTACATCTTCAGCTCGTGTTGGAGCCTCTTCCTCCAGCTCACACACAGCTGGTTCGGCTTCCTCACAGGATCGCCATGGAAGAACCTCTGTCACTGTTGTCCAGAGACCCAGTGTTATTCCACCCACAGCTGCAAGTTCCCTGTCATCCTCACACTCCCAGGCCACAAAACAGCCATCGGTAGCACAGGCATGGGATAAAAGACGGCCATACTCGCAAACCATCCACGAGCACAGGCTCTGAATGCTGGCATTGCAAAACTCCTGTCCCTTGAAATGCTGTCATTCAGGCTGGTGGAGACTGACAGTTTCCGTAACTTAATGGCATTGGCAGTCCCACAATACAATGTGCCCAGCCGATTTTATTTCAGCAGGCAAGCCGTCCCTGCTCTGCAAAAGCATGTTGAGGGAAAAATTAAACATGCGCTACTAAACGCCGTCAGTAGCAAGGTCCACCTGACCACCGATGCATGGACCAGTACCCATGGCCAGGGATGATACCTTTCCCTCACTGCCCATTGGGTCAATGTTGTGGAGCCGGGTACAGATCTTGCGAGTGGCGCTGTACGTGTTCTGCCAACTCCAAGGATTGCAGGAATCAAGTCTGTCCAGATTGACTCCTCCTCCTACTCCAGTTCCTCAGAATCATCGCTGCAGGAGCCGTCACGGTCTACCTCCACATGGACCCGTGAACGCTTACCTGATGCGACCGATATGAGCACAGCCGTGGCCAAACGTCAACAGGCCGTCCTGAAATTAATTTCCATGGGGAATCGAAGCCACACAGCGCAGGAGCTCTGGAATGCCATCAAGCAGGAGAGCGACGTGTGGTTTTTGCCAGCGAATCTCCAGCCAGGCTTGGTAGTGTGTGACAATGGCCGAAATCTGGTGGCAGCTCTGGGCCTTGGCAACCTCACTCACATACCATGTCTGGCACATGTGCTCAACTTGGTCGTGCAGAGTTTTTTGAGGGACTATCCGGATCTTGATGCACTGCTGCACAAGGTCCGCCTAGAGTGCGCTCACTTGCGACGTTCCAGCATGGCCAGATCGCGCATTGCAGCTCTGCAACGCAGATTTCGCCTTCCTGAACATCGCATCATGTGTGACGTACCCACCAGGTGGAATTCCACGTTACATATGTTGGAGCGGTTGTGTGAGCAGCAGCCAGCAGTAATGGAGTATCAGCTGCATCAGGCGCAATCAACTCGCAATTTGCGCCGTTCACACTTCACCACTACTGAGTGGGCCTCTATGAAGGACATCTGCCACGTTTTGCGTGCGTTTGATGAGTCAACGCAGATGGCGAGTGCAGATGATGCATTAGTCAGCCTGACTGTCCCCCTTATCTGCCTGCTTCAAAAAACACTGCAAGCACTAAGGGATGAGGTTTTGGAAGAGGTGGAGGATGAGGAGTCACAAATTCCATCACCTTCTGGACAGTCAGCGCAACGTGGTTCCTCACAAAGGGCTGGGCAGGGCTCACTTTGTGAGGAGGATGAGGAGGAGTCAATGGAGGAGGAAGACATCGCTCCAGAGGGAGGTACACAACGCTCTAGTCAGTATGTAGAGCGAGGGTGGGGTGATGCAGAGCAGGCAGAGATGACGCCTCTTGCAGGGGACAGCGTTTGTTGGCCAGTTGGGAGTCTGCAGCACATGGTTGATTTCATGCTGCAGTGCCTGAGAAACGACCGCCGCATCGCCCACATTCTCACCACGTCTGATTATTGGGTGTACACCCTCCTAGACCCTCGCTACTGGGACAACTTACAAAGCCTCATCACACCGTTGAACCGGGAGCGTAAAATGCGGGAGTACCAAGACACACTGGTGCAATCCATAATGTTCTCCATTCCAGCCGAGAGCACTGCTGCTGCTACTGCTTTACAAAGCAGCTCTGTGCGTCGAGGCAGTGGAGACAGCTCTGCAACAAGAGGGAGCACAAGCAGCGCCTCTGCACAGGGCAAGACCAGTATGTTCCAAATGTTGCGAAGTTTTGTGGCAGCGCCACAAATGTCTACACCATCCGAGACGGCTCCAGTCAGCAGGAGGCAACGTTTCCGTAAGATGGTGACAGACTACATGTCTTTCCCTCTCAGTGTACTCCCAGATGGCTCTTCCCCATTCAAGTTTTGGGTCTCTAAGCTGGATACATGGCCAGAGCTTAGCCAGTATGCATTGGAGGTGCTGGCTTGCCCTGCTGCCAGTGTATTATCGGAGCGCGTCTTTAGTGCTGCAGGTGGTGTACTAACAGACCGTCGCATGCGACTATCCTCCGATAATGTAGACCGGCTTACTTTTCTGAAAATGAACAAGGCATGGATCTCGCCAGAATTTGTCTGTCCGTTTTCAGATTAAATAACTGGTTCGCAACGTTATCCATGTCTTCTGTTATGTTCATCTTTCTACCACCTGAACTCTACTCCCTGGGCTACAACACTGGCAGTTGCTGCTCAGAAGTGTCGTGTCCACAGACCAATACACAAGCTATAGTGTTACTGGGGTTCAGTAATGTCAGCTGTTCCCCTGCTGTGTGAACGGCAAAAAGTCATGCTGCCTCCACTCTGTTGTCTTCTCATCCCTGGGCTTCAACACCGCCAGTTGTTGCTCGGAAGTGTCATTGGCACGGGTACTCACTCCTGCCCAGACTGGTTACAGCACCCCATCTGTTTCCTGTCAGTGTAAACGTCACTTAGCCTCCAATAAGTTGTCCTGTCGTGTTGCGGTCGGGTTAGCCGACTCTATGGTGCTTGGAGTTTAGGTGCTTCCTATGTGTGCTGCGGGATATGCAAATAAAGGCTGTTTTCGTTGTGACAATAGGACAATCACCCACTGTAGTACTGTGGGATTCGGTAACTGCGGCCGGCTCGCGGCCTGTCAACTTAAATTTCCATGGGTACCTTCTGCTACCCGTCCGGGTTCCAGTACCGTCAGCTGGTTCTCCGCAGTGCCTTTGGCCTAGGTGCCTCCATCTCGGTATCCGAGTTCCAGCAACGTCTGCTGGTCCTTACTTTTTCAGTTCAGATCTAGTTTTCTATGTAGTTCATAGTGCATTCCGTGCATATAAGGGTGTGACCGCCCTGTTTTCTGAGTTGAGAAAATCCATCCTGTCTGGCCAGAGCTTCAACTGGTGGGTTCAGTCCCTCTGCCCTTGTTCACATTTAAGTCACTTGACAAGTGGAAAGGTTTTCAATATTAGAGTAGGACTGTCCCACAGAGGGTTGCCTTGACGTGGCGGGATGGCTTGTACATTATTTTGATCAAAATTATGTTTACTAAATACCCTTATTATTATTACTACCTTCATGCATTTTTGCAAAAAGATTTTTTATTTCATTTTTGGATATTTGTTTTTTTGTGCCTGTTTTTCTGTGTAATGGTCATGTGTTAATATGCATTTACATTTTGCATACACATTAACTTACTTTTTCAGTTCAGATCTAGTTTTCTATGTAGTTCATAGTGCATTCCGTGCATATAAGGGTGTGACCGCCCTGTTTTCTGAGTTGAGAAAATCCATCCTGTCTGGCCAGAGCTTCAACTGGTGGGTTCAGTCCCTCTGCCCTTGTTCACATTTAAGTCACTTGACAAGTGGAAAGGTTTTCAATATTAGAGTAGGACTGTCCCACAGAGGGTTGCCTTGACGTGGCGGGATGGCTTGTACATTATTTTGATCAAAATTATGTTTACTAAATACCCTTATTATTATTACTACCTTCATGCATTTTTGCAAAAAGATTTTTTATTTCATTTTTGGATATTTGTTTTTTTGTGCCTGTTTTTCTGTGTAATGGTCATGTGTTAATATGCATTTACATTTTGCATACACATTAACTTACTTTTTCAGTTCAGATCTAGTTTTCTATGTAGTTCATAGTGCATTCCGTGCATATAAGGGTGTGACCGCCCTGTTTTCTGAGTTGAGAAAATCCATCCTGTCTGGCCAGAGCTTCAACTGGTGGGTTCAGTCCCTCTGCCCTTGTTCACATTTAAGTCACTTGACAAGTGGAAAGGTTTTCAATATTAGAGTAGGACTGTCCCAAAGAGGGTTGCCTTGACGTGGCGGGATGGCTTGTACATTATTTTGATCAAAA
>JARQOD010000002.1:373053589-373075703 GCA_033576555.1 Oophaga sylvatica
GCCACAGCTGTTTTGCTGTTCCTTTTAGGCTCACAGAATGGAACTGATAAAAGCCTGGAAATCAACTGTATCAACTGTAATTTGGCAATGTAGTGACAGCACACGTGACATTGGAGAGCCGAGCAAGAGTGAAAATGGTAAAGAGAAAGAACATGAGGGGAAATACAGTGAGGTTATAATTTGAATATAGATAAAAACAGCAAAAGGGACAAGGCTAGAGACCATTGGAGAAATCATAATAAGGATCACAGCTGATCAAGGTATACCAATGTTTATTATACTTAGGCTGTGTTTCCATGGTCCGGAAACACAACGCTTTGGACGGAGCGGAAAGTCCGCTCCGCCCAAAGCCCCGCCCCCTTCTGAACGCGCGGTCATTCTGGATGTGTTCATGGAACACATCCGGAACACATGCAGAATGATAGCAGGGCTACACAGCCCTGTGTTATTTCCCTTGCGGCGACGCAGCGTCGCTGCAAGGGAATAGGACATCCTGCGGTCTAAAAAGACGCGCCGCATGTCCGTAAACGCAGGTCTTCCGCCTGCGTGTTTTGAAGCATAGTGGAGACGGGATTTCTTGAAATCCCCTCCACTATGCTGTAACATCTGGACGCTGCGTGTTTGACGCTGCGACAACACACAGCGTCACTAATAGAAAATGAACTCGGCACTCAACTTTAGTATAGTGAGAATAAAGATTTTTATTCACAGTAGTAACACGAAACGTTTCGGTCCTATATCATGGACCTTCATCAGTCACTACATTTATAAAAAAACAGAAGAAAAAAATTATATTAACAAAATAAAGTATGTACAATCAAAATTTGGTCAATAGTAAAGGTAGAGAGTAGTTGTATACAATGCTTCAGGAGATTTAGGGAGCAATCATAGGTCAGAGTTGTATCAGAGGTATCACAAAGCAGAAAGAATATATATGGTGAGGACATACCAGATACTACTGGGAAGGGGGTTGATCCACATAGGGAAGAAAGAAAGGGCTGGATATAGCTATAGGTGAAAATAAGATAAACGTAAGTGCCGATATACTTTTATGTATAAGTAGATTTTGTGCCTATGCCTGTAGATGTGACATACCCTGTGTTGGTGGGGTGAGATGTCCTCTTCCTCATCTCACCCCACCAACACAGGGTGTTGTAACATCTGGACGCTGCGTGTTTGACGATGCGACAACACACAGCGTCACTAATAGAAAATGACGCAGTGTGAGGACATACCCAGTAGTATCTGGTATGTCCTCACCATATATATTCTTTCTGCCTTTGTGATACCTCTGATACAACTCTGACCTATGATTGCTCCCTAAATCTCCTGAAGCATTGTATACAACTACTCTCTACCTTTACTATTGACCAAATTTTGATTGTACATACTTTATTTTGTTAATATAATTTTTTTCTTCTGTTTTTTTATAAATGTAGTGACTGATGAAGGTCCATGATATAGGACCGAAACGTTTCGTGTTACTACTGTGAATAAAAATCTTTATTCTCACTATACTAAAGTTGAGTGCCGAGTTCATTTTCTATTAGATACGGTGTGGGAACCTACTCTGGCACCTTCTTGGTTGTGCACACGGTTATTTTTTCATATGATATACCCATACGTGTAGCACGCCATCTTTGGTCATGTCACTATCCTCTCTCACTTTTTCGTATAATGCTGATGAGACATCGAGAATCCTAGCTCAGACCACCCTTTCAAGTGATTTCCTCAAGGCTCCCCCTCGGGAGACCCGTGGACGCGATTTAGAGAGAGAATTACGCCACCGCACAAACCTAGAATTGCACTGTGCCACTCTCACTGAATATATTAGAGTTCAGAGAATTCCACGGGGCCTACGAGTACCCTCTTCGTCCCACCCTCTTCTCTGACTCCACTGAATATTGTCAAAAATATGAACAAATACTTAACAAGTGCTCTTTCGACCTCATGCTTTTAACCGTAGAGAACTTGCAGAAGGCCATAGCTACCAGCACCGAGAAAGTTGGCTCCATCGAGGCACAACTGTCTTCCACGGGGACACCAGAGGAAATCTCCTCCTTAAAATCACAGATAAATAACAACATAATTCAACACAGAAAGGACATAGAGGATCGCAAGCGCCAGAAATTTACCCGAGATCTAGAGGACTATAACCTAGATCGTGTCTACAAGTGGCGAGAGAGACCCTCTTCATGGCGACCTTCCTATCGTCCAGGTCAAAGATCTTCAACCGATGCCTCTACCTCTGGCTCAGAACAGGACAGAGGTGGCCTTTCTTCTGCTCCTATTCCTTTTTTAGGCCCACGCAGACGCCAAACAAGACGAAGAGGACCAGACGGGGGCACAGACCGAAGGGACAATCCGAATCAAATACGGACAACTCGTTCCCAGGTATGTGCCCACTCGTCATTAACATCTCATCCAGGACTTTGAGTATCGCAGAATATTATGTCCTCCAAAAAGGACTTTCCTTCTGCCCCTCTTACAAATATAGGACATTTGAACTTGAAATGGACCTTCAAAGGTTTTTTCGTTCCCTACGACTACGGGTGTATTTTTCTCAACCTCCCGCACTAGACCTATACAGTCTCCGGGAGAACCGGGACGACTCTCAGCCACTACTCTGGGCCTGAGAACAAAGAGCCTCTTCAGACCTCCCCCCGGATCAAATGCTCTTGAGACCTTTATTGATTTCATTTATTCCTATTTCCATGGTCTTAAATCTGACATGGAAAAAGGCAAATTACACTACCCACATAACCTCACGGCTACTGATCATCATGCCCTTAAATCCTTACAAGATGATAAAAATATCATCATAAAACCTGCGGATAAAGGGGGTGCAATTGTCGTGATGGACCGCTCATATTACATCTCTGAGGCACTCCGGCAACTCGACAACATCACTATTTATCAGAAATTACCGCGTGATCCCACCAATGATATACGGACCCGCATCAGCGACACACTCAGACAACATTGTGATGCAGGCATCCTGGACAGTAAAACTCATGAGTTTCTAATCTCTCATAATCCGATCATCCCTGTATTCTACATACTCCCCAAAATCCATAAGAACCTCAAGCAACCCCCTGGCAGGCCAATCGTGGCCGCCTCGGACTCCATTTTCTCACCATTGGCAATTTATCTAGAAAAAATCTTCACTCCTCTAATCAAAACTAGCAAATCATTCATTTTGGACACTGGAGCGTTTCTGGACATGATCCGTTCCATCAATCAAGTTCCAGCTAATTCCCTATTAGTCACATTTGACGTAAAAGACCTCTACACTTCCATACCTCATGAGAACGGTATACGGTCTGTCCAACGCTTACTTGAAAAATCTGACTTTAATCCAGCAGAGATCGCTCTCTGTCTGGATCTGTTAACCATCGTACTTAAACACAACTACTTTATGTTCCAGGATGATTTCTACCTGCAGATACGCGGGACCGCGATGGGCTCGAACGTAGCACCCCCATATGCAAATTGCTACATGGCCCATTTTGAGGAGACATTGATCTACACAAACCCTCTATTCAAGAACAACGCCATTGTCTGGAAACGTTACATAGACGATGTCTTCTGCATATGGGGGGCACGTTCGAGTCCTTAGCACTCTTTCATCAATTTCTGAATTGCTCTTGGCCGGGACTCAGCTTTACCATCTCACACGACCACTCCAGGATCAATTTCCTAGACACTGTGATTATAAAGGATTCCAGTGGCTGTTTATCCACTGATCTATATGTCAAACCGACAGATCGTAACAGCTTACTTCATTTTAATAGCTTCCATCCAGTCGCCATGAAGAAATCCATTCCGACATCCCAATTCTATCGGGTCAAAAAGATCGTCTCCGATCATACCACTCAGGAAACCCGCCTCTCAGAAATGAATTCAAAATTTAGAGAGAGGGGCTATCCACAAGGGGTCCTGGATCGTTCCAGAACTACGGTCACTCGCAATAAACAAGATATGGGGGGCAGAATTGCTTTCGTACACCATTACCACCCCTATGCGTATATATTGCACAAATCCATTCGCCAACATTGGCCGCTCCTCCAGACTGCGCACCCGGACATTAAAGAATTCTCTAGACCTTTTCTCTCCATGCTTCCGCCGTGCACCCAACCTAAGGGATGCATTGATCAGAGCTGACTTAGGCCCTAAAAAATCAGGAACTACACAACAATTCCTGAAAAAACCAAGAACGGGCACTTTCCCATGTCTGGGATGCACTCAATGTAATAACGTACTCAGAGGAGAAACCATCCATCACCCATATACGGGAAAAACATTTAGAGTCCGTGGTTTCTTTACTTGCGACACGGCCTTCGTGATATACGTGATTAAGTGTCCTTGTGGGTTATTATATGTTGGGGAAACTAGTCAACCTGTAAAACAACGCATTTCAAAACACAAATCAACCATAAGATGTAAGAATACCTTACTCCCCATCCCACACCACTTCATCACAATGGGACATACCATAGCCCAATTAAAATACCAAGTTTTGGAACAAATACCACATTCACGACGAGGAGGCGACCGCATACGTCAATTGAAAAGGAGAGAGGCCTATTGGATACACACCCTAGACACTCTATCACCTAAGGGTCTTAATCGTGAATACGATTTACTCTCCTTCATGTAATTCTGCATATGACCACTGAGGCTATAATTCCCCACCCCCCCTTTTTTATACATCACTTGCCATAAACCACATGATATGTTGATCTCAGCCAGGTGTTTATTTATTTAATAATCCGTGCTCCCATTTTCCCATACTGTCTTCTGATAACGCACTATACCAATATGAATTTTGCTGTGACACCCTTTTACTTTATAAATGATGCATACAGATGTTTACACATCACCTGTCATTTACCACATGCTGCTTTGATCTCTGTTAGGTGGTTATTAATTATTCCTTGTTGCCTGCAGATTTGTCTTCCATACTGTCTTATGATAATGTACTAAATCAGTACTCATATTACTGTTATGCCCCTTTTGACGCATACTGATGCTGCAAGCCTGTTATGTATTCCTATCGCTTTAAGCTAATGTATAAGATCGCAATGTTTATTGCTGTAAACTCCTTTATGCTTGTACTAACATGCCTCTCTTTCATTCACTTTAGAGCCGCTTGTATTAAATACTATAATGCTGCCACGTCATCCTGTTGGGCACATCTCCATCAGCACGCTGCTCCTTTACTCCTCCCACCTGTAGGACGGCCTCTGGTTACCTAGTATTCACTTGGAACGCATGTCCATTAACTTCCTGCCACCTCACTTCCTGTCTAATGCTCTGTTAGACTGACACTATAGTCCCGCCTCTTCCTCTCATATACATGCTGCTTTCTAGCTTTCTCTGCGCTCAGACTAGCGGTGGACACCGCGTCCAATGCAGAGACCTATCCTCACTGCCGGACTCCTTCACAACAGGTCAGTCACAGACAAGTATAGCGGCTCCACCGCTTCACCATCACATTGATAGTTGTGATATTTATGGTATCTATGTTTTGCGCTGTTTCTACAGGTTACTAGTGCAATAGAGGCATTGTCCTCTTCCTCATCTCACCCCACCAACACAGGGTATGTCACATCTACAGGCATAGGCACAAAATCTACTTATACATAAAAGTATATCGGCACTTACGTTTATCTTATTTTCACCTACAGCTATATCCAGCCCTTTCTTTCTTCCCTATGTGGATCAACCCCCTTCCCAGTAGTATCTGGTATGTCCTCACCATATATATTCTTTCTGCCTTTGTGATACCTCTGATACAACTCTGACCTATGATTGCTCCCTAAATCTCCTGAAGCATTGTATACAACTACTCTCTACCTTTACTATTGACCAAATTTTGATTGTACATACTTTATTTTGTTAATATAATTTTTTTCTTCTGTTTTTTTATATAATGTAGTGACTGATGAAGGTCCATGATATAGGACCGAAACGTTTCGTGTTACTACTGTGAATAAAAATCTTTATTCTCACTATACTAAAGTTGAGTGCCGAGTTCATTTTCTATTAGATACGGTGTGGGAACCTACTCTGGCACCTTCTTGGTTGTGCACACGGTTATTTTTTCATATCAACACACAGCGTCAAACACGCAGCTAATCCGGACTGTTTCCGGACCGTGGAAACATACATTAAAGTGTTACTGTGCAAGGATGCTCAATCAGTGGTCACCTGGCAGTAGAAGATTAGCACAAGCCACTCCACTTACCAGGTCCCAGGGGTTGCCCTGGCCTCCACCCTTTAACTCCTGTACAGGGATCTGGTCTTAAGGCCATGTTCACACGTCCATTATTTGGTTACTATTTTACATCAGTATGTGTAAGCCAAAACCAGGAGCCTCGTTCTGCCGAAAGAGCCATATAAGGGCTTTGTTTTGGAGGATAAGTTGACGTTTTAATTGACACTATTTACGGGCACATAACATTTTTTGATCGCTTTCTATTCTGATTTTTGGGAGGCAGAAGAAACAAAAGCCAGCAATTCACAATTTTTTTTTTTTAATGCCATTCTCCTTGTGGTAAAAGTGATGACAGTTTTATTCTTCAAGTCAGTATGATTACAGCGATACCAGATTTATATATTTTTTTATGATTTGCTGCTTTTATATAATAAATTTTTTTTTTTTTTAGAAAAAAGAATTGTTTTCGCAACACTATATTCTAAGAGCTGTAGCTTTTTTATTTTTCGACTTATAGAGCTGAAATGCAGTTTGTTTTTTACAGGAAAATATGATGTTTTCAGTGATACCATTTTTATTTACATTCAGCTTTTCGATTGCATTTTATTCTACTTTTTGTTTATCGGTATGATGAAAAAAGCAAAGTTTTTGGCAAATTTTTTTTTTATGGTGTTCACTGAAAGAGTTAACTACTGTTACAGTTTTATAGGTTGTGTCATTCCGGATGTGGCGATACTAAATATGTGCACTTTCTTTGATTATTCTTTAAAATTTTTCGCCCACCACTATCACGCACACATAAATGGTACAGTGAAACTGCGAATGGTGATTAAATGAGTTAATTTTGCCTGCACGGTGGATCAGTGGTTAGTAATGCAGCACTGCAGCGCTGAGGTCCTGGGTTCAAATCTCACCAATGACAACATCTGCAAAGCATTTGTATGTTCTCCTCGTGTTTGCATGAGTTTCTTCAGTGTATCTCGGTTTCCTCCCACATTCCAAAGACATACTGATAGGGAATCTAGATTGTGAGTCCCAATGCCAACTGTGCTGATAATGTCTGTAAAGCAATGTAGTATTAATGGCGCTATATACAGTAAGTGAGTAAAATAGATAAATAAATAAATTTCTCAGTACCGATGACCACAAAAATATTATTCTGTCAAATAATGTATGGAACAAAATTATTTGGAGCAGAAATAAAAATAATAATTTTAAATCAGGGAAAAGTGATCAGAGTGGAGGAGGTAGAGAAGGCGGAGGTGAAAGTGTGGTGGTGTAGGTGGTGGAGGAGGAATCCAACACTGTTTTAGTTTTTATTTGTATATTTTTTGTCTTTTTTAGGGGGGGTGTTTTAGGGAGCTGACTTAAAAGAACATAGAATTAACTAAATGAAAAAATAACACTCTATAATCAGGAGGTGGATGCCCAAGTGGAGGAGGTAGATGTAGCCGTGTAGGTGGAAGAGGGGGGGGGGGGTATTTGTTTTATTAACGGCGCTGTGGAAAAAGTGTATAGAGCCCCCCATAGTCACATTTTCTCCGGGGTCTCGGCTACCAGGGATAGCCGAGACCCCAGAGAACATGAATCGGGTCGGTTTTTACCAACCCTGATGTTGCGATCGCCGTTATTAACCCTATAAAGGCGATCGCAACAAAAAAATCTGATGTGCCATTTAATTTGTCTCTCCTCTGATGTGATCAGACATCAGAGCAGATAGAAAAAGGGTCCCCGATCTCCCCCTTGTGGCCCCCGATCCCCCCTTGTGGACCTAGGGCCCTCCTGCCTCCTCCGGTGGGCGCCGCCATTTTTAATGGTGAGAAAATGGCGGGCGCATGTTCAGTGCACCCTCCGCGATGTGCCGGGGGTTGGGCAATTTTCTCCGGGGTCTCGGCTGCAAGGGGTAGCCGATATCCCAGAGAACATGATCCGGGTCGGTATTTACCGACCCCGGTGTTGCGCTCGCCGTTATATAACAGTATAACGGCGACCGCAACAAAAAAAAATGATTTCTCTCCCCTCTGATGTGATCGCACATCAGAGGGGTGAGAAATAGTGTCCCCGGGACCCCCGATCCCGCCCCTGTACCTCCCGGTGTCGCCTCTGTGTCCTGCAGCTACCGGCCTCCCGGAGCCTTCATGCTGTTAAAAAAAAATGCCAGGCGCATGCGCAGTGCGCCCGCCGAATTTGCCTAGCGGCAGATTCACAAATATGTATGAAAGAACATTTTGATCACTGTGATAAACTGTCAAAGTGTTCAAAATAAAAAAACAGTACATAAACCCCGCCTTTATCACCCCCTTAGTTAGGGACATATAATAAAATAAAGAAATTTTATTTATTTTTCCATTATGGTTAGGTTTAGGGCTAGGGTTAGGGTTAGGGTAAGGGTTAGGGCTAGGGTTAGGGTTATAATTAGGGTTAGTTTTGGAATTAAGGTTAGGGTTAGGGTTAGGCTGGATTAGGCTAGACTCATACTGCGTTATGGCAGTCCGTAAAGTGGCATGCGATCGCGAAGTGCCGTCATTCAGTGATGGAGCCTCGGACGCATCCTGCAGCGTCTGGGCTCCGTCAGCGCTAGCGCAGATTAATCATCTGCTGATTCCTCTGCGTTAGCAGGTATAGCATAATTCGATCGCGTTATGCTATACCGTTAACAGCCCGTCAACGCTATGTGTTGAACGGGCTGGTAAAACGCAATATGAACCTAGATTTAGGGTTAGGGTTATAATTAGGGTTAGGGTTGGAATTAGGGTTAGGGTTACAATTAGGGTAAGGGTTACAATTAGGGTTAGGGTTACAATTAGGTTTAGGGTTACAATTATGGTTAGGGTTACAATTAGGGTTGGAATTAGGGTTGGGATTAGGGTTAGGGGTGTGTTGGGGTTAGGGTTTGAGCTAGAATTTAGGGGTTTCCACTATTTAGGCACATCAGGAGGTCTCCAAACACGACGTGGCGTTCAAAAAGTCAAATGGCGCTCCCCCCCTTCCGAGCCCTGCCTTGCGCCCAAACAGTGGTTTACCCAAACATATGGGGTATCAGCGTTCTCAGGACAAACTGCACACGAATTTTGGGGTTCTAATTTCTCCTGTTAGCCTTGGGAAAATAAAAAATAGCTGGCTAAAAAATCATTTTTAAGGAAAAAAATGATTTTTTTATTTTCACAGCTCTGCGTTTATAAATTTCTGTGAAGCACTTTCAAAGTGCTCACCATACATCTAGATAAGCTCCTTGGGGGGTCTAGTTTCCAAAATGGTGTCACTTAAAGGTGGTTTCTAATGTTTAGGCACATCAAGGGCTCTGCAAATACAACATGACGCTCACAGAACATTCCATCAAAGTCTGCATTACAAAATGGCGCTCAATCTTTTCCAAGCTCTCCCATGTGCCCAAACAGTGGTTCCACCCCACATATGGGGTATCAGCGTACTCAGGAAAAATTGCACAACAACTTTTTGGGGCCAATTTCTCCTGTTACCCTTGGGAAAATAAAAAAATAGCGGGCTAAAGAATCATTTTTGAGGAAAAAAATGATTTTTTATTTTCACGGCTCTACGTTTTAAACTTCTGTGAAGCACTTTGGGGTTCAAAGTGCTCACCACACATCTAGATAAGTTTCTTAAGGGGTCTAGTTTCCAAAATGGTGTCATTTGTGGGGGGGTTTCCACTGTTTAGGCAAATCAGGGGTTCTCCAAATGAGACATGGCGTCAAATCTCAATTCCAGCCAATTTTGGTTTGAAAAAGTCAAACGGCGCTCCTTCCCTTCCAAGCCCTGCCGCGCGCCCAAACAGTGGTCCCCCCCACATATAGGGTATCATCGTACTCAGGACAAATTGGACAACAACTTTTGTGGTCTAATTTCTCCTGTTACCCTTGGGAAAATATAAAATTGTGGACTAAACAATCAGATTTGTGGAAAAAATAAGATTTTTTATTTTCACGCCCGGACGTTATAAACTTCTGTGAAGCACTTGAGGGTTCAAAGTGCTCACCACACATCTAGATAAGTTCCATAGGTGGTCTAGTTTCAAAAATGGGGTCACTTGTGGGGGTTTCCACTGTTTAGACACATCAGGGCCTCTACAAACGCGACATGGCGTCCAGCCAATTCTGCTTTGAAAACGTCAAACGGCGCTCCTTCCCTTCCAAGCTCTGCCATGCACCCAAACAGTGGTTTACCCCCACATATGGGGTATCAGCATGCTCAGGACAAATTGCACAAAACTTTTGGGGTCTTGTTACCCTTGGGAAAATAAAAATTGGGGTGAAAAGATCATTTTTGTGGAAAAAATATGATTTTTTATTTTCACGGCTCTACGTTATAAACTTCTGTGAAGCACTTAGAGGTTCAAAGTGCTCACCACACATTTAGATAAGTTCCTTCAGGGGTCTAGTTTCCAAAATGCGGTCAATTGTTGGAGGTTTCCACTGTTTAGGCACATCAGGGGCTGTCTAAACGCGACATGGCGTCCAGCCAATTCTGTATTGAAAAAGTCAAACGGCGCTCCTTCCTTTGCAACCTCTGCCGTGCGCCCAAAAAGTGGTTTACCCCCACATATGGGTATCGGCGTATTCAGGAGAAATTGCACAACAAATTTTATGGTTCATTTTCTCTTTTAACACTTGTGAAAATAAAAAAAATTGGTTCCGAAATAAAGCTTTTGCAAAAAAAGTTAAATGCTAATTTTTTCCTTCCACATTGCTTCAGTTCCTGTGAAGCACATAAAGGGTTAATAAACTACTTGAATGTGGTTTTGAGCACCTTGAGGGGTGCAGTTTTTAGAATGGTGTCACTTTTGGGTATTTTCTATCATATAGACCCCTCAAAGTGACTTCAAACGTGATGTTGTCCCTAAAAAAAATATGGTGTTGTAAAAATGAGAAATCGCTGGTCAACTTTCAACCCTTATAGCTTCGTAACAAAAAAAATTTTGTCCAAAACTTGTGCTAATGTAAAGTAGACATGTGGGAAATGTTATTTATTAAGAAATTTGTGTGACATATCTCTCTAATTTAAGGGCATAAAAATTTAAAGTTTTGTGGAAAAAATATGATTTTTTATTTCACGGCTCTACGTTACAAACTTCTGTGAAGTACTTGGAGGTTCAAAGTGCTCACCACACATTTAGATAAGTTTTTTTTTGTTGCGATCGCCGTTATACGGTTAATAGCGGCGATCGCAACATCGGTGTCGGTAAAAACCGACCCGATTCATGTTCTCTGGGGTCTCGGCTACCTCTGGTAGCCGAGACCCCGGAGAAAATGCGCCTCTGGGGGGCGCTATTCACTTTTTCCAAAGCTTTAAGTACCCTTAATGACCGCCGTTAAAAGGCGTATTGGCGGTCGTTAAGGGGTTAATCCCTTCACCCCGAAGCCTGTTTTCACCTTCCTAACCAGGCCGAATTTTACAATTCTGACCACTGTCATTTTATGAGGTCATAACTCTGGAACACTTCAACGGATCCTGCCAGACTCCTAATGGTGGATCCTGCCAGACTCCTGTCTTCCTGACCCAGTTACGTATCAACACTTATGGGCCCCTGCGACTTGTAGTCCCGCAGGGTCTCCGGTATCTCCTGCTGGTCGTGAAGAATCCAGCAAGCTCGGACCCGGTGTCTGGTTAATCAGAGTAGAGGTAAGCTATCAATGCTATTTCCACCTCTGTCACTCTCTTCTTCTCCACTCGCCTTTCTTCCTACTCGACCCTCACATATACACACTCTGGCCGTAGGTAGCTGCTTCCTCTCTTTCTTCACCGCTCTCAAAGCGTCAGCACGCTTGCTCACTGAACTGTACTCGGTTGACTCAGTTCTGACTAGGCTGGAGTGGCTTTCTTCCCACTTGTACTAGCCTCCACACGTTTGAACTAAGCTTGGAGCTGCAGATTTCAGGTTCTTTCAACAACTGCTGTTCTCTCTCTCTCTCTCTTACATCCAAGCTCTGCCTGGAGCTGCTATCAGTTTTCTCCGTCTGTCCTGCGCCTGGCTTTGCAGACTAACTGATCTGTGCTCGTTCCTAGAGCTAACTCTCTACTCGCTTCTCTCCAAGAGAACTAACAACTCTAACTAAACTAAACTCAGTGGCTTCACCATCCTTATATACACTGAAAAGGCTCCCTCTGGTGGCTCTAGGGATTGGTGAAGATGCGTGTATGCATAATGGGTCCTCTAGTGGTCATTACCTTCGGTGCATCCCTCTGGGAAATGAGATTCCAAGCGCAGCTGGGCTCTACACCTAAACAGTGGAAACCCCCACAAGTGACATTTTGGAAGCTGGAACCCTTAGGGAACTTATCTAGATATTTATTGAGAACTTTGAACCCACAGTTCTTTCACAGAGGTTTATAATGTTAATCCGTGAAAATAAAAAAAACTTTTTTTTAAAATCTTTTTTAGCTCCAAATTTTGCATTTTCATAAGGGTAACAAGAGAAATTGCTTCATACAATTTGTTGTGCAATTTCTTCTGAGTACACCGATGCCCTATATGTGGGGGAATACTACTGTTTGGGCACACGGCAGGGCTTTGTAGGGAAGGAGCACCATTTGACTTTTTGAATGCAAAAATTGATGGAATAATTAGCGGAGCCAAGTCGTATTTGAAGAGCCCCTGAAGTGTCTAAACAGTGGAAACCCCCACAAATGACACCATTTTGGAAACTAGACCCCTTGTGGATCTTATCTAGATGTGTTTTGAGCTCCTTGAACCCCAGGTGCTTCACAGAAGTATATAACGTTAAGCCGTGAAAATAAAAAAAAATCAAATTTTTCAAATAAAAATCTTTTTTAGCTACAAATTTTGTATTTTCACAAGGGAAAAAGTAGGTGCCATGTTACATTGGATGAGCCTTTAAGGTGCCAGAACAGGGAAGCCCCCATAAGTGACCCCATTTTACCAATTAAACCTCTCAATAAATTCATCTAGAGGAGTAGTGATTATAGTAACACCACAGGTGTGTCACAGACTTTTAAACCATTGGGCAGTGAAGAAAAAATAATTTACATTTTTACCAACAAGATAGTGTGATAGCCCCAAGTTTTACATTTTCACACTGGGAAATGGGTAAAAATGGCACCAGAATTTGTCCCACAATTTCTGCTGAATGTAGAAATACCTCATATGTGGCTGTACAGTACTACTTTGCCATACGGAGTGATTCGGCAGGGAGTGAGCGTTATTTGCCTTCTAGACTAGTTTGTGGATTCCATATAAAGAGACCCTAAGAAGTGCTAGAAAAGCAGAATCCCCCCTCAAGTGACCACATTTTGGAAATTATGACCCTTTGGGAATTTATCTACAGATGTAGTGATGATTTTGACTCCATGGGTGTTTTCCAGAAACAGGCAGCAATGGATGTTGCTGAGTGGAAATTGCAAACTGCAGTTGTAGTGACCAGTACGTTATGCCCAACTCATGCTTCTGGAGACATGCATCAGTAAATTAGGTGGGCTCTCATCACTACAGAAATGCCAAACATGTAGGCGCTAAATGTGGTTTAGGCACACTGTGGGGCTCAGAAGGGAGGGGGCATTTGAATTTGGGAAAGGAGAATTTGCTGAATTTCCGCATGTGGTAAAACTGGTAAGGCAGCTTTATTTTTTGAGTCAGTACGATTACAGTGATACCTCATATCTTTTTTTATGTTTTGGTGCTTTTACATAATAAAAGCTATTTTATAGAAAAAATAATTATTTTTGCATCGCTTTATTCTTAGAGCTATAACTTTTTTATTTTTCTGCTGATGGAGCTGTATGGCAGCTTGTTTTTTGCGGGACAAGATGTCGTTTTCAGCGGTATCATTGTTATTTACATTTGTCTTTTTGATCGCATTTTATTGCACTTTTTGTTCAGCAGTATGATGATAAAGCATTGTTTTTGCCTCATTCTTTTTTTTTACGGTGTTCACTGAAGGGGTTAACTAGTGAGGCACTTTTATAGAGTGGATCGTTACGGACTTGGCAATATCAAATATGTGTACTTTTAGTGTTTTTTTATTTACATAAATAAATGAATTTATTGGAAAATATTTTTTTTTCTTTAGGGATTTTTACAAAAATATTTGTACACATTCTAATATTTATTTTTTTACTTTTTTACATTGTCCCAGGATAGGACATTATTGTATTGCATTAGATTGCTGATCTGACAGGCAGAGAAGGAGGCATGCCAACGCATGCTCTTAGACTTTCCTTGCAGGACCCAGAAGAACCCCACTGTCATCTTGGTGATGTGTGTCTCCATGGAGACCATCATGACAACGCGATAGCATCACGTTTTCTTGATGCAAGCACGCAGGAAGCCCCCTCCCTGCTCAATACTCCTCTATGCTGCTGTCATTACTGACAGTGGCATGAGAGGAGTTAATTGCCCTCAATCGGTCCTAGCACCAATTGTGGGCATTGCTGCGGGGTGTCAGCTGTCACATAAAGCTGACATCCGCATCCGATCGCCGCGGCGCTCAGCATGAAGCTGCACGATCGGGGCGTCGTACTAGTATTGCTGTTTACGGGAACAAATCTCCCGCAGAGCAATACTAGTACAGCACATGTCAGGAAGGGGTTAAATAAAATAGAATTAACTAATAAAAAACTAACAAGCTAGAACCAGGGAGTGGAGGTTCAATTGAAGGAGGAGGTGTAGGTGGACGTGGCAGTTTAGGTGGAAGAGGCAGAGAAGGTGGAATCCAACACAGTTTTTTTGTTTTTTATTTGAGGAGACCCTCAAATGAAATGAATAGCAAATACAGTTGAACACTGGCTGGGTGTGGCTGGTATAGTTGTCTAGTCAGCCAAAGGTATGGACAAGTCCATGCCTAATGAATGTTAGCTTCCCCACATTGGCTGATGCCAGGTGGATGCACCTGTCAGTGATCATACTCCCTGCCATGCAAAACACACTTTCCAACAATACACTTACCGCATAGCAGGCCAACACCTCCAAGGCATAAAGGGCAAGCTCAGGCCATGTCTTAAATTTGGAGACCCAGAAGTTATATGGGGCAGACCCATCAGTTAGTACGTGGAGACATGTGGGCACATAATCTTCCATAATGTTGTAAGGCTGCCTCCTGCTATTATGGCCGTATCAGATGGTGGTGTCAGATTTGTGGCATACTCATAAAGTTTTGCCATGCCAACCCTGCCTTCCCCAGCTGCATTGGCGACTCTCCTCCTCCTCCTTTCCACTGAGCACCTGCTGTCAGGTGGTAAAGACATCAGTAGTTTCTCTATTTGTATTAACGCATTTTGGGATCCCGCTCCAGTGGCGAAAGAAATCATGGTATATTGTCCTTATAGTGGGGATCCAGCAGTGCAGCCACCCATTATTTAGCACTGGTACCAATACGGGCAACTCGGCGGTCATTGCGCAGGCACAGCAGAATGTATTGGCTCATGTGTGCCGGTTGAGGAGAGGCACGAGCAAGCTGTCCTCCATGAGAGGTGTATCATCTGGGTCCTCTGTATCCCCTCAGCCACATTCCAGTGATGTCCGTGAGCTGCTTTGAGTGCCACACTGCTGTGAACATGACTGTTCCTCCTCCTCCTTATCCTCCCAAGCTGTCACCAGGCTGGATAGTTGGGTACCTGCCTGCTGTTGGGACGGTAACCCACCTTCCGAGCCATTTGTGGACGACAGGCCTGATAACAGTGTTAATTGGTCCTGCTTCTCCTGCTCTTTTTCCACCTGTGCCACCACCTCATCCATCATCTCCTGAACTGTTTTTTCCAGTGCAACATGGTACACGTCCTGCAATGATGCCCACTCATTGGTGGTAAAGTGGTGTTGCTCTGCGACTCAGCCGTGTGTGCTGCAGCTGAAACTCCACTAATGCCTGCTGTTGTTCTCACAGTCTCTCTAGCATATGCAAGGTGAAGTTCTACCTTGATAGTACGTCACATATGAGGCAGTGAGCAGGAAGGTGGAGCGCAGCCTCAGTGACCTGCGGTAACCTTGATGATGTCACCGCTAGTCACTAAGGCTAAGCTCACAGCAGGTAATTCTTCAGTAGTTCTCAGTCTGAACGGTCACATCTTGGAACCGTCCAGATTGAAAACTGTTTGTCGCAGACATGGATTACATCATGGGACAGAACGCTGGCAGGTGAGGGATATACCTTTTTTTTTTCTTTTTTTTTACAGGAGTCCATGGCTTCAATGAAATGTGTGTGTTTGTTATTTTTAAATAGAAAAGTAAAAGTGTGTTTTTTTTATTTCAAATAAAAGACTTCATAAATGCTGTGTGTTTATTTACAATACAACTATAGGATTAGTATTGGAAAGGCATCAGGCCTCCATAGAATTGTTTTGGTTGTGTCTTAGCCTGCTTATTCACAATATAATAAAAAAAATACAGGCAAGATATTTGAAAGTGGGCTATCTCCGTCACACGCATCATCTGTCTGTGGGCTACAATTGTGGCATTTGAGTCCTCCATTGAACTGTTTTTCCAGTGTCTTACCCTAGTTATTGTGAAAGATATAACGCGGCACTACCGTAGAAGGTGCACAAGTAGGAACCCAACCAAGTGATAATGTAGAAAAATAACTTGGCACTCAACTTTTTTGGTGGAAAATAAAAAATATTTATTGCAGTCCAAAATCAAAACCAACTTTTTGGTCCTAAGCTGGACCTTCATCAAAGTACCGACTGCTTAATTAGAGGAGTCCAATTGTGGACATGTTGTAACACAATGCATATGGTAATCTTATTATTGTCCAAAAAGGACCAGTTCTGTTTATCACTGAGAAAGGGAAGAAAACTTCACTGTTGCTTGTAATACCAGTCTCAACTGGGTTAAAGCTTATATCGTTTATGGTAAAAGGTGCTCCAAATCTTAATGCTGAGTGGATATTACTTTAACCTGTTTTAAAGTAAGTGACAGTGGCTCCAATGTACCGGTGGTGACACAGTGGAGGGCTCCGGTCCTCGCCCAACGCGAGGCACCAACAAGCGGCGGATACCGCGTTGGGCGAGGACCGGAGCCCTCCACTGTGTCACCACCTCCACAGAAGTGCAGGGAAAAATGCAAAAAGCAAGCACAAAAATAAAAGCAGAAAATATCTTATCTGTTAGCAGAAGATGCAGGCAAGACTCAGCAAGCTTCCAAGTGAGACAAGAACAATTGATCACCGGCAACCATGATGGGAGGGAACCTCCCTTATATAAGACCAGTCTGTAACACCGGATTGCCAATCTTCACAATCTTCATTGAATGGTTCAGTACTGTTTGTAACCACCAGAGGGAGCTTCTGCTCAGAATTCATTTCTAACACATTCACAACAGTACCCCCCCCTTGAGGAGGGGTCACCGAACCCTTATTTGGGCAACCAGGTCGGTCAGGATGAGCTCTATGATACACACGGATCAGTCTCCTAGCATGGATGTCCGAAGCAAACACCCAAGAATTGTCCTCCTGACCATAACCTCTCCACTTAACCAAATACTGGAGTTTCCGTCTAGAAAAACGAGAATCTAATATTTTCTCAACCACATACTCCAGATTGCCCTCAACCAAAACAGGGTCAGGAGGCGCAGCCATAGGAACCACTGGCTCGACAAACCTCTTCAATAAGGACTTGTGGAACACGTTATGGATCTTAAATGTCCCTGGAAGAAGTAAACGAAAGGAAACAGGATTAAGAATCTCCATGATCTTATAAGGTCCAATGAACCTAGGCTTAAACTTAGGAGATGCAACTCTCATAGGGATATTTCTTGAGGACAACCAGACCAAGTCCCCCACTTCAAACCGAGGACCATCAGTCCTATGCCGGTTGGCAAACCGCTGGGCCCTCTCCTGAGAGAGGGACAACCTCTCCACTACCTGGTCCCAAATCTGCTGCATACGCTCCACAACAGAGTCAACACCTGGACAGACAGAAGCCTCCGTCTGTCCCGAAGAAAATCGAGGGTGAAACCCAAAATTGCAGAAAAATGGAGACATCAAAGTGGCAGAGCTAGCCCTATTATTAAGAGCAAACTCAGCCAAAGGCAAAAAAGAGACCCAGTCATCTTGATCAGCAGACACAAAGCATCTCAGATAAGTCTCCAATGTCTGGTTTGTTCTCTCAGTTTGTCCATTGGTCTGAGGATGAAAAGCCGAGGAGAAAGACAATTGAACACCAAGTTTAGAACAAAAAGTCCTCCAAAATCTGGAAACAAACTGGACTCCTCTGACAGACACAATGTTCTCAGGAATGCTGTGTAACCGAACCACGTGCTGAAGGAACAAAGGCACCAATTCGGAGGAGGAAGGCAACTTAGGTAATGGCACAAGATGTATCATTTTGGAAAACCTATCACAAATCACCTAGATAACGCTCATTCTCTGAGAAACAGGGAGGTCGGAAAAGAAATCCATAGAGATATGGGTCCATGGTCTCTTGGGCGCAGGCAATGGCATCAACAAACCACTAGAGCGAGAGCAAGGCTTGGAGCGTGAGCAAGTCCCGCAGGACTGCACAAATTCCCTGACGTCACGAGACAAAGTAGGCCACCAAAAGGACCGACTAACCAAGTCTCTGGTACCAAAAATTCCGGGATGACGGCCAACGCGGAACAATGAATCTCAGACATCACACTCTTTTTCCACCGGTCTGGGACAAACAATTTCCCAATAGGGCAGCGCTCGTGTTTATCCTCCTGACACCCTTCCAGAGCCAGTCTCAAATTGGGCGAGATGGCGGAAAGAACTACCCCCTCTTTCAAAATAACAGCAGGATCAGATAACTCAGAAGAGTCCGCAAGGAAACTCCTCGAGAGGGCATCCGCCTTAACATTCTTAGTGCCAGGAAGAAAGGAAACCACAAAATTAAAACGTGTGAAAAACAAGGCCCACCTGGCCTGTCTAGGATTAAGTCGCTTGGCTGATTTCAGATAAACCAGATTCTTATGGTCCGTGAGGACCACCACCTGATGTTTGGCTCCCTCCAGCCAATGTCTCCACTCTTCAAAAGCCCACTTCATGGCCAATAACTCCTGATTACCCACGTCATAATTACTTTCAGTTGGAGAAAATTTTCGAGAGAAAAAGGCACAAGGGTTACTTTTAGAGGTCTCTGGATCTCTTTGGGACAAAACGGCACCTGCCCCAATTTCAGAGGCATCAACCTCCACCTGAAATGGCAGAGAAACATCAGGCTGCCGTAGAACAGGAGCAGAAGTGAATCTCTGCTTAAGTTCCTGAAACGCAGAGACTGCCTCAGGAGGCCAATTCACCACATCAGAACCCTTTTTGGTCAAATCAGTCAATGGTTTAACAATAACAGAGAAATTACCAATAATTTACGATAAAAATTGGCAAAACCCAAGAATCTCTGAAGAGCCTTTAATGAAGTAGGTTGGACCCAATCACAGATGGCCTGATCCTTGACCAGGTCCATTTCAATAACAGATGGGGACAAAATGAATCCCAGAAATGAGATCCTCTGTACGCCAAAAAGACACTTTGATCCCTTCACATACAGAGCATTCTCTCTCAAAATCTGGAACACAGTCCGAACATGTTTCACATGAGAGTCCCAGTCATTGGAAAAAATCAAGATATCATCCAAATAAACAATCAGAAATTTATCCACAAAATCCCTGAAAATGTTGTTCATGAAGGACTGGAAGACGGAAGGAGCATTAGTGAGCCCAAAGGGCATCACTAGGTACTCAAAATGTCCCTCTAGGGTATTAAATGCCGTCTTCCATTCATCCCCCTGCTTAATGCGAATAAGGTTATACGCCCCCCTGAGGTCAAGCTTGGTAAACCAAGTAGCACTTTTCACCCTGGTAAACAGGTCAGAAATCAAGGGTAACGGATTTTGATATTTCACAGTGATATTGTTCAAGAAGACGATAATCAATACACGGCCTTAATGAACCAACCTTTTTGGCCACAAAGAAAAAACCGGCACCCAAGGGTGAAGAGGATGGTCTGATATGACCCTTCTCCAATGACTCCTTGATATAAGACCGCATAGCATCATGTTCAGGTACAGACAAGTTAAAAAGGCGACCTTTAGGGAATTTACTACCAGGCACTAATTCAATAGCGCAGTCATAGCTCCTATGGGGGGGCAAGAATGCAGATTTACTTTCGCTAAACACATCAGAAAAATCAGTAAAAAAGTCAGGAACATCCTGAGCCTGGGGAGAGGCAGAAAAAATAGGAGTGTTGGCATTAACACATTGGCAGCCCCAACTGGTTACAGACACAGATTTCCAATCCAAAACAGGATTATGAGACTGTAACCAAGGGAAACCTAGTACAATAATGTCATGCAGATTATACAGCACCAAAATTTGCAACTCTCCTGATAATCAGGTTCAACCCTCATTATCACCTGAGTGAAGAACTGGGGTTTATTCTCAGCCAAAGGGATAGAATCAATCCCCAGTAGGGGAATAGACTTCCGTAGGGGTATCAAGGGAAACCCACAACGTTTAGGAAAATCAAAATCCATCAGGTTAATAGCTGCTCCCGAATCAACAAAATCCTGAGCAGAAAATGTGGACAGGGAGCAAATCAGGGTAACAGTCAACAGAAATTTAGTCTGAACACTACACAAGACAACTGAGCGTGCAAAACGTCTTCCCCGCCTAGGGCAGACTGAAATAGTATGAGAGGCGTCACCACAGTAGAAACATAACCCATTGCATTTTCGAAACTCATGACGCTGTGCCCCAGAAGCCACTCTATCACACTGCACGGGTTCAGAAGCTGGTTCACAAGGCAACACTATTCCACGCATACCTCTACGCTCACGCAAACGTCTGTCAATTTGAATCGCTAATGACATAGAATCATTGAGACCAGAGGGAGCAGGGAAACCCACCATAACATCTTTTACATTCTCTGACAGACCCTTCCGAAAAAGGGCTGCCAAAGCATCATCATTCCATTTGGTCAGGACTGCCCACTTTCGCAATTTCTGACAGTATAACTCAGCATCCTCAAGCCCCTGATTTAATGCCAGCAAGGTTTTTTCAGCTTGATCAGTGACATTAGGTTCATCGTACAATAACCCCAGAGCCAGAAAAAATGCATCAACATTACTCAAAACAGGGTCCCCAGGTGTCAGGGAAAAAGCCCAATCCTGAGGATCGCCGCGCAGGAGAGAGATGACAATTTGAACCTGCTGTGCTGCGTTCCCTGAGGACTTAGATTTTAAGGCAAAAAACAATTTACAGTTATTTTTGAAATTCAGAAAAATGTCATGAGGATCCTAGGTTCCACAACAGGCAACCCTGCAAGATAGGTAGCAATACTCCGAACTTCAGTGGCAAGCTGATCCACACTGCCAGACAACTGTGCAAACTCCATTGAGAAAAAAAAAATCCTCCCCAGCACCCAGAGAAAAAGAGGGAAAAAAAATGCAACAAACAGAAAAAAAAAAATCTCTGACAACTCTGACAACTTTTTTTTTTTCACACTATTTTTCCCTTCTGTGAGTACCATATAATTTTCAGTTTGGCCGGTGATACTGTTATGATTTGGTAGCTGAGGAGAGCAGGCAAAAACGGCAATACACCAGAGAGGTTGGAATCTACTGGATTGCAGTACCCTGACTAACCACCACAACTAAAGGCAGCCGTGGAGCGTTCCTACGATGGTCCTAGACGCCTCGTCACAGCCTGAGAGGTTAACTACACCTAAAGATAGAAAGAGGAAAGCTATCTGCCCCGGAGCAGATCCCAAGGAACATAGGAAGCCCCCAAACATGTAATGGCGGTTAGACAAGAGGAAATACAGACACAGACAGAAAATAGTATGAGCAAACGTTGGGGCCCAATCTTCCTAGAAAGAAAAGGATAGGAAGGACACTTACTGCAATCCAAAAAACCCTAAAAAAAATACCAACTTCACTAATTGCAAAAACACCTGAGATCACACGACCTCTACCACC
>JARQOD010000002.1:373075803-373206158 GCA_033576555.1 Oophaga sylvatica
TTTACCAGATAAGGACTCGGTCCCAGGTAGGGACTCCCTGATTGTTTATAACATTTCATCTTACAATTTGTCCCCACCCGAATATAATGTGTGCAGAAAGGTTTGTCCCTTTGCCCCACTCCTTCTTTTAATGGCTTTAGGTTCGACCAAGAACTTAACCGTTTTTTTAGGTCCCTACGCCTTAAAGTACATTTCAATAGCATTAAAGACAGGCCGACCACAACAATCACCGATGAAAGAGATCGATTTAGACTTAAAGATTTGGGGCTACACACACCCAGTAGCTTCCAACCGCCACGTTTCTACCATCCAGTAGAAACTTACATTTCTTTAGTACAAAACGACATATTGGCTCTATCCAAAAACATCCAGAAAGGTTCATTACGGATTCAAAGGAATCTATCTCCATTAGAGACCACAGCTATCCAATCCCTCCGAAATAATACCAACATAGTAATTAAACCTGCCGACAAGGGTGGAGCCATTGTCATATTGGACAAAACCCATTATATGGATATTATCAATAACCAGTTGAACGACCCGGAGACATACACTCCTATTGATAGAGATCCGACCAACACCATTAAAGATGAGATCCGGCACCTCATAGATAAATATACTGCCTTGGACACTATTGATTCCAAATTAAGCGATTATTTGATCAATAAACATCCCATCATACCGGTGTTCTACATTTTGCCCAAAGTGCACAAAGACTTACAAAACCCACCCGGTCGCCCCATAGTGGCATCAATTGATTCAGTCCTTTCTCCCCTCTCAATCTTTTTGGATCGAGTATTAACTCCATTAATGACTCATATAGTATCATACTTGAAAGATACCACAGATTTCCTTTCTAAATTGAAAATGATATGCCCAATACAATCAAATTGTTTACTAGTGACACTAGACGTCAACAGTCTCTACACTAGCATAGATCACGAAAGAGGTATAGAGGCTTCGCACCAATTCATGGTGAAATATTCATCACTCTCTCCACAACAGATACAATTGTGTTTAGAATTAATGAGGATAGTCCTATACAGGAATTTTTTCCTATATGCGGATCAATTCTACATTCAGCGCACGGGCACCGCCATGGGGTCCAACATGGCATGCCCATATGCTAATATTTTCATGGCGATGGTAGAAGAGAAGCACATCTATGGTCACCATTTGTTTCGCACACATGCAAAATTTTGGAAACGTTTTATTGATGATGTCTTTCTAATATGGCAAGGGGATGAACTATCCCTTAATGAGTTTGTCAATGATATCAATTCCATGATACCCAATTTAATGTTTACCATGCAATGCAATAGATCCCATATTAGTTTTCTCGATACTCTTGTTAAATTAAACATAGACGGGACGATTGAAGTAGACCTCTATACTAAGCCAACTGATAAAAATAGCCTGCTACATTACAGCAGCTGCCATCCCACTCATGTAAAAAGGTCATTACCTCGATCTCAACACCACCGGGTAGCAAGGATAGTATCAAATTCGGACACTAAGAGACAAAGACATAGAGAAATGACTGAGAAATTTGTCAAACGGGGCTATCCCTTGTCACTAGCTTCTCAAGTAGATGTTACTTCTGAATTATCTGTACGTGATACCCCACGAAGCCAACAAAAAATACCTTTCGTGACTACTTTCCACCCATTTGTGCCCGCCTTCAGGGACTGCATCAATAGACATTGGAAATTGCTGAACAGAGCATATCCGAATATTGCAGAATTCAAAGAACGCCCACTTATGTGCTATAGAAGGCCCCCAAATCTGCGGAGTCTCCTAGTAAGGGCCGATATTGGGTCCAACAGAGCACCCCGTGGTCAAATGACTTTAACCACTCCCAAAAAAGGCACCTTTCCGTGCCTGCATTGTTTACAATGCTCAAATATTACAAAAGGGAGCTCCTTTACTCACCCCAGATCTGGTAGGATCTACCAAATAAACAATTTTTTTACATGCGATTCCACATACGTGGTGTATCTTATAAAATGCCCGTGCGGTCTCGGATATGTTGGCGAGACCACTCAACATATCCGAGACCGCATATCACAGCACAAATCTACTATTAGATGCAGAAAGATAATGTTACCAGTACCTGCTCATTTTATAGCCATGGGACACAATATTTCTCAACTAAAATATCAAATTATCGACCATGTTCCTGTTCCACGTAGAGGGGGCGACAGAATCAAAATGCTGAAAACCAGAGAAGCCTTCTGGATTTTCACATTGCAAACACTGGAACCGTTAGGCCTTAATAGGGAATACGAGGCTTTCTTATGAGATCCCCCTATATCAAGAATTATTATTATTTTTTTTTGCATAATATACTGAATTATTGTTTTTGTCTTTCTATTTCAGGTAACTTAGAGAACCGCGACTTTCTTACATTTTACAATAAATAGTACTTCCCCCTACTATTTAGCATTGCTTATCACACAGCACATGAATGTTTCCCTTTATAAGACACATGTGTGTGACGTCAGCAGCCTTTTTTACGACCGACTCAGCAGACCTTATTTGCGGTCACAAATCACATGACCGAGACAGGAAGTTTCACTTTCGATCCCGTCACCCACGACACGCTGCACCGCGCGTATAAGAAGTGCCCCGAGCACCACAGGCACAGAGCACTCCCGGAGTCCACTGCGCACCTACCATTACATCGTTGCAGGTAATCATGCATTTTTACCGGCTCCCTCATTATTGTTATCATGATCCCATGTGTTTGTTTCCCCGTTTGGTTTATTAATTGGCCGCGGACGACCGGTTCTCCTTCCCATGTATAATATAGCCTTACAAGCTTGTTCTCAGGTTCAGATCACTCATGGATCATATATCTAGGCCCACATCAGTATGTCTTGCCTTTCCCCCTACTTTTTTTCTTCATATGTTTATAACAAACATTTATGCGGTTCTCCAATGATAAATAAATATGAAATATGATAAAATGTCTTCCTACAATTATATGTATAGTAGCATTCCGATGTATGTGCTACATTCTGAAAGGGCATATCTGCCCGTGTATCTTAGTAATACTGCCACATTTATATTGATTGTTATAATATTACCGTTTGGTTTATATTCCATAATTGAGTTTCAAGAGTATAATATCATTGTTTTGATGTATCCATGTGCAGATGTTCTTTAAAAATACCTTGCATAGATATAATTGCATTATCATAATTTATGATGTTCTATATATGGTTTCTCAATGTGTTACATTACTGTTAATTTACTTATTTCATTTGTCCGAACAGAATGTACCCCCAGATGAAGGCCAATTAGGCCGAAACGTTGGGGTTTTGAATTCTTCATATATTTTTTGCTTGCACTTGGAACTTCATTGGAATGCTCGAATAAAATATTTCTTTAATGAATATCATATACTCTTGTTATGTTTTGAGAACATCTTTAGTGTGCTCGAGGTGTTTTTATCAATATTGACTCTTGCTTTTTCCTCAGTAGCACCTACGCTCAGGTGTGCATGGGACTTCATCTATTAGAGGACTGGGGTAAAGTTATTTTCTCTGATGAATCCCCTTTTCGATTGTTTGGGACATCAGGAAAACGCCTCATTTGGAGAAGACAAGGTGAGCGCTACCACCAGTCTTGTCTCATGCCAAGTGTTAAGCATCCTGAAACCATTCATGTGTGGGGTTGCTTCTCAGCCAAGGGAATCGGCTCTCTCACAGTCTTGCCTAAAAACACTGCCATGAATAAAGAATGGTACCAGAATGTCCTCCAAGAGCAACTTCTCCCAACCCTCCAAGAGCAGTTTGGCGATCAACAATGCCTTTTCCAGCATGATGGAGCACCTTGCCATAAAGCAAAGGTGATAACTAAATGGCTCAGGGAACAAAACATAGAGATTTTGGGTCCATGGGCTGGAAACTCCCCAGATCTTAATCCCATTGAGAACTTGTGGTCAATCATCAAGAGACGGGTGGACAAACAAAAACCTAAAAATTCTGACAAAATGAAAGCATTGATTGTGCAAGAATGGACTGCTATCAGTCAGGATTTGGTCCAGAAGTTGATTGTGAGCATGCCAGGGAGAATTGCAGAGGTCCTGAAGAAGAAGGGTCAACACTGCAAATATTGACTTGCTGCATTAACTCATTCTAACTGTCAATATAAGCTTTTGTTACTCATATGTTTGCAATTATATTTCTGTCTGTGATAAAAACATCTGTCAAACACACATAAAAACCAGAGGGCAGCAGATCATGTGAAAATATAATATTTGTGCCATTCTCAAAACTTTTGGCCATGACTGTACTTGTATAGACACAGCAGTAGAGTAAAATATTTTTTTATGCCCACAACTGACACAGACAGAGCAGAAGCGTACAATTATTGTTTAGACACACTCCTTGCAAAAAGACGGCGGCAAAGTAGAATTAATTTTTAGGCACATTTCTTATACTGACACAGCTGCAGAGTACACAGAGGTTTTATAGAACAGAACTCCCACAGGCAGCGGTGCAGAGTACACACAGAGGATTAAAGGCACAATACTCCCACAGCCGGGGTTCCAGAGTACATACAGAGGCTTTTTGGCACAGTACTCCCACAGGATGGGGTTTAGAGTACACACAGAGGCCTTTTGGCACAATACTCCCACAGATATGAGAGCAGAGTAAACACAGGCTTAAAGGCACAGTACTCCTACAGGTGAGCACGCAGAGTAGACACAGAGGCTTAAAGCGACAGTACTCCCAAAAGGCATAGGTGTAGAGTACACACAGTCTTAAAGGCACAGTACTCCCACAGGTGTGGTTGCAGAGTACGCTCAGAGGCTCTTTGGCACAGTACTTCCACAGGTAGGGGTTCAGAGTATACACAGTGACTTTTTGGCACAGTACTCCCACTGAGACACATGCAAAGTACATAAAGAGGCTTTTTCTGCAGAGTATGCAGTCTAATTCTGTCCCTCACTCCAGCTGCGTCCTGTCCCTACACTAATCAGAGCAGAATTGCGGCAGCACTCGTGAGCTGGCATTTATACTGGCCGGGTCACACGGTGCACCGGCCAATCACAGCCATGTCAATACTTTGTATGGCTGTAATGGTTCCAGAAGTGCCTACAGCCTAAAAGCAGCCTTTCAACAAACTTTATTTGGCATTCGAACCAAAACTATAAACTGGACATCCGGTAAAAAGTTTGGTATTGTGGGTTCAGTAACGGACACTAGGTATCCTGTACAAACCCCGACCTTTACAGTTCAGTTTCACTCATCTCTGCAAAAGAATGTATACTATGAAAAACAAGAAGCTACATCCAAAAACAGACAAGCAGCGAATGCATTGCTCCTCAGCATAACACCTGTACAAAATATTACTGCCAATTACAGAAGATGAATCTCCTTGTAGTGAAGCATCTGGGAGAACACTGTTTGAAAACTTATCTAGTTTTCAGGCGAAGCAGAGGTAGTCCCTCGAGGAACACATGGGATATTTGCCGTAACCTCCTCTGGGCACTTAAATTCATCAAAATCTGTCCAGTATCTCCATTGATAAGAGATATTCCCTGCGCTACCTCTATATCTTTTCAACAATCAACACCATATTGAAGGATGAGATAATGAAGTGTCTAGTTTTGCCTTTCTTCTGGGATACAAACATTTTGTTCCAAAAGAAGCGAACATAATTTAAGGTGGCGAGATCCATAGTACAGATGTGTTGTATCAATGACATTTACAACCCTGGGAAAAAATGAGACAGATTGAATCTTCTTTATTCTCCAACCTTTCAAGAACACAACCCCCTCAAGGCTCAGTGGACATGAGACAAGCTGTCCTTGTCAGATAGGGATTCAAGTAAATGTATTTGGCTCAAAGAAATAAAAAAAAGCTATGTCTTTCTGTGAGCAAAATGCCTCCTGATTTTCAAGTGAGCAACAGCATATCTTAAATTATTCCTTTTATAGGTTAGAATTATTATGGTGGATCATCAGATATAATGTATTTGATGGTCTTTATAATACACTCCTCAACATTGAAATTGTAACACCAAGAAGTAAAATTCCTGGAATTGTGGAAATCTACAATGATGACTACACAAAATAAAAATATGCTCTTTATTAATGATAAAGTAGAAGAACACATGTGAGGAAACACAGAAGCAAGCAAACCAAACTCCTGGCATCCTGCAGCCTAATACGGTGGTGCAGTCGCCCTCGGCAGCCAGAGGTATTTATGGACAAAATAAAAATATGCTCTTTATTAATGATAAAGTAGAAGAACACATGATAAAATATTACAATAAAAAATGGTTGAATACATCTAAAAAACCTAGGAGAGTATTGAAGTATATATATATATATATATATATATATATATAGTGAGGCAGTGACCAGGGTCATATGCGAGGGGTCACTATGTGTCCCCCAGGATGCACAAAGAAGCATATTGAGGCCATGGGACTGCATTGCAGTCAGAGGCATAGCTATGGTTGCAATGCAGACTAAAAGTGAGTGTTGGTCTTGGACAAGCTATTTATTCAAGGCAAATAAGAAAAACCTGCCATGGGCTTTTATTTTTGAAACAGACTACAGGAAGGTAGCGGGGCGGTCCGTTTCCTCCCCCAGCCGGGGGTTCTTTGTGAAAACCCCTGCAGTGGACGGGTTGGGTGTGTCAGTGTGGAGTTTGCAAGGTGCAGAGCAGACGACTCTGCAAAAGCTCAACCTGTGTGAGGAAACACAGAAGCAAGCAAACCAAACTCCTGGCATCCTGCAGCCTAATACGGTGGTGCAGTCGCCCTCGGCAGCCAGAGGTATTTATGGACTGTCTTGTTTCCCGGCTGCGATCCAAAGGATACCGTGTGTTTTGTTTGTGAGTTTGGACTTTAAAACTATGTTTACTGTTGAACTTTCCTGGGTCACTGCCTCATCACTGCACCATGGGGACACCACTGCACTACATTATATATATATATATAATATATATATATATATATATATATATATATATATCAGGTGTTCCTCACAAAATTAGAATATCATTAAAAAGTTAATTTATTTCAGCTCTTCAATACAAAAACTGAAACTCATATACTATATAGAGTCAATATGAACAGAGTGATCTATTTCAAGGATTTAAGGGAAAAAATCACATCCCAAAACGCTATTAACTCTGCAGGTATCGGGTTAATCTGCAGGTTAATATTCCAAAGCTGTGTGGCCGCTGCACTGAAAGTCTAGCTACTAGCAGGGAATGAACTTTACTCCTCTCAGCAGCCTCAGGATTTTAGTCACAGCTAAATAATACAAGTGCTTCTCACTAAATTAGAATATTATCAAAAAGTTAATGTATTTCAGTTCTTCAATGCAAAACCTGAAACTCATATACTATATATAGAGTCATTACAAACAGAGTGATCTATTTCAAGGGTTTATTTTTCGTAATGTTGATGATTATGGCTTACAGCCAATGAAAACCCAAAGTCATATCTCAGTAAATTAGAATAATTAACAAAAAACACCTGCAAAGGCTTCCTAAGCATTTAAAAAGGTCCCTTATTCTATTTCAGTAGGCTCCACAATCATGGGGAGACTGATGACTTGACAGATGTCTAGACGGCAGTCATTGACATTCTCCACAAGGAGGGTAAGCCACAAAAGGTCATTGCTAAACAAGCTGGCTATTCACAGAGTGTTGTATCCAAGCATATTAATGGAATATTAAGTGGAAGGAAAAAGTGTGGTAGAAAAATGTGCACAAGCAACCGGGATAACCACAGCCTTGAAAAGATAGTTAACAAAAGGCCATTCAAAAATTTGGTGCAGATTCAAAAGGAGTAGACTGCTGCTGGCGTCATTGATTCAAGACTCACCACACACAGACATATCCAGGACATGGGCTACAAGTGTCGCATTCCTTGTGTCAAGCCACTCATGACCAACAGATGAAGCCAAAAACATCTTACCTGGACCAAGGAGAAAAAGAACTGGACTAAAATCCTCCAAAACTCTATAAAACACCAGGAAAAAGTCACAGATGCTTACCTGACCAGGCCTTTTGGAGGATTTTTAAGTCCTCTTTTTGTGGTTTTGCTGTTAGAGTAGGACTCGCAAGTGTGGGGACCCTTGACGTGGGTTGCGAGCCTCCGTTTGTTGGCCATAATATTAACTAATACCTCACATATATTGCTATATGTTTTTTGCACTTTATTTAATTTTTCAGGGTGCAGTTGGGCGAAGATGGCTCTGTAAACTGTGGTCTCTGTTCACACAGGATGCATTTTAGTTAGCACTAGGCAGCCCGCCTGATCTAAGAGTATGGGTGTCATGAATAGGCTGTAAGCCATATGCTCTGCATCTTCTGTGTGTGAACAATGCCGCATACAGATTGTATCTTTTGTGCACTGGTGTAACAAACGGCCACCCCCTGATTGTAGGCTGGCTGTTTCATCAGTATTACTGCACCTGTGTAGCCGCTATCTTTAATTGTGTCCACTGCACCCTGATAGTGCATTTGTTCTGAGGCCTGGGCAGGTAAGCATCTCTACCTTTTTCCTGGTGTTTTTCTCCCTCTAGCAACATACCTTCTATTACGCTGACTGCTAATTTTAAATAGTATAGACAGACATAGATGTTTTAATCAAAGTATAATAATAAAAGTTTAATTCTATATTTATAAGTTGAAGGAAGCAAGATATTATTTGTCCAATAGGATAATTTGTAAATAGGCAACTGTGAGGGCATCATTTTGTTTTTGATCATCATATTGTTTTGGAGGCATTGTGGGAACATCATTCTGTGAAGGGGACACCATAATATGTTGGGGGCACTGTGTAGTTATCATACATTGTTGTAGAGACACAATATTTTGCTGCGGTCACTAAGGGGACTATATGTGTATGGGATTTCATTGAGGGTATCATATTGTGTGTTTGTGTTTTTTGGAGAATTAAACTCTGTGAGGCCATGAAAGTGGCATTTCAATTGGAAAGAAAAGCAAGCTTTGGTAGTGGAACTATTTCTGTATACATGCTGCAAAACATATGTGGCGCCCTTGAGGGTTCGATCACCACAGTGGTACTGCGCCTCAACCAGAGGTGGGGTGCCCCACTCTCAGGTAAGGAAGGGGCACTGCCAGGACTCACACACTTACGCACAACACCAGACCTTTCAGAGCTCGGGAGGAGCTAGGTAGAGGGTGTGGGTGGAGAAAGTAGAGTAGGGATGAGTCAGAGAGTGGTGGACAGTGGTCTGTGAGACCAGGGAGACAGACTGCTGGAGGGAGAGAAGGAGTGAGGAGCAGAGAGTAGCTCCTGAAGGAAAGACAGACAGAGAGTCTGCGGTGGGGAATGAAGGAGCCAGGAGCTTGTCCCCAGACTACAGAGAAGGAAGAGAGTAAGAACGAAGGAGAGAGAGAGGCTCCAGAGGAGAGGAAGAAGTTTTAGGCCTCTTTCACACATCCGTTGTGCGCCTAACGGCGCCCTCCGGCATTTTTTTGTCCAACCGCATCCGGCGAAATGTAATGCCGGATGCGGGTTTTTTTGCATTGACTAACATTAGTGCCGGATGGCGCCGCATGTCCCTGCGGCTCGTCCGGTTTGTGCCGGATGCGGTGTCTGGTCGCCGTCCGGCGTCTGGAAAAATTGTTGCATATAACGTTTTTTGTCTGCGGCGAAAAAGCCGGAAGCGCCGGATGCGGCGCTTCCGGCTTTTTTTTACAATGAAAGTCTATGGACGCCGCAATGCGCCACATCCGGCAAGAGCCGGATCCGGTAGCCGCATCCAGTTTTTTAATTGAGATACCAGCCCACAGCAAACAGATACCAGACAGATACCACCCCTCAGCAAACATATAAAAAATTATGCAGTGGGACTTTTATGCACAAGAGCCCACAAGAGCCCACAAGAGCCCACAAGAGCCACCTGAGACGCACAAGAGCCCACAAGAGCCACCTGAGATGCACAAGAGCCCACAAGAGACACCTGAGATGCAGCCAGGATCGATCCGCATCATGGAGCGGCAGCAAAACAGACGGTAAATATGAGACCCCCCAACCCAAAATTTACAATGCATATGTCACCAATGCTGTGTGAGCTACTGAATTTTTTTGGCACCCTGGTACATTTTCCAATTCCTTTTTTTTATGTGATGGTGTTGGTTCCCCTGGTACTGTGCAAAATTAAATTTCTGATGATGGGGTGGGTCCCCCTGATAGTGTTTAAAATACGTATGTTTGGTAACTTATATTGTGTATCCCCTGCTACTGTTGTGAATGGGTTTAATTAATAATGTGGATCTACTGGTACTGTTTTAGCAGTGATGTGCTTGGTCTCCCTGCGACAAAATGAAATGTGGATGTATTTGTGTATCATAATGTTGATTAAATTTTTATAATTTTTTTGTGCCTGTGATGTGGTTGATTGTCCTGCTACTATCTGAAATGTGCATGTTGTTAGTATCATAATGTTGATCTAGTGTTTCATTGTTTGTAAATTGTTTTTTTGTGGCCTGTGTATTTTTTTTCTCATCATGCTGCTATGTGAAATGTGTTTTTTTGGTTATTATCATAATGCTTTTTTTTTTTTCAAACTTTTTTTTGGCCCTGTGACTGTTTATCTATTATGCTGCTATGTGAAATGTGTACTTTTTTGTTATCCTAATTTTTTTTGGGTTATTTTTAATTGTTATTTTGGGCCCTGTGACTGTTTATCTATTATGCTGGTATGTGCAATCTGTATTTTTTGGGTATCCTAATTTTTTTTGGTTTGTTTTTTAAAAATTTTCGGGGCCCTGTGACTGTTTAGCTAGTAATGCTGCTATGTGCAATCTGTATTTTTTTAGGTATCCTAATTTTTTTTGGTTTGTTTTTTAATTTTTTTGGCCCTGTGACTGTTTATCTATTATGCTGCTACGTGCAATCTGTATTTTTTAGGTATCCTAATTTTTTTTTTTTTTTTTTTTTTTGGCCCTGTGACTGTTTATCTATTGTGCTGCTATGTGAAATGTGTACTTTTTTGTTATCCTAATTTTTTGGGGTTTTTTTAAAATTTTTTTGGGGCCCTGTGACTGTTTAGCTAGTAATGCTGCTATGTGCAATCTGTATTTTTTAGGTATCCTAATTTTTTTTGTTTTTTTTTTTAAATTTTTTTTGGCCCTGTGACTGTTTATCTATCATGCTGGTATGTGCAATCTGTATTTTTTGGGTATCCTAATTTTTTGGGGTTTTTTTTTTATTTTTTTTTGGCCCTGTGACTGTTTATCTAGTAATGCTGCTATGTGCAATCTGTATTTTTTAGGTATCCTAATTTTTTTTTTTTTTTTTTTTAATTTTTTTGGGGCCCTGTGACTGTTTATCTAGTAATGCTGCTATGTGCAATCTGTATTAGGTATCCTAATCTTTTTTGGGTTATTTTTTATTCTTTTTTTGGGCCCTGTGACTGCTACGTGAAATGTGTATTTTTTGGGTATCCTAATTTTTTTTGTTTTTTTAAAAAATTTTGGCCCTGTGACTGTTTATCTATTATGCTGCTATGTGAAATGTGTATTTTTTTGTTATCCTAATTTTTTTGGGGGTTATTTTTAATTGTTATTTTGGTCCCTGTGACTGTTTATCTACTAATGCTGCTATGTGAAATGTGTTTTTTTTTTTGGTCTACTAATCATGTATTTATTTATTTTTTTTGCCTGTGACGGTTTTTCTGCTCATGCTAGTATCTGAAATGTGCATGTTTTTAGTATCAGAATGTTGATCTACTGTATTTTTTTTTTTTTTGTGGATCGGGTGTTTCCCCATGGTACTGTTTTTTTTTTTTTTTTGGCCAGGGATAGGGTTTCTCCCTGGTACTGTTTGTCTACAATTAATGACTGCATTTTGTGTTTGGTAAAACATTAGGCTCAATAATGTCCATGTTTTAATCTTACATTTTAAAACAGGGACAATCAATAATTATAAACACAATTCCTTTTTGTCTGTTAATTCCACAGCAGAAGAATTGATGCTGAAGATCAAAGGGCGCAGGAGATCCTGGATGCAAGGAGGCAAGCCAGTAGAAAGTAAATATGACATCCTCCATTTCCCTAAAAATTACATGTTTGTTTTTCTCTTTCAGCCAAGGTAAAGGAATAGACATATATTCACTGTCCCTTTTGTGTCCTTATTCAACAGCAGAAGACTTCAACGAGAGGCGGCGGCTGAAGCCCAAGTGGAGCAGAGGGGAGGAGAGGACCTCCAAGCTAGGAGGATAGCAAGCAGAAAGTAACTATTACATCCCCCATTTTGCTCTAAATTGCATGTTTGTTTTTCTTTCAGCCATGGACAAGGAATAGTAAATTTACAGTCCCTTTTTACTTAACAGCAGAAGACGTCAACAAGAGGCGGAGGCGGCGGCTGTAGAGAGACGAGAGGAGGAGAGGCGGGCAAGGAGCGAAGCCAGAAGAAAGTAAATATTACATCCCCCATTTCACTAAAAAATTACATGTTTGTTTATCTCTTTCAGCCAGGGACAAGGAATATAGAAATATATTCACTGTCCCTTTTTGTTTCTTCCACAGCAGAGAACGTCAAACTGCTGCTGCAGCTGCCGCAATGGCGGTGTTGGCGGAGGAGGCAGCGGCTGAAGCAGCAGCAGCGGCGGCAGGACAAGCAGCATCGCCATCTCCTCCCTACCAGCCAGAGCCAGAGCCGCCACAGCATGACACGTCTTCTTCTGGGAGCCCTCCTAGCCATCGTCAGCAATTGGCGATAAAAATATCTTATTTTTTTTTCTATCCACAATCCATCTGTGGGCTATATGTCTTGATTGTGTTTTTTTAATAACAGGAATCGCAAGATGAGGAGCTCCCAGAGGAAGAAGGACGGGGTGGAGAGATACCCGGAGTGGGCTCACAATTCGTAAGTATCCTGCATCAATCGCAGAAACACAACATCACAGTACACACAACACATAGAAAACCATTTAGTACATACTTCACACAGCGGGCAACACCTGCCAATATCCTAATTTTTATTTTCATTTTTAGTCTCTCGGATCTGGCAGCCAGAGGGTTCCTCCCAGCGCCTCCCAGAGTCGTCGTGAGACTGTCGGCGGTTCTCAACGTGTAAGTTTTATTTTTTTTTATTTTTTTTTTTTTAAGTTTCATATTTTTTAAACGTAAATTTTTTTTGGGGTGTTTTCTTTAATTTTTTTTTTTTTTTTTTTAATTTTTAACTAGCTACCATTTTTGGTAGCATTTTGTATAATTTTTCCATTTTAAAAAACGTGTTATCTCAAAATTTTTGTTGTAGTAATTTTTCAAGTTTAACATCTATAATTTTGACTTTTTAAAACAATGTGTATGATAATTTTCTTTTTTTTCTTTTTTAATTTCACAGGCTTCACAGCGTGCTCCCGACTCGGACACGGAGGAGGGCCTGGACGTGGAATTAATGCTAGATCTGGTCCGAGAAAGGGAGCCGCTGTGGAACATGGGGATCGCTGGCATTCCGATCAAATTGTGACCCGACGGCTCTGGGAGGAAGTGGCAGCGGGAATGGTGGACCGCTGGGAGGAGCTCAATCCTAGGTCCCAGACTAAATTCCGTAAGTATAGTTCATGTTGCTGAATGTAAAGGTGTGTTTCCAAAACTTCTGTCCTCGTGTCACCCACGCTTCATGTTTTCATGATTTCCTTTTGTGAAACACTATGGAAATAATGAAAACATGAACTCTGGGGGACACGAGGACTGAAGTGTGGTAAACACTGATGTATAGTAACCAATGTGTGCTTTCTCGTTTCAGGGGAGAGAATTGTGAAGCGATGGCGGTCTGTGAGGCATCGCTTTAAGAAGGAATTCAACTAGGAGATGCGGGCCCCGAGTGGTTCTTCAGGACGCCAGAGCAAATACAAATATGCACGAGCTCTGGCGTTCCTGCATGAAACCATGGTCACCAGAAGGTAAATATTAAGATCAAATGTTACCTTTTTTTTTTTTTTTTTTTGCTTTTTTGTAGCCAGGGCCATTCCACATCTGTATATTAATTTTATGTTTTTCTTTCTTCCACAGCACGGTGACCAGCACTCGGGCGCCGCAGAGTTGGAGCCTTCTAGAGCGATCCCTCAGGAGACCGACACCGAGGGACACTTCGACCAACCCTCACATCTGCCCCTTCCCAGACTTCCACACACTTGATCCCGCTGTCCCCTCCACCAGCGCAGGAGCAGCGTGGCCAGCTGCATTACATGAATCTGCTGGTCAGGATATAGCCTTCCCTTTACCCCACCCTTCTGACCCTGCCACCTCTAGTACAGCTGCGGGTACTGGGCAGCAGTGTCAGAGGGGTCAGGAAAAGAACTATGCGCCCGAGTTCTTACATATGAATGCATCTTTCCAGAACTGTCTTAAGGTGCTACCTGAACAAGTTGCCGCAGGCGTTAGTCAGATAACCTCCCTAGTTGGTGAGATGAAGACACTTCTGGAAACTGTGCGTTCAGAGGTAAGAGGACCCCCGAACCACAGCTTTTTTAGGTCGGTTGCGGAGCGCATAGATCTGCTATCTTCTGACCAGCAGATGTATGTGATGCACACATGCCACGCTGCTCTAGTGCAGGTTCTCTCCCATCCTCAATCCACCCCAGTCGTTCCTCCACCTCCCCCCCTACACCCGCCGTACATCTCCCCCCCCTCAACCTGCCATACCTCCTCCCCCTCCTATTCAATACCAACCACCTCCCCAGGTCCATCAACCTCCACAATTCCAACCACCTCCCCAGTACCAACCACCTCCCCAACTGCAGTCACCTCCCCAGTACCAACAACCTACCCAATACCAGCCACCTACCCCCTACCACACTTCTACCTCTTACCAATCTCCTTCCCTCTTCCAATTGCCTACTATGTCACCTGCTCCTCCTGCCCAACTCTCCACTCCACCACCACCCACCTGTTCTGCCTTGTCTTCCTTTACTCTTTCCACCCCTTCACCTCTTCCTGTTCCTTCCCCACCACCATCCCGTTCGTCCCTCCATACTCCCACGGTCGAAGTGTCCGGCAGCCCCTCCAGCAGTATTTCCACCCCACACTACACTGACCTGTAGTGTCTGTAAATATGTTATATTTCTTGTAAAAAATAAAGTTTACAAAAAAAAAATGAAAAAGTTGATTAAAAAATAAACTTTACATAAATAATAAAGTTTAATAAAAAATTTATTTTATTTCAAAGTGCTAAGTTGGACCAAAAGCCCTACTTTGATAAATATTATATTAAAAAACATTTTCTTCCTTCAATAAATTGTTGATAGTTTTAACATTGTTGTCTGTCTTTTATTTATAGGATGTTAAGTTTTAAATGTGTTATATAGGTACACCTAACTTTGGCTAAAAGGTTCATAAATGCAACCTTTTTGCCAAAGTTATGTCCCGGGTTGTGTAGTATGCAAAGTATATTCTCTTTTTCCAAAAATTGTGTACTTTTTTAGATTATCCCCTACCCCAGGTTTCCCCTACTCCAGTCCTCAAGGCCCACCCAAAAAATATCATGTTTTCAGGATTTACTTTGTATTGCACAGGTGAGGCAATTATCACCTGAGCAATACAAAGGAAATCCTGAAAACAATACCTGTTGGTGGGCCTTGATGACTGGATTTGGGGAACCATGGCCTACAATGTACACTTTTTTTGGAGAAAATGTGAAATACTTAACAATTTCGCCTTTTCTGCTAAAAAAGGGTACATTGTAGCCCAGGTTTCCCCTACTCCAGTCCTCAAGGCCCACCCAAAAAATATCATGTTTTCAGGATTTACTTTGTATTGCACAGGTAAAGCAATTATCACCTGAGCAATACAAAGGAAATCCTGAAAACAATACCTGTTGGTGGGCCTTGATGACTGGATTTGGGGAACCATGGCCTACAATGTACACTTTTTTTTGGAGAAAATGTGAAATACTTTTGTCAAACAGCCATGGACACAACAATGGCAAAAAGGTTACAGTAGAAAACACACAAGAAGGTAGACAAGTAAACTATTAAAGGTTTATTGTGGGTAAATAAAATTTTGAAAAGAAACAATACATTTATCACACTCTGTCATCCTGCCAGTCAACACTACCTTCCGGTGACACAAAGTATTGAGCAAACTGGTCCCTCATTCTTGAAACCGCGACTGTACTGCGAGTGTTAATGTTGCTGTAGTCGTGCAAAGTTGTTTCTTGATTGTGATCCTCCATAGAAATTGGTTCCTTGGTTAGGACAAAATTATGGAGGACCACGCACGCTTTCACTACATCATCAACAGTCTCGGTCTTCAAGTTAATTGCAGTCAAAAGGACACGCCATTTTGCTGTCATAATGCCAAAGGCACACTCCACCATCCGTCTGGCTCTTGTGAGGCGGTAGTTAAATATTCGCTTTGTATGTGTTAATCCTCTGCTGGCATACGGCTTCAATAGGTGTTCGGACAGCTGGAATGCCTCATCACCTACACAAACAAATGGCATCGGTGGCCTGAGGTTTGAGGCAGTGGCCTAGGGGGGGGAAACTGAAAACTGTTTCCATACAGTTTACGGCCCATGGCAGATAGTTTAAAGACTTGGGAGTCATTTGACCGTCCATAAGACCCAATGTCCACCGCGATAAACTTGTATTCCGCATCTGCAATAGCCATCAGGACGACAGAGAAATATTTTTTATAGTTAAAGAATTCTGATCCGGTTCCTTTAGGCTTTTGAATGCGGATGTGCTTTCCATCAACAGCGCCCAAGCAATTGGGGAACTGGCAGATGCATAAAAACTGGTCCGCTATTTCAAGCCACCGCTCTGTTGTTGGCTCTGGAATAAATTCTCCAACCAAACTATCCCACAGAGCACGACATGTGTACTTTATTATCCCGGATAGTGTGGAGATTCCCAGGCGATATTGAAAATGGAGCGATGACAGAGTTTCGCTAGTTGCCAGAAATCTGAAAACAAAATAGAAAATACAAATTATTTCAGAAACACAGCATTACATACCAGAACTCAGCTAGAACTATTGGAGATACCAAAAATAAGAACATCAATGAGAAACACTGTTTTATAACTAAATTTTGGCCTACTGATATGGTTTCCTAGTTGCCCTGTGATGTTAAATTAATGATAAAATTACAAGTGTGCTGAAGAAAACAGATCCAATACATATAGCTTACCTTATAGTGACCATGAGACGCTCCGCCGGAGATATCGAGAACCGACAGTAGGTGTCCGATTTTTTAATTTGGTCTCCAACACGCTCCAGCAAATCATCAAAGTTTTCTTTGTTCATCCGCAGATAGGCAAAAAACTTGTCTGGATTTTGTCGCAGCTCCATGTTCAGTGTGGAATAGACACCACGAGTTAATCTCTGTGCCGTGATGGGGTGGATCCACATGCGGCGTCGTCTTCGCTGACGCATAATGCGCTGCTGCTCAAACTTTCGCTCCTTCTCCAGAACGATAAACCTCAATCGATTCATCTCCACAGTAAAATCAACAAGATTCCTGAAGATATTGCCGATAATGACATCCATGTTCGCCAATCACTTGCTACTTGCTCTTCTCTCCAACCTGCACTTGCTCCTCTACAACCTGTCAAAGATGGGATGTAGGAGCAGTGTATATATAGGATTACAGTACCCAATCATGTTTGGAACCCCAAAAAGGGGCGTTCTTAAAAACCGGATCCGGTGCATTACGGCTCCAACGGATGCCAAACCGGATACACCGGATGAGACGGATGCGGTTTTTTGAGCGCATTCGTGAACCGGATCCGGCGAAAAACCGGATGCGGCGCATCCGGTTTTCATACTGGATGCCGGATGCGACGCGGCGGCAAAATGCCGGGGGCGCCGTCAGGCGCACAACGGATGTGTGAAAGAGGCCTTAGGGGCACGGATAGTGAGGAATCCATCCTTGGGACCCATATCCACCGGCGTGGTCAGTGGAAGGACAAGGTTACAGTTAGGGGACCGGCCCCAAAACTAGTGGAGAAACTAATGACTCAGCTAGGAAACTGGAGGCTGCAGTATCTGCAATTGCTACAGCCGTATCCAACACATTCACTGAAAAGGCAGACAGATAGGATCCAGGGGTCTGACCAACATCGCTCGACAAGATCCGAGTCTTCTAGCTCAGGACACTGTGTGTGAAGACGCAGGGCAAGAGAGGTGGTAGCCAGCATAGTGAGACGGCCAGGAAAGGAACATTCAAGGGAGCCTTGGCAACGTGTACCCCAAGCTACCTGAGAGCTGTCTGGACCATTGACCCTGAGGAAACAGCACACCCTGGCTGGGGATTGTAACATCTGAACTGTGAGTAAACTGGAAAGACTGCACCTTACTGTGTCCTAACAATTATTTACTGCGTCATCTGCCCTGCACTACAACGACTATGATCTTCATCCACAACACATCCAGGGGCCCTGGGGCCTAGTTCTACCTGTGGAGAGCTGTAACAACTCTGCTGCATCACCAACAGCCCCAGCGGACCCTGAAGCAGCGTTGGCTAACACCTTTATTGCCAAATACGATAGGTGGCATCACGAATCATCTCTTATAAACTTTATTTCCCCTTTTATCAACATTTTTATTTGACGTCCAGGGCCACGGACCGGGTCACTGCTGCCGTGACACATCCCCTTAAGAACCGGCCCGGTATCGAGTACCACCAGGCCCTGGCGGGCGCTCTACATATTCCTATCTTTAACCTCTTTGCCCCCGAGGAGGGTTTGCACGTTAATGACCGGGCCAATTTTTGCAATTCTGACCACTGTCAATTTATGAAGTTATAACTCTGGAATGATTCAATGGATCCTGGTGATTCTGAGATTTTTTTTTTCGTAACATATTGTACTTCATGATAGTGGTAACATTTCTTCAGTATGACTTGCATTTATTTGTGAAAAAAACAGAAATTTGGTGAAAATTGCGCAATTTTCAAACTTTGAATTTTCATGCCCTTAAATTACAGAGATATGTCACACAAAATACTTAATAAGTAACATTTCCCACATGTCTAGTTTACATCAGCACAACTTTGGAACCACAATTTTTTTTGTTAGGAAGTTATAAGGGTTAAGAGTTGACCAGCGATTTTTCAAACAAAATTTACAAAAACATGTTTTTTAGTGATCACATCACATTTGAAGTCATTTTAATGGGTCTATATGAAAGAACAAACCCAAAAGTGACACCATTCTAAAAACTGCACCCCTCAAGGTGCTCAAAAAAATAAATTCAAGAAGTTTATTAACACTTAAGTGCTTCACATGAATTTTTTGAAAAAAAAATAACAACATTTAACTTAGCTTTAGCTAACTTTAGCTAACACGTAAAAATGGACCCCAAAATTTGTTGTGTAATTTCTCCTGAGCATGCCGATACCCCATATGAGAGAGAAAACCACTGTTTTCCTGCATGGCAGAGCTCAGAACGGAATGCAAAATTTGCTGGAACAATTGGTGGACGTCATGTCGTGTTTGGAGAGCCTCTGATGTGCCTAAACAGTGAAAATCCCCTACAAGTGACAACATTTTGGAAACTAGACCCCCCAGGAAACTGATCTAGATGTATGGTGAGCACATTGAACCCTCAGGTGCTTCACAGAAGTTTATAACGTTGAGCCGTAAAAATTTTAAAAAATCAAATTGTAACCACAAATATGTTTTCAGCACAAAATATTGCCTTTTCATAAGGGCAACAAGAAAAATTTCATCATACAATTTGTTGTGCAATTTCTCCTGAGTACGCCGATACCCTATATGAGGGCGAAAGACACTGTTTAGGCGCATGGCAGAGTTTGGAAGGGAAGAAGCGCCATTTGACTGAAAAATTAGCAGGAACAATTGCGGACGTCATGTCGTGTTTGGAGAGCCTCTGATGTGCCTAAACAGTGAAAATCCCCAAAAATTAACACTATTTTGGAAATTAGACCCCTCAGGGAACTGGTCTAGATGTGTGGTGAGCACATTGAACCTTCAGGTTCTTCACAGAAGTTTATAACGTTGAGCCTTAAAAATAAAACAAATAAAAATTTTCCCCACAAATATGTTTTTAGCACACAATATTGCATTTTCGTAAGGGTAACAGGAGAAATTGCTCCATACAATTTGTTGTGCAATTTCTCCTAAGTATGTTGATATCCCATATGTGGGGGAATACTACATTTGAGGCACAATGCAAAGCTCAGAATGGAAGAGGCGCCATATTGGAGTTCAGATTTTGCAGGAATGGTTTGAGTGTGCTATGTCACATTGGCAGAGCCCCTGAAGTGCCAGAATAACAAAAACCCATTTTACAAACTACACCCCCCCAATGAATTCATCTAGTGGTGCAGTGATCATATGGACACTACATGTGCCTCATGGAATTTTATACCACTGATTGGTGAAGAAAGAATAAATTACATTTTTACCACTAAAATGTTGTTTTAGCCCCAAGTTTTTAATTTTACTATGGGCTAATAGAAATAGTTTTTACAACAAACTGAGCTCCATTTTTTCCTGAGTGTGCCAATACCCTACATGTAATCGGGAAATATTTTTCAGGCACAGTGAAAAGCTCAGAAGGCAAGAAGCGCCAGATTTTACTGTTATGGTTTGCAGGTGTCATGACCCACTGGGAGAGCCCATGAGGTGCCAAAAACAGCAGAGCTCCCCATAAGTGACCACATTTTACAAACTACACCTCTCAATGAATTCATCTAGGGGTGCAGTGATCATATTGACACCTCGGGTGTGTCACAGAATTTTAAACCATTGAGTAGTGAAGAAAAAAAAACTACATTTTTACGACCAAAATTTAGTTTTAGCCCCATATTTTACATTTTCACACAAGAAGTGGGTAAAAATGGCACCAAAATTTGTCCCACAATTTCTAATGAACGTGGCAATACTCCATATGTGGCTGTACAGTACTACTTAGCCATATGGAGAGACTCGGGAGGAACAGAGCTCTATTTGCCTCCTGGAATGTAGATTTTCCTAGAACAGTTTGTGGACTCCATATACAGAGCCACTAATTGCTAGAAGAGCAGAATTCCCCCTCAAGTGACCCCATTTGGGAAACTATACCCTTTGGGGAATTTATCTACAGGTGTAGTGACAATTTTGACTCCATGGGTATTTTCCAGAAACAAGCAGCAATGAATGTTGCCAAGTGAAAATTGCAAACTGCCGTTGAAGTGACCAGTATGCTGTAGTTACCAGTACGTTGCAGTCACCAGTACGTTATGCTCAGCCCGTGCTTCTGGAGGCATGCACCTGTAAGTTAGGTGGGCTCTCATCACTTCTGAAATGCCAAACGTGGATGCTATATGTGGTTTAGGTACACTGTGGGGCTCAGAAGTGAGGGGTGGCATTTGGATTTGGGAGCGGAGAATTTGCTGAATTTCTTTTGGCGGTGAGGAGCCATTTTGCTTGTCCAGAGCCTTTGTGCTTCCAGTAACATGGAAGCAGCCTATATTTCCATTGGCAGATGACAGAAGAGAGCAAGTACTTGATTTTTTGTGGATTGAGTTGAAGCTTTTATTGGGAACATTTTACATAACATTTGTGATCACATTTATTCGATGCTTTACGCTGACCACTTACAGTCATGGCCAAAAGATTTGAGAATGACACAAATATTATATTTTCACATGATCTGCTGCCCTCTGGTTTTTATGTGTGTTTGACAGATGTTTTTATCACAGACAGAAATATAATAATTGCAAACATATGAGTAACAAAAGCTTATATTGACAGTTAGAATGAGTAAATGCAGCAAGTCAATATTTGCAGTGTTGACCCTTCTTCTTCAGGACCTCTGCAATTCTCCCTGGCATGCTCTTAATCAACTTCTGGACCAAATCCTGACTGATAGCAGTCCATTCTTGCACAATCAATGCTTTCATTTTGTCAGAATTTTTAGGTTTTTGTTTGTCCACCCGTCTCTTGATGATTGACCACAAGTTCTCAATGGGATTAAGATCTGGGGAGTTTCCAGCCCATGGACCCAAAATCTCTATGTTTTGTTCCCTGAGCCATTTAGTTATCACCTTTGCTTTATGGCAAGGTGCTCCATCATGCTGGAAAAGGCATTGTTGATCGCCAAACTGCTCTTGGAGGGTTGGGAGAAGTTGCTCTTGGAGGACATTCTGGTACCATTCTTTATTCATGGCTGTGTTTTTAGGCAAGACTGTGAGAGAGCCGATTCCCTTGGCTGAGAAGCAACCCCACACATGAATGGTTTCAGGATGCTTAACACTTGGCATGAGACAAGACTGGTGGTAGCGCTCACCTTGTCTTCTCCAAATGAGGCGTTTTCCTGATGTCCCAAACAATCGAAAAGGGGATTCATCCGAGAAAATAACTTTACCCCAGTCCTCAGCAGTCCACTGCCTGTACCTTTTGCAGAATATCAGTCTGTCCATGATGTTTTTTCTGGAGAGAAGTGGCTTCTTTGCTGCCCTCCTTGAGACCGGGCTTTGCTCCAAGAGTCTCCGCCTCACAGTGCATGCAGATGCACTCACACCTGCCTGCTGCCATTCCTGAGCAAGCTCTGCACTGCTGGTAGCCCGATCCCGCAGCTGAAACACTTTTAAGAGACGATCCTGGCGCTTGCTGGTCTTTCTTGGGCGCCCTGAAGCCTTTTTGGCAACAATGGAACCTCTCTCCTTGAAGTTCTTGATGATGCGATAGATTGTTGACTGAGGTGCAATCTTTCTAGCTGCGATACTCTTCTGTTATGTTTTGGTAGCTGAGGAGAGCAGGCAAAAACGGCAATACACCAGAGAGGTTGGAATCTACTGGATTGCAGTACCCTGACTAACCACCACAACTAAAGGCAGCCGTGGAGCATTCCTACGTTGGTCCTAGACGCCTCGTCACAGCCTGAGAGGCTAACTACACCTAAAGATAGAAAGAGGAAAGCTATCTGCCCCGGAGCAGATCCCCAAAGAAAATAGGAAGCCCCCAAACATGTAATGGCGGTTAGACAAGAGGAAATACAGACACAGACAGAAAATAGTATGAGCAAACGCTGGGGCCCAATCTGCCTAGACAGAAAAGGATAGGAAGGATACTTACTGTAATTCCAAAAAACCCTAAAAAAAAGCCAACGCTACTAATTGCAAAAACACCTGAGATCACACGACCTCTACCACCTAAATTAGTTCTCTGGTGTAACAAAACTAAGCCGCAGCCACAGAAAAAACTGGAAAAGGCAAATGAACAAACAACAGTGGCTCCAGAGGAACCGAGAGGAGCCCAAGACCCCCGGGGAGGGGAACCTGGCCAACCTCACAGAAATGCAGAGAAAAATGCAAATGGCAAGCACAAAAACAAAAAACAGAAAATATCTTATCTGAGAGCAGAAGAGGCAAGACTCAGCAAGCTTCCAAGTGAACCAGGAAACAACGTTGAGACAAGAACAATTGATCACCGGCCACCATGATGGGGGGAAACCTCCCTTATATCCAGCCAGTCTGTAATTCCTGATTGCCAATCCTCATTGAATGGTTCAGTACTGTTTGTAACCACCAGAGGGAGCTTCTGCTCAGAATTCATTTCTAAAACATTCATAACACTCTTCCCTGTTAGGCCATTTTTGTGCATTGCAATGATGACTGCACGTATTTCTTTAGAGATAACCATGGTTAACAGAAGAGAAACAATGATGCCAAGCACCAGCCTCCTTTTAAAGTGTCCAGTGATCTCATTCTTACTTAATCATGACAGATTGATCTCCAGCCATGTCCTCATCAACACCCACACCTGTGTTAATGGAGCAGTCCCTGAAAAGAGGTTAGCTGGTCCTTTTAAGGCAGGGCTGCAATGATGTTGAAATGTGTTTTGGGGGATAAAGTTCATTTTCTAGCCAAATATTGACTTTGCAAGTAATTGCTGTTAAGCTGATCACTCTTTATAGCATTCTGGAGTATATGCAAATTGCCATTAGAAAAAGTGAAGCAGTAGACTTTGTAAAAATTAATATTTGTGTCATTCTCAAAACTTTTGGCCATGACTGTACTTTGGGGTTTCCATCTAAATCTCTGAGTGACGTGATTCAGATGAAACCCCCGAGGGATCCATTCACTATAATGTGGTAGCAGAGTTACTCTAGACTCCCTCTGACCTCTGTGGTGTCCATATTTTCAGAAGTGCACAAAACTGTGGTTGACGGCACTTTTATGCAATCCGAAAAAGACGGACACTACCTCATTATAGGGAATCTTCCACCAGAGGTTCCATCTGAATCACGTATTTCAGAGATTTACATGGAAACCTCAGCTAAATAGGAGGACATAATACCAGTAATTAAAATATATCTAAAAAATAATTGTAATAATAATATTATAAAATAGTATACCACCCCCTAAAAAATGGATGGCAGAACATCCGGATAAATGAAAAACAAGCCAAATGTAAATGGGGGAGAAATTGACCAGCAGGTTCAATAAGAAAAAATGTTGAAATAAAATAATAAAAATAATAAAATCAACAAAATGGAAAAAAATAGCCTTTATTCATTAATGGCACAACAACAAACAATAATCAATATGTGTGCAAAGCATAATCGAAAAGCACAAAATCCACAGATAATAAATAACAGGGTACTATAAAAAATAAAGAACAGCTCAATATACAATTAATTATCCAAAAAATTATCATAAAGGGCTTAATGGATGTAGAAGCCCAAAATAAAAGGCTAAATTGATAAAACCTGGTAACTGGCGATCACATAATAAGAACAAAAATGATTGAGTCCAACAAATGTCTAAATAAAGTGCCATTGTGCTGAGTAATATATGGCCAAGGTGCAAAATAGCATTGTGTAAAACAAAAGTCAGTGCAATCACTTAGGCAGAATACCTGGAAGCCTTTCAACAGCTGCGGTGTGCCACAATAACACGCCCCGACGCGCGTTTCGGAATGAATATCCTTCGTCAGGAGGATGGTCTAACGCAATACATCTGGGGTATTTATATGTATTGAATCCGAGGCAAGCAAAACAACGGCGCATGCGCTGCCAGCGCAAACCGGAAGTCACAGTGCGGCAGGCGTCATGTGACCAAGCACTGCCGGGTTGAAGGCCCAGCGTGTTAGTCACATTGAGACGCCGTCGCCACGCAACCACCTGGAACGTCAGGCAAGGCATGTGCACTGCTCCGTGCCGGATACAGTAAGCTATGAGCAATAATTGCTCTGTATGACCATGCTATATATCAGGCACAGGTTTTGAAAAAAAGCCGCAGAGGAGAAATAAATTTTATATACATATATGAATGCAAAAAATAATAATAATTACACATGAAGAACATAGTGAAATGTAAACACATATATGAATGCATGTATGCAATAAATAATGATAATGAGTGAAAATGATAGAGTTAATACAATAAAAGCACATAAGTGACAGATTTAATACCATACAAATACAACATATTATTGAAAAAAAAACATGATGTATAGTGAAAAAGTGAAAAATATATATATAAAAAATATATATGAAAAATAAAAAATATATGTATATATCTCCTTTCATGCGTCATACGTAGCGGATATTCATCAAAGATGTAAATTAATCCATGATTGCATAGAAACTAAAAAACAAAAAGAATAAATTAAAACACACATAAAATTACAAAAAAGGGATAAAAGAAAGACTCTCATTGAGACCCAGAGGGGACACTGTCCTGAGTATCCAGATCCACTTAGTCTCTAATTGGGCAAGATGTTTACTAACATTTCCACCCCTAATACCACTGCAGAGCATATCAATGCCCGAGACCCTCAATAGAGTGGAATCGCAATTGTGATATAAATTGAAGTGTCTTGGTAGTGTCTTAAGGGTGGAAATGTCTTCAACATCTTTGGCAGCCTTGATGCCCAACAAGTGCTCACGCACCCTTACCTTGAGCTGTCGAGTGCTAAGACCCACATAGATAAGGGAGCACGCGCATGCGGCATAATATATGACTGCCGTGTGCAGATAATACAATGCTTGATTTCAAAGACACGAGAATTATCAGAACTCGTAAAAGTACGAGCTCTGATAACATTTGGGCAGGCTACACATGAACCACATGGTTTACAACCTGGGATAGATTTAAATCTCAAGAGGAAATTAATTTCTAGTTCATTGGTATAATGGCTTCTAACCAGTCTGTCTCCCAAGTTTGGGGATCTCCTAAATGACATGTAAGGGTGATCCTCAATGTATTTAGATAAAATAGGGTCTGATTTCAAGATTGGCCATTGTTTGTTGAGATAAAACCTTAGCCAATCACTTTGACCATTAAACTGGGTAATAAAACGAACCACATTATTTGATTATTATTGGATATGTGGTTACCATATAGGGCACTATGGCGTGTCATGTGCCTAGCTCTGTTGTAGGCCCTCTTAATAGAGCGCCTACTATAAACATGCTCCAAAAACCTCTCACTCAATAAGCCAGCCTGTCTTTCAAAATCAACTTCAGCAGAACAAATGCATCGAAGACGCAAGATTTGATCAATGGGGATAGAGTTAATCAGCGTCCTTGGATGCGATGAAGACACATGAACCAAAGAATTGACCGCAATCTGCTTCCTAAACAAATCTGTCTGTAGGCAATCGTTAGAGTCCCTCATCACTCGAACATCAAGGATATCAATGATGCCTCCATGGTAGTGGTGAGTCAAATGCACATTGATTTGATTTGAATTTAGTACATTAATAAATTCAGATAACTCACTGATGGAATCTTGCCAAATGAAAAAAACATCATAAATGTAGCGTGTCCAAAACAAGACATGCTCCATAGATCAAAATTACCAGATAAAAAGAGGTCCCTATCCCAAAGGCCAAAGAACAGGTTGGCATACGATGGAGCAAATGAAGCTCCCATCGCTGTTCCCTGGATCTGGAGGAAGAAGGACCCCTCAAAACAAAAAAAATTGTGTGACAAAGAAAATTCCAGTAAATTAATAAATAAATTATAAAAGCACGTGATAAGGATGAATGTTGTAAAAAAAAATAAGAAACTGCTGCAAGCCCATCAGAGTGTCTTATATTAGTATAAAGGGACTCCACGTCGCAAGTAACCAACGGGGAGTCCGAATCAATGTGCATACCATCAACCTTCTTAAGGAAGTCACTGGTATCCCTGGTGTACGAGGGGAGGGACGTTACAAAAGGTTGTAAGATAGAGTCAATATACTTATTGACATTTTCAAAATAATTGCCTCTCCAGAAATAAAAGGTCTACCGGGAGGAATTTCCTGGTTTTTGTGTATTTTAGGCAAAAGATAAAGGGTGGGAATGGTGGGCTCATGGACCTGTAGGGCTAGAAAAAGGTCATTGGTGATGATTCCATCATCTTTTTCCTCCTGTATTAATGTTTTTAATTCCATTTGGAATTTGGACAAAGGATTGAAAGTCAATCTCTTGTAACAATCCAAATTATCCAATTGGCGGAAAGCCTTAGATTCATACCTTGCCTTCGGCCATACCACAACATTCCCACCCTTGTCTGCCGGCTTGAACACAACATCCCGAAGACCGGTTAGTCTCTTGAGACCCAATTTCTCTTCATGACTCAGATTGCTTGTATGGGGGTTAAAGGGAATATTACCAAATTCCTTACTAACAGTCTTGACAAAAATGTCAATACTTGGACAAGTGGACAAAGAAGGACATTTATTAGATGATTTCTTAATTGCCTCAGGGACCTCACCTTCGGTCACAGCATGATGTTCCCTTACCAGTTGCTCCAAATTAGCTAACGCCTCCTGTTCCGTCTCTGTAGGGAATGAGTCAAAAGTTTTTTCATCATGGAACATACATATAAATAATAATTTTCTAGCAAATAAATGCAAATCCTTGACTGCAGTAAAGCAATCAAAGTTTGCAGTGGGACAAAACATTAATCCTTTATTTAGGATGTTCATTTCCACAGATGAAAAAACATAGGTACTTAGGTTAATTACCTTCAGTTGGTTAGTATTCGGTTCAGGAGAATAGTTCCGCTTATTCGGTAGAAATCGAAGATTCCTTTTCCTCTTTGGAGTTACAATAGAGGATACAGAGACAGAAGAGGAGGCAATGGACACATCACTGGCAGAAGGGTAAGAGGCAACAGAAAAAGAAAGTTCCTTATTAGGATTAGTTCCATCTATAGATCTTCCCCAGAGTTAAATCACTTTGATCACTGGTCAATTTACTAGTATGTTTCCGTTGAATATCTTTTACCAATAATTCAAGATCTTTATCCAGGGAATCATTAAGACCATTGAAATGTTCTGGAGATAGATTTGGCTTTACTTAATAATTCCTCCAATTCTTTATCCACACCCAAAATAGATTTGGCATTAAACCTAATCAACAATTCCTTGAGCCTCCAAGAGGTTTCATTGCAGACTTTCTCCCATTCAGTCACAAAATCATCATCTTCTACAATGAAAGATGGGGTCACCCGTACTGTTAGGCATCAGGCGACGGCGGGATCCGTACCTGGATCTGAGGAGTCTGTGGTTTCCCATCCAGACCCAGCCGAGGCAGATGCTGCTCAGCTGCACCGCCGATCCCAACGCCTATCTAATACCCGAGCGGCACAAGCTGTTACTAGAGTCTTTCTTCATAGTAGCCTTAAACCTAGGTTACAGAACAGGAAAAGTCAATAACGAAAATCTGGCACTCAATTGCGAGAAAAAATAGCAATATTTATTTGAACAATCCAAAAATATTTTGTGACGTTTCGGTCATATCTCCTGACCTTCTTCAGACTAAGGATAATAATAAATATGTACAGAAAATAAATGCAAAGAATAAATCCACATAATAGTCATAATCAACTAAAGATGCAATGTCAATAGTAAATAAAGTAAATACAATGTGTATAGTCACAATCATATTCTAGATAGCTTATAGGCGACATCGTGATAAATCCCAAAACCAGTGTTTATCATATGTATTTTACAGTGAGGATACCTGTTAGTCCCTATTAGTTCTATGCTATTATATTAGATATACCTCTAGGTCACTTTTTCATGATGTCGCCTATAAGCTATCTAGAATATGATTGTGACTATACACATTGTATTTACTTTATTTACTATTGACATTGCATCTTTAGTTGATTATGACTATTATGTGGATTTATTCTTTGCATTTATTTTCTGTACATATTTATTATTATCCTTAGTCTGAAGAAAGTCAGGAGATATGACCGAAACGTCACGAAATATTTTTGGATTGTTCAAATAAATATTGCTATTTTTTCTCGCAATTGAGTGCCAGATTTTCGTTATTGACTTTACTATAGGGTTTGGCAACCCATATCTGGGCACCATATCTTTGTTTTTTAAGGAGTGACGTGCTAAAATACAGAACAGGAAAAGGCTGTTATAAGCCTAAGTCCAGAAATGCCTGCACTGAGCATGTCCATGACATGTCGAACCGTGATTGGTGGTTAATGTCAGCTGATCCTCTGACCTGGCATCGCCTGATTGGTCACGGATGACGTAATCGGTGATGCAATTGATGAGATGGCTGGGGCGGAGCTTAGCCCTTAAATAGCTTGTCTGTCCGTGGCGCGGCGCGGTCAGATCATACTAAAATAGGCAATGCTCATGTGTGGATGTACCAGAATCTGGGATCCACGTGCTCTCTAGCTTTGCTCTCCGGGACCTGTTGATGCCAGAGTTCGCTCGGCTAATTAGCACAGGTCCCTCAGGCAGGATTAGCTTATGCCAGGCAGGTAGCCAATGTGGCGCAGTCTTGCTACATCAAGAGGGTAGTGATACACCCTGAGCAGACTGTGGGACGCGTAACCTGGGCATCGCTCAGTCCGGTCGCACACCGGCTGGCAGCACGTGGGCATCGCCGGCAGCTGAACAGTCAGATGCTCAGTCCGGTCGCACACCGACAGACAACACGTACGCCTGGCGGGAGTCGCATGCACTTCCTAATCATCTGGCAAGTGGCTTCTGTGCAGTCAACAGGGCTACGTCTACGCCAGCCTACAGCACATCTTCTGTGAAGTTAACGTGGATAGCGCAAATATCTCTCTCCTTGTGTGAAGTAACACAGGCGAGATCTAATATTATTCTTTAGTTGTCAGTTGTTACCTTCATACCCAAGGGGTGCTCAGCAGCAGTGACTCTAACTGCATCATGGACCCCGGTTTGGTTGCAATCCATTATCTAATAAAGTTGTTGCAACCGAGCTCATAACACGTACCATCAAACTTCTGGGTATAAGTCACTTTTTAATGTAATTTTCTAAGAATGCTTTAGTCCACCAGATGCGAGTATGTTTAAATAATAATTTCTTTAGCATCTTGGCAAAAGAGTCCATTGTCTGTTAGAGGTTGAGTTCCCGCTTCTGCACAGGGGGAATCTCAAGCCATTCCCACTGCGGTCCCCCATCCATCTCCGGCCGCAGTGGAGCCTCCTCAGTAGAGACGTCGGTCCCAGCATCTTGCACAGCCTAGTACTGTGCAGAGGTTTACTGCTGCCTCTCCAGGTTCTCCTATTGTAGCCAGTACTGGTCAGCGGCTAGCAGACGTCTTTGGGACTAAGTCCTGCGTTTCCCCTTCTGAGCATGCCCAGGGTAAGATCTCTCATTGGAGATCAGGGGTCACATGCTCAGGTACTGCAGCAGCTCCTATTGGTCTGCCAGGAAGGTCCTGAAACTGCTTGTGTTCTGAAACAGTTTCTCATTGGTCCTTTTCTGGTAGGTCCTGTAGCTGCTGCTATAAAAGGTGCGCATGGCCACTTGGCCGTGCACTAGTATCAATTGCATTATGTGCTTTGCTCCAGTGTGATCTTGCATGCATGTGGTTAGGGCTCGGCTGAAATAAGCCCCTAAAAACCGGCACCTCCGGTGAGGAGATTTGTATGCACATGTTTAGGGCTTGACTGAAATAAGCCCCTAGAATACCGGCTTCTCCGGTGAGGAGTTGCTTGTTTGCGTTGCTGACTGCATGACCACGGACTGCTATCCGCACAGCAGTTATCTGTGTATCCCTGTGGTGTTAACAGGACACAGTCTCTATCTCAGCGTCTCTACCTCAGCGACTCTGTGGTGTAACAGAGTTCGCTTATACCGCCATATAGTGTCACAGCATCTATATTTGCGACTCTTTGAAGTAACAGAGTTCGCCTATGCCGCCATCTTACTAGCAGCTGGCAGCGCATACGCCATTGTTTTGCTCGTCTCGGATTCAATACAGATAAACACCCCAGATGTATTGCGTTATACCATCCCTCTGACGAAGGATATTCATTCCGAAACGCAAGTCGTGGCGCGTCATTGTGGGACACCGCAGCTGTTGAAAGGCTTCAAGGTGTTCTGCCCTCGTCATTGCAATGATTTTTATTTTGCACAATGCTATTTTGCACCTTGGCCATATATTACTCAGCACTGTTATGAATGTGCTAAAAATGGTTTCTGAGCAGAGGCTCCCTCTGGTGGTTACTGACAGTACTGAACCTTTCAGCGAGGAGTGGCAATCTGGGATCACGGACTGGTCTGATATAAGGGAGGTTCCCTCCCATGATGGTTGCCGGTGATCAATTGTTCTTGTCTCAATTGTGGTTCCTGGTTCATTTGGAAGCTTGCTGAGTCTTGCCTGCATCTTCTGCTATCAGATAAGATATTTTCTGCTTTTATTTTTGTGCTTGCTTTTTGCATTGTTCCCTGCACTTCTGTGGAGGTCAGCCAGGTCCCCTCTGGGGGCTGGTGCTCCTCTCAGTTTATCTGGAGCCACTGTTGTTTGTTCATTTGCTTTTTCTTGTTTTTTCAGTGGCTGCGGCTTAGTTTTGTTACACCAGAGAACTGATTTAGGTGGTAGAGGTCGTGTGATCTCAGGTGTTTTTGCAATCAGTAGAGTTGGTATTTTTTAGGGTTTTTTTTGGATTGCAGTGAGTATCCTTTCCTGTACTTTTCTGTCTAGACAGATTGGGCCCCAGCGTTTGCTCATTCTATTTTCTGTCTGTGTCCGTGTTTTTTCTTGTCTAACCACCATTACATGTTTGGGGGCTTCCTATTTTCTTTGGGGATCTGCTCCAGGGCAGATAGCTTTCATCTTTCTGCCTTTAGGTGTAGTTATCTCTCAGGCTGTGACGAGGCGTCTAGGATCAACATAGGAGCGCTCCACGGCTACCTCTAGTTGTGTGGTTAGTTCAGGTTACTGCAATCCAATAGGTTCCAGCCTCTCTGGTGTATTGCCGTTTTTGCTTACTCTCCTCAGTTACCAAAACATAACACAGCACAATGGCACTTTATTTAGACATTTGTTGCACTCAATCACTTTTGTTCTTATCATGTGATGGCCAGTTACCAGGTTTTATTAATTTAGCCTTTTATTTTGGGCTTCTACATGCATTAAGCGCTTTATGATAATTTTTGGGTTACCATAGTCTAATTAACTGTATATTGAGCTGTTTTTTATTTTTTATAGTACCCTGTTATTTATTATCTGCGGATTTATGCTTTTCGATTATGTTTTGCACACATATTGATTATTGTTTGATGTTGTGCCATTAATGAATAAAGGCTATTTCATTTGATTTTGTTGATTTTATTATTTTTATTATTTTATTTCAACATTTTTTCTCATTGAACCTGCTGGTCAATTTCTCCGCCGTTTCCATTTGTGTTGTGAATGGGTTTGAGATGAGTTCTGAGCAGAGGCTCCCTCTGGTGGTTACAAGCGGTGCTAGTGAGGATTGGGAATCAGGTGTTACTGATTGGTCTTATTTAAGGGAATCATTTTCCCATCAGGGTTGCCGGTGATCAATTGTTCTGGTCTGAATCCTTCTTTCCAGTTTCCCTTGTAGCCTGCTGTGTCGTGTCTGCATCTCCTGCTATCAGATAAGACAATTTCTTATTTTGTGTTTTTGCTATATTTTTGCATTTTGTCCTGCACTTCTGTGGGGGCCTTCTGGGTCCCCTCCGGGGGCTTTTTGCCCTCTCAGTTTAGTCCAGCCACTGTGTTTTGTACTTTTGCTTTTTGCAGTTTTTTCAGTGGCTGCTGTTTTTGTTACACCAGAGAACTAATTTAGGTGGTAGAGGTCGTGTGATCTCAGGTGATTTTGAAATTAGTATGTTGGTGTTTTTCAGGGTTTTCTGGGATTGCAGTAAGTACCCTTCCTGTCCTTTTCTATTTAGATAGTTTGGGCCCCAGCGTTTGCTCATACTATTTTCTTTCTGTGTCAGTATTTCCTCTTGTCTAACCGCCATTATATGTTTGGGGGCTTTCTATTATCTTTGGGGTTCTGCTCCGGGGCAGATAGCTTTCCTATTTCTATCTTTAGGTGTAGTTAGTTTCTCAGGCTGTGACGAGGCGTCTAGGACCATCGTAGGAACGCTCCACGGCTGCCTCTAGTTGTGGTGGTTAGTCAGGGTACTGCAATCTCATAGATTCCAACTGCTCTGGTGTATTGCCTTTTTTACCTGCACTCCTCAGCTACCGTAACATAACAGTATCACCGGCCATAAAAATTGTATGGTACTCACAGAAGGGAAAAAAAAAAATATTTTGAAGGAAGAAAAGTTGTCAGAGATATTTTTCTGTTTGTTGCATTTTTTTTTTTTTTTTTTTTTCCCTCTGTATCTCTGGGTGCTGGGGAGGATCTTTTCTCCCAATGGAGATTGCACAGTTGTCTGGCCGTGTGGATCAGCTTGCCACTGAGGTTCAGAGTATTGCTGCATATCTTGCTAGGTTGCCTGTTGTGGAACCTAGGATCCCCATGCCAGATTTGTTTTCAGGGGATCGAGCTAAGTTTCAGAATTTCAAAAATAATTGTAAATTGTTTCTTGCCTTAAAATCTAAGTCCTCAGGAAACGCAGCGCAGCAGGTTCAAATTGTCATCTCTCTCCTGCGCGGCGATCCTCAGGATTGGGCTTTTTCCCTGACACCTGGGGATCCTGTTTTGAGTGATGTTGATGTATTTTTTCAGGCTTTGGGGTTATTGTACGATGAGCCTAATATCACTGATCAAGCTGAAAAAGCCTTGTTGGCATTAAATCAGGGGCTTGATGACGCTGAGTTATACTGTCAGAGATTCCGTAGGTGGGCAGTCCTGACCAAATGGAATGACGACGCTTTGGCGGCCCTTTTCCGGAAGGGTCTGTCGGATAATGTAAAGGATGTTATGGTGGGATTCCCTGTCCCCTCTGGTCTCAATGATTCTATGTCATTAGCGATTCAAATTGACAGACGTTTGCGTGAGCGGAGAAGTATGCGTGGAGTGGTGTTGCCTTGTGAGCCAGCTGCTGAGCCCATGCAGTGTGATGGAGTGGTGTCTGGGGCACAGCGTCATGAGTTTCGAAAGCGCAATGGTTATGTTTCTACTGTGGTGATGCCTCTCATGCTATTTCAGTCTGCCCTAAGCGGGGAAGACGTTTTGCACGCTCAGTTGTCTTGGGTAGTGTTCAGACTAAGTTTTTATTAACTGTCACTCTGATATGCTCTCTGTCCTCATTTTCTGCTCAGGCTTTCGTTGATTCTGGAGCAGCTATTAACCTGATGGATTATGATTTTGCTAAACGTTGTGGATTTCCCTTGATACCCCTACAGAAGTCTATTCCCCTACTGGGGATCGATTCTACCCTTTGGCTGAGAATAAACCCCAGTTTTCTACTCAGGTGATAATGAGGGTTGAACCTGATCACCAGGAGTGCTGCAAATTTTTGGTTCTATATAATCTGCATGACATTATCGTGCTGGGTTTCCCTTGGTTACAGTCTCATAATCCTGTTTTGGATTGGAAATCTGTGTCTGTAACCAGTTGGGGCTGCCAATGTGTTAATACCAACACTCCTGTTTTTTCTGCCTCCCCCCAGGCTGAGGATGTTCCTGACTTTTTGTTTGATTTTTCTGATGTGTTTAGCGAAAGTAAATCTGCATCCTTACCTCCCCATAGGAGCTATGACTGCGCTATTGAATTAGTGCCAGGTAGTAAATTCCCTAAGGGTCGCCTCTTTAACTTGTCTATACCTGAACATGACGCTATGCGGTCTTATATCAAGGAATCATTGGAGAAGGGTCATATCAGACCATCCTCTTCACCCTTAGGTGCCGGTTTTTTCTTTGTGGCCAAAAAAAGATGGTTCATTAAGGCCGTGTATTGATTATCGTCTCTTGAACAATATTACTGTGAAATATCAATACCCGTTACCCTTGATTTCTGACCTGTTTTCCAGGGTGAAAAACGCTACTTGGTTTACCAAGCTTGACCTCAGGGGGGCGTATAACCTTATTCGCATTAAGCACGGGGATGAATGGAAGACGGCATTTAACACCCCTGAAGGGCATTTTGAGTACCTTGTGATGCCCTTTGGGCTCACTAATGCTCCTTCCGTCTTCCAGTCCTTCATGAATGACATTTTCAGGGATTTTGTGGACAAGTTTCTGATTGTTTATTTGGATGATATCTTGATTTTTTCTAATGACTGGGACTCTCATGTGAAACATGTTCGAACTGTATTCCAGATTTTGAGACAGAATGCTCTGTATGTGAAGGGATCAAAGTGTCTTTTTGGCGTACAGAAGATCTCATTTCTGGGATTCATTTTGTCCCCATCTGTTATTGAAATGGACCCGGTCAAGGTTCAGGCCATCTGTGATTGGGTCCAACCTACTTCATTAAAGGCTCTTCAGAGATTTTTGGGTTTTGCCAATTTTTATCGTAAATTTATTGGTAATTTCTCTGTTATTGTTAAACCATTAACTGATTTGACCAGAAAGGGTTCTGATGTGGTGAATTGGCCTCCTGAGGCAGTCTCTGCGTTTCAGGAACTTAAGCAGAGATTCACTTCTGCTCCTGTTCTACGGCAGCCTGATGTTTCTCTGCCATTTCAGGTGGAGGTTGATGCCTCTGAAATTGGGGCAGGTGCCGTTTTGTCCCAAAAAGATCCAGAGACCTCTAAAAGTAACCCTTGTGCCTTTTTCTCTCGAAAATTTTCTCCTACTGAACGTAATTATGACGTGGGTAATCGGGAGTTATTGGCCATGAAGTGGGCTTTTGAAGAGTGGAGACATTGGCTGGAGGGAGCCAAACATCAGGTGGTGGTCCTTACGGACCATAAGAATCTGGTCTATCTGGAATCTGCCAAGCGACTCAATCCTAGACAGGCCAGGTGGGCCTTGTTTTTCACACGTTTTAATTTTGTGGTTTCCTTTCTTCCTGGCACTAAGAATGTTAAGGCGGATGCCCTCTCGAGGAGTTTCCTTGCGGACTCTCCTGAGCTATCTGATCCCTCTGTTATTTTGAAGGAGGGTGTAGTTCTTTCCGCCATCTCGCCTAATTTGAGACTTGCTCTGGAGGGGTGTCAGGAGGATAGGCCCGAGCGCTGCCCTGTTGGAAAATTGTTTGTCCCGGACCAATGGAAAAAGAGTGTGATGTCTGAGATTCATTGTTCCGCATTGGCTGGGCATCCCGGAATTTTTGGTACCAGAGACTTGGTTAGTCGGTCCTTTTGGTGGCCTACCTTGTCTCGCGATGTCAGGGAATTTGTGCAGTCCTGCGGGACTTGCTCTCGCTCCAAGCCTTGCTCTCGCTCTAGTGGTTTGTTGATGCCATTGCCTGTGCCCAAGAGACCATGGACCCATATCTCTATGGATTTCATTTCCGATCTTCCTGTTTCTCAGAGAATGACCACCATCTGGGTAATTTGTGATAGGTTTTCCAAAATGATACATCTTGTGCCATTACCTAAGTTGCCTTCCTCCTCTGAATTGGTGCCGTTGTTCCTTCAGCACGTGGTTCGTTTACACGGCATTCCTGAGAACATTGTGTCTGACAGAGGAGTCCAGTTTGTTTCCAGATTTTGGAGGACTTTTTGTTCTAAACTGGGTGTTCAATTGTCTTTCTCCTCGGCATTTCATCCTCAGACCAATGGTCAAACTGAGAGAACAAACCAGACATTGGAGACTTATCTAAGATGCTTTGTGTCTGCTGATCAGGATGACTGGGTCTCTTTTTTGCCTTTGGCTGAGTTTGCTCTTAATAATAGGGCTAGCTCTGCCACTTTGATGTCTCCGTTTTTCTGTAATTCTGGGTTTCACCCTCGATTTTCTTCAGGACAGACGGAGGCTTCTGTCTGTCCAGGTGTTGACTCTGTTGTTGAGCGTATGCAGCAGATTTGGGACCAGGTAGTGGAGAGGTTGTCCCTCTCTCAGGAGAAGGCCCAGCGGTTTGCTAACCGGCATAGGACTGATGGTCCTCGGTTTAAAGTGGGGGACTTGGTCTGGTTGTCCTCAAAGAATATTCCTATGAGAGTAGCATCTCCTAAATTTAAGCCTAGGTTCATTGGACCTTATAAGATCATGGAGATTATTAATCCTGTTTCTTTTCGTTTGCTTCTTCCAGGGACATTTAAGATCCATAACGTGTTCCACAAGTCCTTGTTGAAGAGGTTTGTTGAGCCAGTGGTTCCTGCTGCTGTGCCTCCTGACCCTGTTTTGGTTGAGGGCAATCTGGAGTATGTGGTTGAGAAAATATTGGATTCTCGTTTTTCTAGACGAAGACTCCAGTATTTGGTTAAATGGAGAGGTTATGGTCAGGAAGATAATTCTTGGGTGTTTGCTTCGGACATCCATGCTAGGAGACTTATCCGTGCGTATCATAGAACTCATCCTGACCGACCTGGTTGCTCAAATGAGGGTTCGGTGACCCCTCCTCAAGGGGGGGGTACTGTTGTGAATGGGTTTGAGATGAGTTCTGAGCAGAGGCTCCCTCTGGTGGTTACAAGCGGTGCTAGTGAGGATTGGGAATCAGGTGTTACTGATTGGTCTTATTTAAGGGAATCATTTTCCCATCAGGGTTGCCGGTGATCAATTGTTCTGGTCTGAATCCTTCTTTCCAGTTTCCCTTGTAGCCTGCTGTGTCGTGTCTGCATCTCCTGCTATCAGATAAGACAATTTCTTATTTTGTGTTTTTGCTATATTTTTGCATTTTGTCCTGCACTTCTGTGGGGGCCTTCTGGGTCCCCTCCGGGGGCTTTTTGCCCTCTCAGTTTAGTCCAGCCACTGTGTTTTGTACTTTTGCTTTTTGCAGTTTTTTCAGTGGCTGCTGTTTTTGTTACACCAGAGAACTAATTTAGGTGGTAGAGGTCGTGTGATCTCAGGTGATTTTGAAATTAGTATGTTGGTGTTTTTCAGGGTTTTCTGGGATTGCAGTAAGTACCCTTCCTGTCCTTTTCTATTTAGATAGTTTGGGCCCCAGCGTTTGCTCATACTATTTTCTTTCTGTGTCAGTATTTCCTCTTGTCTAACCGCCATTATATGTTTGGGGGCTTTCTATTATCTTTGGGGTTCTGCTCCGGGGCAGATAGCTTTCCTATTTCTATCTTTAGGTGTAGTTAGTTTCTCAGGCTGTGACGAGGCGTCTAGGACCATCGTAGGAACGCTCCACGGCTGCCTCTAGTTGTGGTGGTTAGTCAGGGTACTGCAATCTCATAGATTCCAACTGCTCTGGTGTATTGCCTTTTTTACCTGCACTCCTCAGCTACCGTAACATAACACATTTGGCTTGTTTTTGAGTTATCTGGATGGTTTGCCATCCATTTTTTAAGGGGTGGTATGCTATTTTATGATATTATTATTATAATTATTTTTTATATATTTTAATTACTGGTATTACGGCCTCCTATTTAACTTTTGAATTTTACTGTGTTTTGCACAGGTCTTGTACTTTTTGGAAATGGATTTTAATTAGTTTTAAGCATTCCTATACTGCAAATATCGGGTATCGGCCGATATTTGCTGTATCGGAATTCTGATTCTGAGTTCCGATATTTTTGTCATATCGGATATCGGAATTGGAGTTTTCCGACCAAGTCTATAGGAGTTCCTGTGTCACAGAACGAAGTACGTGACACAGGAACTTCCCGAAACTGTCACTATCAGTGTCGGTCGGGTCTGTCAGGTGTCAGCAACACTTACCTAGCAGAAGATCCCCGGCGGTCACGTCCATCCGTCCATCCAGGCCAGCGATTACCCTCTCCCTGACGGTCACGTGCAGAATCTCGCGATAACTGCAGTGACTGCAGGGTACTGGGTAATCTCGGCCAGCTGTACTCTCGCGACAGCTGGCCGTAAACCTGTCCGGATGACGTCACCGCCAGGGAAGCCGCAATGGTAAGCAGCTCTGCTCTATGTGGATGTCAGGCTCAGCCTGTCATCCAGATGTAGCAGAGCTGGACTCGTCGTGGGACACTCGGTATTTTGGACTGCGTCGGACAGGGAGTATTTGTGTTGGTTTATTATTTTTGTTTTTTTACAGGAGAACGATGGCGTCGCAGGATGAGCGTGCAATAAAAATAATGAAAACTGTGTGGTGTTTTATTTCATTAAACGACTTTTTTCTTGCTGTGTATTTTTTTTTTTAAATTTACAAACTATGATTAATAATGGATCGGTGTCTTATTGACGCCTCTCCATTATTAACCGGGCTTATTGTCACCGATCAATCAAAGGTGACATTAACCCCTTATTACCCCACTTGCCACCGCTACAGGGCAAGTGGGAAGAGCCGGGTAAAGTGCCACAGTTGGCGCATCTTTGGATGCGCCAATTGTGGGGCTGCTGCAGCCTGGTATTTTTAGGCTGTTGAGGGCCAAAATCCATGGGCCTTGACAGTCTTTTAATACCAGGACACAGCAGTCTGCTTTTACTTGGCTGGTTAACAAAATTAGGGGGACCCCCACGCCATTTTTTTTTCGAGGGGATCCCCTATTTTTGTTAACCAGCCAAGCTAAGCACACTGCTGTGGCCTGGTATTATCAGGCTTGCAAGGTTCATGGATACTGGATCTTTACCAGCCTGAAAAACCAGGCCTCAGCAGTTTGCTTCATCTGGCTGGTTAACAAAAATAGGGGGGACCCCACGCCATTTTTTTTCGAGGGGATCCCCTATTTTTGTTAATCAGCCAAGATAAGCAGACTGCTGTGGCCTGGTGTTATCAGGCTTGCAAGGTCCATGGATATTGGCTCGGTGCGGTGTCCCTGGCTGACCTGAAGTGAAAGTGGGAAGCAATCAATTATGCAAACCACTTCCTCTCCTGTCAGCCAGGAGAGGAGATGATTCAGTCGGGGGTTTACTGTGAGACTGTCAGCATTAGTTGCGGTCTCTGCAGTAAACATTAATCCTTTCAGAAGGATTACATCGGGGACCTGACTGAACATCGGATAGGTAAGAATAATGTTTCTTTATTATTTTATTTTTATTACAGGTGAACAAGGGCTTCGCAAGGAATGGCAGTAAAATAAAATATGGTCAAAAACTGCGTTTTTATTTCATTAAAATGATTTTTAATTAAAGTGTGTGTGTTTTATTTTTATTTCATACAATAGGATTAATAATTGATAGTTGTCTAATTGAAAGCTCTCAATTATGAACCTGGCTTAAACTCACCTTTCAATAACAAGGTGGCTTTAACCTCTTATTAACCCATTCGCCACCGCTACAGGGCAATGGGAATAGACGGGCAAAGTGCCAGAAAGGGCGAATCTAATTATAGATTTGCCTTTTCTGGGGTGTCTGGGGGCAGATGTTAGTAGCCAGGGGGGGCCAAAAATAATGGTCCCTCTCTGGGCTATTATTATCTGCCCCCACTCGCTGGCTTTGTCTGTCTGGTTGAGAAAATAGGGTGGGAGCCCACGCATTTTTTTTCAACAATTTTACACCTCATATATATATATACATGTCATTGAATTTGTGACACATATATATATATATATATATATATCTATATATATATATATATTTATAGTACATACACTTCTATTATTATTATTATTATACATTTATATAGCGCCATTTATTCCATGGCGCTTTACATATGAAAAGGGAAAAACATAGACAGGTACAATAAACATGTGCTAGACAAGGGACACACAAGTACAGAAGGAGAGAGGACCCTGCCCGCGAGGGCTCACAGTCTGCGGGGATGGGTGAGAATACACTAGGAAAGGGTAGAGTATAATAGCCGCTAATTCAATTGCCGGCTTTTGTGAAAATACAGAACTCCGACATGAAATGACACATGGTTTACATAGAGTTAACCATGTCTTTTCATGTAGTTTGATATGCGGTTTTCACTAACTATTACATGAGTGTATGTGTGCAAAATTTGACACATGTAGGGGTTAATTAAAGGTGTAAATTCGTAGCAAAAAAATGCGTTGTTTTTACAACTAATTTACACCTTTAATTAACCCCTACATGTGTCAAATTTTTCACACATACACTCATGTAATTGTTAGTGAAAACCATATATCAAACTACATGAAAAGACATGGTTAACTCTATGTAAACCATGTGTCATTTCATGTCGGGTGCTTCTGTAATTACACAAAAGCTGGCATTGCCCGGCAATTGAATCAGAGGCTATTTTACTATGTAGAAGTGTATGAACTATAAATATATGTATATACACTACCGGTCAAAAGTTTAGGGTCACTTAGAAATTTCCTTTTTTTGAAAGAAAACCCGTTTTTTTCCAATGAAGCTAACATTAAATGATTCAGAAATACACTCTATACAGTGTTAATGTGGTAAATGACTATTCTAGCGGCAAACGTCTAGTTTGTAATGCAATATCTTCATAGGTGTACAGAGGCCCATTTCCAACAACCATCACTCCAGTGTACTTATGGTATTTTGTGTTCGCTAACTGTGTAAGAAGGCTAATAGATGGTTAAAATACCCTTTAAAACCCTTGTGCAAGTATGTTAACACAGCTGAAAACCGTTTGTTTGATTAGAGAAGCTATAAACCTGACCTTCCTTTGAGCTTGTTGACAATCTGGAGCATTACATTTGTTGGTTCCATTAAACTCTCAAAATGGCCAAAAAAAAAGAACTTTCTTGTGAAACTCGACAGTCTATTCTTGTTCTTAGAAATGAAGGCTATTCCATGCGAAAAATTACCAAGAAACTGAAGAATTCATACAATGGTGTGTAGTACTCCCTTTAGAGGAGTGCACAAACAAGCTCTAACCAGAGAAGAAAGACAAGTGGGAGGCCCCGCTGCACAACTGAGCAACAAGACAAGTACATTAGAGTCTTTAGTTTGAAAAATTGACGCCTCACAGGTCCTCAACTGGCAGCTTCATTAAACAGTACACATTAAACGCCAGTGTCAACATCTACAGTGAAGAGGCGATTTGGGGATGCTGGCTTTCAGGGCAGATTGGCAAAACAAAAGCCATATTTAAGACTGGCTTCAATGAAAGGAAAAGATTAATATGGGCAAAAGAACACAGACATTGGACAGAGGAATATTGGCTTTTGTTTTGCCGGGTCATCTAGCTACGGAAAGCTGCTGTGATCATGCTCACAGCAGCTTTCCCCATAGGTTCAATGCATTGCAATGCTAGAGCATTGCAATGCATTGTCACTGCAATAAAAAGTAAAAAAGTGAAAGTCCCATAAAGGGACAAGTTAAAAAAAAATCATTTTTTTTAAAAAATTGTAAAAAAAATATTAAAAAATAATTTAAAAAAATCCCCTAAAAAATACAAATTTTTATGTAATAAAAAAAATAAAAAACAAAAAAAATACACATGTTAGGTATCGCCACATCCGTAAAAATCCCATCTATAAAGCGTAACCATAGTTAACCCCTTCAGTGAAAGCCGTAAAAAAAAAAAAAAAAAAAGTAGTAATTTATACTTTTCCAAGCGGTATCATCATACCGCTTGGAAAAAGTGCAAATATAATAAATAATAATAAATAATCATGGTACCACTGAAAACGTCATCTTGTCCCGCAAAAAACAAGCCACTATACAGCATCATCAGCAAAAAAATAAAAAAGTTATAGCTCGCGGAATAAACTGATGCAAAAATAACTATTTTTTCTATAAAATTTTTTTATTGTGTAAAAAACGCCAAAACATAAAAAAATATATAAATGAGGTATCGCTGTAATCGTAGTGATCCGAAGAATAAAGCTGCTTTATCAATTTTACCACACGCGGAACGGAGGAAAAAAAAAAAAAAAACAATTCCTGAATTGCTGGTTTTTGTTCATTCTGCTTCCACAAAAATCAGGAATAGGAAGCGATCAAAAAACGTTATGTGCCCGAATATGGTACCAATAAAAACGTCAGCTTGTCCCGCAAAAAATAAGCCCACAGATAACTCTGTTGGAGGAAATATGCAAAAATTATAGCTCTCAAAATACGGCGATGCAAAAATTTCTTACAAAAAATTATTCCAAAAAAAAGCATCTTTTAGTGTGTGGCAGAAGCTAAACATGAAAAAAGGATGTAAGTCTGGTATCGCTGTAATCGCACCGATCCGAGGAATAAAGTCGCCTAATCACTAATACCGCACGAGGAACGGCGCAAAAAAGAAAACCAATTCTTCACCTTTTGTGGATTTGTTCATTGTGCCTCCCAAAGATCGCAGTAAGGCGATCACAGTGGTTCCCCCCCACATATGGGGTATCAGCGTACTCAGGACAAAATGCACAATAGCTTTTGTGGTCCTATTTCTCCTGTTACCCTTAGAAAAATAAAAATTTGGGGCAAAAAGGTCATTTTTGTGGAAAAAAATATGATTTTTTTATTTCACGGCTCTACGTTATAAACTTCTGTGAAGCCCTTGGGGGTTCAAAGTGCTGACCACACATCTAGATAAGTTCCTTGGAGGGTCTAGTTTGCAAAATGGGGTCATTTGTGGGGGGTTTCTACTGTTTAGGCACATCAGGGCTCTCCAAGCGCGACATGACACCCGCAGACCATTCCATCAAAGTCTGCATTTAAAAACAGTGCTCCTTCCCTTCCGATCTCTGCCATGCGTCAAAATAGTGGTTCCCCCCCACATATGGGATATCAGCGTACTCAGGACAAATTGCACAATAGCTTTTGGGGTCCTATTTCTCCTGTTACCCTTATAAAAATAAAAATTTGGGGGCAAAAAATTATTTTTGTGGAAAAAAATATGATTTTTTTATTTTCACGGCTCTACGTTATAAACTTCTGTGAAGCACTTGGGGGTTCAAAGTGCTCACCACACATCTAGATAAGTTCCTTGGGGGGTCTAGTTTCCAAAATGGAGTCACTTGTGGGGGGTTTCTACTGTTTAGGCACATCAGGGGCTCTCCAAACGTGACATGACACCCGCAGACCATTCCATCAAAGTCTGCATTTGAAAAAGGCGCTCCTTCCCTTTCGAGCTCTGCCATGCGTCAAAATAGTGGTTTACCCCCACATATGGGGTATCAGCGTACTCAGGATAAATTGCACAATAACTTTTGGGGTCCTGTTACCCTTTGGAAAATAACAATTGGGGGTGGAAAGATCATTTTTCTGGAAAAGATATGATTTTTTAATTTTACTGCTCTACGTTATAACCTTCTGTGAAGCCCTTGGGGGTCAAAGCTCTCACCACACACCTAGATAAGTTCCTTGGGGGTCTAGTTTCCAAAATGGGGTCACTTGTGGGGGGTTTCCACTGTTTAGGCACACAGGGGCTCTCAAAATACGACATGGCGTCCAATCTCAATTCCAGCCAAAAAAGTCAAATGGCGCTGCTTCCCTTCCGAGCTCTGCCATGCGCCCAAATAGTGGTTTACCCCCACATATGGGGTATCAGCGTACTCAGGACTAATTGCACAATAACTTTTGTGGTCCTTTTATCCTTTGGAAAATAAAAATTGGGATGAAAAGATCATTTTTGTGGAAAAAATATGATTTTTTTAATTTACGGCTCTACGTTATAACCTTCTGTGAAGCCCTTGGGGGTTAAAAGATCTCACAACACATTTAGATAAGTTCCTTGGGGGGTCTAATTTCCAAAATGGGGTCACTTGTGGGGGGTTTCCACTGTTTAGGCACACAGGGACTCTCCAAATGCGACATGGCGTCCAATCTCAATTCCAGCCAAAAAAGTCAAATGGCGCTGCTTCCCTTCCGAGCTCTGCCATGCGCCCAAATAGTGGTTTACCCCCACACATGGGGTATCGGTGTACTCTGGAGAAGTTGTACAACAAATATTGTGGTTCATTTTCTCCTGATACCCTTGACAAAATTTAAAAAAATTGTGTTGAAAGAAAAATTTTGGGAAAAAAAGTTAAATGTTCATTTTTTCCTTCCACATTGCTTCAATTCTTGTGAAGTACCTAAAGGATTAATAAACTTCTTGAATGTGGCTTTGAACACGTTGAGGGGTGAAGTTTTTAGAATGGTGTCACTTTTGGGTATTTTCTGTCATATTGACCCCTCAAATTCACTTCAAATGTGAGGTGGCCCCTAAAAAAAATGGTTTTGTAAATTTTGTTGGAAAAATGAGAAATTGCTGGTCAACTTTTAACACTTATAACTTCCTAACAAAAAAAAATTTTGGTTCCAAAATTGTGCTGATGTAAAGTAGACATGTGGGAAATGTTATTTATTAACTAATTTTTGTGACATATCTCTCTGATTTAATGGCATAAAAATTAAAATTTGAAAATTGCAAAATTTTCTAAATTTTTGCCATATTTCCATTTTTTTCATAAATAAACGCAAGTTATATTGAAGAAATTTTACCACTATCATGAAGTACAATATGTCACGAGAAAACAGTCTCAGAATCACCAAGATCCGTAGAAGCGTTCCAGAGTTATAACCTCATAAAGAGACAGTGGTCAGAATTGTAAAAATTGGCCCTGTCTTTAACCTACAAAATGGCTTGGTCGTTAAGGGGTTAAACGTACTCGCATGTGGTGGACTAAAGCATTCTTAGAAAATTACATTGAAGAACGACTTACACCAAGAGGTTTCAGGGTACGGGTGACCCCATCTTTCATTGTAGAAGATGATGATTTTGTGACTGAATAGGAGAAAGTCTGCAATGAAACCTCTTGGAGGCTCATGGAATTGGTGATTAGGTTTAATGCCAAATCTGTTTTGGGTGTGGATAAAGATGTGTAGGAATGATTTAGTAAAGCCAAATCTAATCTATCTCCAGAACATTTTAATGGTCCTAATGATTCCCTGGATAAAGATCTTAAATTATTGGTAAAAGATATTCAACGGAAACATACTAGTAAATTGACCAGGGATCAAAGTGATTTAACTCTGGGGAAGATCTATAGATGGAAAAAACAAACAACTAATCCTAATAAGGAAAGTTCTTTTTCTGCTGCTTCTAACCCTTCTGCCAGTGATGTGTCCATTGCCTCCTCTTCCATCTCTGTATCCTCTCTTGTAGCTCCAATGAAGAAAAAGAATCTTCGATTTCTTCCAAATAAGCGGAACTATTCTCCTGAACCGAATACTAACCAACTGAAGGTAATTAACCTAAATATCTATGTTTTTTCATCTGTGGAAATGAACATCCTAAATAAAGGATTAATGTTTTGTCCCACTGCAAACTTTGATTGCTTTACTGCAGTCAAGGATTTGCATTTATTTGCTAGGAAATTATTATTTAAACGTATGTTCCATGATGAAAAAACTTTTGAATCATTCCCTACAGAGACAGAACAGGAGGCTTTAGCTAATTTGGAGCAACTGGTAAGGGAACATCATGCTGTGACTGAAGGTGAGGTCCCTGAGGCAATTAAGAAATCATCTAATAAATTTCCTCCTTTGTCCACTTGTCCAAGTGTTGACATTTTTGTCAAGACTGTTTGTAAGGAATTTGGTAATATTCCCTTTAACCCTCATACAAGCAATCTGAGTCATGAAGAGAAATTGGGTCTCAAGAGACTAACCGTTCTTCGGGATGTTGTTTTCAAGCCAGCAGATAAGGGTGGGAATGTTGTGGTATGGCCAAAGGCAATGTACGAATCTGAGGCTTTCCGCCAATTGGATAATTTGGATTGTTATAAGAGACTGACTTTCAATCCTTTGTCCAAATTCCAAATGGAATTAAAAACACTAATACAGGAGGCAAAAGATGATGGAATCATCACCAATGACCTTTTTCTAGCCCTACAGTTCCATTGGCCCACCATTCCTACCCTTTATCTTTTGCCTAAGATACACAAAAAACAGGAAAATCCTCCCAGTAGACCAATTATTTCTTGGAGAGGCAATTATTTTGAAAATGTCAATAAGTATATTGACTCTATCTTACAACCTTTTGTAACGTCCCTCCCCTCGTACACCAGAGATACCAGTGACTTCCTTAAGAAGGTTGATGGTATGCACATTGATTCAGACTCCACATTGGTTACTTGCGATGTGGAGACCCTTTATACTAATATAAGACACTCTGATGGGCTTGCAGAAGTTTCTTATTTTTTTACAACATTCATCCTTATCGCATGCTTTTATAATTTTCTTTATTAATTTACTGGAATTTTCTTTGTCACGCAATTTTTTGTTTATAAGGGGTCCTTCTTCCTCCAGATCCAGGGAACAGCGATGGGAGCTTCATTTGCTCCATCGTATGCCAACCTGTTCCTTGGACTTTGGGAAAGGGACCTCTTTTTATCTGGTAATTTTGATTCTATGGAGCGTGTCTTGCTTTGGACACGCTACATTGATGATGTTTTTTTCATTTGGCAAGATTCCATCAGTGAGTTATCTGAATTTATTAATGTACTAAATTCAAATCAAATCAATGTGCATTTGACACACCACTACCATGGTGGCGTCATTGATTTCCTTGATGTTCGAGTGATGAGGGACTCTAACGATTGCCTCCAGATGGATTTGTTTAGGAAGCTGACTGCAGTCAATTCTTTGGTTCATGAGTCTTCATCGCATCCACGGGCACTGATTAACTCTATCCCCATTGGGCAATTTTTGCGTCTTCGACGCATTTGTTCTGCTGAACTTGATTTTGAAAGACAGGCTGACTTATTGAGTGAGAGGTTTTTGGAGCGTGGTTATAGTAGGCACTCTATTAAGAGGGCCTACAATAGAGCTAGGCACACAATACGCCATAGTGCCCTATATGGTAACCACATATCCAAATCAAATAATGTGATTCGTTTTATTATCCAGTTTAATGGTCAAAGTGATTGGCTAAGTTTTTATCTCAACAAACAATGGCCAATCTTAAAATCAGACCCTATTTTATCTAAATACATTGAGGATCGCCCTTACATGTCATTTAGGAGATCCCCAAACTTGGGAGACAGACTGGTTAGAAGCCATTATACCAATGAACTAGAAATTATTTTCCTCTCGTGATTTAAATCTATCCCAGGTTGTAAAGCATGTGGTTCATGTGTAGCCTGCCCAAATGTTTTCAGAGCTCGTACTTTTACGAGTTTTGATAATTCTCGTGTCTTTGAAATCAAGCATTGTATTACCTGCACATCTATGGCAGTCATATATTATGCCGCGTGCCCGTGCTCCCTCATCTATGTGGGTCTCACCACTCGACAGCTCAAGGTGAGGGTGCGTGAGCACGTGTTGGGCATCAAGGCTGCCAAAGATGTTGAAGACATTTCCACCCTTAAGACACTATCAAGACACTTCAAAAAATATCACAATTGTGATTTCACTCTCTTGAGGGTCTCGGACACTGATATGCTCTGCAGTGGTATCAGGGGTGGAAATGTCAGTAAACATCTTGCCCAAGTAGAGACTAAGTGGATTTGGACACTCAGGACCGTATCCCCTGTGGGTCTCAATAAGTCTTTCTTTTATCCTTTTTTGTAATTTTATGTGTGTTTTAATTTATTCTTTTATTTTTTAGTTTCTATGCAATCATGGATTAATTTACATCTTTGATGAATATCCGCTGAAAGGAGATATATACATATATTTTTTATTTTTCATATATACACTACCGGTCAAAAGTTTAGGGTCACTTAGAAATTTCCTTATTTTTTAAAGAAAACCCGTTTTTTTCCAATGAAGCTAACATTAAATGATTCAGAAATACACTCTATACAGTGTTAATGTGGTAAATGACTATTCTAGCGGCAAACGTCTAGTTTGTAATGCAATATCTTCATAGGTGTATAGAGGCCCATTTCCAACAACCATCACTCCAGTGTACTTATGGTATTTTGTGTTCGCTAACTGTGTAAGAAGGCTAATAGATGGTTAAAATACCCTTTAAAACCCTTGTGCAAGTATGTTAACACAGCTGAAAACCGTTTGTTTGATTAGAGAAGCTATAAACCTGACCTTCCTTTGAGCTTGTTGACAATCTGGAGCATTACATTTGTTGGTTCCATTAAACTCTCAAAATGGCCAAAAAAAAAGAACTTTCTTGTGAAACTCGACAGTCTATTCTTGTTCTTAGAAATGAAGGCTATTCCATGCGAAAAATTACCAAGAAACTGAAGAATTCATACAATGGTGTGTAGTACTCCCTTTAGAGGAGTGCACAAACAAGCTCTAACCAGAGAAGAAAGACAAGTGGGAGGCCCCGCTGCACAACTGAGCAACAAGACAAGTACATTAGAGTCTTTAGTTTGAAAAATTGACGCCTCACAGGTCCTCAACTGGCAGCTTCATTAAACAGTACACATTAAATGCCAGTGTCAACATCTACAGTGAAGAGGCGATTTGGGGATGCTGGCTTTCAGGGCAGATTGGCAAAACAAAAGCCATATTTAAGACTGGCTTCAATGAAAGGAAAAGATTAATATGGGCAAAAGAACACAGACATTGGACAGAGGAATATTGGCTTTTGTTTTGCCAATCTGCCCTGAAGGCCAGCATCCCCAAATCGCCTCTTCACTGTAGATGTTGACACTGGCGTTTAATGTGTACTGTTTAATGAAGCTGCCAGTTGAGGACCTGTGAGGCGTCAATTTTTCAAACTAAAGACTCTAATGTACTTGTCTTGTTGCTCAGTTGTGCAGCGGGGCCTCCCACTTGTCTTTCTTCTCTGGTTAGAGCTTGTTTGTGCACTCCTCTAAAGGGAGTACTACACACCATTGTATGAATTCTTCAGTTTCTTGGTAATTTTTCGCATGGAATAGCCTTCATTTCTAAGAACAAGAATAGACTGTCGAGTTTCACAAGAAAGTTCTTTTTTTTTGGCCATTTTGAGAGTTTAATTGAACCAACAAATGTAATGCTCCAGATTCTCAACAAGCTCAAAGGAAGGTCAGGTTTATAGCTTCTCTAATCAACCAAACGGTTTTCAGCTGTGTTAACATACTTGCACAAGGGTTTTAAAGGGTATTTTAACCATCTATTAGCCTTCTTACACAGTTAGCGAACACAAAATACCATAAGTACACTGGAGTGATGGTTGTTGGAAATGGGCCTCTATACACCTATGAAGATATTGCATTACAAACTAGACGTTTGCCGCTAGAATAGTCATTTACCACATTAACACTGTATAGAGTGTATTTCTGAATCATTTAATGTTAGCTTCATTGGAAAAAAACTGCTTTTCTTTCAAAAATAAGGAAATTTCTAAGTGACCCTAAACTTTTGACCGGTAGTGTATATTTTTTATATACTGTATATACTCATGTATAAGCCGACCCGTGTATAAGCCGACCCCCCTAATTTTGCCACAAAAAACTTGGAAAACTTATTGAGTCGCGTATAAGCCGGGTGTATAAGTTGCCGTCCTGCTCTGTGCTCCCCCATCCAGCTCTGTGCGCCCCCATTCTCCCCTGTGCTCCCCTCCTCCTGCTCCATTATCCTGTCCTGCTCATGCTTTCCATCCTCCCCCGTCCTGCTCCGTGCTCCCACAACCAGCTCTGCACTCCCCCATTCTCCTCTGTGCCCACCGCCGTCCTGCTCCGTGCTCTCCGTCCTCCCCCCGTTCTGCTCCGAGCTCTCCGTCCTCCCCCCCGTCCTGCTCCGTCCTCCTCCGTTCTGCTCCGTGCTCTCCATCCTCCCCCGTTCTGCTCCGTGCTCTCCGTCCTCCCCCCGGTCTGCTCCGTGCTCTCCGTCCTCCCCCCCGTCCTGCTCCATGCTCCTTGTCCTCCTCCATGCTCCCCCCATCCTCCTCCATCATACTCACCCTCCCCGTGCCATCCCTGAACGTCCCGGCCGGTAATCTTGCATTCTCCCCGGCTTCCTGCAGCTCTCCCCGGCTTCCTGCAGCTCTCCAGCGCTGAGCGGTGACGTAATACCACTCATTAAGGCCATGAATATGGAGGCCACGCCCATTGGAGTGGCGTCGCCTCCATATTACATGACCTTAATGAGCGAGTATTACGTCACCGCTCTGCGCTGGAGAGCTGCAGGAAGCCGGGGAGAGCTGCAGGAAGCCGGGGAGAACGCAAGATTGCAGGGACGTTCAGCGATGGCACGGGAGGGTGAGTATGATGTCCCAGCCACCGGCTCCTGCCGCCGCATCCCCTCCCCCGCTGGTTTCTGCCCTATGACTCGTGTATAAGCCGAGGGGGCATTTTCAGCACAAAAAAAGGTGCTGAAAATCTCGGCTTATACACGAGTATATACGGTATATATTTTTCACTTTTTCACCATACATCAAGGTGCAAAAAGGCTGCCAGGCATTCTGCCCACGTCATTGCACTGATTTTTGTTTTGCACAATGCTATTTTGCACCTTGGCCATATATTACTCAGCACAATGGCACTTTATTTAGACATTTGTTACACTCAATCACTTTTGTTCTTATTATGTGATGGCCAGTTACCAGGTTTTATTAATTTAGCCTTTTATTTTGGGCTTCTACATCCATTAAGCCCTTTGTGATAATTTTTGGGTTACCATAGTCTAATTAACTCTATATTGAGCTGTTTTTTTTATTTTTATAGTACCCTGTTATTTATTATCTGTGGATTTTGTGCTGTTCAATTATGTTTTGCACACATATTGATTATTGTTTGTTGTTGTGCCATTAATGAATAAAGGTTATTTTATTCCATTTTGTTGATTTTATTATTTTTATTATTTTATTTCAACATTTTTTCTCATTGAAACTGCTGGTCAATTTCTCCGCCATTTCCATTTAGTTTGTTTTTCATGGAAACCCCAGTATAAGATCCCAACGCAGACCGCAGGATAAATGTGGGCCAAGCCTTACTGTGATCTTTGGGAGGCAGAATGAAAAAATCAACAGCATGTGAAGAATTGGTTTTATTTATTTTTTATGCCATGTGGTATTAGTGATTAGGCGACTTTATTCTTCGGGTCGGTACGATTACAGCGATACCAGATTTATATTGGATTTTTATGTTTGGTTGCAGTCACACACTAAAAGACGTTTTTCATTGCAAAAAATAGTTTGTGCATCAGCACATTTTGAGAGCTATAATTTTTCCATATTTTGGCTCACAGAGTCATGTAAGGTCTTGTTTTTTGATGAGTTGATGTTTTTTATTGGTACCATTTTCCGGCACATGACATTTTTTGATCGCTTTCTATCCTGATTTTTGTGAGGCATAATGAAAAAAAACAGCAATTCAGGAATTTCTTTTTAGGGTTGTGCCATTCCATGTGTGGTAAAATTGATAAAGCTGGACTCCAAGACAGCACAGTGGCACTAATCATAGTGGCACAAGAGCAAGCGCTAAGTACCAGATCCATAGAAGCAAGAATCTACCACACAAGAAAATACTTCAGAAACAGTCCAACACATAGTGGCAGGATTCAAAATGCAAGCAGGAGCAGCGTATACCCAACTCCACAACCAAGTAGCGGGAATTATATACAGGAACATCTGCATAGCATATGGGCTAAGTCCCCCTAAGTCCAGGTGGGAGACCCCAGAAAAAGTGGTGGAGAATGAAAGGGCTAAAATCCTGTGGGACTTCAAGCTCCAGACAGATAAGCAGGTGTTGGCTAACCAGCCGGACATTGTGATAGTAGACAAGGATCAGAAGATAGCAATGATAATAGATGTGGCAGTGCCAAATGACAGCAACATCAGAAAGAAGGAATATGAGAAACTGGAGAAATACCAGAAATACCAATAGTTGACATCCAATACTGTTAGGGTCTGCGGAACGCACCTAATAGATATATTAGAGAGGTGCGTTCGCAGCACGGGGTCCACCGTGCAGGCGAAGCCCACTGCTAGTAAGATGGCGAAAGTAGCGATCTCTGTTATCCCGCAGAGTCACTAAAATAAACGCCGTAGCGCGCTGTGGCAGTAAGTGCGAACTCTGTTAATCACCAGAGCCGCTAACGGGAATGCCACAGCGCTATATGGCGATAGGTGCGAACTCACTTAGCTTCAGTGAGCCGCAAAGTAAAACGCTAGGGCACTGAACCAGCATTATAAAGCGAACCCTGTTGCGTCACAGAGCCGCTGAGAAAAAGACTGTGTCCTGTTGACACCACAGGGATACACAGATAACTGCTGTGCGGATAGCAGTCCGTGATCATGCAGACAGCAACGCAATCAAGCAATCTCCTCACCGGAGAAGCCGGTATTCTAGGGGCTTATTTCAGCCAAGCCCTAACCACTTGCACTCAAATCTCCTCACCGGAGGTGCCGGTATTCTAGGGGCTTATTTCAGCTGAGCCTTAACCACATGCGTGCATGATCACACTGGCGCAAAGCACATAATGCAATTGTTAATAGCGATTGGCGGCCCAGCCATGCCACCCTTTTATAGTAACAGCTACAGGACCTGCCAGAAACAAGGACCAATGAAACTTGTTCCAGAACACCAGTAGTCACAGGACCTTCCTGGCGGACCAATAGGAGCTGCTGCAGTACCTGAGCATGTGACCCCTGATCTCCAATGAGAGATCTCACCCTGGGCATGCTCAGAAGGGGAAAACAAGGACTTTGTCCTAAAGACGTCTGCTCGCCGCTAACCAGTACTGGCCACAATAGCAGAGCCTGGAGGAGCAGCAATAATCCTCTGCACACTGTTAGACTGGGCGAGATGCTGGGACCGACGTCTAGGCTGAGCAGAGTCCACTGTGGCCGGAGACGAATGGGAGACCGCAGCCGGAATTGCTCGAGATTCCCCTTGTGCAGAAGCGGGAACTTGACCCCTAACATTACCCCCCCCTCCTAGGGCCCCCTTCTCTGGGCCTCGCTGCGTTCAAATGCAGTGATGAGCTGGGGAGCGTGAACGTGCTCGGCAGGCTCCCAGGGCCTATCCTCAGGCCCATAACCCCTCCAATCCACCAAATAAAATCTTTTGCCACGTACCACCTTACACCCTACGATGGTGTTCACCTCATGGTCGTCCGTAGATGAACCCGATGTCCCGGCAGATGACTCGGAAAACCGGGACATGAGCACGGGTTTCAGGAGGGATACGTGAAAGGTGTCGGAGATACCAAGGCGTGGAAGAAGAGCCAAATGGTATACCACAGGGTTAACCTGCTCGAGAACTTTAAAAGGACCGAGGTAGCAGGGTGCCAACTTAGTGGACTCAACTCACAGCCTGATGTTACGAGCGGAGAGCCACACCAAGTCCCCAGGAGCAAATGTCGGAGCGGGGCGCCGATGTGCGTTGGCGGAGGACCTCGTCCTCTCCTTGGAAGCCTGAATGGCATCCTGGGTACAGTCCCAAATGTCCCGTGCCTCCACAGCCCAGTCTGCCACCCTGGAGTCGACAGAAGACACGGGCATGGGCACTGGAACCCGCGGATGCTGACCGTAGTTTAGGAGGAATGGAGTCTGTCCGGTGGAGTCAGCCACAGCATTGTTCAGTGCAAACTCAGCCCTCGGTAGCAAGGATGCCCAGTCATCCTGCCTGGCTGAAACAAAATGTCGTAGATAGGTGACCAAGGTCTGGTTGGCCCTCTCTATTAACCCATTCGTCTCGGGATGGTATGCTGAAGAGAGATTTAACTCAATACTGAGTAGACGACAAAGCTCTCTCCAGAACCGAGACGCAAACTGGGGCCCTTTGTCATTGACAATTTTGTCCGGCATGCCATGTAGACGGAAAATGTGCCTAATAAACAACGCTGCCAGGGCCCGTGCAGAAGGTAACCGTGGTAGCGGCATCAGGTGCACCATTTTGGAAAAATGATCGGTGATTACCCAAATGATGGTGCAGCCCCGAGACTTCGGTAAGCCCACCACAAAGTCCATCCCGACCATCTCCCAAGGCCTGCCACCGGCAAAGGGTAAAGTAGTACAGCTGGCCGTTGTCGAGAAGACTTATTCTTGGCGCAGGAGACACACGCCCGAACATAGTCCCCAACGTCACGGACCATATGCGGCCACCAGTATGTCCTCGCCAGCAACTCAGATATTCTCTTTGCCACAAAGTGTCCACCCACCCTGGATGAGTGTGCCCAAGAGAGTACCTCCGGTCGCAAATTGGTAGGCACAAAAGTCTTGCCCGGAGGCACAGACTCTAGCGAAACCAGGGCCACAGTTCTCAGGCTCTCTGTGGGGACAATAAGACGAGGCTCCTCCTCTTCCTCCTCAGAGGACACCAGAGAGCGAGAGAGAGCGTCGGCACGGATGTTCTTCTCTCCCGAGAGAAAATGTAGGGTGAAATGAAACCGGGAGAAGAACAAGGACCATCTGGCCTGGCGAGAGTTAAGCCACTGGGCTGTCTGAAGATACACCAAATTTTTGTGGTCGGTGAAGACTTGGAAGGGAAAGCGGGCCCCCTCCAACAGATGTCTCCACTTGGAGAAGGCCAACTTCATGGCTAGCAACTCCCTATCCCCGATGGAATAATTCCTCTCCGCTGATGTGAAGGTCTTAGAGAAGAAGAAGCAAGGATGCTGCGACCTTGAGCATCCTTTTGGAAGAGGACTGCTCCAGCACCAACGGATGAGGCATCCACCTCCAATAAAAATGGCTTATCAACATTGGGGTGATGTAGGATGGGAGCGCTAGCAAAATGAGACTTAATAGAAGTGAAAGCCTTGGAGACCTCGTCCGACCACAATTTGGGATTTGCTCCCTTCTTGGTGAGGGCTACCAAGGGAGCTACCAAGGTAGAGAAATGGGGAATGAACTGGCGATAGTAATTAATGAACCCCATAAAGCGCTGCACCGCTTTAAGAGAGTGGGGTTCTTGCCAGTCCATCACAGCCTATAATTTGGCCGGATCCATAGCCAATCCCTGGGTTGAGATGATATAACCAAGGAAAGGTAAAGATTCCAGCTCAAACATACATTTCTCTAACTTAGCATAAAGGGAATTTGCCCGTAAGAGGTCGAAGACTCTGCAGACATCTCTCCGGTGGGAGTCAATATCTGGAGAGAAGATGAGTATATCATCCAGATAGACTACGACCGAGGTGGAGAGCATATCCCGGAAGATGTCATTGACAAAGTCTTGGAAAACGGCTGGGGCATTACAGAGCCCAAAGGGCATCACCAGATATTCGTAATGCCCATCCCTGGTATTAAAAGCCGTCTTCCATTCGTCCCCCTCATGGATGCGAATCAGGTTATAAGTACCGCGCAGATCTAGTTTAGTGAATACCTTGCTCCCCGAAGCCTATCAAAGAGCTCAGAAATCAGGGGCAATGGGTACTTGTTCTTAACGGTGATGGCGTTAAGACCCCTGTAATCAATACACGGACGTAATTCTCCGCTCTTCTTCTGCACGAAGAAGAATCCCGCCCCTGCAGGTGACACCGACTTCCTAATGAACCCTCTTGCCAGGTTCTCCTGAATATATTGCGACATGGCCTCTGTCTCAGGAAGAGAGAGGGGATAGACCCTTCCCCGAGGAGGTTCTGCGCCAGGCAAGAGGTCGATAGGACAGTCATAGGGGCGATGAGGCGGAAAAGTCTCCACAGCCTTCTTGGAGAACACGTCTGCATATGACCAATAGCACTTGGGAAGTGGAGTAAGATCTGCAGGTAACTCAGTAGTGGTAACCTGAACGCAACTCCTGACACATCTGCCTCTACATGCATCACTCCAACCCAGTATCCTACCCGAAGTCCACTCTATATGTGGGGAGTGGAAACGGAGCCAAGGTATACCTAGTAGGATCTCGTCTATTCCCTCAGGAAGGACGAGTAGGGAAATAAGCTCCTGATGGGAAGGGGATACAAACAATGCAAGAGGAACAGTCTGGTGTGTAATTTGTGAGGGCAATGTCAACCCATTCACTACCCGGACAGTCACTGATTTGTCAAGCGCCACCAGAGGTATTGCGTGACAGCGCGCAAAGTTAGAGGACATGAAGTTCCCCTCTGCTCCTGAGTCCACGCAAAGGTTGGCTGTGAGAGTGGAAGTGCCTACAGTGATTGTCCCTTTAAGTGTCATCTTGGAGGAAAATGCTGCTGTCTCTAGTGAGCCTCCTCCCAGGGTCACTATACGCCATCGCCTCTGCGATCGCTGTGGACATCTGTTAGCATAGTGTCCTGCCTGTTGGCAAAAATTACAGACCACCGTTACTCGAGCGGTCCGGGACTTAGGTCCCGCTCGAGAAACCTCCATGGCTTCGGAGGAATCGGACGCCTGAACGGAAGATTCCAGAGGTTTGGCGAAGGTGGGAGCCAACCGAAACCTCTGCCTGCACTGGGTCCGCTCTAACCTCCGCTCGTTAAAACAGAGATCAATGCGGGTGGATAGGGAAATGAGTTCCTCAAGTGTGGCGGGAATCTCCCTGGTGGCCAAAGCATCCTTCACATGATCCGCCAGTCCTCTCCAATACACAGGAATGAGGACTTTATCCGGCCACTCTAGCTCAGAGACCAGAGTCCGAAATTGGACGGCGAACTGGCTGACCATGGATGAACCCTGTGATATTGCCAGCAGTTGGAGCGCCGTATCGTGGGTGACACGAGGTCCTAAGAAGACCTGTCTCAGAGCCTCCAGGAAGAGAGGAGCTCTCTGTACCACACGATTGTCGCGCTCCCACAGCGGCATTGCCCACTCCAACGCCTTGCCCGACAGGAGGGATAAGACAAAACCCACCTTCGCCCGTTCCGTGGGAAAACGTGCAGCCTGAAGCTCAAGATGAATGGAGCACTGACTCACGAATCCCCGACATTGCTTGCTGTCACCAGCAAACTTGTCTGGAAGCAGGAGACGGGATAAAGTCGGAGCAGGGGTGGCAGAGGACAAACTGGCTGCAGCCACGCTAGCAGCCTGAACAGTGACAGCGGTAACATCCACATCTGAGGTTGTGCGCTCTAGAGCCGCCAACCTACCCTCCAGCTGCTGGATGTACTGCTGTAGAAGCTGGTCATCCGCCATTTTACTAGCCAGACCCTGGCGCTAATATTATGTTAGGGTCTGCGGAACGCACCTAATAGATATATTAGAGAGGTGTGTTCGCAGCCCGGGTCCACCGTGCAGGCGAAGCCCGCTGCTAGTAAGATGGCGAAAGTAGCGATCTCTGTTATCCCGCAGAGTCGCTAAAATAAACGCCGTAGCGCGCTGTGGCAGTAAGTGCGAACTCTGTTAATCACCAGAGCCGCTAACGGGAATGCCACAGCGCTATATGGCGATAGGTGAGAACTCATTTAGCTTCAGTGAGCCGCAAAGTAAAACGCTAGGGCGCTGAACCAGCATTATAAAGCGAACCCTGTTGCGTCACAGAGCCGCTGAGAAAAAGACTGTGTCCTGTTAACACCACAGGGATACACAGATAACTGCTGTGCGGATAGCAGTCCGTGATCATGCAGACAGCAACGCAATCAAGCAATCTCCTCACCGGAGAAGCCGGTATTCTAGGGGCTTATTTCAGCCAAGCCCTAACCACTTGCACTCAAATCTCCTCACCAGAGGTGCCGGTATTCTAGGGGCTTATTTCAGCTGAGCCTCAACCACATGCGTGCATGATCACACTGGCGCAAAGCACATAATGCAATTGATAATAGCGATTGGTGGCCCAGTCATGCCACCCTTTTATAGTAACAGCTACAGGACCTGCCAGAAACAAGGACCAATGAAACTTGTTCCAGAACACCAGTAGTCACAGGACCTTCCTGGCGGACCAATAGGAGCTGCTGCAGTACCTGAGCATGTGACCCCTGATCTCCAATGAGAGATCTCACCCTGGGCATGCTCAGAAGGGGAAAACAAGGACTTTGTCCTAAAGACGTCTGCTCGCCGCTAACCAGTAATGGCCACAATAGCAGAGCCTGGAGGAGCAGCAGTAATCCTCTGCACACTGTTAGACTGGGCGAGACGCTGGGACCGACGTCTAAGCTGAGTAGAGTCCACTGTGGCCGGAGACGAATGGGAGACTGCAGCCGGAATGGCTCGAGATTCCCCTTGTGCAGAAGTGGGAACTTGACCCCTAACAAATACCTTCATACAAAAAGGTTTTAGATGTCAACTATTTATGCCTTCTTTTTCATCCATTGTCTTTCTGTTTTTTTAACTTTGTACTAGAAATGTCTTTACAGAATTTGCATTTTTGCACCACTTGTATTTGATATGCTAATTGTCTACACAGATATTTAAGGTGGATGCTTTGCTCTTTATCAATTAGCTTTGACAAGGTATGATTGCATCTGTTCGAAACATGTCACTTTCTGCATTTCTGCTTTGTATCAGAATGATATGGAAGAAAAACGTTAGACACGAACATGAAGCCAGAAAATATGCTGATGAAGGATATGAGGTGCAGCAAAGAAGACCCAAGACAACATACTCAGAAGGGAGGTAAGAAAATTTCTAAAACAATCCGCAGGGAGGAGATGAGAACAAAACAAAATCCTCTAAACTGCATGCTCGCAAAGGCCAGAAGCCTGACAAACAAGATGGAAGAACTAGAAGCAGAAATATCTACAGGTAAAAATGACATAGTGGGAATAACCGAGACATGGTTAGATGAAAGCTATGACTGGGCAGTTAGCTTACAGGGTTACAGTCTGTTTAGAAAGGATCATAAAAATCGGAGCGGAGGAGGGGTTTGTCTTTATGTAAAGTCTCATCAAAAGTTCACTTTAAGGGAGGATATTAGCGAAGGGAATGAGGATGTTGAGTCCATATGGGTCAAAATACATGGAGGGAAAAATAGTAACAAAATTCTCATTGGGGTCTGTTACAAATCCCCAAATATAACAGAAATCATGGAAAGTCTACTACTAAGGCAGATAGATGAAGCTACAACCCATAATGAGGTCCTTGTTATGGGTGACTTTAACTACCCGGATATTAACTGGGAAACAGAGACCTGCGAAACCCATAAATGCAACAGGTCTCTGCTAAAAACCAAGAAAAATTATCTTTCACAATTGGTGCAGAATCCAACCAGAGGAGCAGCACTTTTAGACCTAATACTATCTAATAGACCTGATAGAATAACAAATCTGCAGGTCGTCAGGCATCTAGGAAATAGCGACCCAAATATTATACAGTTTCACTTGCCTTTCGCTAGGGGGACTTGTCAGGGAGTCACAAAAACACTGAACTTTTGGAAGGCAAAGTTTGACCAGCTTAGAGATGCCCTTAATCTGGTTGACAGGGACAATGTCCTCAGAAATAAGAATACAGATAATAAATGGGAAATGTTTAAGAACATCCTTAATAGGCACTGCAAGCGGTTCATACTTTGTGGGAATAAAAGGACCAGAAATAGGAAAAACCCAATGTGGCTAAACAAAGAAGTAAGATTGACAATTAACAGTAAAAAGAAAGCATTTAAACTACTAAAAAGCAGGATGGCACCGTTGAAGCTCTAAAAAACTATAGGGAGAAAAATACTTTATCTAAAAAACTAATTAAAGCTGCCAAAAAGGAAACAGAGAAGCACATTGCTAAGGAGAGTAAAACTAATCCCAAACCATTCTTCAACTATATCAATAGTAAAAGAATCAAAATGAAAGTGTAGGCCCCTTAAAAAAATTGTGAGGAAGGAATGGTTGTTGTTAAACACCTTCTTCTCCATGGTATTCACAGTGGAAAATGAAATGCTAGGTGAAATGCCGAGAGACAAAGAAAACCCTATATTAAGGGTCACCAATCTAATCCAAGAAGAGGTGCGAAACCGGGTCCGGATGGCATACACCCACGAGTACTAAGAGAACTAAGTAATGTAATAGACAAACCATTATTTCTTATATTTAGGGACTTTATAGTGATGCGGTCTGTTCCACAGGACTAGCGCATAGCAAATGTGGTACCAATATTCAAAAAGGGCTCTAAAAGTGAACCTGGAAATTATAGATCAGTAAGTCTAACCTCTATTGTTGGTAAAATATTTGAAGGGTTTCTGAGGGATGGTATTCTGGATTATCTCAATGAGAATAACTGCTTAACTCCATATTAGCATGGGTTTATGAGGAATCGCTCCTGTCAAACCAATCTAATCAGTTTTTATGAAGAGGTAAGCTATAGACTGGACCAAGGTGAGTCATTGGACGTGGTATATCTTGATTTTTCCAAAGCGTTTGATACCGTGCCACACAAGAGGTTGGTACACAAAATAAGAATGCTGGGTCTGGGGGAAAATGTGTGTAAATGGGTAACTAACTGGCTTACTGAGAGAAAGCAGAGGGTGGTTATAAATGGTATATTCTCTAACTGGGTCGCTGTTACCAGTAGGGTACTGCAGGGGTAGGTGTTGGGACCTATTCTCTTCAACATATTTATTAACGATCTGGTAGAAGGTTTACACAGTAAAATATCGATATTTGCAGATGATACAAAACTATGTTAAGTATTCAATACAAGAGAAGATAGTATTCTGCTACAGATGAATCTGGATAAGTTGGAAACTTGGGCCAAAAGGTGGCAGAGGCGGTTTAACAATGATAAATGTAAGGTTATACACATGGGAAGAAGGAATCAATATCACCGTTACACACTGAACTGGAAACCACTGGGTAAATCTGACATGGAGAAGGACTTGGTGATCCTAGTTATGTCATGTGTGCATCGCCACGAAGATCGTCGCGGTTGCACATTCTGACTTCTCACAGCTGAGTTGCTGTTTCTTTGTGTTTGGCAGTTAGGGAGTTAATTCTGTCTGTGCTCAGTTCTGGGACTGGGTGCAGTTTTCTCCCGGCTGCAATTAATTATTTGTTGATTGGTTTCCTTTAAATCTCTGGTTGTCTGTGTTGGGAGTTGCCAGTGAAATTCTTCATGCAGACCACAGATAGGATTGTATCTGTATAGACTTAAGTTAAAGAGCTCCTTAGTTGTTTTAAGCTCACCTTGCTTAGAGTTTAATATCCCAGATCATTTATGTTCCTTCTGTGTTTGAGTGTGTATGCAAGTCTGTGTTTTCTCCAGTCTGTCTTATATGTCTAATCTGTGTATTTAGCAGAGATCAGCCCATATCCCTTTGGTGGTAATCAGAATCCTTCTTAGGACTGATTACAGGGTTCAGGGACTGATAGGAGACAGGGTTAGGCTGGAGACTTGGACCTCTGAACCATTATCAGTACCTCCAAGGTGAGGGATTAGTTAGGACCCCAGTTTAGGGTCAGGTTAGACCCCCGGTCCTCCTCTTTCCTGTGACAGTGTATCAAGTCCTCAAGATTAACCCTGAGTTCAACGGATATCGTGTCAGGTAAATCTATTCTATATTTACATGCTGATGTTGCTAATCTATATGTTGTATAGAGTGTTGTTCTTTTAAGAATAGTTTACTGACATCGTACACATATCATAAGACCGCGTGACATTTTCACTGGCCCATAAAATTATTCCCAGTTGCCATGGATCCAGTAGCCCAGCTGGCTCTGCAGTTGCAGGGATTATCCATGGAGCTGACGGACATTAAGTCCAAAGTTTTGTCTCCCTCGGAGCAAACCAGATTTGAACCTAAAGTAGCTCTCCCGGACAGGTTCACTGGTGGGCGAGACAAATTTTTTACCTTCAGGGAAGCATGTAAATTGTATTTTCGGCTTCGGCCTCGATCATCAGGGAGTGAAGAGCAGAGAGTGGGAATTGTTATCTCGCTCCTACAAGGGGACCCTCAATCCTGGGCCTTCTCCCTTCCTCCGGGATCCCCGGCTCTACAGTCAGTAGATCGATTTTTTACTGCCCTGGGTTTGGTATATGATGACCCAGATCGGGTCTCTCTTGCTGAGACAAAATTACGTAAGATACAGCAGGGAGATCGTCCGGCGGAGGAATTTGCTTCTGAGTTCCGTAGATGGGCCACAGATACTCAGTGGAATGACCCAGCTCTTAGGAGCCAGTTTTGTCATGGGCTTTCTGACAAATTAAAGGACGTTTTGGCTCAGTATGATTCTCCTCCATCACTGGAGGCTGCTATGGCCCTAGCTATCCGTACTGATAGACGGCTCCGGGAGAGGTGCGAGGTAACTCCGCCCCCTGTTGTTACTCCACCTACTACTAAAGTCCCTTATGTTGAGGTTCCCCTTGTCTGTTCGGAGGAGCCTATGCAGTTGGGAGGGACATCATTTCATAGGAGGGGATTGGCGGTACGCCGCAGGACTAGAAGGTGTTTCTTCTGCGGGAAAGAGGGACATTTTGTTGGGGGATGTCCATCCCGTGCCTTGTTGAGCAAAAAGTCGCCGGAAAACTGTTAATCCCAGGTTGTGTGGTGGACGACAACCTGGGAGTATGTATTTCGTCCGCTAGTTCTTCTCAGTTCCTTGTACCAGTGGAGGTGGTGGTTGGTACGAGAGTGGAGAGATTTTCTGTTCTTCTTGATAGTGGGTCCGGGGCTAATCTGGTTGACGCTCAGTTTGCTCAGGCTCAAGGTATGCATCTGAGTGTATTGGTCAAACCGATCCCTATATTCTCCATTGACGCCAGGCCTCTCGGCCAAGGTAGCTTTGTTCATGAGGTTCATAACATTGACCTTCGGGTAGGGGCAATACATAGGGAACTATTATCTTGTTATGTGTTGGAGGGTCTACCTACTCCTATTGTGTTGGGACTTCCTTGGTTGGTTAAACATAACCCTGTGATTAATTGGCAGTCCAGAGATATAAGCCAATGGGGGGAGTTTTGCAAAAGTAACTGCATGAACACAGTCATCAGTGCGGTCGTGCCTAGTACTTTGCCTCCTTTTTTGGAGGACTTTGGGGATGTGTTCTCTGAGGAGGGGTGTCAGGAGTTGCCTCCTCATCGCGTGTATGACTGCTCTATTAATTTACTTCCTGATGCTAAGTTACCTAAAGCTAGGTTATATAACCTTTCTGGTCCTGAGAGGCAGGCTATGAAAGATTATATTTCGGAAAGTCTGGCCAAAGGGCATATTAGACCTTCATCTTCCCCAGTGGCCGCGGGGTTCTTCTTTGTGAAGAAAAAAGATGGAGGCCTACGCCCTTGCTTGGATTTCCGCGAACTTAATCGGATTACTGTTCGAGATCCGTATCCACTCCCTCTGATTCCTGATCTCTTCAATCAAATTGTTGGCGCCAAATGGTTCTCTAAATTGGATCTCAGGGGGGCGTATAATCTGATTAGGATAAAAGAGGGGGATGAGTGGAAAACGGCGTTTAACACGCCGGAGGGACATTATGAGAACCTTGTCATGCCTTTTGGTCTGACTACTGCACCAGCAGTATTCCAACATTTTGTTAATGACATTTTTCGTCATCTGGTGGGGCTGTTTGTGGTCGTATATTTGGATGACATTTTAATTTACTCACCAGATCTTGTGTCTCACCAGGAGCATGTGAGACAGGTGTTGCAGATCTTGCGAGACAATAAACTATACGCCAAACTGGAAAAGTGTGTATTCGCCGTACAGGAACTTCAGTTTTTGGGTTTCTTGGTGTCAGCCTCCGGTTTCCGTATGGACCCTGAAAAGGTGAGAGCAGTGCTTGAATGGGATCAGCCAGAGGATCTTAAGGCTCTGCAGCGTTTTCTGGGGTTTGCTAACTACTACCGGAAATTTATTTGTAATTTCTCATCTGTTGTCAAACCTCTCACTGACATGACAAGAAAAGGGACGGATTTTTCTAAATGGTCGGACAAAGCTTGCCAAGCTTTTTCCTCTTTGAAAAAATGTTTTGCTTCGGCACCCGTTCTCATCCAACCAGATGCATCACAGCCGTTCGTTGTGGAGGTGGACGCGTCTGACGTAGGGGTGGGTGCAATATTGTCCCAGGGTCCGTCCCCTGGTAAATGGCATCCGTGCGCTTTCTTTTCTAAAAAATTGTCGTCCGCCGAAAGGAATTATGATATCGGCAATAGGGAACTTTTGGCCATTAAGTTGGCTTTTGAAGAATGGCGTCACTTTTTGGAGGGGGCAGTCCACCCGGTCACCGTCATTACTGATCACAAGAACCTGCTGTATTTGGAATCTGCTAAGCGTCTGAATTCCAGACAAGCTCGATGGTCGTTGTTTTTTACCAGGTTTAATTTTGTTGTCACTTATCGCCCTGGATCTAAGAATGTTAAGGCGGATGCCTTGTCTCGCAGTTTCCCAGGGGCCGGGAAAATGGATGACCCGATTCCTATCCTTCAGGAGGGGGTGGTAGTGTCGGCTGTATGTTCTGAGCTTGAGGAGGAGGTGTTAGAGGCTCAGGGGGACGCCCCTGCAGGACCTCCAGGGAGACTGTTTGTCCCAAATCAGTTGAGACAAAAGGTTATTGAGGCACATCATAATTCAGCTTTAGCAGGACATCCAGGGAGTAAGGCTACTTTAGATCTCCTTTCTCGCCGGTTTTGGTGGCCTAACGTTAATAAAGATGTTTTAACTTTTGTCGCGTCCTGTGGGGTTTGTGCTCGCTCTAAGACCCCTCATACCCGTCCGTCTGGGACCCTCTTACCCTTGAAACTTCCGGAGCGTCCATGGACTCATTTGTCTATGGACTTCATCACGGACCTTCCTCAGTCGTCAGGGAAGACTGTCATACTGGTGGTTGTTGACAGGTTCAGTAAGATGGCACATTTCATTGCTCTTCCTGCCCTCCCTAATGCTAAAACTCTGGCGCAGGTGTTCATTGGGGAGATTGTGAGACTTCATGGGTTGCCTTCTGATGTGGTGTCAGATAGGGGGTCTCAGTTTGTGTCCAAGTTTTGGAGGGCATTTTGTTTACGTCGGGGGATGCAATTGTCATTTTCCTCGGCTTTTCATCCGCAGACCAATGGTCAGACAGAGCGTCTGAATCAAAGCCTAGAGACTTATCTTCGGTGTTTTGTCTCAGAGAACCAGGAGGACTGGTCTTCTTTCTTGCCTCTGGCAGAGTTTGCTCTTAACAACAGGCGGAGCGAGTCCACTGGTAAGTCCCCGTTTTTTGGGGCATATGGTTTTCATCCCCAGTTTTGTACATTCAATGGGGGGGGCCCTTCTGGGGTTCCTGAGGAGGAGCGTTTCTCGTCGTCACTTGCTTCAGTGTGGAGAGGTGTATTGAATAATCTGAGTGCTATGGGGAACCGTTATAAACGTATGGCTGATAGGAGGAGAGTTTCTGGTCCAGATCTTAATGTGAATGATCTGGTATGGTTGTCTACCAGGAATATAAAACTTAAAGTTCCCTCCTGGAAGCTGGGCCCCAGATTCATCGGGCCGTACAGGATCAGTTCCATAATTAATCCTGTGGCATTTCGTCTGGACCTCCCTCCTACGTTTAAAATTCATAATGTGTTCCACAAGTCATTACTTAAGAGGTACGTGGCACCAGTCATACCATCACCTCTACCTCCTCCTCCAGTGGTGGTCAATGGTAACTTGGAGTTTCAAGTGTCAAAGATCATTGACTCACGTCTGAATCGCCGGTCCCTTCAGTACTTGGTGCATTGGAAGGGGTATGGTCCAGAGGAGAGGACGTGGGTTCCTGCGTCTGACATTAACGCAGATCGTTTGGTGCGGACCTTCCACAGAACTCACCCGGGCAAACCTGGCCCTGAGGGTCCGGAGGCCCCTCGTAGAAGGGGGGGTACTGTCATGTGTGCATCGCCACGAAGATCGTCGCGGTTGCACATTCTGACTTCTCACAGCTGAGTTGCTGTTTCTTTGTGTTTGGCAGTTAGGGAGTTAATTCTGTCTGTGCTCAGTTCTGGGACTGGGTGCAGTTTTCTCCCGGCTGCAATTAATTATTTGTTGATTGGTTTCCTTTAAATCTCTGGTTGTCTGTGTTGGGAGTTGCCAGTGAAATTCTTCATGCAGACCACAGATAGGATTGTATCTGTATAGACTTAAGTTAAAGAGCTCCTTAGTTGTTTTAAGCTCACCTTGCTTAGAGTTTAATATCCCAGATCATTTATGTTCCTTCTGTGTTTGAGTGTGTATGCAAGTCTGTGTTTTCTCCAGTCTGTCTTATATGTCTAATCTGTGTATTTAGCAGAGATCAGCCCATATCCCTTTGGTGGTAATCAGAATCCTTCTTAGGACTGATTACAGGGTTCAGGGACTGATAGGAGACAGGGTTAGGCTGGAGACTTGGACCTCTGAACCATTATCAGTACCTCCAAGGTGAGGGATTAGTTAGGACCCCAGTTTAGGGTCAGGTTAGACCCCCGTCCTCCTCTTTCCTGTGACAGTGTATCAAGTCCTCAAGATTAACCCTGAATTCAACGGATATCGTGTCAGGTAAATCTATTCTATATTTACATGCTGATGTTGCTAATCTATATGTTGTATAGAGTGTTGTTCTTTTAAGAATAGTTTACTGACATCGTACACATATCATAAGACCGCGTGACAAGTTAATGATAAACTTACCTGAATCAGCCAATGCCAGGCAGCGGCTGCCAAGGCAAACAGGATCATGTGGTGCATTAAAAGAGGTCTGGATACACATGATGAGAGCATTATACTGCCTCTGTACAAATCCCTGGTTAGACCGCACGTGGAGTACTGTGTACAGTTTTGGGCACCGGTGCTCAGGAAGGATATATTGAAACTAGAGCGAGTGCAAAGGAGGGCAACAAAATTAATAAAGGGGATGGGGTAACTACAATACCCAGAGAGATTTGCAAAATTAGGATTATTTAGCCTAGAAAAAAGATGACTAAGGGGCGATCTAATAACCATGTATAAATATATAAAGGGACAACACAAATATCTCTCCCAGGATCTGTTTATACCAACGAAGGTGATGGTCACAAGGGGGCATTCTCTCTGTCTGGAGGAAAGTTTTTCCACCAACATAGAAGAGATTTCTTTACTGTTAGGGCAGTAAGAATCTGGAATTCTTTGCCTGAGGAGGTGGATTTAGTCGAGGGGTTCAAGAGAGGCCTGGATGTCTTCATGGAGCATAACAATATTGTATCTTACAGTTATTAGGCTCTTTAGAGAGACGTATATCTGGGGATTTATTCTGACGGAATATAGACTGAACTGGATGGACAAATGTCTTTTTTTCGGCCTTGCTATGTTACTGTGTTATGTTACTAATCTATTATAGAATATCTTTTTTCTGGAAATATCTTTTTTCTATTTTTTCTCAACGCCACGCCAATATTCGGATCGTGATTTCACACTGGACTGACAATTGGTAAGCTGTCATAATTTTTTCTAATTACTTATGGAAATCACAGGATCGCTAGACTTGCTAATGATATGCAAATGATGCTAAAATGAAAGCAACAGTTTAAAAACATCTCGTTTTGTACAGAATCGAGTGTGAGCGCCACACACACAGAAATCCACAAACTTGCACGCCTGGGTATGCTATCAATGAGTTTATTATTGGTTATCTGAGAAATATTCTGCTACTCTGAATATAGTTGGCCAGGCAAGTCATCAGGATCCGATGCTGATAGCTCCGATGCAATTGTTGAATGTGATGAACCCGCACTTCGCCACCCAGCCTCATTTCACTATTGCATCAGAGGGATCATGTGGTATGGTCTCCTCACTTGCACCATCGTGATGTTCTGCACCCACTGGGGACAGATGAGATCAGCATGGCACAGTTTTACACAGACACCCCACTTTCCACACGGACCCAGGGAGGCACAGGGAGTGAGAGGTTGTGGCCTACACAGTCGCTGACGTGGCACCACACTCGCTCACAGCTATAATGTAAAAAAATTATTATTAATAATTGTATGTAGAGTTGAGCGACTTTCCCATTTTTAGGGTCGAGTCGGGTTTCATGAAACCCGACTTTCTCAAAATCGGCCGACTATCGGGAAAAGTCGGAGGTCCGACTGTAACACGAAACCCAATGCAAGTCAATGGGGAAGCAAAGTCGTCAAGGAGGACAGTAAACACACCTACAGTGCCCATTTCAATGCCAACAACATAAATTCTTATTACGCAAGCTTGGCAACCTTAATTAAATTTATAATAATAGTTACGCATTGAAAACTGGGGGTTATTTGGCTAAAGTTGAGGGGGTGTAGGGCTGGCTCCCGGTTTTCGTGTGCCCCGGGAAAAAGAGTGTCAGTGGGCCCCTTTAACACATACCACAATTCATCATGCTCCGATACGGCACAGAAATATAGGTATAGTACAATGAAAAATACTTCACTTCTTGCATGACATGACTGACATCTATGTTAAAATCTACAATAGCTCAAAAACCGGACAGTATATTCCTCCATACAGGATTATGGCCACCACATAGTGAGCCATACAGAATAATGAGCCCCATATATTGCTCCACAGAATAATTGGTCCCATATAATGTTCCATACAGTATATGATGAGCTCCACATAATGCTACAATATATGATAGTCCCCATATAATGTACCATTAACTATAGGACGGTCCCCATAGAGTACAATGAGCCCCACATATTGCTCCATACAGTATAATGAGTCGCATATAAAGCTCCATACAGTATATGATGGGCCCCATACAGCGTCGGACTGGAACACCTTGGGCCCACCAGAGAAAATCATTCTTGTGGCCCACTATGTAGCTACATAGAAATAAATACAAGACCACCAATTGTGCAGTAAAACACACTAATATCAGGGTATAATATAAGGTAGTACATGTCTTAATTATGTAGCAGGAGTTGGGGTAGCCTCCCTCATAGATTATAAAGCAGCCCCCTCATAGGGGATAATGCTGCCCCCCATAGGGGATAATGCTGCCCCCCTCATAGAGGATAATGCTGCCCCCCCTCATAGGGTATAATGCTATATATATATATATATATATAGATAGATAATAGATAGATACCATATATACTCGAGTATAAGCCGACCCCCCTAATTTTGCTACAAAAAACTGGGAAAACTTATCGACTCGAGTATAAGCCTAGGGTGGAAAATGAGATTATGCCCCATATGCTGTCCCATGTATTATGCCCCACAAGATGCTCCATAGATTGTGCCCCATATGCTGCCCATGTATTATGCCCCAATAGATTGTGCCCCCATAGATGCTCCACAGATTGTGCTCTCATAGATGCTCCATAGATTATGCCCCCATAAATGCTCCTTAGATTATGCCCCCATAGATGCTCCATAGATTATGCCCCCATAGATGCTCCATAGATTATGCCCCCATAAGTGCTCCTTAGATTATGCCCCCATAGAAGCTCCATAGATTGTGCCCCCATAAATGCTCCTTAGATAATGCCCCCATAGATGCTCCATAGATTATGCCCCATAGATGCTCCATAGATTATGCCCCATAAGTGCTCCTTAGATTATGCCCCCATAGAAGCTCCATAGATTGTGCCCCCATAGAAGCTCCATAGATTGTGCCCCTATAAATGCTCCATAGATTATGCCCCCATAGATGCTCCTTAGATTATGCCCCCATAGATTATGCCCCCATAAATGCTCCACAGATTATGCCCCCATAAATGCTCCACAGATTATGCTCCACAGATTATGCCCCATAGATTATGCCCCCATAAATGCTCCACAGATTATGCCCCATAGATTATGCCCCCATAAATGCTCCACAGATTATGCCCCCATAGATTATGCCCCCATAAATGCTCCACAGATTATGCCCCCATAGATTATGCCCCATAGATGCTCCACAGATTATGCCCCCATAGATTATGCCCACATAGATGCTCCACAGATTATGCCCCCATAGATTTTGCCCCCATAGATACTCCACAGATTATGCCCCCATAGATGCTCCACAGATTATGCCCCCATAGATTATGCCCCCATAGATTATGCCCCCATAAATGCTCCACAGATTATCCCCCATAGATTATGCCCGCATAGATGCTCCACAGATTATGCCCCCATAGATTATGCCCCCATAGATTATGCCCCATAAATGCTCCACAGATTATGCCCCCATAGATTATGCCCACATAGATGCTCCACAGATTATGCCCCCATAGATTATGCCCCCATAGATGCTCCACAGATTATGCCCCCATAGATGCTCCACAGATTATGCCCCCATAGATTATGCCCCCATAGATTATGCCACCATAAATGCTCCACAGATTATGCCCCCATAGATGCTCCACAGATTATGCCCCCATAGATTATGCCCCCATAAATGCTCCACAGATTATGCCCCCATAGATTATGCCCCCATAGATGCTCCATAGATTATGCCCCCATAGATTATGCCCCCATAGATGCTCCACAGATTATGCCCCCATAGATGCTGCAACAAAAAAAAAAAAAAAAAAGACATACTCACCTCTCATCGCTGGGGGCCAGGTGCTGGTGTCCTGAGCAGGCGGGGACACCGGCGTGCTATGGGTGACAGGTGCCGGTGTCTCCGCTGGCTCAGGGCCCCGGCACCTGCGATATTTACCTGTCACCGGGTCCACTGCTGAGCGCCACTGTCTTCGGTCCTCCGGCAGTGAATGCTCAGGCAGGGGGCGCCCTCTGCCTGAACATCGCAACAAGAGAGGACGCGATGACACAGCGGCGCTCAGCGGTTGGAGCGGGTGACAGGTAAGTAATGATATTCACTGCTTCCACACGCCACATGGGCGTGGGAAGCAGTGAATATTCATTTCTCTTTAGCAGCGGGGACAGGGGCTCCTGCCTCCTGTCACCCGCTGCTGCTCCGCTGGCACGGGGCCCCCATGGCAGCTGCGTGGTGTGCCGCTATTAGCGACACGCCACCGGCTGGGGGCCCTGGAGCAGCGGGGGCCCTAGGCAACTGGCCCCTGTATGCCAGCAGGTGCCAGGGCCCCCCAGATGCCAGGGCCTACCGGAGAATCCTCCGGTTCTCCGGTGGGCCAGTCCGACACTGGCCCCATATATTGCTTTATCCAGAATTGGCTCCATATAATGCTCCATACAGAATAGGCCCCATATGTGCCCCATATGATGCTCCATACCCTATATGATGCCCCATAAATAATGAACCCCATATGATTCTCCATTATATGATGGGCCCCATGGATGATGCTCCAGTGTCTTATGGGCCAAAATCATGCTGCATAAATAATGGGCCCCATTATTAATGATCCAGTGTATAATGGACCCCATAAATGCTGCTCCAGTGTCTGTTTTCCCCCTTTTAGAATGCTCAGTATATGGGGCCCCATGGATGTGCTCCAGTTATGATCTGCCCATGTAGAATGCTCCACTATATGATGGGCCCCATGGATGATGCTCCAGTGTCTTATGGGCCAAAATCATGCTCATATATAATGGGCCCCATTATTATTGATCCAGTGTATAATGGACCCCGTAAATGCTGCTCCAGTCTCTGTTTTCCCCCTTTTAGAATGCTCCAGTATATGATGGGCCCCATTGATGCTGCTCCAGTGTCTGTCTGCCACATTTAGAATGTCCACTATATGATGGGCCCCATGGATGATGCTCCAGTGTCTTATGGGCCAAAATCATGTTCCATATATAATGGGCCCCATTATTAATGATCCAGTGTATAATGGGCCCCGTAAATGCTACTCCAGTGTCTGTTTTCCCCCTTTTAGAATGCTCCAGTATATGATGGGCCCCATGATGCTGCTCCAGTGTCTGGTCTGCATCATTTAGAATGCTCCAGTATATGATGGGCCCCATGGATGATGCTCCAGTGTCTTATGGGCCAAAATCATGTTCATATATAATGGGCCCCATTATTAATGATCCAGTGTATAATGGGCCCCGTAAATGATGCTCCAGTGTCTGTTTTCCCCCCTTTAGAATGCTCCAGTGTATGATGGGCCCCATGGATGCTGCTCCAGTGTCTGATCTGCCCCATTTAGAATACTCCACTATATGATGGGCCCCATGGATGATGCTCTAGTGTCTTATGGGCCAAAATCATGCTCCATATATAATGGGCCAAATTATTAATGATCCAGTGTATGATGGTCCCCGTAAATGCTGCTCCAGTGTCTGTTTTCCCCCTTTTAGAATGCTCCAGTATATGATGGGCCCCATGGATGCTGCTCCAGTGTCTGATCTACCCCATTTAGAATGCTCCAGTATATGATGGGCCTCATGGATGATGCTCCAGTGTCTGATCTGCCCCATTTAGAATGCTCCAGTATATGATGGGCCCCATGGATGATGCTCCAGTGTCTTATGGGCCAAAATCAAGCTCCATATATAATGGGCCCCATTATTAATGATCCATTGTATAATGGTCCCCATAAATGATGCTCCAGTGTCCGTTTTACCCCTTTTAGAATGCTCCAGTATATGATGGGCCCCATGGATGCTGCTCCAGTGTCTGATCTACCCCATTTAGAATGCTCCACTTTATGATGGGCCCCATGGATGATGCTCCAGTGTCTTATGGTCCAAAATCATGCTCCATATATAATGGGCCCCATTATTATTGATCCAGTGTATAATGGGCCCCGTAAATGCTGCTCCAGTGTCTGTTTTCCCCCTTTTAGAATGCTCCAGTTTATGATGGGCCCCATGGATGCTGCTCCAGTGTCTGATCTGCATCATTTAGAATGCTCCAGTATATGATGGGCCCCATGGATGATGCTCCAGTGTCTTATGGGCCAAAATCATGCTCCATATATAAAAGGCCCCATTATTAATGATCCAGTGTATAATGGGCCCCGTAAATGCTGCTCCAGTATCTGATGTCCCCCATTTAGAATGCTCCAGTGTATGATGGGCCCTATCTATGATGCTCAAGTGTATGCTGGGCCCCATATATAATTCTCCAGTATATATTGCTCCTAACATTAAAAAAAATGAAATACCTCTCCTTGCTGTGCACTGCTCTACTCTGGACTCTCCAGCATCATCATCTTACAGCTCTCTGCACTTGGACTGTTTAGGCAGAGGGCGTACAGACGTGACATCATCGCACTCTCTCACCTGAATGTCACTGTCAGGAAACGCGTAAGATGTCACAGCGGTGGAGCATGGAGAGGTAAGTATTGCAAGTGCTGGGGCCCTGAGCAAGCAGGGGGGGCCGACTCGTGGGCGATAGCACTGGCACAGGGCCCCTCATAGTACGCTGGTGTGTCTGACGGCGATTGGGCCCTCCCACCGTCAGAGACACTTCTTTTTACTATGAGGGGCCGTGTGACAGTGCCGTTGCCCACGAGTCGCCCCCCCACCTGCTCAGGGAACCGGCACTTGCCCGGGTGCGCCAGGTGCTGACGCCGGCCCTTGGGGGGGGATTTGTAGGTTTTGTAGTCCGTCCACGCTTGCAAGTGCATGTTCATTAAATGTCTAAGCATGCAACTGTAATTCATATTTCTGAGATTTTTCCCTCGGCTAAAGGTCCTTCTGCACTTCTTACAGATAACCTTTGCCTCATCAATAGGATTTTGGTCGAAAAGTGCCACACGGGACTCTTCCTACTATGGTATAAATTTTCAGGGGACGCACGCTGTGCTAATTTGACCATCTGGTGTAGCTGTCCTGCAACTTTTTGTTTTTTTAACACGTTTTTGGACTGCTATGGGACTGCCAAATAGCTACTGCTGCGATGTTGATGTCTGCTGCGGACCCTTCTCCTTTTCTGAGCTATTGCCAGCGGCACCCTCTTCCCCCAATGGATGCCAATCCGGGTCAGCAAATGGGTCATCCATCACCTCCTCTTCAATTTCATCTGTACCTTCCTCTGTGTCACAGTGTAAGGTGGTATAGTATGCGGGAACGGGCACCTGAATTTCATCAGGGTCAGATTCTGGCTCAGTAGACTACGAGGGAAATGTAGTGCTCTGTTTGAATGTACCAGCAGAATCATCTAGCAGTGGTTGTGCATCAGTGCACTCCATCTTTGATTCATGTTGGACTGGAGAATACAGGATTTGACTTGATAACCCAGGCATGGTATGTGAAAAGAGCTCCATGGAGTAATCTGAAGTGTAGGCTGCCACATCCTTCACTTTTGGTGGGGGGTGAAGCACTCAACGAAAGGTGTTGTTCTTGACCAGGAGCCTGCACTGACGACTCAGTGCTTGCATTTTTTGAAAGTTCAGAAGAGGAGGCGATAGAGCTGGAGGCTGTTTCGGCAATGTAAGCCAAAACCTGTTCCTGATGCTCCGGCTTTAAAAGCGGTTTACCTACTCCCAGAAAAGGGAGCCTTCCAGGCCTTCTGGAGCCAGACGATGATGCCGGCTCAACACCTCCTGCCTTAGGTGCTATTTTGCTTATGGCACTTCCAGCAGATGCACCACCACCACCATCAGTACCAGCTGGCCCCCCACGCCCACGTCCGCAGCCTCTTCTACCATACTTCCTCATTTTGTGAAAATGTACCCTAAATACCAGCAGATATACGTTACTGTATCAGAAGCATGCAGCTGTATACAGTCTAGGGATAATTGTAAAGCTCCGTATATACTTCAGCAGGCAGACACAGACATTCTCAGGCTCAGTATGGATTACACAAAAATATAAAAAGATGAAAAAGGGGTACTGTATCACCAGATACAAGGTATATATAGTATAGTGAAAATATTCGAAATTTCCGTATATACTTCAGTAGGCAGACAAAGACGCTCTCAGGCTCAGTATGGATTACACAATAATATAAATAGATGAAAAAGGGGTACTGTATCACCAGATACAAGGTATATATAGTATAGTGAAAATATTCGAAATCTCCGTATATATTTCAGGAGTCAGACAAAGACGCTCTCAGGCTCAGTATGGATTACACAATAATATAAAATGATGAAAAAGGGGTACTGTACCACCAGATACAAGGTATATATAGTATAGTGAAAATATTCAAAATCTCCGTATATATTTCAGAAGGCAGACTCTGACGCTCACAGGCTCAATATGGAATACACAAGAATATAAAAAGCTGAAAAGGGTACTGTTCACAGATACAAGTTATATATAGTATAGTGAAAATATTCGAAATCTCCATATATATTTCAGGAGGCAGACAAAGACGCTCACAGGCTCAGTATGGATTACACAATAATATAAAAAGATGAAAAAGGGGTACTGTATCACCAGATACACGGTATATATAGTATATATACCATTAGAAAAATGAAGCAATGAGGTGAAAGATATAAAGATAAAATTCATGTTTTATTACATCAATTATCAAAATAGAAAAACAGTGTACAAAGCATCAATAGTAAAACAGACTCCCTACACTACCTGGCCCAGGGCATTCCCCTAGCATCCCTTATTTTGGTAAGTTTCCCTCTACTTATGGGCTCTTTTTGAACCTTGAACGATACCACCACATTGTTGTGTTGGCGTCTACTATTTGGGACTACTTACCAATCTCATATATGCACTGGCAATTTAGAGGTAGTACCTTTTTCACTTTGTTGAGATATATTTGGGATTGTCTGGGGGGTTTATCTGCCCTGTGGTGCCTCGGGTTTTCCTGCATGAGTCTGTTTTACTATTGATGCTTTGTACACTGTTTTTCTATTTTGATAATTGATGTAATAAAACATGAATTTTATCTTTATATCTTTCACCTGATTGCTTCATTTTTCTCCTGGTATATATGTTATCTTGAAGCGGGTGCCATTTCTTTTTATGTGGGCACATGTCTACTTCCACTGCTGGCACTATTTCTATGCCAAAATGGGGGCTTTTAGTGCTTATTAACGGTATATATAGTATAGTGAAAATATTCAAAATCTCCGTATATACTGTATTTCAGGAGGCAGACAAAGACACTCTCCGGCTCAGTATGGATTACACAAGAATATAAAAAGCAGATCCGCAAGAAATAATCACACATGTGGGCCAATGTTCCAGGTGTCAATGATGCACTTTGAGTGGTGGGTGGAGGAGGACTTTGTGGCAAAAATGGTACTGTATCACAAGCATACAGCTGTATACAGTCTAGGAGTCATTGTAAATCTCCATATATATTTCCAGAGTAACAGACAGACTCTCACAGGCTCAGTGTGAATCACACCAGAATATAATAAGAAGAAAAAGGGGTACTGTATCACAAGATACAAGGTATATATAGTATAGTGAAATATTCTAAATCTCCGTATATATTTCAGGAGGCAGACAAAGACGCTCTCAGGCTCTGTATGGATTACACAATAATATAAAAAGATGAAAAAGGGGTACTGTATCACCAGATACAAGGTATATATCCCCTTCACCCCCAAGGGTGGTTTGCACGTTAATGACCGGGCCAATTTTTACAATTCTGACCACTGTCTCTTTATGAGGTTATAACTCTGGAACGCTTCAATGGATCTTCGCGATTCTGAGATGGTTTTCTCGTGACATATTGTACTTCATGTTAGTGGTAAAATTTCTTCGATATAACTTGCGTTTATTTTTGAAAAAAAACGCAAATATGGCGAAAATTTTAAAAATTTTGCAATTTTCAAACTTTGAATTTTTTTTCCCTTAAAACAGAGAAATATGTCACACAAAATAGTTAAGAAATAACATTTCCCACATGTCTACTTTACATCAGCACAAATTTGGAACCAAAATTTTTCTTTGTTAGGAAATTAGAAGGGTTAAAAGTAAATTTTAAAAATTTTGCAATTTTCAAACTTTGAATTTTTTTTCCCTTAAAACAGAGAAATATGTCACACAAAATAGTTAAGAAATAACATTTCCCACATGTCTACTTTACATCAGCACAATTTTGGAACCAAAATTTTTCTTTGTTAGGAAATTAGAAGGGTTAAAAGTTGACCAGTGATTTCTCATTTTTACAACAAAATTTACAAAGCCATTTTTTTAGGGACCACCTCACATTTGAAGTCACTTTGATGGGTCCATATGGCAGAAAATACCCAAAAGTGACACCATTATAAAAACTGCACCCCTCAAGGTACTCAAAACTACATTCAAGAAGTTTATTAACCCTTCAGGTGCTTCACAGGAGCTGAAGCAACGTGGATGGAAAAAATTAATATTTAACTTTTTAGCCACAAAAATGATCTTTTACAAACTTTTTTTTATTTTCACAAGGGTAAAAGGAGAAAATGGACAGATAAAGTTGTTGTGCAATTTCTCCTGAGTACGCCAATACCCCATATGTGGGGGAAAACCACTGTTTGGGCACACGGCAGAGCTCGTAAGGGAAGGAGCGCCGTTTGACTTTTTCAAACTAAAATTGGCTGGAATTGAGATTGGACGCCATGTCGTGTTTGGAGAGCCCCTGATACGCCTAAACAGTGGAAACCCCCACAAGTGACACCATTTTGGAAACTAGACCCCCTAAGGAACTTATCTAGATCTGTTGTGAGCACTTTGAACCCCAAAGTGTTTCACAAAAGTTTATAATGCCTGGGTGTGAAAAAAAAAAAAACAATTTTCCACAAAAATGATTTTTTAGTCCCAAATTTTTGATTTTTCCCAAGGAAATTGGACCCCAAAACTTGTTGTCCAATTTGTCCTGAGTACGCTGATACCCCATATGTGGGGGGGGAAACTGTTTGGGCGCACGGCAGGGCTTGGAAAAGAAGCAGTAACGTTTTGGAATGCAAACATTGATGGGGGTCATGTTCCGTTTGTAGTGCCCCAGATGAGCCTAAACAGTGGAAACCCCCCACAAGTGACCCCATTTTGGAAGCTAGACCCCTAAGGAACTTATCTAGATCTTTGGTGAGCACTTTGAACCCCCAAGTGCTTCACACAAGTTTATAATGCCCGGGCATGAAAATAAAAAATCCTATTTTTTTTCCCACAAAAATTATCTCTTAGTCACTAATTTTTTATTTTCCCATAGGTAACAGGAGAAATTGGACCACAAAATTTGTTGTCCAATTTGTCCTGAGTACGCTGATACCCCATATGTGGGGGGGAACCACTGTTTGGGCGCATGGCAGAGCTCGGAATGGAAGGAGCACTATTTGACTTTTTCCAACCAAAATTGGCTGGAATTGAGATTGGACGCCATGTTGCATTTGGAGAGCCCCTGATGTGCCTAAACAGTGGAAACCCCCCACAAGTGACCCCATTTGGGAAACTAGACCCCCTAAGGAACTTATCTAGATCTTTGGTGAGCAATTTGAACCCCCAAGTGCTTCACACAAGTTTATAACGTAGAGCCGTAAAATTAAAAAATTATATTTTTTCCACAAAATTGATCTTTTCACCCCAATTTTTATTTTCCCAAGGGAAACAAGACTCCAAAAGTTATTGTGCAATTTGTCCTGAGTGCGCTGATACCCCATATGTGGGGGTAAACCACTGTTTGGGTGCATGGCAGAGTTTGGAAGGGAAGGAGCGCCGTTTGACTTTTTCAACGCAGAATTGGCTGGATGCCATGTCGTGTTTGGAGAGCTCCTGATCTGCCTAAACAGTGGAAACCCCCCACAAATGACACCATTTTGGAAATTAGACCCCTCAAGGAACTTATCTAGATGTGTGGTGAGCACTTTGAACCCCAAAGTGCTTCACAGAAGTTTATAACGTACAGCCGTAAAATAAAAAAATTCTTTTTTTTTTTTACAAAAATGATTTTTTAGCCCCCAATATTTTATTTTCACAAGGGTAACAGGAGAAATTGGACCCCAAAAGTTGTTGTCCAATTTGTCTTGAGTACGCTGATACCCAATATGTGGGAGTAAACTACTGTATGGGCGCACGTCGGGGCTCGGAAGGGAAGTAGTGACGTTTTGGATTGCAGACTTTGATGGAATGGTCTGGGGGAGTAATGTCGCATTTGGAGAGCCCCTGATGCGCCTAAACAGTGGAAACCCCCCACAAGTGACCCCATTTTGGAAAATAGACCCCACAAGGAACTTATCTAGATGTGTGGTGAGCACTTTGAACCCCGAAGTGCTTCACAGAAGTTTATAACGTACAGCCGTAAAAATAAAAAATCCTTTTTTTTTTTACAAAAATGATTTTTTCGCCCCCAATATTTTATTTTCACAAGGGTAACAGGAGAAATTGGACCCCAAAAGTTGTTGTCCAATTTGTCCTGAGTACGCTGATACCCAATATGTGGGAGTAAACTACTGTATGGGCGCACGTCGGGGCTCGGAAGGGAAGTAGTGACGTTTTGGATTGCAGACTTTGATGGAATGGTCTGGGGGAGTCATGTCGCATTTGGAGAACCCCTGATGCGCCTAAACAGTGGAAACCCCCCACAAGTGACCCCATTTTGGAAAATAGACCCCACAAGGAACTTATCTAGATGTGTGGTGAGCACTTTGAACCCCGAAGTGCTTCACAGAAGTTTATAACGTACAGCCGTAAAAAAAAAAAATCATTTTTTTTTTTACAAAAATGATTTTTTTCGCCCCCAATATTTTATTTTCACAAGGGTAACAGGAGAAATTGGACCCCAAAAATTGTTGTCCAAATTGTCCTGAGTACGCTCATACCCAATATGTGGGAGAAAACTACTGTATGGGCACACGTCGGGGCTCGGAAGGGAAGTAGTGACGTTTTGGATTGCAGACTTTGATGGAATGGTCTGGGGGCGTCATGTCGCATTTGGAGAGCCCCTGATGCGCCTAAACAGTGGAAACCCCCCACAAGTGACCCCATTTTGGAAAATAGACCCCACAAGGAACTTATCTAGAAGTGTGGTGAGCGCTATGAAGCCCCAAGTACTTCACAGAAGTTTTATAACATACAGCCGTAAAAACAAAAAAATCATTTTTTTTTTTACAAAAATGATTTTGTCGCCCCCAGTTTTTTATTTTCCCAAGGGTAACAGGAGAAATAGGCCAAATTGCACAATAACTCTTGGGGTCCAGAGTATGCTGATACCCCATATGTGGGGTAAACTACTGTTTGGGCGCATGGCAGAGCTCAGAAGTGAAGGAGCACCATTTGACTTTTTCAACGCAGAATTGGCTGGAATTGAGATCAGACGCCATGTCACATTTTGAGAGCCCCTGATGTGCCTAAACAGCAGAAACCCCCCAATTCTAACTCCAACCCTAACCCCAAACACCAATAACCCTAGTCCCAACCCTAACCACAAACCTAACCCTAACACACCCATAACCCTAATCCCAACCCTAATCCTAACGTTAGCGCCAACCCTAACCCTAATACTAACATTAGCGCCAACCCTAACCCTAACTTTAGCCGCAACCCTAACCCTAACGGGAAAATGGAAATAAATACATTTTTTTAATTTTATTATTTTTCCCTAACTAAGGGGGTGATAAAGGGGGTTTGAATTACTATTTATAGCGGGTTTTTGTGATTGGCAGCTGTCACGCTAAAAGACGCTTTTTATTGCAAAAAATAGTTTTTTGCATCACCACATTTTGAGAGCTATAATTTTTGCATATTTTGGCCCACAGAGTCATGTGAGGTCTTATTTTTTGCGGGACGAGTTGACGTTTTTATTTGTACCATTTTTGAGCACGTGACATTTTTTGATCGCTTTTTATTTCGATTTTTGGGTGGTTAGAATGAACAAAAATCAGCAATTCATGAATTTCTTTTGGGGGAGGCGTTTATACCGTTCCGCGTGTGGTAAAATTGATAAAGCAGTTTTATTCTTCGGGTCAGTATGATTATGGCGATACCTCATTTATATCATTTTTTTAGGTTTTGGCGCTTTTATAGAATGAAAACAATTTTATATAAAAAATCATTATTTTTGCATCGCTTTATTCTGCGAGCTATAACTTTTTTATTTTTTCGCTCATGATGCTGTGTGATGGCTCGTTTTTTGCGGGACAAGATGACGTTTTCAGTGGTACCATGTATAATTATATCGGTCTTTTTGATCGCGTGTTATTTCACTTTTTGTTCGGCGGTATGATGATAAAGCATTGATTTTTTGCTTCGTTTTTTTTTTTTTTTTTTTAAGGGGTTCACTAAAGGGGTTAACTAGTGGGACAGTTTTATAGGGGGGGTCGTTACGGACGCGGCGATACCAAATATGTGTACTTTTATTGTTTTGTTTTTTTTATTTACAGGAAAAAATGAATTTATTGGGGAATATTTTTTTTTATGATTTTTTTTTACTCTTTTTATTTTTACTTTTTTTTACTTTTTTACTTTGTCCCAGGGTGGGACATCACAGTATTTTATCAGATCGCTGGTGTGACAGTGTGCACAGCACTCTGTCACACCAGCGATCGCTCTGGCATCGCTGCAGGCTTCCCCAGCGCCTGCTCTCAGCAGGCACTGAGGAAGCCGCCTCCCTGCAGGACCCCGGCGCCATCTTGGATCCGGGGACCTGGAGGGAGGACGGACCCTCTGAACAGCGCGACACATCGCGCTGCTCTGAGGGTCTCAGGGGAGCGCGCAGGGAGCCCGCTGCCTGCGCGATCCTCCCCTGTGCCCCGGGTACACCGCGATCATGTTTGATCGCGGTGTGCCAAGGGTTAATGTGCCGGGAGCGGTCCGTGACCACTCCTGACACACAGTCACGGGTGTCAGCTGTGATAATCAGCTGACACCCGGCGGCGATCAGCTGCGCTCCCCCCAGGAGCGCAGCTGATCGCCCATGACGTACTATTCCGTCCATGGGAATTAGGTCCAGGGTCACATGGACGGAATAGTACGTCTGATGGCAGAGAGGGGTTAAAGTATAGTGAAAATATTCTAAATCTGCATATATATTTCAGGAGGCAAACACTAACGCTCTCAGGCTCAGTATGGATTACACAATAATATAAAAAGATGAAAAAGGCGTACTGTATCACCAGATACAAGGTATATATAGTATAGTGAAAATATTCTAAATCTGCATATATATTTCAGGAGGCAAACACTAATGCTCTCAGGCTCAGTATGGATTACACAATAATATAAAAAGATGAAAAAGGGGTACTGTATCACCAGATACAAGTTATATATAGTATAGTGAAAATATTCGAAATCTCCGTATATATTTCAGGAGGCAGACAAAGACGCTCACAGGCTCAGTATGGATTACACCAAAAATATAAAAAGTAGAAAAAGGGTACTGTTTCACTAGATACAAGGTATATATAGTATAGTGAAAATATTCGAAATCTCCGTATATTTTTCAGGAGGCAGACAAAGACGCTCACAGGCTCAGTATGGATTACACCAGAATATAAACAGCTGAAAAAGGGTACTGTTTCACCAGATACAAGGTATATATAGTATAGTGAAAATATTAGAAATCTCCGTAAATATTTTGGGAGTCAGACAATGACGCTCACAGGCTCAGCATGGATTACACAAGAATATAAAAAGATCCACAAGAATAATCACACATGTGGGCCAATGTTCCAGGTGTCAATGATGCAAAAAAAGTTGGGGGGAGGACGACTTTTTGCAAAAAAGAGTACAGTATCCCAAGTGTACAGCTGTATACAGTCTAGGGGTAATTATAAATCTCCGTATTTATTTCCAGAGTAACAGACAGATGCTCACAGGCTCTGTATGGATTAGACCAGAATATAAAAAGTATAGTAAGGGTAATGTATTAGAAGCATACAGCTGTATACAGTGTTTGGGAAATTGTAAATCTCCGTATATTTTGCCAGAGTCAGACACTGGCTCTCACAGGCTCAGTATTGATCACACTAGAATATAAAAAGTAGAAAAAGGGTAATGTATTACAAGCGGACAGCTGTATACAGGGTTGGGGAAATTGTAAATAGCCGTATATTTTGCCAGAGTCAGACACTGGCTCTCACAGGTTCAGTATTGATCACACCAGAATATAGAAAGCAGAAAAAGGGTAATGTATTACAAGCGGACAGCTGTATACAGGGTTGGGGAAAATGTAAATCGCAGCATATTTTGCCAGAGTCAGACACTGGGAAAGGCGGGACAAAATCCCTTGCAACCCATGCATGGTTCATTTTAATGAAGGTTAGATCATCTACATTTTGCATCGACAGACGGGTCCTTCTTTCTGTCAGGATTGATCCAGCAGCACTTTCTGATAGCACACTACCAGCAGGGCAAGCAAGCTCCTGTAAGGCATAGTGTGCCAATTCAGGCCAGGTGTCCAGTTTACAGGCCCAGTAGTCAAAAGAGAATGACCGGTGAGGGAGAACATCGATAGGGGAGGAGAAGTAATTTTTTAACCATAGTTGCCAACTGCTGTCTCCTGTCTGTTGCTATAGATTCATTATTGCCAGGCGTGTGAGCTGTCCTGGAGAAATCAGTCCACAACATGGTCATGAAAACCCTGTCTCCAACTCCACTTCAGCTGTGTGCACCACGAACACCTCTTCCACGGTTTACCAAAGTTGCTTGTTTGTTCACCAATATTAGCTCTAGGTTCTCCTGTGGCATGATGTTCTGTAATTTGCCTTTACAGTGTGGATCGAGGATACTGGCCAACCAGTAGTTGTCATCCTTCATCATTTTGGCAATGCGGGGGTCCCTTTTTAGGATCCGCAAGGCATAATCACACATGTGGGCCAATGTTCCAGGTGTCAGTGATGCACTGCCAGTGGTGGGTGGAAGAGCACTTTCTGCCAAAGCCACATCCCTCCAGTCACGCACAAACCCTGGACCTGATGTCACGCTGTATAGCAGATATATATATGAGATGTCAGTAATCTATATCAAAAGGGCAACATACTATATAACATGCGCATAGATATATTATAACATGGATTTACCTGATAGAATGTCCAGTGGGTCAAAACGGAATCCGTTATACGCTGTCTCCGGCTAGAGGGTGACCGGGGTCTAAGCTGACCCTGAACTGGGGTCCTAACTAATCCCTCAACCTGGAGGTACTGTTAAAGGTACAGAGGTCCAGGCCACCAGCGTAAACCCTGTCTCCTATCAATCCCTGCCAACTGTATTCTAGTCCTAAGAAGGACCCTGAATACCACCAAAGGGAATGAACAGGTAACGGATAATGAACAGAAAGACATACAAGAAAGAGAAGGAATAAAGTAAATAAAGTCTTACATACAACACTCACACACAGTAGGAACACCTAAGGTCTCAGAGATAAACTATAAGCTATAAGAGTAAAAACAACTAAGGAGCTCTTAGCTTAAATATTCTCAGAACCGATCCAGACTGCTGAACTACATGAATGCTTTCACCGGCCTCTAACACCCAGACTGGCAGAAATATAAAGGAAACTAATTAGAACATAATCAAAAGCAGCCGGGCGAGGCTGCACCTAGCCTTAGCAAAGAGCTAGGAAAAATTAACTCTCACATTACCAAAAAACAAAGAAACAGAAGCTCAGCTGTGAGAAGTCAGAATGTGCAATCGCGACGATCTTTGTGGCGATGCACCCATGACAGTACCCCCCCTTCTACGAGGGGCCTCCGGACCCTCATGACCAGGTCTGTCCGGGTGAGTTGTGTGAAAGGTCCGTCCACGTTACATTGACCACCACTGAAGGAGGAGGTAGAGGTGACGGTATGACTGGTGCCACATACTTTTTAAGTAATGACTTGTGAAACACATTATGAATTTTAAACGTAGGAGGGAGGTCCAGACGAAATGCCACAGGATTAATTATGGAACTGATCCTGTACGGCCCGATGAATCTGGGACCCAACCTCCAGGAGGGAACTTTAAGTTTAATATTCCTGGTAGACAACCACACCAGATCATTCACCTTCAGATCCCGACCAGAAACTCTCCCCCCATCAGCCACCCGCTTGCAACGGCTCTCCGTAACCTTCAGTCTTAACTGATCTGGAACTATCAGTCTCCCTGGAAGTCCCACAGGGGCGTCCCCCTGAGCCCCCAACACCTCCCCCTCAAGCTCAGAGCATACAGCTGACACCACAACTCCCTCCTGAGGAATAGGAACCGGATCATCCATCCTCCCGGTCCCTGGGAAAGTACGAGATAAGGCATCAGGAAGCAACTTTATTGAGCAGTCATATGTGCGATGAGGAGGTAACTCTTTACACCCTTCTCTGAGAACATCTCCCCAAAGTCCTCCAGAAAAGGAGGCAAAGTCCTAGGCACAACTGCACCGATGACCGTGCTCATGCAGTTATTCTTGCAAAATTCACCCCACTGGCTTATCTTTCTGGATTGCCAATCAATCACTGGGTTATGTTTAGCCAACCAAGGAAGTCCCAACACAATAGGAGTAGGTAGACCCTCCAACACATAACAAGACAATTGCTCTTTATGCATTGCCCCTACTCGAAGATCTATGTTATGAACAGCTTGAACCAAGCTACCTTGACCAAGAGGTCTAGAATCAATAGAGAGTATAGGGACCGGTTTGGCCAATACACTCAGTTGCATACCATGCACCTGGGCAAACCGAGCGTCCACAAGATTAGCCCCGGACCCACTATCAAGAAAAACAGAAATCCTCTCAGTTCTAGTACCAATCACCACCTCCGCAGGCACGATAAACTGAGAGGGATTTGGGGACGAAATACAGACTCCCAGGTTAACTCCTTGGGTCAAAGAGGTCCGGGATGGACAACCCCCAACAAAATGTCCCTCTCTCCCGCAAAAGAAACACCTTCTAGTCCTGCGGCGTACAGCCAATCCCCTCCTACGAAATGATGTCCCTCCCAACTGCATAGGCTCCTCCGAACAGACAAGGGGAACCTCAACATAAGGGACTTTAGTAGTAGGTGGAGTAACAACAGGGGGCGGAGTTACCTCGCACCTCTCCCGGAGCCGTCTATCAGTACGGATAGCTAGGGCCATAGCAGCCTCCAGTGATGGAGGAGAATCATACTGAGCCAAAACGTCCTTTAATTTGTCAGAAAGCCCATGACAAAACTGGCTTCTAAGAGCTGGGTCATTCCACTGAGTATCTGTGGCCCATCTACGGAACTCAGAAGCAAATTCCTCCCCGGACGATCTCCCTGCTGTATCTTACGTAATTTTGTCTCAGCAAGAGAGACCCGATCTGGGTCATCATATACCAAACCCAGGGCAGTAAAAAATCGATCTACTGACTGTAGAGCCGGTGATCCCGGAGGAAGGGAGAAGGCCCAGGATTGAGGGTCCCCTTGTAGGAGCGAGATAACAATTCCCACTCTCTGCTCTTCACTCCCTGATGATTGAGGCCGAAGCCGAAAATACAATTTACATGCTTCCCTGAAGGTAAAAAATTTGTCTCGCCCACCAGTGAACCTGTCCGGGAGAGCTACTTTAGGTTCAAATCTGGTTTGCTCCGAGGGAGACAAAACTTTGGACTTAATGTCCGTCAGCTCCATGGATAATCCTGCAACTGCAGAGCCAGCTGGGCTACTGGATCCATGGCAACTGGGAATAATTTTATGGGCCAGTGAAAATGTCACGCGGTCTTATGATATGTGTACGATGTCAGTAAACTATTCTTAAAAGAACCACACTCTATACAACATATAGATTAGCAACATCAGCATGTAAATATAGAATAGATTTACCTGACACGATATCCGTTGAACTCAGGGTTAATCTTGAGGACTTGATACACTGTCACAGGAAAGAGGAGGACCAGGGGTCTAACCTGACCCTAAACTGGGGTCCTAACTAATCCCTCAACCTGGAGGTACTGTTAAAGGTACAGAGGTCCAGGCCACCAGCGTAAACCCTGTCTCCTATCAATCCCTGCCAACTGTATTCTAGTCCTAAGAAGGACCCTGAATACCACCAAAGGGAATGAACAGGTAACGGATAATGAACAGAAAGACATACAAGAAAGAGAAGGAATAAAGTAAATAAAGTCTTACATACAACACTCACACACAGTAGGAACACCTAAGGTCTCAGAGATAAACTATAAGCTATAAGAGTAAAAACAACTAAGGAGCTCTTAGCTTAAATATTCTCAGAACCGATCCAGACTGCTGAACTACATGAATGCTTTCACCGGCCTCTAACACCCAGACTGGCAGAAATATAAAGGAAACTAATTAGAACATAATCAAAAGCAGCCGGGCGAGGCTGCACCTAGCCTTAGCAAAGAGCTAGGAAAAATTAACTCTCACATTACCAAAAAACAAAGAAACAGAAGCTCAGCTGTGAGAAGTCAGAATGTGCAATCGCGACGATCTTTGTGGCGATGCACCCATGACACCTGAACTTGGCAAGCCAACATTTTCTCTTGCCCCTAAGAAGCATCCTCCTCCCCAAAATAACCATCCCCCTCATCCTCCTCCTCTTCCTCTTCTTCCTCAACCTCGTCCAGGACAGTTCCCTGAGCATACAATGGCTGACTGTCATCAAGGCTTCCCTCATCCTCCTCCTCTTCCTCTTCCGCTGCAGACTCCTGATCCTTAATGTGCGTCAAAGTTTGCATGAGTAGACGCATAAGTGGGATGCTCATGCTTATGATGGCGTCATCTGCACTTACCAGCCATGTGCATTCCTCAAAACATTGAAGGACTTTACAGAGGTCTTTCAGCTTTGACCTCTGCACACCCGACAACTCCATGTCTGCCCTTAAACTGCCTGCCCGTGTATCCTCCCATAAATGCATTACAGCCTGCCTCTGTTCGCACAGCCTCTCAACCATGTGCATGGTGGAGTTCCACATTTTTGCAACGTCTGTGATTAGGCAGTGCTTGGGGAGGTGGAGGGATCGCTGCAGCCTCTGCATACAACTGGGTCTACGAGCGAGCTACGGATGTGCGAGCACAGTCTTCGCACTTTATGGAGCAGGGCTGTTAACTCCGGATAATTATTTAAGAAGCACTGCACCACCAGGTTCAAGGTGTGAGCCAGGCAAGGTAAGTGTCTGATTTTGGCCAGGGCTATGGCCGCCACAAAATTATGGCCATTATCACTGACTACCTTGCCTGGCTCAAGATGTATACGGCCCAGTCATGACTCAATTTCTCGCTGCAAGTAGTCGGCTAGTACCTCCGCTGTGTGTCTGTTGTCGCCCAAAGACATCATTTTTAAAACAGTCTGCTGATGCTTACCACTAGCTGTTCGATAGTGAGACACCTCGTGTGCAAAACTGGCAGCTGCGGATGGAGTGCTCGTGCGACTGTGCTCTGTTGACGAGCTTTCGCTTCTGGAGGAGGAGGAGGGTCGAACGCCTACAGCCAACTGTTGCCTATACCATGGGCTAGGTAGCATTGTCCCACCGCCGCTGTCCCCTGTGGACCCTGCATCCATCACATTAACCCAGTGCACAGTGATGGACATGTAACAGCCCTGGCCATGCCTACTGGCCCATGCATCTGTTGTGAGGTGCACCTTTCCACTCACTGATTGTTTGCATGGACAATGCGGTCTTTCACATGCAGGTGGAGGGCAGGGATGGCATTTCTAGAAAAGAAGTGGCGACTGGGTAGGTCATAGCGTGGGACAGTGTAGGTCATGAGCTCTCGGAACGCTGAGCTTTCAACCAAACGGAAGGGCATCATCTCTAATGAGATCAGTTTGGCAATGTAGGCGTTCAAACCCAGTGTACGCGGATGAGAGGATGAGTACTTTCTTGACCTACTCGGAGTGTCTGGTAGGGTGAGCTGGACTTGAGAGCTGCATATGGTGGAACTCGGTGGACATGACGGACTGAAAGAGGGTTGGTGATGGTGGTGGTGGTGATGGCCTAGATGCAGTCTTTAATTGCAAAAACATTGTGATTCCCTGACTGCTTTGGCCTTGCGATGACACCTCAACATTTCTTGCTGGTGGTGTGCCAACCCGTGGGCTTACAGTGGGGGAAGTGATGCAGCGTTGCTGGCTACCTTCAATCGGAGCAGGTGCACATGTGCTACCTGAGGTTTTGTAGTCCGTCCACGCTTGCAAGTGCATGATCATTAAATGTCTAAGCATGCAACTGGTATTCAAATTTCTGAGATTTTTCCCTCCTCTAAAGATCCATCTGCACTTCTTACAGATAACCTTTGCCTCATCAATAGGATTTTGGTCAAAAAAGTGCCACACTGGACTCTTCCTACTATGGTATAAATATTCAGGGCTTGCACCCTGTGCTAATTTGACCATCTGGCGTAGCTGTCCTGCAACTCTTTTTGTTTTTTTAACACCTTTTTGGACTGCTACATGCCTGCCAGATAACCCCAGCTGCGATGTCGATACCTGCTGCGGATCCTCCTCCTCTTCTGAGCTATTGCCAGCGGCACCCTTTTCCCCCACTGGATGCCAATCAGGGTCTACAACTGGGTCATCCATCACCTCCTCTTCAATTTCATCTGCACCTTCCTCTGTGTCACCGTGTGTGGTGGTATAATATGCAGGAAGGGGCACCTGAGTTTCATCAGGGTCACATTCTGGCTCCGTAGACTGCGAGGGCAATGTATTGCTCTTGTTGAATGTACCAGCACAATCATATAGCAGTGACTGTGCATCAGTGCACTCCATGTCAGATTCATGTTGGACTGCGGAATTCAGGATTTGACTTGATAACCCAGGCATGGTATGTGAAAAGAGCTCCATGGAGTAATCTGAAGTGTGGTCCGCCGCATCCTTCCATTTTGGTAGGGGTGAAGGACACAAGGAAAAGGGTTGTTCCTGACCAGGAGCCTGCACTGACGACTCAGTGCTTGGAGTTTTTGAAACTTCAGAAGAGGAGGCGATAGAGCTGGAGGCTGTTTCGGCAATGTAAGCCAAAACCTGCTCCTGATGCTCCAGCTTTAAAAGCGGTTTACATAGTCCCAGAAAAGGGAGCCTTCCAGGCCTTCTGGAGCCAGACGATGACGCAGGCACAACACCTCCTGCCTTAGGTGCTATTGTGCTTTTGGCTGTTGTGAATGTGTTAGAAATGAATTCTGAGCAGAAGCTCCCTGTAAGGAAAAGGTTGTCGCCATTTTGTATAGGGCCTGTACCAGCCTCCATTTTGTCAGTTCACACAGCCACAGACTTTTAGCTACACAGGGCCTATTAGCATATTCAGTACGGCCAGCTTTGATGTCCCCTATGAATCAATAGGCCTTTAGGCTGGTTACACACGGTCTCTGGGACGAATGGGAGGTTGCTACGCTGGAGCCTCGCTCTCCAACAGTACCATTTCACCATTCGCCACAAAAAGGGCAGTGACCATGGTAATGCTGAGGGTTGTCCCGGTAAGGAGAGGGTGCGGTAGGGCGCACGGGGAACACAGGAATGTGATACCCCCTAGCGCCCTCAAAAGCAGGAGGTGTAAGGAAAAGGTTGTCGCCATTTTGTATAGGGCCTGTACCAGCCTCCATTTTGTCAGCTCACACAGCCACAGACTTTTAGCTACACAGGGCCTATTAGCATATTCAGTACGGCCAGCTTTGATGTCCCTATGAATCAATAGGCCTTTACATGCTAATTGGTTTAGGCCAGGGTCTGAATAAGATGGTCAGTCGTATGGTAATTAGCTCAAGCTCAAGGCATTGTTTCCTGCTCCATATGAATTGCAGGCCAGTTAATATGCGGGCTTCAAAGCAAATGGGGAAGGGCCTAGCAGGTTTGGAAGCTGTAGCCAAGAAGAGACTGGTCTCTCATTCCATTTTCTCACAGCAACAGAAGCACAAGGGACAGACTTGCCAAATGGAGCTGCAGCACATGCATTGGGGGCTGTCCAGCAACTGAAGACTCACCTGGGGAACGCAGAGCTCCATGCCTCCTCATGACCATATAACCCGGTAATATTGATCTATAGCTAATACCTTTAAGCCTTGTACATTATTGTTGTATTTTTACTCTGACTGCCATTCCATTGTAGTTACGTTGTATAGCTTTACTGTATATTTCTGTAATTATCTAGTGCGCCCTTAAGGCAAATTAAACCATAAAATTAATCTTGGGCTGATGCTTTTACTCTGATCACGAATCTTAGAATACCCAGTGGGTAGCAGGACACCTTCCCCGGCGGCCATTTGCTCTAGGTGCAGTTCTCTTACTGACCTGAGAGACAAAGGGGGGCGCCGGAGAGCTGTACCTGTGGAGTTACGTCCCATTGGTGACGTGGGAGGAAAGGGATCGTCCGTCACATTTGGTAGCGGCGGTGGTATCAGAAGCTGTGATACCCGGGCTACCGTGTGGCGGCCGGCTGAGTTCCTCACAAATTGGTGGCAGCGGTGGGATCAGAGTAATAGTGTGCGTGGGACCCCTACTCCCAGACACTAGAGACTACCAGCAGTACTTTCACTGCTGGGGTCTTAAGGTCAGCCCAGCACTAGACGGTCAGAGTGTAAAATAAAATTTTAGCAAGTCAGGTTGAAAGGGCAGGTTGACCAAGCATGTGTGCAGTACCAGATAAAGGGATGCCAATTGTAGAGTTCGGCCGATGAGGGGGACCAGAGTCAGGGCAAAGGGGAGCCACTCTGTGCTTGGGGGTTCAGATGCGTGAGACTCAGCCACCCCCAGCCCGTCCCAGCCTGTCCAGTCGGAGGCCCTTTTCCAAGCGGCTATGGCACAGCTCAGGCTGGTAATGACGCCGCCTATGACAGACCTGTGCGGCAGAGAGAGCACGAGCGTGAGCAGCAGCAGACAGAACGCCGTGGGACGAGCAAGGGCAGAAGAGCAGCGGAGCGGGAGCAACAGAACGCCGTGAAGCTGCGGAGCACCGGCACCGACTGGAGATGGCTCAGCACGGGCCCCCACGGGACGCACCAGGCCCACTGGAGACAAGGGCTCCCAAGGTCCGGGCGGAGGACTTTCCCTTACTTGAAAAGGATGGAGACCTGGATTCCTTTCTGCTTGCTTTTGAGAGGACATGCCTCCAACATCATCTGGCCCCGGATCAGTGGGCAAGGTACCTGACCCCCCGTTTGAGGGGTAAGTCCCTGGAAGTTTTGGGGACTTACCTGCCGGGGAGGAGCAGGACTACAACAGCATCAAGCGGGCCCTGATCCAGCACTACAACCTCACCCCGGAGTCGTACCGCAGGAAGTTCAGGAGCCTGCAGCGGGGTTCAAAGGACACCTGGACAGACCACATGCGGGCCCTGCTGAGAGCTGCGGAGCACTGGACCTCGGGTCTAGAGCTCACTACCCGCCAGGAGGTCCAGGAACTGTTTGTCGTGGAGCAATTTTTGTGGAACTGCCCAGAGGACCTCCAGCAGTTCCTCCGTGACCGGAAACCAAAGGGGGCTTCTGCTACAGCTGCCCTGGCAGACGAGTATGCCAACAACAGGGCGCCGGAGCCAAAGAAGCCTGCCAGCAGCACCTGGAGAGGGGGTAAGCCCAATCCTGCCCCAGCCCCATATCCAGCCCCCAGAGTGCAAGGGGTGTACCCCCCTGCTGCCCTCTCCAGGCCAGGAACAGAACCCAGACGTTGCCATAATTGCAATCAGCCAGGACACTTTAAGGCTGCATGTCCCCAGCGCCAGAAGGCCCCATCCCTGTCCCAGAAACCGTCCACTGTTTTGTGTGTGGGAGGGGGTGGTGGGAGGTCCCTAGACAATTACCAACCCGTCACTATCGGCCGCTCAGCGGTCATGGGACTGCGGGACACAGGCGCTGAACGAACCCTGGTACGCCCTGAGGTGGTGTCCCCTCAAGACTTGGTACCTGGGAAAACCCTTTCCGTCTCCGGAATTGGAGGCGTTGAACCGGCGCTGCCCGTTGCCAAGGTGTATTTGGATTGGGGTGCCGGAGGGGGATGCGGGAGGTGGGAGTAACGCCGAATATTCCTGCAAATGTGTTGCTTGGGACCGATTTGGGGCGGCTAGTGTCCCAGTATGTGGCCACTGAACCCCCAAGTCCGGCTCCCCAAGAATGTCATGACTCTACTGTGAATGCTAATGTTAATGTATTGAATGTGCCTCCAACAGTGGAGGAGGGAGTGAAACCTGATGGTAAGCCATGCACTGACACTACACACACAGGGCTCACAGTGAGGACAGGTGAGGAGGCTGTAGGGGAGAGCTCAGAGGTGGAGGGAGGGCTGCTATGGGCAGTGTAGGGCCCCTAAGTGAATCCAGCCTGCTGAGTCTAGGGCCCCTGCAGGAAGAGGAACAGGCCATGGGGGGAGGGGGTGTCCCGGGAGAGGAGCCACCAGGTAGGACCCCAGGTCAGGAGTTCCCCACATCCGGGATGTCAGGAAGTCAGGGAAGTCTGCCTGACCCGGCGACTTGGTCAGAGGAGGAGGGAAAGCAGGCGCTACCCGTGGTCTCAGCGGTCGTGGCCGCTGTTACCAGGAGTGGGAGCGCTGAAGCCCAAGGAGCCTCGCGGAGGTCCGACGGTTTCCCCCTCTCTGACCAAGTGGCTGCCGAGTCAGACAGTGGCCAGGAGACCGATCCCGGGGAACTGACAGAGGACAGGGCAGTCTCATCAATTCTTGCCATATCTAGTCAGGGATTTCAGGCAGCGTTGGAAGCTGACCCTAGCCTGAAGACTCTCAAGGAACAGGCGGCACAGCCTCCCCTGGAGTCCGACCGCGAGCGAGTGGTCTGGGACCAGGGACGGCTGTACCGGGTAACGGTCCAGCAGGGTTCACCGGAGGCGTGGCCCAGGGACCGACAGTTAGTGGTGCCCCATCCGTTCAGGGCGGAATTGTTGCGGATCGCACACGAGATTCCAATGGCCGGACACTTAGGGATCACTAAAACCAGGGCCAGGCTAGCTCAGCATTTCTACTGGCCTGGAATGAGGACCGAGGTGATAGCCTACTGCCGTTCGTGTGACACCTGTCAGAGGGTGGGGAAGGCGGGGCCGCGCCCCAAAGCCCCACTGGTAACTCTGCCCATCATCGAAGAGCCTTTCTCGAGGGTGGCTGTGGATCTCATTGGACCTCTGTCCACTCCCAGCCACTCCGGGAAATGCTTCATACTAACGGTAGTGGACTATGCCACCCGGTACCCGGAGGCGGTAGCTTTGTCGTCCATTCGGGCCGACAAAGTGGCCACTGCCTTACTGGAGATTTTCTCCAGAGTGGGGTTTCCCAAGGAAATGCTCACCGACCGAGGGACCCAGTTCATGTCGCAGCTGATGGAGTCTCTCTGTAAGCAGGTACAGGTGCAACATCTGGTGGCCAGCCCGTATCACCCACAGACCAATGGCTTGTGTGAGCGGTTCAATGGCACCTTAAAGCAGATGCTGAAGATGTTGGTCGACTCCCACGGGAGAGACTGGGAGCGGTATCTCCCACACCTGCTGTTTGCCTACCGGGAGGTTCCACAGGCCTCAACGGGGTTCTCCCCCTTTGAGCTCCTGTACGGGCGACGTGTACGGGGGCCCCTTGCTCTGGTGAAGGAAGCATGGGAAGGGGATTTAGCCACCCTTGGAGTGTCGGTCATTGAGTATGTCGTGCGCTTCCGGGACCGAATGATGGCCTTGACGCGGCTGGTGCATGACAATATGGCCCAAGCTCAGGCTGACCAGAAGCGATGGTACGACCAGAATGCTTGTGAGCGGACCTACCAGGTGGGTCAAAAGGTGTGGGTACTGGTCCCCGTACCCCAAAACAAGCTTCAGGCGGCCTGGGAGAGTCCATACCTCGTGCACGAGCAGCTCAACGCCGTCACCTACCTGGTCACCCTGGACCACGCCCGTGGAAGGAGGAAGGCCTTCCATGTGAACATGATGAAGGCCCATCATGAGCGGGAGGCTTATGCTCACCCAGTGTGCAACCTTCCAGAGGAAGGAGAGGCAGATACCCTCCTCGATCTGCTCACCCAAGCCAAGGCGGGTGGATCCATCGAGGATGTGGGGGTTGGCCACCAGCTCTCAGAGGACCAACGTTCCCAGCTGGGGGCCACCCTGCACCCCTTTCGGGGGCTGTTCAGCAGCCTGCCCGGAAGGACTGAGGCAGCAGTTCATGACGTGGACACTGGCAACCACCCCCCAATCCGGCGTTCAGCATATCGGGTCTCTCTTGAGGTGCAGCAACAGATGCGCCAAGAGATAGACGAGATGCTGAGGCTGGGGGTGATCCAAGCGTCCAACAGCGCGTGGGCTTCGCCTGTAGTCCTTGTCCCAAAAAAGGACCGAACTACGCGGTTCTGCGTGGACTACAGGGGGCTCAACGCTGTGACGGTCACCGATGCGTACCCAATGCCGCGCATCGATGACCTGCTCGACCAGCTGGCCGGGGCCAAGTACCTGACCATCATGGGTCTGAGCAGGGGTATTGGCAGATTCCCCTGACCCCTAGGGCACGGGAACGCTCTGCCTTTATCACCCCATTTGGACTATACGAGTCCACGGTGATGCCCTTCGGCATGAAGAATGCCCCTGCCACTTTTCAGCGGATGGTCAACACGCTGCTCGAGGGACTGGAAGGGTATGCGACCGCGTACCTGGATGACATTGCCATCTTCAGTCCCACCTGGGAGGATCACCTAGAGCACCTGGCGCAGGTGCTCGGGCGGATCCAGCGAGCAGGCTTGACCATTAAGCCGGAAAAATGCCAGCTGGGTATGAGTGAGGTCCACTACCTGGGACACCGGGTAGGTGGGGGAGCTCTGAAGCCAGAGCCCGGGAAGGTGGATGCCATCGCATCCTGGCCCACCCCCAGGACCAAGAAGCAGGTGATGTCCTTTTTGGGTACTGCTGGGTACTATAGGAGGTTTGTTCCACACTATAGTGCCCTGGCCAAGCCCCTGACGGACCTCACCAAGAAAAGGCTGCCCGTCGCAGTCGACTGGACAGTCGCCTGCGAGACAGCTTTCCAGGCGCTCAAGACCGCCCTTTCTAGTTCTCCTGTACTACAGGCAGCCGACTTCACGCGGCCATTCTTAGTGCAGACCGACGCCAGCGACTTCGGCCTCGGTGCTGTGCTCAGCCAGGTTGACACTACGGGCCATGAACACCCCATTTTGTACCTGAGCAGGAAGCTCCTGCCGAGGGAAGTGGCCTATTCCACGATGGAGAAGGAATGTCTGGCAATTGTGTGGGCCCTGCAGCGTCTGCAGCCATACTTGTACGGACGCCAATTCACCATGGAAACAGACCACAACCCCCTCAGCTGGTTACACACGGTCTCTGGACGAATGGGAGGTTGCTACGCTGGAGCCTCGCTCTCCAACAGTACCATTTCACCATTCGCCACAAAAAGGGCAGTGACCATGGTAATGCTGATGGGTTGTCCCGGTAAGGAGAGGGTGCGGTAGGGCGCACGGGGGAACACAGGAATGTGATACCCCCTAGCGCCCTCAAAAGCAGGGAGGTGTAAGGAAAAGGTTGTCGCCATTTTGTATAGGGCCTGTACCAGCCTCCATTTTGTCAGTTCACACAGCCACAGACTTTTAGCTACACAGGGCCTATTAGCATATTCAGTACGGCCAGCTTTGATGTCCCCTATGAATCAATAGGCCTTTACATGCTAATTGGTTTAGGCCAGGGTCTGAATAAGATGGTCAGTCGTATGGTAATTAGCTCAAGCTCAAGGCATTGTTTCCTGCTCCATATGAATTGCAGGCCAGTTAATATGCGGGCTTCAAAGCAAATGGGGAAGGGCCTAGCAGGTTTGGAAGCTGTAGCCAAGAAGAGACTGGTCTCTCATTCCATTTTCTCACAGCAGCAGAAGCACAAGGGACAGACTTGCCAAATGGAGCTGCAGCACATGCATTGGGGGCTGTCCAGCAACTGAAGACTCACCTGGGGAACGCAGAGCTCCATGCCTCCTCATGACCATATAACCCGGTAATATTGATCTATAGCTAATACCTTTAAGCCTTGTACATTATTGTTGTATTTTTACTCTGACTGCCATTCCATTGTAGTTACGTTGTATAGCTTTACTGTATATTTCTGTAATTATCTAGTGCGCCCTTAAGGCAAATTAAACCATAAAATTAATCTTGGGCTGATGCTTTTACTCTGATCACGAATCTTAGAATACCCAGTGGGTAGCAGGACACCTTCCCCGGCGGCCATTTGCTCTAGGTGCAGTTCTCTTACTGACCTGAGAGACAAAGGGGGGCGCCGGAGAGCTGTACCTGTGGAGTTACGTCCCATTGGTGACGTGGGAGGAAAGGGATCGTCCGTCACATTTGGTAGCGGCGGTGGTATCAGAAGCTGTGATACCCGGGCTACCGTGTGGCGGCCGGCTGAGTTCCTCACACTCCCTCTGGTGGTTACAAACAGTACTGAACTATTCAATGAAGATTGTGAAGATTGGCAATCAGGTGTTATAGACTGGTCTTATATAAGGGAGGTTCCCTCCCATCAGGGTTGCCGGTGATCAATTGTTCTTGTCTCAACTTTGGTTCCTGGTTCACTTGGAAGCTAGCTGTGTCTTGCCTGCATCTTCTGCTAACAGATAAGATATTTTCTGCTTTATTTTTGTGCTTGCTTTTTCATTTTGTCCTGCACTTCTGTGGAGGTCAGCCAGGTCCCCTCCGGGGGCTTGTGCTCCTCTCAGTTTATCTGAGCCACTGTTATTTGTTCATTTGCCTTTTCCAGTTTTTTCAGTGGCTGCTGTTTAGTTTTGTTACACCAGAGAACTAATTTAGGTGGTAGAGGTCATGTGATCTCAGGTGTTTTTGCAATTAGTGTGTTGGTATTTTTTTAGGGTTTTTTGGATTGCAGTAAGTGTCCTTCCTATCCTTTTCTTTCTAGGAAGATTGGGCCCCAACGTTTGCTCATACTATTTTCTGTCTGTGTCTGTATTTCCTCTTGTCTGACCGCCATTACATGTTTGGGGGCTTCCTATGTTCTTTGGGGATCTGCTCCGGGGCAGATAGTTTTCCTCTTTCTATCTTTAGGTGTAGTTAGCTTCTCAGGCTGTGACGAGGCGTCTAGGAACAACGTAGGTACGCTCCACGGCTGCCTTTAGTTGTGGTGGTTAGTCAGGGTACTGCAATCCAGTAGATTCCAACCTCTCTGGTGTATTGCCTTTTTTGCCTGCTCTCCTCAGCCTACCAAATCATAACGGTATCACCGGCCTAACTGAAAATTATATGGTACTCACAGAAGGGAAAGATAGTGTAAAAAAAAAAAAAAAGTTGTTAGAGTTGTCAGAGATATTTTTTTTTACTTTCCCTCTTTTTCTCTGGGTGCTGAGGATTTTTTTTTCTCTCAATGGAGTTTGCACAGTTGTCTGGCCGTGTGCATCAGCTTGCCACTGAAGTTCGGAGTATTGCTACCTATCTTGCAGGGTTGCCGGTTGTGGAACCTAGGATCCCCATGCCAGATTTGTTTTTAGGGGATTGAGCTAAATTTCTGAATTTCAAAAATAACTGTAAGTTGTTTTTTACCTTAAAACCTAAGTCCTCAGGGAACGCAGCACAGCAGGTTCAAATTGTCATCTCTCTCCTTGCACGGCGATCCTCAGGATTGCGCTTTTTCCCTGACACCTGGGGATCCTGTTTTGAGTAATGTTGATGCATTTTTTCTGGCTCTGGGGTTATTGTACGATGAACCTAATGTCACTGATCAAGCTGAAAAAGCCTTGTTGGCATTAAATCAGGGGCTTGAGGACGCTGAGTTATACTGTCAGAGATTCCGAAGGTGGGCAGTCCTGACCACATGGAATGATGATGCTTTGGCAGCCCTTTTTCAGAAGGGTCTGTCAGAGAATGTAAAAGATGTTATGGTGGGTTTCCCTGCTCCCTCTGGTCTCAATGATTCTATGTCATTAGCGATTCAAATTGACAGACGTTTGCGTGAGCGTAGAGGTATGCGTGGAATAGTGTTGCCTTGTGAACCAGCTTCTGAACCCATGCAGTGTGATAGAGTGGATTCTGGGGCACAGCGTCATGAGTTTCGAAAATGCAATGGGTTATGTTTCTATTGTGGTGACGCCTCTCATGCTATTTCAGTCTGCCCTAAGTGGGGAAGACGTTTTGCATGCTCAGTTGTCTTGGGTAGTGTTCAGACTAAAATTCTGTTGACTGTTACCCTGATTTGCTCCCTGTCCACATTTTGTTCTCAGGCTTTTGTTGATTCGGGAGCAGCTAGTAACCTGATGGATTTTGATTTTGCTAAACGTTGTGGGTTTCCCTTGATACCCTACGGAAGTCTATTCCCCTACTGGGGATTGATTCTACCCCTTTGACTGAGAATAAACCCCAGTTCTCTACTCAGGTGATAATGAGGGTTGAACCTGATCATCAGGAGAGTTGCAAATTTTTGGTGCTATATAATCTGCATGACATTATTGTACTAGGTTTCAGGTTTCCCTTGGTTATAGTCTCATAATCCTGTTTTGGATTGGAAATCTGTGTCTGTAACCAGTTGGGGCTGCCAATGTGTTAATGCCAACACTCCTGTTTTTTCTGCCTCTCCCCAGGCTCAGGATGTTCCTGACTTTTTGACTGATTTTTCTGATGTGTTTAGCGAAAGTAAATCTGCATCCTTGCCCCCCATAGGAGTTATGACTGCGCCATTGAATTAGTGCCTGGTAGTAAATTCCCTAAAGGTCGCCTTTTTAACTTGTCTGTATCTGAACATGACGCTATGCGGTCTTATATCAAGGAGTCATTGGAGAAGGGTCATATCAGACCATCCTCTTCACCCTTGGGTGCCGGTTTTTTCTTTGTGGCCAAAAAGGATGGTTCATTAAGGCCGTGTATTGATTATCGTCTCTTGAACAATATCACTGTGAAATATCAATATCCGTTCCCTTGATTTCTGACCTGTTTTCCAGGGTGAAAAGTGCTACTTGGTTTACCAAGCTTGACCTCAGGGGGGCGTATAACCTTATTCGCATTAAGCACGGGGATGAATGGAAGATGGCATTTAACACCCCAGAGGGGCATTTTGAGTACCTAGTGATGCCCTTTGGGCTCACTAATGCTCCTTCCGTCTTCCAGTCCTTCATGAATGACATTTTCAGGGATTTTGTGGATAAATTTCTGATTGTTTATTTGGATGATATCTTGATTTTTTCCAATGACTGGGACTCTCATGTGAAACATGTTCGGACTGTGTTCCAGATTTTGAGAGAGAATGCTCTGTATGTGAAGGGATCAAAGTGTCTTTTTGGCGTACAGAGGATCTCATTTCTGGGATTCATTTTGTCCTCATCTGTTATTGAAATGGACCCGGTCAAGGTTCAGGCCATCTGTGATTGGGTCCAACCTACTTCATTAAAGGCTCTTCAGAGATTCTTGGGTTTTGCCAATTTTTATCGTAAATTTATTGGTAATTTCTCTGTTATTGTTAAACCATTGACTGATTTGACCAAGAAGGGTTCTGATGTGGTGAATTGGCCTCCTGAGGCAGTCTCTGCGTTTCAGGAACTTAAGCAGAGATTCACTTCTGCTCCTGTTCTATGGCAGCCTGATGTTTCTCTGCCATTTCAGGTGGAGGTTGATGCCTCTGAAATTGGGGCAGGTGCCGTTTTGTCCCAAAGAGATCTAGAGACCTCTAAAAGTAACCCTTGTGCCTTTTTCTCTCGAAAATTTTCTCCAACTGAATGTAATTATGACGTGGGTAATCGGGAGTTATTGGCCATGAAGTGGGCTTTTGAAGAGTGGAGACAATGGCTGGAGGGAGCCAAACATCAGGTGGTGGTCCTCACGGACCATAAGAATCTGGTTTATCTGGAATCAGCCAAGCGACTTAATCCTTGACAGGCCAGGTGGGCCTTGTTTTTCACACGTTTTAATTTTGTGGTTTCCTTTCTTCCTGGCACTAAGAATGTTAAAGCGGATGCCCTCTTGAGGAGTTTCCTTGCGGACTCTCCTGAGTTATCTGATCCTGCTGTTATTTTGAAAGAGGGTGTAGTTCTTTCCGCCATCTCGCCCAATTTGAGACTGGCTCTGGAAGGGTGTCAGGAGGATAAACCCGAGCGCTGCCCTATTGGGAAATTGTTTGTCCCAGACCGGTGGAAAAAGAGTGTGATGTCTGAGATTCATTGTTCCGCGTTGGCCGGTCATCCTGGAATTTTTGGTACCAGAGACTTGGTTAGTCGGTCCTTTTGGTGGCCTACTTTGTCTCGTGACGTCAGGGAATTTGTGCAGTCCTGCGGGACTTGCTCTCGCTCCAAGCCTTGCTCTCGCTCTAGTGGTTTGTTGATGCCATTGCCTGTGCCCAAGAGACCATGGACCCATATCTCTATGGATTTCATTTCCGACCTCCCTGTTTCTCAGAGAATGACCGTTATCTGGGTGATTTGTGATAGGTTTTCCAAAATGATACATCTTGTGCCATTACCTAAGTTGCCTTCCTCCTCCGAATTGGTGCCTTTGTTCCTTCAGCACGTGGTTCGGTTACACAGCATTCCTGAGAACATTGTGTCTGACAGAGGAGTCCAGTTTGTTTCCAGATTTTGGAGGACTTTTTGTTCTAAACTTGGTGTTCAATTGTCTTTCTCCTCGGCTTTTCATCCTCAGACCAATGGACAAACTGAGAGAACAAACCAGACATTGGAGACTTATCTGAGATGCTTTGTGTCTGCTGATCAGGATGACTGGGTCTCTTTTTTGACTTTGGCTGAGTTTGCTCTTAATAATAGGGCTAGCTCTGTCACTTTGATGTCTCCATTTTTCTGCAATTTTGGGTTTCACCCTCGATTTTCTTCGGGACAGACGGAGTCTTCTGTCTGTCCAGGTGTTGACTCTGTTGTGGAGCGCATGTAGCAGATTTGGGACCAGGTAGTGGAGAGGTTGTCCCTCTCTCAGGAGAGGGCCCAGCGGTTTGCCAACCGGCATAGGACTGATGGTCCTCGGTTTGAAGTGGGGGACTTGGTCTGGTTGTCCTCAAGAAATATCCCTATGAGAGTTGCATCTCCTAAGTTTAAGCCTAGGTTCATTGGACCTTATAAGATCATGGAGATTCTTAATCCTGTTTCCTTTCGTTTACTTCTTCCAGGGATATTTAAGATCCATAACGTGTTCCACAAGTCCTTATTGAAGAGGTTTGTCGAGCCAGTGGTTCCTATGGCTGCGCCTCCTGACCCTGTTTTGGTTGAGGGCAATCTGGAGTATGTGGTTGAGAAAATATTGGATTCTCGTTTTTCTAGACGGAAACTCCAGTATTTGGTTAAGTGGAGAGGTTATGGTCAGGAGGACAATTCTTGGGTGTTTGCTTCGGACATCCATGCTAGGAGACTGATCCGTGCGTATCACAGAGCTCATCCTGACCGACCTGGTTGCCCAAATGAGGGTTCGGTGACCCCTCCTCAAGGGGGGGGTACTGTTGTGAATGTGTTAGAAATGAATTCTGAGCAGAAGCTCCCTCTGGTGGTTACAAACAGTACTGAACTATTCAATGAAGATTGTGAAGATTGGCAATCAGGTGTTATAGACTGGTCTTATATAAGGGAGGTTCCCTCCCATCAGGGTTGCCGGTGATCAATTGTTCTTGTCTCAACTTTGGTTCCTGGTTCACTTGGTCGTGTGATCTCAGGTGTTTTTGCAATTAGTGTGTTGGTATTTTTTTAGGGTTTTTTGGATTGCAGTAAGTGTCCTTTCTATCCTTTTCTTTCTAGGAAGATTGGGCCCCAACGTTTGCTCATACTATTTTCTGTCTGTGTCTGTATTTCCTCTTGTCTGACCGCCATTACATGTTTGGGGGCTTCCTATGTTCTTTGGGGATCTGCTCCGGGGCAGATAGTTTTCCTCTTTCTATCTTTCTATCTTTAGGTGTAGTTAGCTTCTCAGGCTGTGACGAGGCGTCTAGGAACAACGTAGGTACGCTCCACGGCTGCCTTTAGTTGTGGTGGTTAGTCAGGGTACTGCAATCCAGTAGATTCCAACCTCTCTGGTGTATTGCCTTTTTTGCCTGCTCTCCTCAGCCTACCAAATCATAACATTTGGCATTACCAGCAGATGCACCACCACCACCACCATCAGTACCAGGTGGCCCCCCATGGCCACGTCTGCGGCCTCTACCACCATACCTCCTCATGTTTGTGAAAATGTACCCAATATACCAGCAGCTATATGGTACTGTATCAGAAGCGTACAGCTGTATACAGTGCTGGGTTAACTTTAAATCTCCGTATATATTTCAGAAGTAACACACACGGTCACAGGCTCAGTATGGATAGCACCAGAATATGAAAAGCATAAAAAGAGTACTGTATCAGTAGCGTACAGCTGTATACAGTGTCGGGGTAATTAAAAATCTCTGTATATATTTGAGGAGTAACACACACGCTCACAGGCTCAGCATGGATTACACTAGAATATGAAAAGCAGAAAAAGTGTACTTTATCAGTAGCGAACAGTTGTATACAGTGTTGGGGTAATTTTAAATCTCCGTATATATTTCAGGAGTACCACACACGGTCACAGGCTCAGTATGGATAACACCAGAATATGAAAAGCAGAAAAAGAGTACTGTATCAGTAGCGTACAGCTGTATACAGTGTTGGGGTAATTTTAAATCTTCGTATATATTTCAGGAGTAACACACACGCTCACAGGCTCAGTATGGAGTAGACCAGAACATGAAAAGCATAAAAAGTGTACTGTATCAGTAGCATACAGCTGTATACAGTGTTGGGGTAATTTTAAATCTTCGTATATATTTGAGGAGTAACACACACGCTCACAGGCTCAGTATGGATTACAACAGAATATGAAAAGCAGAAAAAGTGTACTGTATCAGTAGCGTACAGCTGTATACAGTGTTGGGGTAATTTTAAATCTCCGTATATATTTAAGGAGTAACACACACGCTCACAGGCTCAGTATGGAGTAGACCAGAATATGAAAAGCAGAAAAAATGTACTGTATGAATAGCGTACAGCTGTATACAGTGTTGGGGTAATTTTAAATCTCCATATATATTTCAGGAGTAACACACACGGTCACAGGCTCAGTATGGATAATACCAGAATATGAAAAGCAGAAAAAGTGTACTGTATCAGTAGCGTACAGCTGTATACAGTGTTGGGGTAATTTGAAATCTCCGTATATATTTCAGGAGTAACACACACGCTGTCTCAGTATGGATTTGACCATAATACAGAAGGCAGAAAAACGGTACTGTATCACAAGATACCAGCTGTATACGGTTTTGGGGAAAAATTAAATCTCCATATATATTTCCGTAGTCACACAAAGACGCTCTCTCAGTATGGATTTGACCGTAATACACAAGCCAGAAAAACGGTACTGTATCAGAAGATACCAGCTGTATACGGTTTTGGGGAAAATTGAAATCTCCGTATATATTTCCGGAGTCACACACAGATAGGCAGCATATATTTGTCCGTGATACCAGCCGGTACACGGTAGTGTGAGGAGCGTACAGCTCTATTCGGTGTGGGAAAAAGTGAACTCTCGGTAACTGTGCAGAAAAAAAGTATTAGTGCTGTGTAGGTGCTGTGTTAAAAAGCACTCTGCACAGCAGTGTACACACAGCAATACAGGTAGCAGGCAGCCTAATATTCAGCTCTGCTGCTGCACACAAGAAATTCCTCCCCTGTCACTGACAGGCAGCCTAATAATCAGCTCAGCAGCTCTGCTGCTGCACACAAGAAATTCTTACCTTGTCACTGGCAGGCAGCCTAATAATCAGCTCTGCTGCTCCACACAAGAAATTCCTCCCCTCTCACTGGCAGGCAGCCTAATAATCAGCTCTGCTGCTCCACACAAGCAATTCCTCCCTATCACTGCACACTAACTGTACAGCTAATCGCTTTCAGCACAAGCACAGAATTATTGTTTTTTCCTGCCTTACTCTCTCCCTACTGAGAACCAGCGTCAGCAACCCTCTCCCTACGCTAAGATCGGCAGAAGTAAAATGGCGGTCAGCGTCGAGGGCTTTTATAGCCACTGTGACACCACACAAAGCAAGCCAATCACTGCATTGCCTTTCTCTAAGATGGTGGTGGCCGCTGCCCATGTCATCTCATTGCCCACAGTCTGCGTCCTTGCTCATTGGCTGAGAAAAGGCCTTCCAAGCGTTATGGGAAAACCGACTCTGGCGCTCGGGTCGCCGAACGCATGGCCAACCTCACGCTATGGCGAAAGTCGGTCTTTTTTTAATCTGATTGACCTGTTTCGCTCAACCCTAATTGTATGACTTAATATTGAGCAGAATTAAGTGGTGCCCCCAATCCTGAAATATTCCACCAACAACACCGTTAGACCCCCTTCACACGTCCATATAAAACACATACATGTTACACTGGTACCGGTGTTATCAGTGTTTTCAATCAGTGTGTCATCCATGTGCCATCCGTGTTTTTCTGGTATGGATACTGGAAATTAAATTACAAAGCTTCTCATATACTTTGAATGTTAAACACGTACAGCACATGGACGGCACGCGGACAGTATGTTTACATTTACCCATGAACTTGTATTGGCCTTTGTCAACCGTGCTGCTGGGAAAACACGGACATGTGAGCAGCACCACAGGTTACAAAGTGTACATGTAGCATCTTTGAAAAAGTGTCACACACAGTGTCTTCAACTAAATGGCGCCAAATAGCACAGTATCACACGCGCTGACTCTGGCAACATTTTATTTAAATATTTTACCCATATGACTCTGCATGGGAGTGTGGGAAAGGTGAGTAGGAGCATATAATAGGATGGAGGACCATGATGGGGAGAATATGATATGGTGGGGCACCAGGATGGGGGAGCATATAATAGTATGAGGGAACAGGATGGGTGAGCATATACAGTACAAGGCTGCGTGGCATAAGAAATACATACAGTATTCACATTTTATTTTGAAATATCTTTTTTATTTTTAATATTTATTTAGCAGACAAATGCTCTTTTCCACATCATTTAAGGAGGATATAGAATACTCCCAAGTGAGAATAATTCATGACAGAACGCACAGTTGGTATGACTCTGAGTTATGCAGTCGCACACAATGCAGGATCACAATGCTTTTCCACACCATCAGAAATCTTCACCCTATTAGCGCTGAAACATGAACAAGATCTTATAAAGAAAAAAGCTACGAAATGTGTTAGGGACAGAAAAGACTATTTAACTGATCAAGGGCGCAGCTGGAAAACAATAGTAACAAAAAATAACAAAATCTTCAAAAGAACCCAATCTCCGAAAGAAGCAAAATCAGAGCTTTAACTGCTGACCCCTCTCAAAAGTCTATAAAGCCAAAAATGTATTAGCAACCAACTTAAATTGTTTTTATGATACTACTATTTTGACAATAATTAAACCAACATAAGAAATTACTTCTTAGTCATTATATATGAAAAGACGTTTCGTTCTGTAGTAAATATACAAAACTTTGCATTTATTTGTGTATAATGTGAATTATGGAGGAATTTTGAGGTACAAAGGATTTAACACAGTACCAGCTGTTTACAGCTGTGTACATTATTGTTCACCGGATATTTATCCTGTAAAACATACCCCTATTTTTATTTAATCTTTTCAAAGTTTTGCATATATACTAAATAAAGAAATATGTTTTTTGATATGCAGTATAGTGAGTAAAAAGTCATTTCTTATATTGGATTTTATCTATTATTTATATTGACGTATTAGACCATATAGGTTGAACATCTTGACAATAAGACTGGTTTACTCGCAAAGCATGCAAACGAAATAAGGTACAGTAATATAAGTGAACCTTCAGAAATAGCGCCAATCATTTTTCTTTTCTTTTTTTTCAGCCAGGTATAAAAATCAAAGCATTGATTAGATTAGATGCTATGGGACACATTCATGATGTCTTGTTTGTTTGTAGTTCATGAAATCCATATTTGGCAGTCCAAAATGGTAAAGTAAGGGGACATGTGTAAAAGTATAAAGTTAGAAGAATTCGTAATAAGATAATTGCGGAATTGTGTTTTGCTTTGCAATTTCACTGATTTGTTTTTCCCATTTTCCAGTACATCTCAAGATAAAATAGATGGTGTCATTCAAAAGTACACAGTGTCTTTCAAAAATCCAGAAAAATAGCAAGAATTAGTCCTACCGGTAATTGGGTTTCCAGGAGTCCATAATTACAGCACCATCAGGAACATACTTCTGCACTGATTAGAAGCACTTCACCATCATATTAAACGTTGCAGATTTCTCCTAGTAGTGCAGGGGTTAAATCTGTTCAGTTGATAGTCTCTGAATGATATGTCTGTGTGCATATCCTCATTCTATCCTATTTGGCTGTTCCTTGCTTTTACTTCCTGGTCTTCCATTCTGTTGTTTGTGAGCGCATATTTGTATGATTGGTATTTTCTTTTATCACTGAACGCCTTCCCTTGTTAGTCTGGTTTGTGTATTCTTATATACAACTACTCCCCATTTCCCTGAGTGGGGGAGGGATCAGACAAGGGCTGATTAAAGTAATCTGGGGAGCAGGGATAGCTAGGACGCCCCTAGCTTTAGGGATAGGGAAGGAACACCTATCCTGGGATATCAAATTACAGTCTCGTGACACATGGTTTGCTAACGGATAATCCAAAAAGCACTCAGACCTGAAATTTGTACTTTCAAAGTGCCTGATCTTAGGCCTTTATCTAACCCAGACTGGAAAAAAATCCAGTATCTTAGGAAAATTAAGAGATATCTGAAAAAATAAGGAAAAAGACTGCTCACCATATCATGTAGCCCAGCATGCAGAAGACAACGTTCCATAAGGATAAGGTGGGAAGCAGGAGAGCACATGGTGATCCGTTTCAAATGCAAGATGGCATTCTTCCTCAAAGTCTGATGGGAAAATTACCCAATATTCCTATAAACAAGTATGAGCAACTCCAAAAGGGTAATAATCATGTGATATTTAAATTAGGTGCAAAACTGATCTTACACAAACATGAATGAAAAATACATATAAAGACATATCAATATAATAAAAATACATTAATGAACAAAAGACAACATAATAACAATGACAATGTAGAAATAGAAACATTAATAGTGACACATAATGCCTGGGTGCAAGTTCAGACCTTCAGGAAGTTCAGACCTTTGAGGAAGAATGCCATCCTGTGTTCAAAAAGCATCGCCATGCGCTCTCCAGCTCCCCACTTTATCGTTATGGAATTTTAACATTTTGAATAAAAGAGTAATTTATATTTTTCAACCAGAAGCTGACTCCCTACATTTTGTTTGAAATATCCACCATTGTTTTCTGGTATTGTGAGCAAAACTTCTTCCAGATCTTCATATATATCGCCGATGTCACCGGCTCCCTACTCCTCTGGATAGTGGATATGGCGAATCTAAAAGTCCTCTGTTTCTCAAGATCTGCTTTTCAGGATCCAGGCAGATAACTGCAGGAGCTTCACATTGGGATGATATATTGGCCTTTGGAAAAGAAGATTGTGCCTTACCGGAAGAAAGACAAGGTCCTCCAGAGCCATCTTTTTTAACAGGGGAAACCAGCTTCTCTTGGGCCAGAAAGGTACTATCACAATTAACTGGCCTAATCCTCCTGGATTTTCCTCAGCACTTCCTTGATTTTAAGGAAAACATCTTTTCAGCTTTTGTGTTTTCTCTTGTGGCAAATAAGTTTAGTTGAGGAATTCCGCAGCAATGGGTTAACAGATGGAAATTCTGATTATTGAACTTCCTTCCTGCTGAGAAAATCTGTAACTAGATTTTGAGATCCCTTTCCATGTATTGCCGAAGCTAAAAGGACTTTTTTTTCTGCCCAATGAAACATTTTTGCGGCCACAGCCTGAAGATGGTGATATCTTGGACCACCCTGATGCTGGAGGAAGTAACTACTGGCCCGGAAGCGTACATGAAATGGTCATGCGTTCCGAAGACCGGAAGTCCAGCTAATGTGAGCATGTTTCTTTAGGTACACTTTTATACACATGAGTGGCGTGCGTTCCAAGATGGTGGAGCGTTGCATGTGGGTGGGAACACATCATGCACGAATAAAGTGAGAGTTTTTTGGGTATGTTTATTGGCTCCCTGTCTGTAGCGTCACCTGATTGGTGTGCACAAACAGGAAATTGGAATGGGGGTGCATTTCCAACAAGAATATAAAGAGCATGTTTGGTGGAATCCTCCTTAAGAGAGGCTGATGAAGTGCACCAGAAATGGTTGAGCACTTCAACTTTTGACTGCCATATCCCCTGATGACTCCAATAAGGAAGAAACTGCATTGGGAGGTAGTCCTATCTAGAAATGGCGCAGTGATGCCTTTATGGATTCTTCTCCATTGAGCTATAGGAGGATTGTTTCGGCTATCTGGAAGGTGGACCTCTTACCTGATTGGTGAGATTGTTCTAATTATTAAGTATACACCCCCTATATGTATAGACATTTATAATTAGATCATCAGTGATACCGATTTATCTATGTTATGTCTGATTTGCATTTCTATTACAAGAATTTTTGCCAGTGTTACTGGTAGTCTCTTTATTCTAATCAGTTCCCTGCCCAAGCTATTCTGTTTATTAATGTGTGGCGATTTGATTTTTATAGTTGTGTCACACTATTTTATACTTATTAATTAAATGTTAAGTTTTAATTTTAAGTTCCCTATTTCTTGCTAGTTATTTATGATATTTTGTGATCCGTATGTATATAAAATAATTTTAGTTTGCTTCATATGATCTTTCAAACTCAACCAGCATTTCTTTAACATCTCCCAGACCGCTTTGAGTTTTCTATGGTTTAATGATGTAGTATGACCTGGCTTTGGCCACCCATCCGCTGTTGTTTGCGCCTGTGGTGACAGGTACAAATGGGGATAGACTCCACATATTTCCTTTCTGAAGATTGATCATAGAGGTCCAGCAAATCAATGACTTTTTTATGGACAATCTTATTTTTTGCCCAATCCATCTTCTCATTTGTTCCAGGATGCTAGTATCTGCTGCTGTAACTGCCTTGAGTGGTATTGGCTCTACTGTATGCATGGTATAGATGCGGTCTTCAATTTTTGAAGGCGAGAACTCTGACTTTGAGTTCGTTCTGCTTCCTCTCTGGTAGGAAAGATGCCTGTTGTTCCAAATCTGAGGTGACTTCTAGAAAAAATTTTTGTTTCCCCAGGATGAGATCTGACTTTTCCCAGTTAATAACCCATCCTAGGTTCTTCATATCTAAGATGTTTGATGCTAGATTGATCCTTAGCTGTTGCGTTGATTCTGCTATTAGTAGAAAACTTTCCAGGTATTGAACAATAATAATTACTTCTCCCCTCAAAAAAACATACATTTCTGCCACTATTGTGGTGAAAATTATTGGGGCAGAGGAAAGACCAAACAACAGAATTGATCATGCTGAATTACCTCCCCTTCTTTTACCGCAAATCTCAGATACCTTTGACAGCGAGGATGAACTTTCACATGGTAGTAGGCTTCTTTAAGATCTAGCTTACTGTTAGGCGCTCGGTTGCAACAACTTTATTAAAATAATGGAATGCAGCTGAACCCGGGGTCCACGGTGCAGCTAGAGATGCTGCGGCCGAACACCCATTGGGTATGAGGGTGAAAACTGACAACAGAAATATAAGATCTTGCCTGTGTTACTTCACACTAGGAAAGATATTGGATTTGCACTATCTCCGTTAACGTCACAGAAGATGTGCTGCAGGCTGGCATAGATGTGGCCCTGTTAACTGCACAGAAGCCACTTGCCAGCTGTTTAAGAAGTGCATGCGACTCACGCCAGGCGTACGTGCTGCCAGCCAGTGTGCGACCGGACTGAGCAACTCTCTGTTCAGCTGGCAGGCGATGCCCAGGTTACGCGCCCCGCAGTCTGCTCAGGGTGTACAGCTACCCTCTGTCGGAGCTAGACTGCGCCACATTGATTAGCTGCCTAGCATCAACTAACCTGCCTGAAGGACCTGTGCTAATTAGCCGAGATATCTATGGCATCGGCAGGTCCGGGGAGCAAAACTAGAGTGCACGTGGAGCCCATACCCATACGGTATGATCTGACCGCACCGCCTCATTAATCACATCACTGATGACGTCACCCGTAACCAATCAGGTGGTGCCAGGTCACCGGATCAGCTGAAACCAAATCACCAATCATGGTCCGCCACGTCATGGGCATGCTCAGTGCCAGAAATCCTGGACTTAGGCTGTGGCAGCTCTTTTCCTTTCTGCAACCTATGCTTAAAGCTACTAGGAACAAAGACCCTTGCAACAGCTTGTACTTCTCTTGTATTGGCTAGGCATTGGGACCGACGGCAAAGCTTAGCAGCATCTGCCCCAGCTGGACTAGGATGGGAGACCACAGACTCCTCAGATCCAAGTTTGGATCCAGCCGTCGCCCGATGCCTAACATTATCCCCCCCTCTAACATCCCCCCCACCTGATGCTTATATTCCTCAATGAGCCGGGGGGCATGAATATGGTCCACGGATTCCCAAGTGCGGTCCTCAGAACCACGATCCCTTCAATGTACCAGATAAAACTTTTTCCCACAAACTATCTTAGACCCCACAATCACGTGTACCTCAAAATCATCACACCTGGTGACAGAATCAAGTTGAGGTTATGAGAATTTCATCAGACAAACGGGTTTAAGGAGCGATACATGAAAAGTGTTGTGAATCTTCATGTGCCGCGCCAACTGTAAACGGTACACTACGGATTTACTTGGGCCAAGATTTTGAAAGGCCAATTAAACGGGGGGCAAACTTAGCAGATTCCCCGCGTCCTCTGATTGTTATGAGCTCGGTTGCAACAACTTTATTAGATAATGGATTGCAACCGAACCCGGGGTCCGCGATGCAGTTAGAGTCACTCCTGCCGAACACCCCTTGGGTATGAAGGTAACAACAGACAACTAAAGAATAATATTAGATCTCGCCTGTGTTACTTTACACAAGGAGAGAGATATTTGCGCTATCTCAGTTAACTTCACAGGAGATGTGCTGGCATAAGCTAAACCTGCCTGAGGGACCTGTGCTAATTAGCCGAGCGAGCTCTGGCATCGGCAGGTCCCAGAGAGCAAAGCTAGAGAGCACGTAGAGCCCAAATTCTGATACGTCCACACATGAGCGCTGCCTATTTTAGTATGATCTGACTGCGCCGCGCCGCGGACAGACAAGATATTTAAGGGCTAAGCTCCGCCCCCAGCATCTCGTCAATCCCATCACCGATGACATCATCCGTGACCAATCAGGCGATGCCAGGTCAGAGGATCAGCTGACATTAACCACCAATCACGGTTCGCCATGTCACGAACATGCTCAGTGCAGGTATTTCTGGACTTAGGCTTATAACAGCCTTTTCCTGTTCTGTAACCTAGGTTTAAGGCTACTATGAACAAAGACTCTAGTAACAGCTTGTGCCGCTTGGGTATTAGGTAGGTGTTGGGATCAACAGCGAAGCTGAGCAGCATCTGCTTTGGCTGGGCCAGGATGGGAGACCACAGACTCCTCAGGTTTGGTTCCTGCCGTCGCCCGATGCCTAACATTATCCCCCCCACTTGATGCTCATGTTCCTCAATGTGCAGGGGAGCATGAATATGGTCCACGGGTTCCCAAGTGCGATCCTCAGAACCGCAATCCCTCCAGTGCACCAAATAGAATTTTTGCCACAAACCATCTTAGACCCCACAATCGCCTCTACCTCGAAATCCTCACCCCCAGTTTCAGAAGCGTGCTGAGATTCCGAGAATTTCATCAGGCGAACGAGTTTCAGGAGCGAAAGATGGAACGTGTCATGTATCTTCAAGTGCCGAGGCAATTGCAGACGATACACCATGAGATTTACTTGGGTCAGAATTTTAAAAGGACCAATAAAATGGGGGGTGAATTTAGCAGATTCCCCACGACCTCTGACATTGCGAGCAGCGAGCCAGACCCTGTCGCCCGGAGAGAATACGGGAGCTGGATGACGATGGGTGTCAGCCAACTGTCTCATCTGATTTTTGGAGGCCAATAATGCTTCCTGCGTCTGATCCTAGATGTCCTGCACCTCCATAGCCCAATCTCTGACCCCAGGCTCCCCAGAGTTAACTGGCATAGGGACCGGAACACGCGGGTGCTGACTATTACTCAAAAGGAAAGGGTCTGACCTGTGGAATCCGCCACTGCATTGTTTAGAGCAAACTCTGCCCAAGGAAGCACAGTTGCCCAATTATTATGGTTGGCAGAAACGAAATGGCGCAAGTATGTTACAAGCGTCTGGTTAGTGCGTTCCACCAGGTCATTGGTCTCCGGGTGATAGGTTAAGTTCAATACTAAAGAGATTACACAGTTCTCTCCAAAACCGAGAGGTGAACTGAGGACCTCGATCACAAACAATCCTATCAGGCATACCGTGAAGCCGGAAAACATGACGGATAAACAGTGATGCCAGAACCCATGAATAGGGAACAATAGGAAGAGGTACCTGGTGAACCATCTTAGAAAAATGGTCAGAAACCACCCATATGGTCATATTACCCCGGGACTTGTGTAACTCAACCACAAAATCCATCCCAATCAGCTCCCAAGGTCTATCCGCCACAGGTAACGGATGTAGAAGACCCTCTGGACTCTGATGAGACGATTTATTTCTCACGCAGGAGGTCCATGCTTGGATGTATTCCTTAATGTCCTGGGACAACCGAGGCCACCAATACGAGCTTTGGAGGAACTCAGTGGTACGTTTGATTCCAAAGTGACCTCCAATCTTAGAGGCATGTGCCCATGAGAGCACCTTATTCTGTAGATTAGGAGGAACAAACGTCTTCCCGGGTGGAACCTGGTCTAAAGTCACCGGTGCCACCGTCTGCATACTCCCAGGAGGAACGATAAATCTGGGCTTGTCATCGTCCTCCGATGTATTCATAGACCGAGATAGAGCGTCCGCCCGAGGATACTTTTCCCCTTTTAGAAAGTTGATGGTAAAATTGAATCGGACAAAAAAGAGGGACCACCGAGCTTGCCTTGGGTTAAGCCACTGCACCGTCTGTAGGTACGAGAGATTCTTATGGTCGGAATATACCACAAAAGGATGTTTAGCTCCCTCCAAAAGATACCTCCATTCAGCAAAAGCCAATTTTATGGCGAGTAATTCTTTATCCCCAATCGTGTAATTTCTCTCCGCTGGAGAAAAGGTCTTGGAGAAGAAGAAACATGGTCTTCTCTGACCCTGCCCATTCTTTTGAGAAAGGATCGCACCTGCTCCTACGGAGGAGGCATTGACCTTCAGAAAAAATGGCTTATTGACATCTAGCCGATGTAGGACACGAGCTTTTGAAAAATAAGATTTGATCTCCCGGAATGCCTCAGATGTCTTCTTAGACCAGTTTTTTGGGTTGGCACCTTTCTTGGTTAACGCGGCCAAAGGAGCCACCAGTGTGGAAAAATGCGGTATAAATTGACGATAATAGTTAATGAACCCCATGAAGCGCTGTACCGCCTTCAGAGAATGGGGCTCCTGCCAATTCTGTATGGCTACCAATTTTTGGGGATCCATGGCCAAACCCTTACTGGATACAATACCCCAAGAACGGTAAGGAATCTTGTTCAAACTGGCATTCCTCCAGCTTGCAATACAGAGAATTTGCGATCAAGCGTTCAAAAACTCTGCGAACATCCTCTCTGTGTGTGGAGAGGTCCGGGGAAAATATTAAGCTATCGTCAAGATATACTACCACCGAAGATAGCAATAAAACCCGAAAGATATCATTAACGAAATCTTGAAAGACCGCGGGAGTATTACGCAATCCAAAGGGCATGACGAGGTACTCATAGTGGCCATCATGAGTGTTAAAGGCCGTCTTCCACTCGTTGCCCTCACGGATTCGTATGAGGTTATATGCCCCCCGCAGGTCTAACCTTGTGAAAATTTTAGCCCCTCGAAGTCTGTCGAACAATTCAGAGATCAGGGGTAGGGGATATTTATTTTTGATGGTGATTGCGTTTAATCCCCTGTAATCGATGCATGGACATAGTTCACCTCCTTTCTTCTGGACGAAGAAGAACCCCGCTCCAGCAGGAGAGACCAATTTCCTGATAAACCCCCGAGCCAGGTTCTCTTTGATGTACTGTAATCGGACATGGCCTGGGTCTCGGGGACAGACGAGGATAAACCCTACCAAGAGGAGGCTCTGATCCGGGGATCAGATCTATAGTGCAGTCATACAGTCGGTGGGCAGGCAAGGTCTCTGCAGCCTTTTTAGAGAAAACATCGGCAAAGCTCCAATAATGCTCTGGAAGCGCATCCAGACTGACCAGCAGGTCTAAGACCACCTTCCGGGTTGATGCCACCATACACTGGGAGGAACACTTCTCACCCCAGGAATAAACTGCCCCCGTGTTCCAGTTTATATGTGGATTGTGACAACATAGCCATGGAAGACCCAATAGCTCCTCATCCAGTCTCAGCACTTGCAAGGGTTAACTTTGAAGGTAGCCAGCCTGCAACAGCATGTGAGTAATTGTCCTGGAGTACACTGTGAAGAGCTAAGGTAGGAGTACCTGAGCTTTTTTCTGGTAAACGGCAGGAATTTTTTACTTTTAAAAATGCATGTTTACTATATTTTCGGCTTAGACCTGGATCCTCAGGGAGTGAATCACAGCATGTGGGGATTATTATTAGAGATGAGCGACTTTGCCTTTTTTAGGGTCGAGTTCTCAAAAGTCAAGTCGAACGAAGTCGGCTGACTAACGGAAATGGTCGGGTCGGAGTCAAAAATCCGACCCCAATGCAAGTCAATGGGGAATAAAAGTAGTCAGGGAGTGGAGGACAGTAAACACACCTACAGTGCCCATTTCAATGCCAACGATATCAATTCTTATTACTTAAGCTTGTCAACCTTAATTACCGTATATACTCATGTATAAGCCGACCCGTGTATAAGCCGACCCCCCTAATTTTGCCACAAAAAACTGGGAAAACTTATTGACTCGCGTATAAGCCTAGGGTGAAAAATGATTATGCCCCCATATAATGATCCACAGATTATGCCCCCATATGCTCCAGATTATGCCCCCATATGTTCCACAGATTATGCCCCCATATGTTCCACAGATTATGCCCCATATGCTCCAGTTTATGCCCCCATACGCTCCAGATTATGCCCCATATGCTCCAGATTATGCCCCATATGTTCCACAGATTATGCCCCATATGCTCCAGTTTATGCCCCCATATGTTCCACATCTTATGCCCCCATATGCTCCATATTATGATTATGCCCCCATATGTTCCACAGCTTATGCCCCCATATGCTCCATATTATGCCCCATATGTTCCACAGCTTAAGCCCCCATATGCTCCATATTATGCCCCATATGTTCCACAGCTTATGCCCCCATATGCTCCATATTATGCCCCATATGTTCCACAGCTTATGCCCCCTTATGCTCCATATTATGCCCCATATGTTCCACAGCTTATGCCCCCATATGCTCCATATCATGCCCCCATATGTTCCACAGCTTATGCTCCCATATGCTCCAGATTATGCCCCATATCTCCAGATTATGACCCATATACTGCTGCAAAAAAAAAAAAAAAAATGACATACTCACCTCTCGTCGCTGGGGCCAGGTGCCGGTGTCCTGAGCGAGCGGTGTCACCGCTCGCTCAGGACCCCGGCACCTGAGATATTTACCTGTCCTCTCTGCACCGCAGTGCTGCTCCCTCTTCCGGGTCCTCGCCAGTTAATGACCTGGCAGGGGGCGCGGCGCTCACTAACGATGTCATCGCCCTCTGCTGATCATTCACAGCCAGAGGAGTCAGACGAGGACGCAGCACAGCGGTGGAGAGAGGACAGGTAAATATCGCTATACTCACCTCTCCGCCGTGCGTCCCTGCTGCCTCTCCTCTTCTCCCGGCGCTCTCTGCAGCGCTTCCTTCCTACAGCGGTCACATGGTACCGCTCATTAAAGTCATGAGTATGTGCATATTCATGACTTTAATGAGCGGTGCCATGTGACCGCTGCAGGAAGGAGCCGAAGATCGTGGGAGAAGCAGGGGGCTGCAGAGACCGTGCCGGCGGAGGGGTAAGTATAATCCGACACCCCCGCTCCCCCTCCCCCGCCGACCCCGCGTATAAGCCGAGAGGGGGACTTTCAGCCCTAAAAAATGGGCTGAAAATCTCGGCTTATACACGAGTATATACGGTAACTTTATAATAATAGTAACGCATTGAAAACTGGGGGTTATTTGACTAAAGTTGTGGGGGGGCAGTGCTGGCTCCGGGCCAAAGAGTTTCAATGTGCCCCTTTAACACATACCACAATTCATGATGCTCCGATACGGCACAGAAATACAGTTAGGTCCATAAATATTTGGACAGAGACAACATTTATCTAATTTTGGTTCTAGACATTACCACAATGAATTTGAAACAAAACAAATCAGATGCAGTTGAAGTTCAGACTTTCAGCTTTCATTTGAGGGTATCCACATTAAAATTGGATGAAGGGTTTAGGAGTTTCAGCTTCTTAACATGTGCCACCCTGTTTTTAAAGGGACCAAAAGTAATTGGACAATTGACTCCAAGGCTATTTCATGGACAGGTGTGGGCAATCCCTTCGTTATATCATTCTCAATTAAGCAGATAAAAGGGCTGGTGTTGATTTGAGGTGTGGTGTTTGCATTTGGAAGGTTTAGCTGTGAAGGAAACATGCGGTCAAAGGAGCTCTCCATGCAGGTGAAACAAGCTATCCTTAAGCTGCAAAAAACAGAAAAAAACCCATCCGAGAAATTGCTACAACTTTAGGAGTGGCAAAATCTACAGTTTGGTACATTCTGAGAAAGAAAGAAAGCACTGGTGAACTCATCAATGCAAAAAGACCTGGGCGCCCACGGAAGACAACAGTGGTGGATGATCGCAGAATACTCTCCATGGTGAAGAGAAACCCCTTCACAACAGCCAACCAAGTGAACAACACTCTCCAGGAGGTAGGCGTATCAATATCCAAATCTACCATAAAGAGAAGACTGCATGAAATTAAATACAGAGGGTTCACTGCACGGTGCAAGCCACTCATAAGAATCAAGAATAAAAAGGCTAGGCTGGACTTTGCTAAAAAACATCTAAAAAAGCCAGCACAGTTCTGGAAGAACATTCTTTGGACAGATGAAACCAAGATCAACCTCTACTAGAATGATGGAAAGAGAAAAGTATGGCGAAGGCGTGGTACAGCTCATGATCCAAAGCATACCACATCATCTGTAAAACATGGCGGAAGCAGTGTGATGGCTTGGGCATGCATGGCTGCCAGTGGCACTGGGTCACTAGTGTTTATTGATGATGTGACACAGGACAGAAACAGCCGAATGAATTCTGAGGTATTCAGAGCCATACTGTGTGCTCAGATCCAGCCAAATGCAGCCAAACTGATTGGTCGTCGTTTCATACTACAGATGGACAATGACCCAAAACATAAAGCCAAAGCAACCCAGGAGTTTATTAAAGCAAAGAAGTGGAATTTTCTTGAATGGCCAAGTCAGTCACCTGATCTCAACCCAATTGAACATGCATTTCACTTGTTAAAGACTAAACTTCAGACAGAAAGGCCCACAAACAAACAACAACTGAAAACCACCGCGTTGAAGGCCTGGCAGAGCATCAAAAAGAAGGAAACACAGTGTCTGGTGATGTCCATGAGTTCAAGACTTCAGGCAGTCATTGCTAACAAAGGGTTTTCAACCAAGTACTAGAAATGAACATTTTATTTACAATTATTTAATCTGTCCAATTACTTTTGGTCCCTTTAAAAACAGGGTGGCACATATTAAGGAGCTGAAACTCCTAAACCCTTCATCCAATTTTAATGTGGATACCCTCAAATGAAAGCTGAAAGTCTGAACTTCAACTGCATCTGATTTGTTTTGTTTCAAATTCATTGTGGTAATGTCTAGAACCAAAATTAGATAAATGTTGCCTCTGTCCAAATATTTATGGACCTAACTGTATAGGTATAGTACAATGACAAAAACTTCACTTCTAACATTACATGACTGATATCTATTTTAAAATCTACAATAGCTCAAAAACCGGACAGTATATTCCTCCATACAGTATTATGGCCACCACATAGTGCGTCATACAGAATAATGAGCCCTATATATTGCTCCAAACATAACTGGTCCCATATAATGTTCCTTACAGTATATAATGAGCTCCACATAATGCTCCAGTATATCATGGTCCCCATGTAATGTGCCATACAGTATAGGACGGTCCCCATAGAGTAGAATGAGCCCCACATATTGCTCCATACAGTATAATGAGTCGCATATAAAGCTCCATACAGTATATGATGGGCCCCATATATTGCTCCATACAGAATGGGCTCCATATAATGCTCCATACAGAATAGGCCCCATATGTGCTCCATATGATGCTCCATACCCTATATGATGCCCCATAAATAATGAACCCCATATGATGCTCCAGTATATGATGTGCCCCATGCATGATGCTCCAGTGTCTTATGGGCAAATATAATGCTCCATATATAATGGGCCCCATTTATAATGCTCCAGTGTATAATGGGCCCCATAGATGCTGCTCCAGTGTCTGATCTGCCCCATTTAGAATGCTCCAGTATATGATGGGCCCCATGTATGATGCTCCAGTGTCTTATGGGCCAAAATAATGCTCCATATATAATGGGCCCCATTTATAATGCTCCAGTGTATAATGGGCCCCGTAAATGCTGCTCCAGTGTCTGATATCCCCCATTTAGAATGCTCCAGTATATGATGGGCCTCATGGATGATGCTCCAGTCTATGATGGGCCACATATATCATTCTCCAGTGTATAATGCTCCCCATTTATTGCTCCCAACATTAAAAAAAATGAAATACCTCTCCTCGCTGGGCACTGCTCTACTCTGGACTCCTTAGCGTCACCATCTTCCAGCTCTCTGCACTTGGACTGTTCAGGCAGAGGGCGTACAGATGTGACGTCATCGAGCTCTCTGACTTGAATGTCACTGTCAGGAAATGCAGAAGACATCACAGCGGTGGAGCATGGAGAGGTAAGTATTGCAAGTGCTGAGGCCCTGAGCAAGCAGGGGAGGCCGAATCGTGGGCGACGGCACTGGCACAGGGCCCCTCATGCTCATCCTCAGAGAACCGGCACTTGCCCAGGTGCGCCAGGCAGGGCCGGCTCCAGGTGTTTATGGGCCCCGGGCGAAAGAGTCTCAGTGAGCCCCTTTAACACAGACCATGATTCATGATGCACAGATACTGCAGAGAAATATGGGTATAGTACAATGCAAAACACTTCTCTTCTTCCATTACATGAGTGATATCTATTGTAAATTGTACAATAGCTCAAAAACCGCCAAATCCTCACAGCGCAAGTACAGACTGGACAGTACAGTTCTCCATACAATATTATGGGCACCACATAGTCTCCCCCTCATCACCCATATAACACCCCATGCAGGATGTCACCCTCCATCCCCCATATAATGCTCCATACAGAATACAGACCCAATATAATGCTCCATACAGAATACTGGACCACATAAATTGCTCCATACAGGATACTGGTCCCCATAAAATGCTCCATACAAAATATGGAGCTCTCCTCTGCACTGTGCTGCGCTCTGCGCTGTTACGGCTCAGGAAGGGGCGCTGTGGAAAGACTCCCCATTATCATCATCATTGCCTGCCCATTATCATCATCATTTCCTCCTCATCATCACCATTGCCTCCCTATCATCATCCTCATCATTGCCTCCCCATCATCATCATCATTGCCTCCCCATCATCATCATCATCATTGCCTCCCCATCATCATCATCATCATTGCCTCCCCATCATCATCATCATCATTGCCTCCCCATTATCATCAACATCATCATTTTCTCCCCATCATCATCATCACTGCCTCCCCCCACCACCATCACACATACAGCACCACACACAGACAGCACCGCAGTACTCTCTCACATACACACACACTGATACACACAGACTGATACACACACACACATAGACACATACACCTCACATCTCACCTGTCCGGCGTCCGCGCTCTCTCTGCCACAGATGACGTCATTCAGCGGCGCTGCTGTGAGAGGAAGCGCAGGCTCCCTGCAGGCATCCCCTGCAGCGGAGGTACGGGAGAAGTAAGTATTGTGCCAGTTGCTGCCAGGGTCCTGAGCAAGCGGGGGGCCCAGTGGTGGCGCTGGTACCGCTCACATCCGCTAACGGGCGCCAGGGTGCCCGACGGCGAGTGGGCCCCTCCGCCTGCTCAGGGCCGCGGCACTTGCCCAGGTATGCCGGGTGCTGACGCCGGCCCTGGCGCCAGGTGCTGACGCCAGCCCTTGGGGGGAATTTGTAGGTTTTGTAGTCTCTCCACACTTGCAAGTGCATGTTCATTAAATGTTTAAGCATGCAACTGATATTCAAATTTCTGAGATTTTTCCCTCGGCTAAAGGTCCTGGACTCTTCCTACTATGGTATAAATTTTCAGGGCTTGCACGCTGTGCAAATTTGACCATCTGGCCAAGCTGTCCTGCAACTCTTTTTGTTTTTTAAGACGTTTTTGCACTGCTACGAGCCTGCCAGATAACCGCTGCTGCGATGTCGATGCCATACACTCCATGTCATATTCATCTTGGACTGGGGAATTCAGGATTTGACTTGATAACCCAGGCATGGTATGTGAAAAGAGCTCCATGGAGTAATCTGAATTGTGGCCTGCCGCATTCTTCACTTTTGGTGGGGGTGAAGGACACAAGGAAAGGTGTTGTTCCTGACCAGGAGCCTGCAGTGACGACTCAGTGCTTGCATTTTTTGAAACTTCAGAAGAGGAGGCGATAGAGCTGAAGGCTGTTTCGGCAATGTAAGCCAAAACCTGTTCCTGATGCTCTGGCTTTAAAAGCGGTTTACCTACTCCCAGAAAAGGGAGCCTTCCAGGCCTTCTGGAGCCAGACGATGACGCAGGCTCAACACCTCCTGCCTTAGGTGCTATTGAGGTTTTGGCACTACCAGCAGATGCACCACCACCATCATTCCCAGCTACCCCCCCACCCACATATGCGGCCTCTTCCACTATACTTCCTCATGTTTGGGAAAATGTACCAAAAATACCAGCAGATATATGGTAATGTATGAGAAGCGTACAGCTGTATATGGCGTAGGGGAAAATTTAAATCTCCGTATATATTTCAGGAGTCACACACAGACACTCACTCAGTATGGATTTGACCGTAATACAAAGAGCAGATATATGGTACTGTATCAGAAGCGGACAGCTGTATACGGTGTAGGGGAAAATTTAAATCTCTGTATATATTTCCCGAGTCACACACAGACGCTTACTCATTATGGATTTGACCTTAATACAAAGAGCAGATTTACGGTACTGTGTTATGATTTGTTAACTGAGGAGGACAGGAGCAAACAGCAAGGCTGCCGAACACCTGAGAGCTTGGAAACTAATGGGTTGCAGATCCCTAAACTAACTGCACAACTAGAAGCAGCTATGGAGCGTACCTACCGTGGTCCTAGACGCTTTGGCACAGCTGGAGAGCTAGCTACACTTAAAGATAGAAACAGGAAAGCTAACTGCCCCGGAGTAGAGCCCCAAAGGAATAGGCAGCCCCCAAACATATAATGGCGGTTAGACAAGATGAAACACAAACGCAGGCAGAAAATAGAGTGAGCAATGCTGGGTCCAAACACTGCCTAAATAGGACAGGACAGAATACTATCTACAACCCAGCAAAACCCTATCAAAACTTCCAACACTTCTAATTTCAAAAATGCTGAGACCACACGATCTCGCCACCGACTAAATCAGATCTCAGTGTGAACAAGGCTAACCCGCAGCCACTCAAAAAGCAAGGAAAGAGCATTTGAACAAATAACAGTGGCTACTGAAAAACAGAGAGTAGCACAGGCCCCAGGAGGGGACCCGGCTAACCTCCACAAAGGTGCAGACAAAAATGGAAATAGCAAACACAATAGAAACAAGCAGAAAATATCTTATCTGAAGGTAGCAGACGAAGGCAAGACACCAGCAGACTTCCAAATGAACCAGGAAACAACAATTGATCACCGGCGAGGATCATGGGAAGGCAGCTCCCATATATCAGCCCAGTCAGTAACTCCTGATTGTCCGTCATTGCTGGCAGGTGAGGAGGACCTGTCATTAGATACAGCTTCAGCACCATCAGCAACCACCAGAGGGAGCCTCAGCTCAGAAATTGTCTCCAACACGTTCACAACAGTACTGTCTCAAAAGCATACAGCTGTATTCGGTGTAGGGGAAAATTGCAATCTCCGTATATATTTCCGGAGTCAAATACACATGCTCACTCAGTATGGATTTGACCGTAATACAAAGAGCAGTTATACGCTACTGTCTCAGAAGCGTACAACTGTATACGGTGTAGGGGAAAATTGCAATCTCCGTATATATTTCCAGAGTCATACACAGATAGTCAGCATGTATTTGTCCGTGATACCAGCCGGTACACGGTAGTGTGTGAGGAGCGTACAGCTCTATACGGTGTGGGAAAAAATGAACGGTCGGTAAGTGTGCAGAAAAAAAAAGAATAAAAGTATTAGTGCTGTGTAAAAAGCAGTCTGCACAGCAGTGTACACACAGCAATACAGCTATCAGGCAGCCTACTAACCAGTGCTGCTGCACACAGGAAAATCCTTCCCTATCACTGCACACTAACTGTACAGCACAATTGCTATCAGCACAAGCACAGAAAACTCTTTCCAGCCCTAACTCTCTCCCTACTGATAAACAGTGTCAGCAACCTCCCCCTACTGTTAATATCGGCAAAAGTAAAATGGAGGTCGGCGGTCAGGGCTTTTATAGACACTATGACGTCCCCCAAAGCAAGCCAATCACAGCAATGCCCTTCTCTTAGATGGTGGTGGACGCTCCAGATGTCATCTCGTTGCCCACAGTGTACGTCCTTGCTCATTGGCTGAAAAAAGGTGCCTGCAAATCATTATGGATATGGGCGCTGGGGTCGACGACCGCATGGCCAAATGCACGCTATGGTCTGGTTTCGGCCAACGAAACCCGACTTTGGCAAAAGTCGGCGACTTTTGAATCTGACCGACCTGTTTCGCTCAACTCTAATTATTATGTCTTTGTTGCAAAGTGATCCCCAAATCTGGGCATTTTCGTTACCACCTAATGATCCTTGTTTGACGTCAGTAGATGCATTTTTTACTGCTATGGGATTGTTATATGAGGATCCAGATCTAGTCACCACAGCTGAGGCAGAGCTCAGACGGCTAAAACAGGGTTCTGGTGATGCTGAGAGGTATTAGATTCTGTTCAGACGATGGTCCGCAGAGGTCAGGTGGAATGACCCAGCGCTCAAGAGTCAGTTTTTAGCAGGTTTAAGTGAAAGGGTTAAAGATTTGCTCATTGCTTATCCTGCACCTGATACTTTGGAATCTGCTATGCAGTTAGCTATCCTTGTGTATAGAAAATTGAGATAGGCAGAATAATGAGAAGCCTCCTATAATGCTGGACCCAGTCTCTCAGGATAGCCCAGTCGACAGCTGGGAGCCAATGCAACTTGGGGTGATGTCATCTCATTCCCAGGAGAGGGAGAGGAGGTTCTCTGAGGGGCTATGCTTGTATTGTGGTAAGGCTGGCCATTTGATTAAAGGGAATCTGTCACCCTAAATTGGCGGGATATTTAAATGATGGCAGTCAGGTCAGATGGGCGGTGTTTTGGGTACTTGCCTTAACATGTTGTTCGCCGCTGTCTCCATTATTTCTGGGAATTGTAGTCGTTGCCCTCCATATAACGCGCCTGCGCATTGTAATCTGCGGGCAAAGCATACTGCACGTGCGCAATTCAAGATTGCAATGCACACGCGCGTTATATGGAGGGCAACGACTACAATTCCCAGAAATAATGGAGACAGCGGCAAACAACATGTTAAGGCAAGTACCCAAAACACCGCCCATCTGAACTGACTGCCATCATTTAAATATCCCGCCAATTTAGGGTGACAGATTCCCTTTAAGCAATGAGAGGTTCGCATAAAGAAAGAAAAGAAAAAAAGGTCAGTAGGAGCAACACTCCTGTTCGTATTGAATTTTTACGGTCCACAGGAGTTTTTTTTCTGGTAATTCCACCTATCGTGGTCATTCCATTGATTTTCAGGTCATGGTGGATTGTGGTTCTGCACTGAATTTGATTGATCAACAATTTCTAGACAAATATAAATTTGATTTTGAACCATTGTCATCTCCTTTCCCTGTTGTGGCGATTGATAACACTCCACTGGAGCATGGGTGCATGTCTCGAAAGGTCACTGGGTTCCCGCTTATTGTCAATATGGAACATCAGGAGTGCATGTTTGTACTGGATAAATTGCCTGTTCCAGTCGTCCTGGGTTTACCCTGGTTAAAAATGCACAACCCTTTGCTGGACTGGTCATCTGGTATTATAAGGTCCTGGGGTCAGGGGTGTTATGGTAAATGTTGTAATGTTCACATTGCTGCTGTTGTGAAGAAAGAGCTACCTGAAGCCATTCAGGATTTCTGGAAGGTATTTACAGAAGTTGAATCGCAACCTCTACCACCCCGTAGAGATTAAGATTGCGCTATTGAGTTCGTCCCAGGTGCTACACTCCCTAAGAGTCGTTTATTTAATCTGACGATTCCCGAGATGGAGACCTTAAAGGAATACCTGCAGACTAGTTTGGCTGAAGGTCATATAAGATCCTCTCACCTGGTGAAGGTTCAGGCAGTACTGGATTGGCCTAGTCCTGAATGTTTAAAATCGGTCCAAAGATGTTTAGGGTTTGCCAATTATTATAGAAAATTCATAAAGAATTTTTCTGTTATCGCTAAACCCATAACTGATCTCACCAAGAAGGGTTCTAATACTGTCCAATGGTCCACTGAGGCAATGGAGGCTTTTGAGCAGCTCAAGGAGAGGTTTAGCTCTGCTCCTGTTTTGATCCAGACAGATGAGACCAAGCCTTTTCTGGTAGAGGTTGATGCCTCATCAGTAGGGGTGGGGGCAGTTCTGTCCCAGGAGGGAGAGGATGTGGTGCATCTCTGTGCTTTCTTTTCTAAAAAATTTTCGGAGACTGAGCTCAACTATGATGTTGGGAACCGAGAGTTACTGGCTATTAAGCTTGCGTTTGAGCATTGGCGACATTTTTTGGAGGGGACTAGACATCCGATACAGGTTTTTACTGATCGTAAAAATCTGATTTATCTGGATGCTGCTAAACATTTGAATGCTCGTCAAGCCAGGTGGGCACTGGTTTTAGCCCGGTTCCATTTCTCCGTAACATATATCCCTGGCACAAAGAATGTTAAAGCGGATGCTTTGTCTCATAGTTTTTCTCCAGCAGTTATTACTGAGAAGGAGGAATGTATTTTGCAGAGAGGGGTGGTGGTGGCAACATTGGGTTCTAAGTTGGAGAATAACATCCTAGAAGCCCAGAATTCTGCACCAACAAACTCTCCACATGGTAAATTATTTGTGCCCAAAGCCTTGAGGAGAGCTTTGTTTGCTGAATGTCATGAGTCCCGGTTGGCGGGTCATCCAGGGATTTCGGAAACTATAACGTCAATCGGGCGAAGTTTCGGGTTGCCAGGGTGCCATAGAGAAATCATCAAGTGGGTGCGTCAGTGTACGGTGTGCGCTAGGTCGAAGGCCTCTCATGCCCCGACTGCAGGATTGCTGTGCCCTTTGGAGGTTCCGCCATGGACGCATCTTGCTATGGATTTTTTCACCGATCTACCAGTTTGTGAAGGCTTTTCTGTCATCTGTGTTGTTGTGGACCGGTTTAGTAAGATGTGTTATCTGGTCCCGTTCAATAAATTGCCCTGCGCCAAGACTCTAGCTAAGGCATTTGTGAAAGAGATTGTCAGGCTCCATGGTGTTCCCACGGACATTGTTTCCGACAGAGGACCACAGTTTGTGACTCGCTTCTGGCGTGCTTTTTGTGACAGATTAAAGGTTCATTTGTTATTTTCATCAGGTTATCATCTGGAGTCCAATGGACAGACTGAAAGGAAGAACCAGGACGTTGAGCAGTTTTTGAGATGTTTTGTAGCAGACAATCAGGAGATGTGGTCGGAATATCTACCACTAGCCGAGTTTGCTCTTAATAATCATACGTCTGCCTCGGCTGGGTGTTCTCCTTTTTTTTGCTGTACAGGGAGACATCCATCTTTCGGTCCATTTTCAAAGATTGGAGCAGCTGTGCCTGAGGAGGAGAGTTTTTCTGGAAGTTTGGAAAGGGTTTGGACCAATGTACGCCATAATCTGAAAAGAGGTGAATAGGAGGTCTAAGAAATATTTTGACAGGAAAAGAAGGAAGGCGTTGTTCGCAGTTGGGGACATGGTCTGGTTGTCCTCTAGGAATCTGCGTTTGAAGATCCCTTCTAAAAAACTGGGGCCTAAATTTGTAGGACCTTTCAAAGTGGTTCAGGTTGTCAACTCTGCAGCTGTGAGATTAGACATACCCTAGTCCTGGAGAATTAATTCAGTTTTTCATGTATCTTTACTGAAGAAAGTTGACAGGCCAGATAAGGAGGCGATGCCGACTGTTCCTCCAATTGATGAGGATGGCGAGTTTGAGATTTCTCGCATATTGGATTCCAGGTTGCACAGAGGAAGATTGCAGTATCTCATGTCCTGGAAGGCTTTTGGTCACGAGGATAATTCCTGGGTGAAAGCTGAGGATGTATCGGCCTCAAGGCTGATTAAGGCTTTTCACAGGAGATTTCCGAATAAGGCTCGGCGAAGAGGATCCGGAGGATCCTCGTAAAAGGGCAGGTACTGTTAGAATCTATTCAGTTTGACCATCAGCCATCTTGTTGTGGTTTCTGGCTGCTGGTCTTTTTCCCCTGGTGCTGGGCTTGTCGTTGGTCAGGTGATTGTATCACCCTTTATTACCCTGCACCTTCCTCCCAGTCCTTGCTGGACATCAGTGTTAATCCGCTTGAGTTCTGCCTAGGAGCCTTGATAGCTTTGTATTATACTTTGTGCAGTTCTGGAAACTCTAGTTCTGCTTGCTTAGTCTTTTTGTTTTTTCCTTTTGTTTCTGCAGCTTACTCTGTTTCCCTGCTAGGATGTTACCAGTGTTTTGTTCCCAGTCCCTAGATCTTTCAGGGATCCCCTTCCCCCACCTTCATGTCTTCGCTTGAGTCTAGACTAGGTTCGTCAGTGGGTTTATTCGCAAGGAATAGATCACCCGCTCCGTCATAGGGATCAAGTCTAGTCCTAGTGCAGGGTCAGATTCCCCCCCGCTCTATTCCTGAGTTGCAGACTTATAACAGTCCCAAGGTCCTCTCCCAGTTTGTGGAAAGAAGAGCGAAAGGGAAGGAGGTATGCCTCTCGGAGAGGTCAACGATCCCGACTGAGGCGCCCACCAGACAGACCCAAAAGTGGGTGTTGGACGTGTGGAGGGAAAGGACAACTGTCGAGAAGTTGCCCTACCCGAGACAGACGACAGAGAAAATCCACTCACCCCTCCGAAGGACCTGGTAACTGGAGAGAACACCACCCCTGGGAAGGTGCCGACCGTCCACAGTGAGATGGCTGCGCTGTCCAGGTGCGTGGAGGCGAGTCTGGTGAAGCTCCATCCTGGGTCCGATGGTCCGTCTGCAAGCCTCGACCTGAAGGAGAAGACGGAATGTCTGCTCGAAGGGCCCACCAGGGTAAACCGCTACCTCCACCACCACAAGCTCCCGACAGCAGAGAGAAGGTGACCAGTGTTTCCGAAGATCCCTCTCCCCCGGTTCCTGTCTGTGAGAGGGAAGAATCACTTGACTTGCCCTCTGAAGCGGACCATTTGCCGGCCGTCAGCTTAAGGGACCCTGATCCAGTGGGAGAGTTGCAAGATACAGAAGAAGTTGCTGATCCATATAACCTGGATGGACCCCTGTTCGCTGCCCCTCTGCCTGAGGTTCGGAGTGACTGTAACAAGCTGTCCAGGCGTAATGTGATGCGAGAGAGGCAGGAGCGGAAGCAGAAATTGTGGGCATCTGTCGGCTCTCAGAACACTGTATTGGGGTGCGACGAAGCCTTTCCAGTGGAATGGTGAGTTCAAAAAGAGGGGGAGTGTAGGGAGGTGGACCGGACCTTGGGTGCCTGCATGCCGGGTCCGGAGCGGGAAGGGCTGCATCCTCTGTTCGTGGGGGGGATGCCAGAGTGGGGCGGACTTTTCCCTGCTGTCTGAGGGAAGGAGGAGGGAGACAGGGATTCCTGCTGACAGGAGGGGGCAGGGAGAGCCAGGGAAGGGCACGCAGCAGAAAGGAGAAGGGAGAAGAAAGCACGCGAAGGAGAGCAGTGTGGTGCCAGGGCAGAACAGCATGCAAAACTGTGAGGAGCGCGCCCTGCTTCCCTTGTCCCGTGCACGGGGTACTGACGCTGCGACGGGTCGCATAGAGAGGGCCTCGTCATCTGCAGAGCCAAGTGTGCCCAGCAACACTCTGGAGGGAGGGACCGCTGCAGATCTGTACGGAGCAAAGCAGAACTGTGCAGAGCCAAGCTGCATACACAGAGCTAAGCCGAGCCCACCGAGTAGAGCTGAGCTAGCTGTGCAGCAACCTGAGAGAGAAGCGCCCAGCCCTGAGAGCACCCGCAGCATGCAAGCCAGTGCCTGTCGTCGCCCACCGCCAACAGCAGGGACCAGAGAGAAAGAGACGCACGGTGTGAGTCCCGTCTCCATGTCCGTGAGTACTTCTCACGTCCCCCATATGAGTGACCGAGTACAGGACAGACCATTGCGCCCTGGCCGTGCCGTTAAACAACTCCTGGGCCATGTGGGGCCCATACCAGTTCGTGACCCCCTTTACCGTCGGCCACTTTGGGCTCACTTGACTGAGACTGTCAGTAGAATTGTGCAGGAGTCACGTCAGGCTTAGCCAGCACCGTAGCCCGGAAACTCCAGTATATGGACAAGGGGCAGTGGAAGGTACCAGAGACCGACCACTGTTACCAGAAGATGGGGGGTATCGTCTGTTTGCCCATTAATGAGGACCCTGCGTCAGCCGTTGCTGGCACCTGTGAGTTCGCAGCAGGAGCTGCAGTATCGACTTCCCTATTCGTTTGCTAAGATTTG
>JARQOD010000002.1:373206258-373364959 GCA_033576555.1 Oophaga sylvatica
GTGATTCGTGCTTTCTTTTCTAAAAAATTTTCGGAGGACTGAGCTCAACTATGATGTTGGGAACCGAGGGGTTACTGGCTATTAGCTTGCGTTTGAGCATTGGGGGACATTTTTTGGAGGGGACTAGACATCCGATACAGGTTTTTACTGATCGTAAAAATCTGATTTATCTGGATGCTGCTAAACATTTGAATGCTCGTCAAGCAGGTGGGCACTGGTTTTTAGCCGGTTCCATTTCTCCGTAACATATATCCCTGGCACAAAGAATGTTAAAGCGGATGCTTTGTCTCATAGTTTTTCTCCAGCAGTTATTACTGAGAAGGAGGAATGTATTTTGCAGAGAGGGGTGGTGGTGGCAACATTGGGTTCTAAGTTGGAGATAACATCCTAGAAGCCCAGAATTCTGCACCAACAAACTCTCCACATGGTAAATTATTTGTGCCCAAAGCCTTGAGGAGAGCTTTGTTTGCTGAATGTCATGAGTCCCGGTTGGCGGGTCATCCAGGGATTTCGGAACTATAACGTCAATCGGGCGAAGTTTCGGGTTGCCAGGGTGCCATAGAGAAATCATCAAGTGGGTGCGTCAGTGTACGGTGTGCGCTAGGTCGAAGGCCTCTCATGCCCGACTGCAGGATTGCTGTGCCTTTGGAGGTTCCGCCATGGACGCATCTTGCTATGGTTTTTTCACCGATCTACCAGTTTGTGAAGGCTTTTCTGTCATCTGTGTTGTTGTGGACCGGTTTAGTAAGATGTGTTATCTGGTCCCGTTCAATAAATTGCCCTGCGCCAAGACTCTAGCTAAGGCATTTGTGAAAGAGATTGTCAGGCTCCATGGTGTTCCCACGGACATTGTTTCCGCAGAGGACCACAGTTTGTGACTCGCTTCTGGCGTGCTTTTGTGACAGATTAAAGGTTCATTTGTATTTTCATCAGGTTTCATCTGGAGTCCAATGGACAGACTGAAAGGAAGAACCAGGACGTTGAGCAGTTTTTGAGATGTTTTGTAGCAGACAATCAGGAGATGTGGTCGGAATATCTACCACTAGCCGAGTTTGCTCTTAATAATCATACGTCTGCCTCGGCTGGGTGTTCTCCTTTTTTTTGCTGTACAGGGAGACATCCATCTTTCGGTCCATTTTCAAAGATTGGAGCAGCTGTGCCTGAGGAGGAGAGTTTTTCTGGAAGTTTGGAAAGGGTTTGGACCAATGTACGCCATAATCTGAAAGAGGTGAATAGGAGGTCTAAGAAATATTTTGACAGGAAAAGAAGGAAGGCGTTGTTCGCAGTTGGGGACATGGTCTGGTTGTCCTCTAGGAATCTGCGTTTGAAGATCCCTTCTAAAAAACTGGGGCCTAAATTTGTAGGACCTTTCAAAGTGGTTCAGGTTGTCAACTCTAGCAGCTGTGAGATTAGACATACCCTAGTCCTGGAGAATTAATTCAGTTTTTCATGTATCTTTACTGAAGAAAGTTGACAGGCCAGATAAGGAGGCGATGCCGACTGTTCCTCCAATTGATGAGGATGGCGAGTTTGAGATTTCTCGCATATTGGATTCCAGGTTGCACAGAGGAAGATTGCAGTATCTCATGTCCTGGAAGGCTTTTGGTCACGAGGATAATTCCTGGGTGAAAGCTGAGGATGTATCGGCCTCAAGGCTGATTAAGGCTTTTCACAGGAGATTTCCGAATAAGGCTCGGCGAAGAGGATCCGGAGGATCCTCGTAAAAGGGCAGGTACTGTTAGAATCTATTCAGTTTGACCATCAGCCATCTTGTTGTGGTTTCTGGCTGCTGGTCTTTTTCCCCTGGTGCTGGGCTTGTCGTTGGTCAGGTGATTGTATCACCCTTTATTACCCTGCACCTTCCTCCCAGTCCTTGCTGGACATCAGTGTTAATCCGCTTGAGTTCTGCCTAGGAGCCTTGATAGCTTTGTATTATACTTTGTGCAGTTCTGGAAACTCTAGTTCTGCTTGCTTAGTCTTTTTGTTTTTTCCTTTTGTTTCTGCAGCTTACTCTGTTTCCCTGCTAGGATGTTACCAGTGTTTTGTTCCCAGTCCCTAGATCTTTCAGGGATCCCCTTCCCCCACCTTCATGTCTTCGCTTGAGTCTAGACTAGGTTCGTCAGTGGGTTTATTCGCAAGGAATAGATCACCCGCTCCGTCATAGGGATCAAGTCTAGTCCTAGTGCAGGGTCAGATTCCCCCCCGCTCTATTCCTGAGTTGCAGACTTATAACAGCCCCAAGGTCCTCTCCCAGTTTGTGGAAAGAAGAGCGAAAGGGAAGGAGGTATGCCTCTCGGAGAGGTCAACGATCCCGACTGAGGCGCCCACCAGACAGACCCAAAAGTGGGTGTTGGACGTGTGGAGGGAAAGGACAACTGTCGAGAAGTTGCCCTACCCGAGACAGACGACAGAGAAAATCCACTCACCCCTCCGAAGGACCTGGTAACTGGAGAGAACACCACCCCTGGGAAGGTGCCGACCGTCCACAGTGAGATGGCTGCGCTGTCCAGGTGCGTGGAGGCGAGTCTGGTGAAGCTCCATCCTGGGTCCGATGGTCCGTCTGCAAGCCTCGACCTGAAGGAGAAGACGGAATGTCTGCTCGAAGGGCCCACCAGGGTAAACCGCTACCTCCACCACCACAAGCTCCCGACAGCAGAGAGAAGGTGACCAGTGTTTCCGAAGATCCCTCTCCCCCGGTTCCTGTCTGTGAGAGGGAAGAATCACTTGACTTGCCCTCTGAAGCGGACCATTTGCCGGCCGTCAGCTTAAGGGACCCTGATCCAGTGGGAGAGTTGCAAGATACAGAAGAAGTTGCTGATCCATATAACCTGGATGGACCCCTGTTCGCTGCCCCTCTGCCTGAGGTTCGGAGTGACTGTAACAAGCTGTCCAGGCGTAATGTGATGCGAGAGAGGCAGGAGCGGAAGCAGAAATTGTGGGCATCTGTCGGCTCTCAGAACACTGTATTGGGGTGCGACAAAGCCTTTCCAGTGGAATGGTGAGTTCAAAAAGAGGGGGAGTGTAGGGAGGTGGACCGGACCTTGGGTGCCTGCATGCCGGGTCCGGAGCGGGAAGGGCTGCATCCTCTGTTCGTGGGGGGGATGCCAGAGTGGGGCGGACTTTTCCCTGCTGTCTGAGGGAAGGAGGAGGGAGACAGGGATTCCTGCTGACAGGAGGGGGCAGGGAGAGCCAGGGAAGGGCACGCAGCAGAAAGGAGAAGGGAGAAGAAAGCACGCGAAGGAGAGCAGTGTGGTGCCAGGGCAGAACAGCATGCAAAACTGTGAGGAGCGCGCCCTGCTTCCCTTGTCCCGTGCACGGGGTACTGACGCTGCGACGGGTCGCATAGAGAGGGCCTCGTCATCTGCAGAGCCAAGTGTGCCCAGCAACACTCTGGAGGGAGGGACCGCTGCAGATCTGTACAGAGCAAAGCAGAACTGTGCAGAGCCAAGCTGCATACACAGAGCTAAGCCGAGCCCACCGAGTAGAGCTGAGCTAGCTGTGCAGCAACCTGAGAGAGAAGCGCCCAGCCCTGAGAGCACCCGCAGCATGCAAGCCAGTGCCTGTCGTCGCCCACCGCCAACAGCAGGGACCAGAGAGAAAGAGACGCACGGTGTGAGTCCCGTCTCCATGTCCGTGAGTACTTCTCACGTCCCCCATATGAGTGACCGAGTACAGGACAGACCATTGCGCCCTGGCCGTGCCGTTAAACAACTCCTGGGCCATGTGGGGCCCATACCAGTTCGTGACCCCCTTTACCGTCGGCCACTTTGGGCTCACTTGACTGAGACTGTCAGTAGAATTGTGCAGGAGTCACGTCAGGCTTAGCCAGCACCGTAGCCCGGAAACTCCAGTATATGGACAAGGGGCAGTGGAAGGTACCAGAGACCGACCACTGTTACCAGAAGATGGGGGGTATCGTCTGTTTGCCCATTAATGAGGACCCTGCGTCAGCCGTTGCTGGCACCTGTGAGTTCGCAGCAGGAGCTGCAGTATCGACTTCCCTATTCGTTTGCTAAGATTTGAACTGTCGTATTGTACTGTGCCTTCAATACTGTTTCTTTTGTTTTCCCCTGTAAATAAACCCGTTAACCCTTGCTCTGCTGTCTGCGTTCCGCCACTGCATTCCGCGTTCCTGCGAACACCACATTACATATCTTTATTTTAGCTTACAAAAACGCATACAAATCCGCATAAAAAAACGCATGAAAAAAATGCATCAAATCCGCATCAAAAACACATCAGAAACGTACCTGCGTTTTCTGCCAAGAGGTGCGGATTCTGTGCAGAAAATTCTGCAGGCAAATCTGCAACATGTGCACATACCAATATACACAAAGAAGTTCATCTTCCACATGCTGTCTGGTATGCCCATGGGTCATTCTGAGCCAAGGACACTACTACCCGTTCAGGTCTGAAGACCCTGCAAGGTGCTTCATTTGGAACAACCAAGGCACGAGAGGTGTCTAGTTCCCATGCGTCAATGTCAGTCAGCAATGTCATCTTCTTCATATGGTCTGCTAGTCGTGGAGTCAAGGAGTGCTGACGTCTCCAAAAAAGGGGAAGCATTGGCGTTCTCTCCACACGTCTCCAACGACTATACCAGTGACCAGGTCCCAGGAATATCTCTGCCTTTAGGAAATTTTTCTCTGAATAATGGGCAGAAGATGTATCCTGTGAGGGTATCTTCAGCTTCCATGTGACCAGTTGATAAAGATTTCAGAATGGAAGCTTTCATGTCTCTGCTTTCCACCAACCAGGATTAAGAGGTCCGGTTTGTTGTATCTTCAGGGGTGGGAGCTGACCTCGTCGGGCCCCGAGAGACTTGGCATTCCCGGATTCCTGATATCACGCCTGCCTCATTCTACCCTATGGATGTCGTGATGGTCTGGATTGTGTGTGGTCCTATACTTCTATTGCAGATCATCCTAGCGGGCTTGAAGAAGAGGGGGCTTAAAGGGGGGGTACTGTAACATCCCTGCCAGCATCACTGCTTGGCTTCCCATCTCCCATCTTACTCACCACTCCGGGCCACGCTGTGAGTTCTGTCCTGTGCCGGCTCCTTGCTGTGAACCTCATGTCCTTGCTTTCTGCATACTTCCTAACTGTATTCTTAGGGCGGCGGCCCCGGCACTTCCTGAGTCTTATAGAGACAGTGTGCACATTCCTAAGGAGTCTTCAGCCAATTGACAAGAGGCATCAGGTACTTAAGGCATCCCCACCCATTGGAGGATGCCAGAGCAGCAAACTCCCTCAGTCAGTGTCCTGCTGAGTTGCCAGGTCCTGTTCTGTTTTCCACCTTCTCTGGGGGCTGCATGCCTAGACCTGTTACTGTGCTTGTGTGTCTTGTTTCCTGCCTCCCTGAGGGCTGCATTCTCAGGCCTGAATCCTTGTCCTGTACTTGTTCCCATGTCCATCCTTGTCTGCACTAAGCCTTATACCTGAACCTGTTTATATCCTTGTCTGCAACCTTTCCTTTCCTGCTGTGTCTCTCTTTGTCTCATCCTGTTTCTTGCAGATCCCGTACCAGCACCCATCACTATCTGGTTGTCGCAGCACAACAATAGTGTTCCTGGTGTTCACTTAGTACTTCACGGCAAGTACGTGTGTTGTTCGGTTGTGCTCTGCTCTCCTGTTCCGCTACCTGTGGCTTTTCTCTGCTCTCCACAACCTGTGGTTCTACTCTGCTCGCCGCATCCAACGGTTCCACTCTGCTCTGCTCGCCGCAACCTGCGGTTCTGCTCTGCTTGCCGCAACCTGCGGTTCTCCTCGCCGCAACCTGCTGCTCTGTTCTACTCGCCGCACCCAGCGGCTCTGCTCTGCTCGCAGCACCCAGCTGCTCTGCTCTTCTCTCTGCTCCGCAACCTGCGGTTATGCTCTGCTCTCCTGCTCTGCTCTCTGCTGCTCTGCTCTGCTCTCCCTCCCCAACCTGTGGTTCTGTTCAGCTCCTGTTCTGCACCTTGCGGTTCTGTTTCTTTCTCCCGTAGGTCTTTGTCCCTCCAGTCTGAACTGGTTCCTAACAGTTCTTGTCCCTCCAGTCTGAACTGGATACTAACAGTTCTTGTCCCTCCAGTGAGAACTGGTTCCTATCAGTTCCTGTCCCTCCAGTCTAAACTGGTCCCTACCTGCTCCCTTGTCTTGCCAGTACTTGCCAGTGTTCCTGTCCTACCCGTAATGGTTTCAGTTCCTCCAGTCTGATCCGTGCCCGCCTGCCAGAGTGCCAGCCATGCCCGCCTGCCTGCCAGAGTGCCAGCCGTGCCCGTCGACACTTGCTGTCATTGTGTTCTGTTACCCAGTGGGATCAGGTGATACAGTCAGACACCGCCATGGAGTGATACCTGGCAGCCACCTGCCGCACAAGCCTGACCTCACCATCAGAGGCTCCAGCGAACACCAAGGTAGCTGCATAGTCATGCCCCTTCCAGGGTAGTTAGGTTTGTGGCACAATGGGGCAACTATCGCACAACCCCCACGCTCGTGCCAACCAGTCAGGGCGCAAAGTTTATACCAAGACTACCATCCCTTTTCCTTGTGGTTAAATCAAGGAGCGTGATTCTCTGTGTATGGTATTCAAGTGTAAGGGCTCCGTCACACATAGCGACACACCAGCGATCCCAACAATGATATGCATTTGTCAGGATCGCTGGTGTGTCGCTACATGATCGCTGCTGAGCTGCCAAATAGGCAGCTCAGGCAGCGATCAGGACAGTGACACTGCGGGTAACGTCGCTGCGCGGCACCTGGTACCCCGATGTGTACCTTGGTTACCAGCTCCACTGCAGCAGCGCGCTGGTATCCAGCGTACACATCGGGTTTCCAGGCGCCGGGCGGCACCAGGAAACTCGATGTGTACCTTGGTGTACCTTGGTTACCAGCTGATCGCTGGTCTCCTGCCTGCCACACGCAGCGATGCGTACTGGCCAGCAGAAGACCAACGATCAAAAAAATGTCCAGGACTTTCTGCGAAACCCAGCAAGGGGGCTGATCGTCGCTGAATGTCACACACAGCGATATCGCTGGGGAGATCGCTGTTGCTCACAAAACTAGTGACTCAGCAGCGATCTCGCTAGCGAGATCGCTGTGTGTGACGGGGGCTTAAATCTTCTTTTATTTCATTACTTATCTATACCGTAGTGATAGGATATTACTAGGGGAGTAAGGGAGAGCCGCCGTCAAGCGGGGGTGCCATTCTACTATCTTTAAGGTGCCAACCTCCGCTGGTAGGTAGTTAAAGTGATGCAAACGTGGTCAAAATTGTTGGTACCCCTCGTTTAATTACAGAAAAACCCATAATGGTCACAGAAATAACTTGAATCTGCCAAAAGTAATAATAAATCAAAAATCTATGAAAATGAACAAATGAAAGTCAGACATTGCTTTTCAACCATGCTTCCATAGAATTTTTTACAAAATAAAACTCATGAAACTGCGTTCAAAACACTGCATTCCACATTGCAAGCACAATGGATGGAATTTATAGAAATCCTATGACAACTGTGTATCTATTTAACGCTGCTTCCAAAACTATACTGTTCCTGATCATGGGCACGTAGAATAACAAGATATGCACCACTTCTGCATTTTTCACCCACTCCTGGTTTAGTCTTAGAAATATTGAGGTAAGAAAAAACTCACCAAATATTGAAAGTGTAAATGTGGCCTCTGCACTAGTGTTGAGCGATACTGCTCGATATCTAAAAATATCGGATCGGAATGGTATCGCCGATATCACTAAATATCGTCGATATCCGATTCCGATACCGGAAGTCCAATGTAAGTCTATGGGAACCAAATATCGACATTAAAAAAAACCATTCTTGCCTTGTTGGTTAATTGTACATGAAGGAAAACAACAAAGACTAATGTAGAATGTATTGGGGGAGGTTGAGGAGACAATAAAGGCATACATGTTTAACCCAATGCATTGGAATAGCATTAATATATATTTTTTTGGAAATACGTTTGGATTGACTAACAATATGACAATGTTGTTAACCTTTTTTCTATTTTGGCAAATATGTATGTTTCACAACTTCCATGCTCTTCACCTTTTTAACTTTTGCCAGTGCCACACTTTCTCCTTCATAATCTTCAGCAGCAGCATCATCTTTCTCATCAAATTATTCTTCATCTTCACCTTCTTAATCTTCTTCTTAAACTTCTTGCTATTCATGTTTTTGTTTACATTACTCATATTGTTATTATTAAACTAATTAATCTTCTTCATATTCAAATTCTTCATCTTCTTCCTCTTCATCTTCTTCATCATATTCTTATTTGTGACAGAGATTCCTGTACTTGTAATCTGTAAAAGTATGAATTGTTCATCCTTCCGTTCTTGCTGTCACAAAAGATTTAAATTACAACAGTATTTGTCCGTGTTCAGTTTAGCCTGCAGCAGCAGGCATTTTCCAGGGGCACCACGAGGAGGAATGGACTCACCCCCATACACTGCTTAGTCTTCTTCTGCTTAGAATTTAGAGCATATATTTTGCTCTTCATTTTGGTCTTATACTTCATGTTCTTCTGCTTTTTGATCTTCTGCTTATTGTTCTTCTGTCTCTTGTTCTGTATCTTGTAGTTTGTCTTAACCTTCTTTGTCCTGTTGGTGATCTTCTTCTGGGTAATCTTTTATTTTTTCTTTGTGATGGTGTTCAGGCTGGTTGGCTTCATGCTCGTCGTCCTTGTTGTCGTCATCTTCTTCTGGGTGGTCTTTAAGGTCGTCTAATTTCCGAGAAACAGTTGACATTACTGGAACCCTGACGGGTATCAGATGGAGCAAGAGACAATGGAAGTAACGAGGACCAGCTGACTGTGCTGGAACTCGGACGGGTAGCAGAAGGAAAAGAGGCAATGTCACAACCGAGTACCAGCTGACGTTACTGTGACACGGTTACTAAGCAGGTGGTACCTGTGCTCCAAAGCACTACCAAGGACCAGCAGACGTTGGTGGAACTCGGATACGGAGATGGAGGCACCTAGGCCAAAGGCACTGGGGAGAACCAGTTGACGGTACTGGACCCCGGACGGGTAGCAGAAGGAAAAGAGGCAATGTCACAACCGAGTACCAGCTGACGTTACTGTGACACGGTTACTAAGCAGGAGGTACCTGTGCTCCAAAGCACTACCAAGGACCAGCAGACGTTGGTGGAACTCGGATACGGAGATGGAGGCACCTAGGCCAAAGGCACTGGGGAGAACCAGTTGACGGTACTGGACCCCGGACGGGTAGAAGAACGCACCCATGAAAATGTAAGTTGACAGGACGCAAGCCGTCCGCAGTTACCGAATCACACAGTCCTACAGTGGGTGCTTGTCCTATTGTCACAATGGAAACCGCCTTTATTTACATATCCCACAGCACACATAGGAATCACCTAAACTGCAGGCACCATAGAGTCGGCTAACCCGAATGCAACACGACAGCACAACTTATTGGAGGATAATTGACGTTCACACTGCCAGGAAACAGCTGTCGTGCTGTAACCAGGCTGGCCAGGAGTCAGTACCCCTGCCAATTACTTACGAGCAACAAATGGCGGTGTTGTAGCCCAGGGAGTAGAGTTCAGGTGGTAGAAAGATGAACATAACAGGAGACATGGAAAACGTTGCCAAACAGTTATTTAATCTGAAAACGGACAGGCAAATTCAGGTGAGATCCATGCCTTGTTCATTTTCAGAAAAGTAAGCCGGTCTACATTCTCTGAGGATAGTCGCATGCGACGGTCTGTTACTACACCACCTGCAGCACTAAAGACACGCTCAGATAATACACTGGCAGCAGGGCAAGCCAGCACCTCCAATGCATACTGGCTAAGCTCTGGCCATGTATCCAACTTAGAGACCCAGAATTTGAAAGGGGAAGAGGCATCTGGGAGTACACTTAGAGGGAAAGCCAAGTAGTCTGTCACCATCTTACGGAAACGTTTCTTCCTGGTGACTGGAGCCGTCTCGGATGGTGTAGACCTTGCTGGCGCTGTCACAAAACTTTGCCACATTTGTAACATACAGCTCTTGCCCTGTGCAGAGGCGCTGCTTCTGCTCCCTCTTGTTGTAGAGGTGTCTACACTGCCTCGACGCACAGAACTGCTTTGTAAAGCAGTAGCAGCAGCAGCAGCTCTCTCGGCTGGAATGTACAACAGTATGGATTGCACCAGTGTGTATTGGTACTCCTGCATTTTACGGTCCCGGTTCACCGTGTGATGAGGGTTTGTAAGTTGTCCCGGTAGCGAGGGTCTAGGAGGGTGTACTGTTGTGAATGGGTTTGATATGAGTTCTGAGCAGAGGCTCCCTCTGGTGGTTACAAGCGGTACTAGTGAAGATTGTGAGGACTGGGAATCAGGTGTTACTGACTGGTCTTATATAAGGGAGTCATTTTCCCATCAGGGTTGCCGGTGATCAATTGTTCTGGTCTGAATCCTTCATTCCAGTTTCCCTTGTAGCCTGCTGTGTCGTGTCTGCATCTCCTTCTACCAGATAAGAATTTTTCTTCTTTTGTGTTGTTGCTATATTTTTGCATTTTGTCCTGTACATCTTTGGGGGCCTTCTGGGTCCCCTCCGGGGGCTTCTGCCTTCTCAGTTTAGTTCAGCCACTGAGTTTTGTTCTTTTGCTTTTTCCAGTTTTTTCAGTGGCTGCTGTTTTGATTTTTTACACCAGAGAACTAATTTAGGTGGTAGAGGTCGTGTGATCTCAGGTGATTTTGAAATTAGTAAGTTGGTGTTTTTCAGGGTTTTCTGGGATTGCAGTAAGTACCCTTCCTGTCCTTTTCTATTTAGATAGTTTGGGCCCCAGCGTTTGCTCATTCTATTTTCTTTCTGTGTCAGTATTTCCTCTTGTCTAACCGCCATTACATGTTTGGGGGCTTTCTATTATCTTTGGGGTTCTGCTCCGGGGCAGATAGCTTTCCTATTTCTATCTTTAGGTGTAGTTAGTTTCTCAGGCTGTGACGAGGCGTCTAGGACCAACGTAGGAACGCTCCACGGCTGCCTCTAGTTGTGGTGGTTAGTCAGGGTACTGCAATCCCATAGATTCCAACTGCTCTGGTGTATTGCCTTTTTTACCTGCACTCCTCAGCTACCGAAACATAACAGTGTACACCCAATAATCTGACGTGGTGAGAATGTGGGCGATGCGGCGGTCATTTCTCAGGCACTGAAGCATGAAATCAATCATGTGCTGCAGACTCCCAACTGGCCAACAAAGGCTGTCCTCTGGAAGAGGCGTCATCTCTGCCTCCTCTGCATCACCCCACCCTCGCTCTACATACTGACTAGAGCGTTGTGTACCTCCCTCTGTAGGGATTTCTTCCTCCTCCATTGACTCCTCCTCCTCCTCATCCTCCTCACAAAGTGAGCCCTGCCCAGCCCTTTGTGAGGAACCACGTTGCGCTGACTGTCCTGAAGGTAATTGAATTTGTGACTCCTCATCCTCCACCTCTTCCAAAACCTCTTCCTTTAGTGCTTTCAGTGATTTCTGAAGCAGGCAGATAAGGGGGACAGTCATGCTGACTAGTGCATCATCTGCACTCGGCATCCGCGTTGAGACATCAAACGCACGCAAAACGTCGCAGATGTCCTTCATAGAGGCCCACTCAGTAGTGGTGAAGTGTGAACGGCGCAAATTGCGAGTTGATTGCGCCTGTTGCAGCTGATACTCCATTACTGCTGGCTGCTGCTCACACAACCGCTCCAACATATGTAACGTGGAATTCCACCTGGTGGGTACGTCACATATGATGCGATGTTCAGGAAGGCGAAATCTGACTTGCAGAGCTGCAATGCGCGATCTGGCCATGCTGGAACGTCGCAAGTGAGCGCACTCTAGGCGGACCTTGTGCAGCAGTGCATCAAGATCCGGATAGTCCCTCAAAAAACTCTGCACGACCAAGTTGAGCACATGTGCCAGACATGGTATGTGAGTGAGGTTGCCAAGGCCCAGAGCTGCCACCAGATTTCGGCCATTGTCACACACTACCAAGCCTGGCTGGAGATTAGCTGACAAAAACCACACGTCGCTCTCCTGCTTGATGGCATCCCAGAGCTCCTGCGCTGTGTGGCTTCGATTCCCCATGGAAATTAATTTCAGGATGGCCTGTTGACGTTTGGCCACGGCTGTGCTCATATCGGTCGCAACAGGTAAGCGTTCACGGGTCCATGTGGAGGTATACCGTGACGGCTCGTGCAGCGATGATTCTGAGGAACTGGAGTAGGAGGAGGAATCAATGTGTACAGACTGGATTCCTGCAATCCTTGGAGTTGGCAGAACACGTACAGCGCCACTGGCAAGATCTGTACCCGGCTCCACAACATTGACCCAATGGGCAGTGAGGGAAAGGTATCGTCCCTGGCCATGGGTACTGGTCCACGCATCGGTGGTCAGGTGGACCCTGCTACTGACGGCGTTTAGTAGCGCATGTTTAATGTTTCCCTCGACATGTTTTTGCAGAGCAGGGACAGCTTGCCTGCTGAAATAAAATCGGCTTGGCACATTATATTGTGGGACTGCCAATGCCATAAAGTTCCTGAAACTGTCAGTCTCCACCAGCCTGAATGACAGCATTTCAAGGGACAGGAGTTTTGCAATGCCAGCATTCAGAGCCTGTGCTCGTGGATGGTTTGCCGAGTATGGCCGTCTTTTATCCCATGCCTGTGGTACCGATGGCTGTTTTTTGTTCTGGGAGTGTGACGATGACTGTGAACTTGCTGCTGTGGGTGGAATAACAGTTTGTCTATGGACAACAGTGACCGAGGTTCTTCCATGGAGATCCTGTGAGGAAGCCGAACCAGGTGTGTGTGAGCTGGAGGTAGAGGCTCGAACACGACCTGAAGATGTAGGTGCTGCTGTAGGTTGGCCTACATCTCCAGTGTGTCTTTGTAACTCAGCTACGTGCTTTGTCCGTACATGTTTCCACATATTTGTGGTATTCAGGTTACTGATATTTTTACCTCTTTTAACTTTTTGCTTACACAGCTTGCATTGAACATAGCAAATATCATCTACAAGTCTGTCAAAAAAGGACCACGCAGTGCAAGTCATGGGAGCGCCAATTTTGACATTTCTAAGAGAACTGCTCCCAACAGGTGCCAAACTGGAGGCTACAGGCAAGCGAGTCTGCAGCCTACCTCTCCCTCCTCTTTGTACCGTTGGGACAATCTCTTCCTCAGAGCTGCTCCCACCACCTTCCTGTTGCTCACGCCATGTTGGGTCTCGGACTTCATCATCTCCACTACCCTCTTCCAACACCTGCTGCTGTTGGATGGTCTGGGCAGCACCATGCTCCACAAAACCTGGCACCTGAGTCTCATCATCATCATAAGATGCGTTCTGCGGTGTGCTGTCCATCGGCACTGGCTCACCCGCCTCTTCAGATTGAGAGAGACACAGCTGTTGCGCATCACTGCATACTCCCTCTTCTTCAAATTGCAGAATGCTGCTTGCCTGTGCCCGTGTTTGCGAGCCAACAGATTCTGAGAACAGAAGCAGAGACTCAGCTGGCTCCTGTACAGAACTCTCTGACTGCCTGGGCAATTTGACAGGCGGTGAACAGACAGATGGTTGCTCAACAGTGTTGTGTTCCTGAGAGGAGGTGGAAGGAATTGAAGTCGATGCATTGGCTGCCATCCAACCAACAACGGCTTCAATTTGTTCTTCCCGCAGCAGGGGGCACGCCGAGCTCCTACCAAAGTGCGCATAAAGGAACGCTCATGGGTAAAACTGGTAGATGCTGTGTCACTGAGGGCGGCAGCAGCCACAGAATCCCCACGTCCTCTCCCTGCTGAAACTCCACGGCCACGACCACGTGCCTTACTTACTGACTTCATCTTGGTAGATTGATAAAGAAAGTCAGAAAAGTTATAAGGCCTAAGTGTGGTTATTACGCAGAGACTGAAGTGAACACTGAAACACAACTGTTCACAATCTGTGAAAGGCTACTCCTTTGTCTACTTCTTTAGTGTTTGCAACCAATGTATTGGATACGGATGGAAGCGCGTCACACTAATAGATTATATTTTAAATGGAATGGAGCAGAACCAATTGGAGATAAATGAAAAGGATGAGGCACTGAGACACGCTCAGCAGAGTACAAGCAGCAGTGCTTGAACAAGTAACTGGAGCGTGATGTGCACTCAAAAAATAAAAAACACATACTGAAGTGAACACTGAAACACAACTGTTCACAATCTGTGAAAGGCTACTCCTTTGTCTACTTCTATAGTGTTTGCAACCAATGTATTGGATACGGATGGAAGCGCGTCACACTAATAGATTATATTTTAAATGGAATGGAGCAGAACCAATTGGAGATAAATGAAAAGGATGAGGCACTGAGACACGCTCAGCAGAGTACAAGCAGCAGTGCTTGAACAAGTAACTGGAGCGTGATGTGCACTCAAAAAATAAAAAACACAGACTGAAGTGAACACTGAAACACAACTGTTCACAATCTGTGAAAGGCTACTCCTTTGTCTACTTCTATAGTGTTTGCAACCAATGTATTGGATACGGATGGAAGCGCGTCACACTAATAGTTAAATTGCATGGAGCAGCAAGAATTACACTGAAGAAAAAAAAAAAAGAGTCTGTGAGTGACACGTGCAGATGCCTACAGACAGCGTTGCATGCAGAGCAAACTGCAGCGTCACCTGCACTCACACACACCTTGCAGAGCTGTTAAAACAACACTGCAGGCAAAAGGAAGCTTTACACAGTGGTTGGTAAACTAGCCTGCCTACAGCACAGTACACTAAATCGCAATCTCTAACTGTCCCTCAGAGTCAGCACAGCAGTGTTCTGTCCCTTACTGAATTCACAGCACAGTGACGCTAAAATGGCGGCGGCCCTTTTATAGTGCATTCTGACATCATTTCAGCATCCAATCACAGCCATGCCATTAGTTAACATGACCGCAGCAGTACAGGATGTGCCCACACTTCTTAGGATTCCTCATTGGCTGACTAAAATCACATTGCCTCTCAAAGAATTATGGGAACTTCCGATTCCGGTATACGATATATGGAAAATATCGAAACTAAGTATCGAAAGGCCGATAGAGCTAATATCGGCCGATACCCGATACTTGCGGTATCGTATCGCTCAACACTACTCTGCACCATTCCTAGAAATCTCATCCACTATGTTGTGTTGTAATATCTGGCAGCTGCGGTTTTGACGCTGCATAAATATGCAGCGTCAAAACCGCAGCAATTCCAGAACGTTGGAATGTACCCTCATTGTGTTTTTGTGTGCGCTTTTTTAGCTTGAATTTTATTGCGTTTTTGAAGCTGTAGTTTTTGTCTCTGCTTGGTGTGGAAGGGTATGTGCCCACGATCAGGTATTGATGTGGTTTTGACCTGCAGTATTGACCTTGGAAAACTATTTGTAAATAACATAGAGAATTACTCTATGTAAAATCGCATTGCAATCAGATTGTATTTGCATGTAAATCGGATGCCAGGTGTTAAAATTTGATTGTACTCACATGAAAATCGCATGACACTGGTCAGACTTTTTTGGACTGAATTCAGACCATTTTTTGTTTTCACGGTGATGGGTACGAGCCCTTAGGCCGGGGTCACACTTGCGAGTGTGATGCGAGAAACTCGCAGGAGTCTCTCACATCAATACCCGGCACTGCCGCCGGCTCTCAGACCGGAGTGTGCGGCTGCATAGAAATACATGCAGCCGCACACTCTGGTCCCGAGTGCCGGCAGCATTGCAGGGTATTGATGCGAGAGACTCGCATCACACTCGCAAATGTGACCCCAGCCTTATACTTTTTCTCTGATTGTTAAACTCCTGTTTTTTTTCTTACAAATACTGATGTAAAATACTGGCCAAATACTGAACATGTCAACGTGGACTTAGGCTGTGTGCCCACTAGTTTTTGGTGAGATTTTGAGGCTGTTTCCATGATGAGTATTTGGTGGGTTTTTGATGTTGCAGAATTTCTGCACCTATTAAATTAGTTTACGTGCGTTTTTCACTGCGTATTTGTGTGCGATGTGTTAATATTCATTTTTGTCTCTTGTTGATATGTCATGCTTTAAATAAAGCTGCGTTGTTTTTTACTTCCTGGTATTTGGAAGTATAAAAAATAAAGCAACTTTATTTAAAACATGCACTCAACAAAAAACCCTAGTACTGTAGGCACATAACTGAAGCAATAATGACTCTACCATAAAAGAAACAGTGTAAAGTGCTGTAATAAAATATATAAATTTTATTAAATATTACAAAAATCGTAAACAAATGACAAAAAATAAATAAAGAAAAAATGAAAATGAAAATACAAAGTAAAAAAGAAAAATAATTAAATAAATATGAAAACAGGTACTACCAACCAATACTAAAATTGGGGATGAAATCACACAAAATCAGACCTATTAGCAAAGTATAGTGCACTTGTGGTAGTTTACTACCGAAGAAAAACCAGCCTATGAGTAATGGTGTACAAGCCTATTAAGGCTGCATGGATGTGGATATATACCTCAGCGGCTGAAAAAGCAAAATTGCAATGTCATAGGCATTTAGAATATATGAAATTGAGCGCTATAAAAATTTCCAATCTAAACACTCTATGTATGGTGCCCAAATGTTGATATTGTAACAGAAAAAGCCAGCCGGGTAAATAAGTAGTAGGTCAGCTTAGTAATAGCTGAATACACATCTATGCACCACGGCGGCTAATGTAAAGTATAAACAATATTACGGGCAACTTACATTGGTGGTGGTCAGTGCTGTGCGATCTCCCCCAAAGCGCCCCAACGCGCGTTTCGTCCCTTCGTCAGGAGGCGAACCCTGACGAAGGGATGAAACGCGCGTTGGGGCGCTTTGGGGAGATCGCACAGCACTGACCACCACCAATGTAAGTTGCCCGTAATATTGTTTATACTTTACATTAGCCGCCGTGGTGCATAGATGTGAATTCAGCTATTACTAAGCTGACCTACTACTTATTTACCCGGCTGGCTTTTTCTGTTACAATATCAACATTTGGGCACCATACATAGAGTGTTTAGATTGGAAATTTTTATAGCGCTCAATTTCATATATTCTAAATGCCTATGACATTGCAATTTTGCTTTTTCAGCCGCTGAGGTATATATCCACATCCATGCAGCCTTAATAGGCTGGTACACCATTACTCATAGGCTGGTTTTTCTTCGGTAGTAAACTACCACAAGTGCGCTATACTTTGCTAATAGGTCTGATTTTGTGTGATTTCATCCCCAATTTTAGTTTTGGTTGGTAGTACCTGTTTTCATATTTATTTAATTATTTTTCTTTTTTACTTTGTATTTTCATTTTCATTTTTTCTTTATTTATTTTTTGTCATTTGTTTATGATTTTTGTAATATTTAATAAAATTTATATATTTTATTACAGCACTTTACACTGTTTCTTTTATGGTAGAGTCTTTATTTAAAACATGACATGCGAACAAGAAACAGAAAAGACTGCATCAAAAAAGCAAAAAAAAAAATGTAAAAAATGCACTAAAAAAGGCAATGAAAATACGCAAGTAACCTAATTTACCTAATAGGTGCAAAATTCTGCAGAAATCTGCAACATAAATTATTCATTGTGGGAATTTAACCTTATGTAAATTAGGATATTTGCATTTTTTACGTGTGTTTTTGACTGCACTTTTTGTCTCTTTTTTGGTATGCCATGTTTTAAAGCACCACTTCAGCGTTTTTTTTTTTTAATTGCCCTGCTGGAGTGGTGCTGCTAAACTAAGTTCCCAGCACCTAGTCTCATACCTACCAGCCGCTGTCTTCAGCTCTTTCCAGCCCCACTCTAGTCCCACACTGCCATCTTTTGACAGCAATTTCTGACTGACTGGATGTCAGAGGTAACGTTCACAAGCTCTCAATATTAGTCTATAAGAGCCTTATTCTTGCTCTCATAGACTTACTATGAGTAGTGGCTTCCAGATCACCAAGCAAACACTGAAGCCATTTGGCAGATCACAAACTGCAGAAGACCGACCAGAGCAGCACCAAGAACAGGTGAAGATGGTGGCTGGTAACTAAGAGACTAGGTACAGGGAAGTTAGACTATTGGCACCACTCCAGTACGACAATTTGAAAAAACACTGGAGTGGTGCTTTAAATTTTGCTGCTTTGTTTTTAACCCCTTCACCCCAAGGGTGGTTTGCACGTTAATGACCGAGCCAATTTTTACAATTCTGACCACTGTCTCTTTATGAGGTTATAACTCTGGAACGCTTCAACGGATATTCGCGATTCTGAGATTGTTTTCTCGTGACATATTGTACTTCATGTTAGAAGTAAAATTTCTTCGATATAACTTGCGTTTATCTTTGAAAAAAACGCAAATATGGCGAAAATTTTTTAAATTTTGCAATTTTCAAACTTTGAATTTTTATTCCCTTAAAACAGAGAAATATATCACACAAAATACTTAAGAAATAACATTTTCCACATGTCTACTTTACATCAGCACAATTTTGGAACCAAAATTTTTTTTTGTTAGGAAGTTATAAGGGTTAAAAGTTGACAAGCGATTTCTCATTTTTCCAACAAAATTTACAAAGCCATTTTTTTAGGGACCACCTCACATTTGAAGTCACTTTGAGGGTCTATATGGTAGAAAATACCCAAAAGTGACACCATTATAAAAACTGCACCCCTCAAGGTACTCAAAACACATTCAAGAAGTTTATTAACCCTTCAGGTGCTTCACAGGAACTAAAGCAACGTGGAAGGAAAAAATAAATATTTAACTTTTTAGCCACAAAAATGATCTTTTACAAACTTTTTTTTTATTTTCACAAGGGTAAAAGGAGAAAATGGACAGATAAGGTTGTTGTGCAATTTCTCCTGAGTACACAAATACCCAATATGTGGGGGAAAACCACTGTTTGGGCACACGGCAGAGCTCATAAGGGAAGGAGCGCCGTTTGACTTTTTCAAACTAAAATTGGCTGGAATTGAGATTGGACGCCATGTCGCGTTTGGAGAGCCTCTGATGCACCTAAACAGTGTAAACCCCCACAAGTGACACAATTTTGGAAACTAGACCCCTAAGGTACTTATCTAGATCTGTTGTGAGCACTTTGAACCCCCAAGTGTTTCACAAAAGTTTATAATGCCTGGATGTGAAAAAAAAAAAAAACAATTTTCCACAAAAATGATTTTTTAGTCCAAAATTTTTGAATTTTCCCAAGGAAATTGGACCTCAAAAGTTGTTGTCCAATTTGTCCTGAGTACGCTGATACCCCATATGTGGGGGGGGAAACTGGGCGCACGGCAGGGCTTGGAAAGGAAGTAGTAACGTTTTGGAATGCAGACGTTGATGGGGGTCATGTTCCATTTGCAGTGCCCAAGATGAGCCTAAACAGTGGAAACCCCCACAAGTGACCCCATTTGGGAAACTAGACCCCCTAAGGAACTTATCTAGATCTTTGGTGAGCACTTTGAACCCCCAAGTGCTTCACACAAGTTTATAATGCACGGGCATGAAAATAAAAAATCCTATTTTTTTCCCACAAAAATTATCTTTTAGTCACTAATTTTTTATTTTCCCAAGGGTAACAGGAGAAATTGGACCACATAAGTTGTTGTCCAATTTGTCTTGAGTACGCTGATACCCCATATGTGGGGGGGAACCAATGTTTGGGCACACGGCAGAGCTCGGAAGGGAAGGAGCACCATTTGACTTTTTCCAACCAAAATTGGCTGGAATTGACATTGGATGCCATGTTGCATTTGGAGAGCCCCTGAAGTGCCTAAACAGTGGAAACCCCCCACAAATGACCACATTTGGGAAACTAGACCCCCTAAGGAACTTATCTAGATCTTTGGTGAGCAATTTGAACCCCAAGTGCTTCACACAAGTTTATAACGTAGAGCCGTAAAATTTAAAAATCATATTTTTTCCACAAAAATGATCTTTTCAACCCAATTTTTATTTTTCAAAGGGTAACAAGACTCCAAAAGTTATTGTGCAATTTTTTTCCTGAGTGCGCTGATACCCCATATGTGGGAGTAAACCACTGTTTGGGTGCATGGCAGAGTTTGGAAGGGAAGGAGAGCTGTCTGACTTTTCCAACGCAGAATTGGCTGGACGCCATGTCGTGTTTGGAGAGCTCCTGATCTGCCTAAACAGTGGAAACCCCCATAAATGACACCATTTTGGAAACTAGACCCTCAAGGAACTTATCTAGATGTGTGGTGAGAACTTTGAACCCCCAGGTGTTTCACTAAAGTTTATAACGTACAGCCGTAAAATAAAAAATCTTTTTTTTTTTTTTACAAAAATGATTTTTTTCGCTCCCAATATTTTATTTTCACAAGGGTAACAGAAGAAATTGGACCCCAAAAGTTGTTGTCCAATTTGTCCTGAGTACGCTGATACCCAATCTGTGGGAGAAAACTACTGTATGGGTACACGTTGGGGCTCGGAAGGGAAGTAGTGACGTTTTGGATTGCAGACTTTGATGGAATGGTCTGGGGGAGTCATGTCGCATTTGGAGAGCCCCTGATGCGCCTAAACAGTGGAAACCCCCCACAAGTGACCCCATTTTGGCAAATAGACCCCACAAGGAACTTATCTAGATGTGTGGTGAGCACTTTGAACCCCGAAGTGCTTCACAGAAGTTTATAATGTACAGCCGTAAAAACAAAAAAATCATTTTTTTTTTTACAAAAATGATATTTTCGCCCCCAGTTTTTTATTTTCCCAAGGGTAACAGAAGAAATAGGACAAATTGCACAATAACTCTTGGGGTCCCGAGTACGCTGATACCTCATATGTGGGGATAAACTACTGTTTGGACGCATGGCAGAGCTCAGAAGTGAAGGAGCACCGTTTGACTTTTTCAACGCAGAATTGGCTGGAATTGAGATCAGACGCCATGTCACATTTGGAGAGCCCCTGATGTGCCTAAACAGCGGAAACCCCCCAATTCTAACTCCAACCCTAACCCCAACACACCCCTAACCCTAGTCCCAACCCTAACCACAAACCTAACCCTAACACACCCCTAATCCCAACCCTAACCCTAATCCTAACTTTAGCGCCAACCCATAGCCCTAACTTTAGCCGCAACCCTAACCCTAACCCTAATGGGAAAATGGAAATAAATACATTTTTTTTATTTTATTATTTTTCCCTAACTAAGGGGGTGATAAAAGGGGGTCTGATTTACTATTTATAGTGGGTTTTTATGATTGGCAGATGTCATGCTAAAAGACGCTTTTTATTGCAAAAAATAGTTTTTTGCATCGCAACATTTAGAGAGCTATAATTTTTGCATAATTTGGCCCACAGAGTCATGTGAGGTCTTATTTTTTGCGGTACAAGTTGACGTTTTTATTGGTACCATTTTTGAGAACGTGACATTTTTTGATCGGTTTTTATTTCAATTTTTGGGAGGTTAGAATGAACAAAAATCAGCAATTCATGAATTTCTTTTGGGGGAGGCGTTTTATCGTTCCGCGTGTAGTAAAATTGATAAAGCAGTTTTATTCTTCGGGTCAGTACGATTATGGCGATACCTCATTTATATCATTTTTTTATGTTTTGGCGCTTTTATGGAATAAAAACAATTTTATATAAAAAATAATTATTTTTGCATTGCTTTATTCTGCGAGCTATAACTTTTTTATTTTTTCGCTGATGATGCTGTATGGCAGCTCGTTTTTTGCGGGACAAGATAACGTTTTCAGCGGTACCATGTTTATTTATATTCATCTTTTTGATCGCGTGTTATTCCACTTTTTGTTCGGCGGTATGATGATAAAGCATGGATTTTTTGCTTTGTTTTTTTTTTTTTTTAAGGGGTTCACTAAAGGGGTTAACTAGTGGGACAGTTTTATAGGGGGGTCGCTACGGACGCGGTGATACCAAATATGTGTACTTTTATTGTTTTGTTTTTTTTATTTACAGGAAGAAATGAATTTATTGGGAAATATATATATTTTTTTATTTATTTTGGATTTTTTTTAAAACATGTTTATTTTTATTTTTTTAACTTTTTTACTTTGTCCCAGGGTGGGACATCACTGTATTTTATCAGATCGCTGGTGTGACAGTGTGCACAGCACTCTGTCACACCAGCGATCGCACAGTCATAGCTGCAGGCTTCTCAGTGCCTGCTCTCAGCAGGCACTGAGGAAGCCGCCTCCCTGCAAGACCCCGGCGCCATCTTGGATCCGGGTCCTGGGAGGGAGGAAGCCCTCAGAACAGCACGATCACATCGTCCTGGTCTGAGGGTCTCAGGGGAGCGCGCAGGGAGCCCCCTCCATGCGCGATGCTCCCCTGTGCCCGCATTACACCGTGATCATGTTTGATCGCGGTGTGCCAGGGGTTAATGTGCCGGGGGCGGTCCGTGATAATCAGCTGACACCCGGCGGCGACTAGCTGCGCTCCCTCGGGGAGCGCAGCTGATCGCCTATGACGTACTATCCCGTCCATGGTCAGATTGGCACGGGTTTCATGGACGGGATAGTACATCTAATGTCAGAGAGGGGTTAATATTTCCTGGTATTGTGCTTTGTCACAACTTTATTGATACAGTCATGTGTGGGTTATATGCAATTTTAGTGTGTTTCTGAATTTGAAACACACTAAAATCACGTATGCGATTTTTACCTGTGAATTTTTCACATTTAATTAAATTTTATGTGGAAAATCCACATATAAAACTTAGCATACCCACAAGACAAATTGACACGCTGCAGGTTACTTTATTCAGCATTAACAAAAGCACAGTGGGAATGAGATTTCTATAAATTCCATCAACTTTACTAGAACTGTAAAACGCTGGCTTCTTGGTACAGCGAAAACACCAAGGTTACTTACTGGTAGCCGTTTTTTCCAGAAGCCATGATAGCACACCTGAGAGAGAGGGATCCACCCAGCAAAGACAGAGAACCTACTGAAATACAAAGGGTGGTACCTCTCCCTGCATCAGTTGGGTTACAGAGTATGAGAGGACTTATAGGTTAATTTGTTCACATAAACAACACTGCATCATAAAAACATCCAAACTGTAGTGCACACCCATATGGTGAGAAAGGGGGGGAATACAAGGGGGTTCTGGTAAAACCGGCTACCAGTAAGTAACCTTGATATTTTCCCTGCACCCATGACAGCACACCTAAGAGATTTTTGGAGAATTGAAATACCTTAGGGAAGGACCACTGATTGCAGCACCCTTCTACCAAAGCAGACGAGGACAGATTCAATCTTTAGTGCCTAAAGAAGGTAGATGGTGAGGACCAGGTATCGGCCTTGCAAATCTGATCAATTGATACCTCTGATTTTTCTGCCTAGGAGGTTGCCACGACTCTGGTGGAGTGAGCCATGAAGCCTTCAGGAACCAGAGCACCACCTGCAGTGTAAGACAAACTAATAGCCTCCCTGATCCATCTGGCAATGATACCCTTGGATACCCATATCCCTTTCTGCTACCCTGAAATGCTACGAGCAGGGACTAGGCTTTCTTCCACTGACTGGGCATAGATATATATTCTAACAGTGTCCTTCTGACATCTAACCTATGGAATTTTTCCTCCACTGGTTTCATAGGGTTGTTACAAAAGGAAGGAAAAATAATTTCTTGGCTCCTATGGAACTTAAGGGCCACCTTAGGAAGCTAAGCTGGGTCAGGTCTTAGCACAACCCTAGCTTCATTATCTGTGTATAGGGAGGGTGTAGGGCCTGTATATCGATCACCCTGCGGGTCGATGTTAGAGCTACTAATGGTTTTAAGCATAAGTAACTTGGCTGACAATTCCTATAGGTGCTTGAATGGGTCCTTAGTTGGTACATCTAGTACCAGATTTAGATCCCACAGTGGAATTCTTGGGATTGTGACCCGCCAGGATTTAACACAGGATTTTATGAATCGTGACACCCATTTTTTTCTGCAAGATTACAGTTATATAATGCTCATAAGGCCGATAACTGCACTTTGACGGTACTGGTTGCTAATGGATCGCCCACCAGGGCAGTGGGATACTCGGTACCGGGCCAGTGTATCGAAGGAATGGGTCACAGTGGCAGTGACCCGGTCCGTGGCCCTGGGCGTCCAATAAAAGGGGGTAATATTTACATGGGATGTTTAGAGTTTGTAGTAAGGTATTTGTGACGCCACCTGTAGTATCTGGTCAATGGTGACCAGCGCTGCGGTGCAGATCCTCTGGGATAAATGGTATGATGCAGCAGAGTTGGTACAGCCTCCCACAAGTGAGGCTATGGGATCCCAGGGCAGGTAGATGTAGTAGAAGGTGGTAATGGTGCTGGGAGATGTAGCTGCGTGTAATAGGTGACGAAGGAAGAAACTGAGAAACAGTCAGCGAGTTGCAGTTTCCAAAGGTTTACTCACAGTTCTGATGTGTACAATACAGATGCCCGCTTGGTACTGTGTCCTCCAGGTGAGGGGCTCAGCAAACCCCCAGGTAGATTGGGATACACCTTTCCAGGACTCCGTTCTATATTTGTTTTCCTTTCACTGGCCGTCTCACTGTGCTGATTTTCCACCTTCTATCCTTCCAGCACCTTCACCAACAGTGTCCCAGATCAGCGGGTGCGAATTCTATCGGACAACAACTTATTTCTGCATTCCTTTGATTCTATATAGCTACCTCTCCGGTGAAGATAATGGTGGTTATTGTCTGTGATCCCTATGTTATCACAGCAGTCGACTTGCTAGCTGAGTCATAAAATCCTCCACTAGGCTAAGGGGTCGAGTTCCATCTGCGACCTGGTCCCTCTGCCAACAGACCGAGACCGACAGACGGCTACTGCTCTCTCCGTATCCCTAGGACCTCTTCCACTCTCACTCCAGAAGCTTCTCTTTCTTTCCGCTTCTTTCTCTCTCCCCTCTCTACTTCTGGACTAAGCTCTTCCAGCTTCTAGTCCTCTCTGAGTCTTCTCTAGACTCCTTTCCTTTCACTGCAGCCTCCCCTCACTGGGAGCTGCTCAATACCCGTCCTACTCCTTCCTCTTCCTCGGGATTCTCTAACTCTGTCTCGTGCTTCCTCAAGCTTCACTCCTCCTTGCTGCTTACTACTCCACCCACTCATACACCCTTTCCTATCTCAGACTGGGATGAGACCATCCTCCCATAGGGTCCGTCCAGGGTGCCCAGCTGTTCTAGTGTGTGTTGGGTGCAGGTGTTAAGTCCTGGGTGGTGCTCCCTCCTTACCTGGGAATGGGGTATCACACCTCTGGGTGAGGTGCAGTACCTCTGTGGCGACTGAACCCTCAGGGGCGCCACACTAATCTTTGCTCCAGCCCTGACTGCAGGAACCCTACACCTACTGGAGCCTAGCCCTAAAAATTCTAGAAATTTCTTCCATGTTCTACCGTAAATCCCTGTTGTTATTGGATTTCCACTTTTTAACAGGTGGAGACTAACCCTAGTGAGAAACCTTTCTGACTCAGTATTGCCCATTCAAATGCCACGCTGCTAGATGTAAGCCCTTTAATTGAGAGTGGCATCCTGGACCCTGGGTGAGAAGGTCCAGGATCTCCTGCAGGATCCATGGATCTGACACCGACATTGACCTTAAGAGAGAAAACTATGGTCTTTTGGACCAGAATGGAGCAATCATAATCACCCTCGTCTGATCTTCCTTATGACCGTTGGAATCATGGCTATTGGAGGGAAGGCATAAGTAATCCTGAAGTTCCAGGTGACCTGAAGGGTATCTACCACATACAGGTTTTCCCTTGGGTTTAGAGAAGAGAAGTTTTTCACCTTCCTGTTCTGTTTGTTGGCAAATAGATTTATATCTGGCTGCTTCCATATGAGAACTATCTGCTGAAAGATCTGAGATTTCAAAGTCCATTTCCCATGTTTCAGTTTCTCGTGGCTCAGGAAGTCTGCCTTGGTATTTTCTACTCCCCTTATATGAAGTGCTGTAAGGGACATCAGGTGTTGTTCTGCTAGCTTGAGGAGTTTGCTTGCTGCCATCATTAGGGCATGGGATCTTGTTCCTCCTTGGTGGTTGATATAAGCCACAGTTGCCCGTTTGTCCAACATGACCCGGACATGGCGACTCAAGATGTAGGGAAGAAAGCCTCTTAGAGCCCTTTCCATGGCCCATAATTCTTTCAGGTTCGATCCCTGGCTTCTGTCTAGAGACAAGGTTCCTGAACTGTGTGATTTATCAGGTGTGTCCCCCAACCTGAGTTGCTTGCATCTGTTGTGATCTGTTGTCATTTACTAACCTTACCCATTGGACCCCTGATGTCAAGTTTACTCTGTCTGCCCTCAAAGAGAGGGAATTTCTGATTGTTAAAGAAAGTTCCACCTTCCATTCTAAATGTCATTTTAGCAATCTCTGTGCAGACAGAATTTCCCACTAAAGCTGTCTCATGTGGAATTGGGCCCATCTTATTGCTGGGATGCAGAATTTCAGGGATCCTAACAGGGACATTGCATTCCTTAGGCCGGGATCACACTTGTGAGAAACTCGCACGATTCTCGTACGAGTCTCTCTCATCAACACCCAGCACTGCCGCCAGCACTCATAGAAATACATGCAGCCGCACACTCCGGTCCGAGTGCCAGCAGCAGTGCCGGGTGTTGATGCGAGAGACGATTCTCGTGCGAGTTTCTCGCAAGTGTGACACCGACCTTAGAGTCATTTTTGGATGATCCATTGCTGTCAAGGCCAGTTTCACTATTTTGTTTATTTTGTCCTTGGGTAAGAGACAGATCTGGCATTTGGAGTTCAGAACCAGGCCTAGGAAGGACTCTATCCTCTCTGGTTTTAGTCTTGACTTGAGAGTGTTCACCATTCACCCGAGATCCTCTAGGACACTTCTCAAATCTTTTAGGAGTGCTACACAGTGGTCTTCCGATTTTCCTACTATAAGAAAGTCATCCAGGTAAGGGATGATAATGGTGTTCCGAGTGCAAAGGTAGGCCTTCACCTCTATTATTAGTTTGGTGAAAATCTTCGGAGCCACTGACAACTGGCACTGAAGAGCTCTGTATTGATAATGTTTGACCTGTCCCTGAACGTACAGAGCTACTCTGAAATATCTTTGATGGTCCAGATGGATTGGGATGTGGTAAAACGCATCCTTTAAATTGATGACTGCCATGAAACAGTTGTGATATAACAGCTTTATAGCTGTGTTCACCGATTCCATCTTGAAGGAGCGATTTATTATCCACCCAGTTGAGTTTCCTCAGACTGATTATAGTTCTGAAAGAACCATCCGTTCTTTTATCAAAAAGAAAGGGGAATAAAATCCCCTTCCCTTTCCTTCCTCCGGGATCTCGCACAGAACCTGTTTTTCCAAAAGACTCATGATCTCTGCTTTCAGGGCTAGTTGTTCATTCGGTGATCTCCTGTGGGGAGTCACTATGAAGGTTTGACGTGGCAGACGGACAAATCTTCAACACCCTGTGACTGGCGAAGATGTTCTCCCAGGCCTAGATAAAGAGGAAAAACTTTCCCCCTACAGCCGACCTGGCATCATTGAGAGGGCTTTTTAGAAGATGAAGAGGACCCACCAAATATAAAACTGGTCTCCTTTCTGCCATTAAACTCCCACTTCCTTCTTTCCCCCGGAGGACGTCCCTTATTCAATTTTTTCCTCCGAAAGGAAGACTTCCTCGCATCACTAGGGAATCTGAGTAAGCCCTTCTTTTTGTCACCAGATTTTTCCAGGATGTCATCTAATTTCTTTTCAAATAGAAATTGTCAATCACATTGAATGGTGCATAGTCTATTTTAGATTGCAAATCCCCTAGACAGCCCTTTAGCCACAAGGCTCATCTGGCCACATTTCACATGCCTGATGACCTAGCTGCTAGCCTCACAGAGTCTGCTGAAGTGTCCACTAGAAAAGCTGCCGCTCCATGTAACAGGGGCATGTTGATCAGGATTTTCTCTCTTGGGGTCTTGTCCCTAAACTGCTCCTCTATTAGTTGTGACCAAATCATAAGAGAGTGGGAGGTACAGGTTCTAGCTCTCTCCAGCTTCAGATCCCCTGCAGCTGCCTTCCAGGTGTGCTTAAGATACAGAGGGTACAGAAAGTATTCAGACCCCTTTAAATTTTTCACTCTTTGTTTCATTGCAGTCATTTGGTAAATTCAAAAAAGTTCATTTTTTTTCTCATTAGTGTACACACTGTACTCCATCTTGACTGGAAAAAAAATAGAAATGTAGAAATTTTTGCAAATTTATTAAAAATGAAAAACTGAAATATCACATGGTCATAAGTATTCAGACCCTTTGCTCAGACACTCATATTTAAGTCACATGCTGTCCATTTCCTTGTGATCCTCCTTGAGAGGGTTCTACTTCGTTGGAGTCCAGATGTGATTAATTAAACCGACCGGACTTGATTTGTAAAGATACACACGTGTCTATATGAGACCTCTCAGCTCATAACGCATGTCAGACCAAATGAGAATCATGAGGTCAAAGGCACTGGCCAAGGAGCTCAGAGGCAGAACTGTGGCAAGTCACAGATCTGGCCAAGGTTACAAAATAATTTCTGTAGTATGCAAGGTTCCTAAGAGCACAGTGGCCTCCATAATCCTTAAATTGAAGAAGTTTGGGACCCCCAGAAGTCTTCCTAGACTTGGCTGTGCAGTCAAACTAAGCATTCGTGGGAGAGGAGCCTTGGTGAGAGAGGAAAAGAAGAACCCCAAGATCATTGTAGCTGAGCTCCACAGATGCAGTAGGAGATGGGAGAAAGTTCGACAAAGTCAACTATCACTGCAGCCCTCCACCAGTCGGGCCTTTATGGCAGAGTGGCCCAATGGAAGCCTCTCCTCAGTGCCAGACATATGAAAGCCCGCATAGAGTTAGCTAAAAAACATATGAAGGACTCCCAGACTATGAGAAATAAGATTCTCTGGTCAGATGAGATGAAGATAGAACTTTTTGGTGATAATTCTAAGTGGTATGTGTGGAGAAAACCAGTCACTGCTCATCACCAGCCAAATACAATCCCAACAGTGAAATATAGTGGTGCCAGCATCATGCCATGGGGGTGTTTTTCAGCTGCAGGGACAGGACGACTGGTTGCAATTGAAGGAAACATGAATGCGGCCAAGTACAGAGATATCCTAGATAAAAACCTCTTCCAGAGTGTTCTGGACCCCAGACTTTGACGAAGGTCCACTTTCCAACAAGACAATGACCCTAATCACACAGCTAAAATAACAGAGGAGTGGCTTCAGAACAACTCTGTGACCATTCTGGAATGGCCCAGCCAGAGCCCTGACCTAAACCCAATTGAGCATCTCTGGAGAGACCTGAAAATGGCTGTCCACCAACGTTCACCATCCAAACTGACAGAACTGGAGAGGATCTGCAAGGAAGAATGGCAAAGGATCCCCAAATACAGGTGTGAAAAACTTGTTGCTTCATTCCCAAGAAGACTCATGGCTGTACTAGCTCAAAAGGGTGCTTCTACTCAATACTGAGCAAAGGGTCTGAATACTTATGACCATGTGATATTTCAGTTTTTTTTTTTAATAAATTTGCAAAAAATTCTACATTTGTTTTTTTTTAGTCAAGATGGGGTGCAGAGTGTACATTAATGAGAAAAAAAAATGATCTTTTTTGAATTTACCAAATGGCTGCAATGAAACAAAGAGCGAGAAATTTAAAGGGGGCTGAATACTTTCCGTACCCATTGTATCCATCCGCTTTCTTGTCTAATGGATCCCTGAGCACCCCGGAAACCTCAAAGGGTAGGGCCAACCTCTTTGATGACATAGCTACTGCTCCATCAATTCTAGGAACTTTATCCCACATCTCTGAATCCTTTTCCTTAAAGCGGTATCTCCTCTTTGAGGATGAGATCAAGGAACCAGTCCTTTCCATTTTTTCCACTCTTTTTATGAGTGCCTGGATTTTACTGTTAAGGTGCACTTTTTGCTCTCCTCCAGTCCTCTGAACATTACGTCATCCAGGGACCTAGATGTCTTCTCTTCTTTCAGGCCCATTGTGCACCTACCAGCTCTGTCTAGCCTATCAGAGGCCTCAGCTGAAAAGCAAAGTCCCCCCATGTCACTGTCCGAGGAGGAGGAGGATGTGGACTCACTACGACATTCGTCTGACTCAGTAGAGACCACTCTAGATCTTTTCTTTCCCTTTTTTAAAAGGGTCTTTAGGGAACCTTCCACTTCAGCCTTGATCAAAAATAAAAACTCTTTATCTGTGAATCTCTGATTTTCAGCACAAGGGTTCCCATCAAGGACAGGAAACCAACTGATGCGGGGGGGTACCACCCTTTTATTTCAGTAGATTTCCTGTCACTGCTGGGCGGATCCCTCTCTCTCAGGTGTGCTGTCATGGGTGATGTGAAAATACGCAATGTTTAAAACTCACCAAAAACACATTGCGCAAACTTAACCTTAAGGTGTGTCTTTTCCAGTCATATTCCATCTAAAAAAACATGACAAAAAACTCACACAAGAATGAAAAAAAGTATCTCTATGTAAAAATGACTTGCTGTGCATATGTTCAGGCTTTTGAACATCTTTTAGTCACTTTAAGTTCTTAAAAATGCCAAGAGGTTAAAAGAAGTGACATGTACATTCTTCTGACGTTTCCCGCTCGAAAGACGTTCTGTACTTTCAATACAAGCCAATGCGACAGCCATGGGAGTACCCACCGTGGGGCAGGGGGGGCAGCTGCCCCCCCAGAAGCAGGGGCGCACAGGGAAATAACCGGCCCCACCGACAATGAACTGATAGTTCAGTGCCGGCGGGCCCTTTAATCACGGGCGGAATGAGTGAGGAAGGCCTTGCGGCCTTCCATATGCAGCACAGATGATGTGATCGTCATCACGCCGCCTGCGAGCCCTGATAACGTCACGCCGCCTGTGCCAGGAGAAGACGGAGTCCAGAGCGCGCTTCTTCAGAGCAGCGGGGGAGATAGGTGAGTTTTTTTTTAACGCCAGGCCCGGCCTATGGGGGACTATGCTGGCTATGGGGGATTTTGCTGCCTATGGGGGATTATGCTGGCTATGGGGGATTATGCTGCCTATTGGGGCCTATGCTGTTTATGGGGGATTATGCTGCCTATGGGGGATTATGCTGCTTATGGGGGACTATGCTGCCTATGGGGGATTCTGTGGGCTATGGGGGATTATGCTGGCTATTGGGGATTATGCTGGCTATGGGGACTATGCTGGCTATGGGGGATTATGCTGCTTATTGGGGACTATGCTGCTTATGGGGGATTATTCCATAATCCTAGAATAATAGCGGCAAATGTCACTTCAAAACGTCAATTTATACATAATCTATAGTGGTAGGTGCCACATAGAGGAAGTGATGAAAAGAAACGTATGGTTTAAAATAAATAATTTTTATTGAATAATATTAAAACCAAGATTTAGTGAATAAAGACAAAAAGGGATAAACAAAAAATAGAATGAGGAGACCCAAATCGCTGCTATATCTCAATGTATACCAATGAATAAAAGTTTTGTCACCAAAATTAGCCAGAGAGAAGAAAAGAGGTTTATCAACCTTCTTTGACATATAATGCTGTGCAAAGTCTGCTAAAGCATTCACCTGATAATAATATCAGTGAGAGGGATAGGTGTGACTAGCTGTGACTAATTCAAAGGTAGTTAATGCAATGCCTAATATCGTGCAGAAACAGGGAGATGTAATTAGATTAAATAGATTTCTAACATCTAAACAGGGAATCATAAATAATATGTAATCCCACTTACATCAAAGGAGGTCTGCACATCGTATGGCAGGAGAGAGGGCAGCTTTGGAATCTCCTGGACGCCCAACGGGCACCGTTTCGCCGTGTGGCTTCTTCCGGGGCAGAAATGTATAGTAGGTGTAGTGGGAGAGGTTTATATCCAGGGCGCTGCGCTCAGATAGGGCTAGAAGGGTCAGATGATTCTATGATAGCACGCATATGAGGTTAACACGCCCCTGTCTAAAGGGACTTCCGGAAAAGCGCTAAGGTGGACCGCAGGTGGAACGCACCAGGGTCAGCTGATTAAGCGCCACCGGAAGTCGGCGGGGTTAGTGTACCACGTGCATAAGAATCCCGTAACCAGGATGGGAGTGTTAATAGAAAGGAGGAGTGGCCTAAATCCCTGGTCTGTATGAGGAAAGGGCCAGCGGGCAAAAGGTGGGGAGTAAGTGCATATATAATGGTCGGAGATCTTAATGAGGTGGTTTGTGTAAATAAAGGGAATAGTATGTAAATAAATATAAGGAATAACTAAAATAAAACATTTTTAAGATTTGAAATAATTAAAAAGTGGGGCGAAGTGGGTGGGGGATTGAATGGTGTAAATCTTAAATGGGAGATATGTAGTAAAAAGTGAAAAATAAAAGGAGATGAATAAATGTGAGGAATAAAATGCATGGTGAAAAAATTGATAGAAATGGGTAAAACTGTAGTGAATGAGGGTCTAAAGGTTAGACAGATAAGGATTAAGGTGCACGTGCATAGAGTATAGTGCAAGACTCAAATTCCTACTTATCAAAGCATGAATATTACATTATATTAATAGAACATCATTAAATAAATATATATATAAATTTAATATATTTAAAATACATGTCCCTCTCTTATTTCTTGCTTTCCAGACCTTCATCCCCATCCAACTGAGAACTGCTGCTGCCGAATAGACACCAAAGATATCGGGATCTTCACTATGACCATACACATGAGTCCACCATTTCAAAAGTCCACCACATGCGCAAAGAGACCGGAAGGGAAGGAAAAGGACCACGCGGGAAATACACCCTTGGCAAAGGAAAGACCGATCAGCTGCTACAAAGGTAAGTGCCTAGGATAATATACAGAAATGAATAAATAAATATCAAACATCAAGACAGACTACTGTTAAAAAGAAATTAAAAAATACTGAAGAGAAATTAATAATTAAAAACACCTAAATAAAACAAACCAGGAATAGTCAAGAAATGGGGATAAACAGTACATCATATACACCAACAGTACAATTTAGAGAAAAGAGAAAAGAATGGAAGCCAAAATTTTCATTAAGACCATAGGGGGAGATGGTGTGGAGCCGGTATATCCATTTGCTCTCTAACCGAGAGAGAGATTTTCCCAGATCGCCACCCCTTATTCCTAATTTAATCTGATCAATAGCCTTAAATATTAGGCCTCGGGGATTGGAGTTGTGATACGTTTTAAAAAGACTGGGCAAGGTTTTTAATGTGGATAAATCCTCAGTTGTTTTTGATTTCTCAATATCACGTATATGTTCACGAACTCTGATCCGGAATTCACGTGTGGTGAGGCCAATATAAATTAGACCACAAGGACATGTTGCGTGATATATTATGCCTTCAGAAGTGCACGTTAGATGTTTCCTGATTTTGAAGGACTTTGAAGCATCGTGGTTTGTGAAGGAGTCTGATTTAGTCATATTGGCACAAGCCTTGCAAGAGCCACACGGGAAGAAGCCAGATGGTGCACAGTACATAGTGCCATCAGTACCAGGGTCATAATGACTATGCACTAATAAGTCTCTTAAATTAGGGCTTCTTCTAGCCACCAATAGAGGGACAGGGGGAAGAATTTTCCTCAACAAGGGATCGGTCTGTAGAATGTTCCAATGTTTTTTGAAAAAATTCCTAATATCCTCCCATTGATTGTTGAAGGTGGAAATGTATCTTACTTGATTAGTATCAGGATTGGGTTGCTTCTTAGGGGGATAAAGCAAATGCTCCCTAGGAGTTTTCCGGGCCCTCCTATATCCATTTTTAATGCTGCGTTAACTATATCCTCGGTTGGTAAACCTTTGGCATAGATCAGCTGCCTGATCCTCAAATGGAGTGAGAGATTCTTAGCTAAATTGCCTGTATGCCTTTGGTTTGTGGATGGATATAGCTATGTTCCACGTCGAACATAGCCTTTGGACGGAGCGAAATTCCGCTCCGTAAGCCGCCCTTCTGACGGGATTTTCGAGGGTTCGAACTCGACACCTTCGAAAGAAGGGTACATAGCTGTGATTCTGTTCGCACGCACCGTCGCCGCAATCGCGAGGAATGCTCGGTCTAAAGAGCGCCGAGCGTTTAGCAGTTGCACTGTAGTTAGCAAGTGAGAGATTTGAAATCCCCCTAGCTGTAATCTGACGCTGCGGTTTGCCTGGCGCGCACAGGCCAAAACGCCGTTTCTGAGGGAACACTTAATACAAGTGAATGAGCTGTGGTTTCGGAATAATAGTTTCAATACGATTGAAGAGATATTGACTTTGAGATCTAGAAACTCAACACTTTTATTTTAGTTATTCCTTATATTTATTTACATACTATTCCCTTTATTTACACAAACCACCTCATTAAGATCTCCGCACCATTATATATGCACTTACTCCCCACCTTTTGCCCGCTGGCCCTTTCCTCATACAGACCAGGGATTTAGGCCACTCCTCCTTTCTATTAACACTCCCATCCTGGTTACGGGATTCTTATGCGCGCGCACGTGGTACACTAACCCCGCCGACTTCCGGTGGAGCTTAATCAGCTGACCCTGGTGCGTTCCACCTGCGGTCCACCTTAGCGCTTTTCCGGAAGTCCCTTTAGACAGGGGCGTGTTAACCTCATACGCACGCTATCATAGAATCATCTGACCCTTCTAGCCCTATCTGAGCGCAGCGCCCTGGATATAAACCTCTCCAACTACACCTACTATACATGTCTGCCCCGGAAGAAGCCACACGACGAAACAGTGCCCGTTGGGCGTCCAGGAGATTCCAAAGCTGCCCTCTCTCCTGCCATACGATGTGCAGACCTCCTTTGATGTAAGTGAGCATTTGCTTTATCCTCCTAAGAAGCAACCCAATCCTGATACAAATCAAGTAAGATACATTTCCACCTTCAACAATCAATGGGAGGATATTAGGAATTTGTTCAAAAAACATTGGAACATTCTACAGACCGATCCCTTGTTGAGGAAAATTCTTCCCCCTGTCCCTCTATTGGTGGCTAGAAGAAGCCCTAATTTAAGAGACTTATTAGTGCATAGTCATTATGACCCTGGTACTGATGGCACTATGTACTGTGCACCATCTGGCTTCTTCCCGTGTGGCTCTTGCAAGGCTTGTGCCAATATGACTAAATCAGACTCCTTCACAAACCACGATGCTTCAAAGTCCTTCAAAATCAGGAAACATCTAACGTGCACTTCTGAAGGCATGATATATCACGCAACATGTCCTTGTGGTCTAATTTATATTGGCCTCACCACACGTGAATTCCGGATCAGAGTTCGTGAACATATACGTGATATTGAGAAATCAAAAACAACTGAGGATTTATCCACATTAAAAACCTTGCCCAGTCTTTTTAAAATGTATCACAACTCCAATCCCCGAGGCCTAATATTTAAGGCTATTGATCAGATTAAATTAGGAATAAGGGGTGGCGATCTGGGAAAATCTCTCTCTATGTTAGAGAGCAAATGGCTATACCGGCTCCACACCATCTCCCCCTATGGTCTTAATGAAAATTTTGGCTTCCATTCTTTTCTTTTTTAAATTGTACTGTTGGTGTATATGATGTACTGTTTATCCCCATTTCTTGACTATTCCTGGTTTGTTTTATTTAGGTGTTTTTAATTATTAATTTCTCTTCAGTATTTTTTAATTTCTTTTTAACAGTAGTCTGTCTTGATGTATGATATTTATTTATTCATTTCTGTATATTATCCTAGGCACTTACCTTTGTAGCAGCTGATCGGTCTTTCCTTTGCCAAGGGTGTATTTCCCGCGTGGTCCTTTTCCTTCCCTTCCGGTCTCTTTGCGCATGTGGTGGACTTTTGAAATGGTGGACTCATGTGTATGGTCATAGTGAAGATCCCGATATCTTTGGTGTCTATTCGGCAGCAGCAGTTCTCAGTTGGATGGGGATGAAGGTCTGGAAAGCAAGAAATAAGAGAGGGACATGTATTTTAAATATATTAAATTTATATATATATTTATTTAATGATTTTCTATTAATATAATGTAATATTCATGCTTTGATAAGTAGGAATTTGAGTCTTGCACTATACTCTATGCACGTGCACCTTAATCCTTATCTGTCTAACCTTTAGACCCTCATTCACTACAATTTTACCCATTTCTATCAATTTTTTCACCATGCATTTTATTCCTCACATTTATTCATCTCCTTTTATTTTTCACTTTTTACTACATATCTCCCATTTAAGATTTACACCATTCAATCCCCCACCCACTTCGCCCCACTTTTTAATTATTTCAAATTTTAAAAAATTTTTATTTTAGTTATTCCTTATATTTATTTACATACTATTCCCTTTATTTACACAAACCACCTCATTAAGATCTCCGGACCATTATATATGCACTTACTCCCCACCTTCTGCCCGCTGGCGCTTTCCTCATATAGACCGTGATTTAGGCCACTCCTCCTTTCTATTAACACTCCCATCCTGGTTACGGGATTCTCATGCGCACGCACGTGGTACACTAACCCCGCCGACTTCCGGTGGCGCTTAATCAGCTGACCCTGGTGCGTTCCACCTGGGGTCCACCTTAGCGCTTTTCCGGAAGTCCCTTTGGACAGGGGCGTGTTAACCTCATATGCGTGCTATCATAGAATCATCTGACCCTTCTAGCCCTATCTGAGCGCAGCGCCCTGGATATAAACCTCTCCAACTACACCTACTATACATTTCTGCCCCGGAAGAAGCCACACGGCGAAACGGTGCCCGTTGGGCGTCCAGGAGATTCCAAAGCTGCCCTCTCTCCTGCCATACGATGTGCAGACCTCCTTTGATGTAAGTGGGATTACATATTATTTATGATTCCCTGTTTAGATGTTAGAAATCTATTTAATCTAATTACATCTCCCTGTTTCTGCACGATATTAGGCATTGCATTAACTACCTTTGAATTAGTCACAGCTAGTCACACCTATCCCTCTCACTGATATTATTATCAGGTGAATGCTTTAGCAGACTTTGCACAGCATTATATGTCAAAGAAGGTTGATAAACCTCTTTTCTTCTCTCTGGCTAATTTTGGTGACAAAACTTTTATTCATTGGTATACATTGAGATATAGCAGCGATTTGGGTCTCCTCATTCTATTTTTTGTTTATCCCTTTTTGTCTTTATTCACTAAATCTTGGTTTTAATATTATTCAATAAAAATTATTTATTTTAAACCATCACGTTTCTTTTCATCACTTCCTCTATGTGGCACCTACCACTATAGATTATGTATAAATTTATGGGGGATTATGCTGCCTTTGGGGGACTATGCTGGCTATTGGGGACTATGCTGCTTATGGGGATTATGCTTCCTATGGGGGATTATGCTGGCTATGGGGGATTATGCTGGCTATTGGGGACTATGCTGCTTATGGGGGATTATGCTGCCTATGGGGGATTATGCTGCCTATGGGGGATTATGCTGCCTATTGGGGCATTTTACCTGCCTATTGGGGGATTATGCTGGCTATGGGGGATTATGCTGCCTATTGGGGACTATGCTGTTTATGGGGGATTATGCTGCCTATGGGGGATTATGCTGGCTATGGGGGATTATGCTGCCTATGGGGGATTATGCTGCATATTGGGGACTATTATGCTGCCTATGGGGGATTATGCTGCCTATTGGGGCATTTGCCTGCCTATTGGGGGACTATGCTGCCTATGGGGGGATTATGCTGCCTATAGGGGACATATGCTGCCTATTAAGGACATATGCTGCGTATTGGGGACCTATGCTGCCTATTGGGACATTTACCTGCCTATTGGGGACCTATGCTGCCTATTGGGGACTATGCTGTTTATGGGGGATTATGCTGCCTATGGGGGATTATGCTGGCTATGGGGGATTATGCTGCCTATGGGGGATTATGCTGCATATTGGGGACTATTATGCTGCCTATGGGGATTATGCTGCCTATTGGGGCATTTGCCTGCCTATTGGGGGACTATGCTGCCTATGGGGGGATTATGCTGCTTATAGGGGACATATGCTGCCTATTAAGGACATATGCTGCGTATTGGGGACCTATGCTGCCTATTGGGACATTTACCTGCCTATTGGGGACCTATGCTGCCTATTGGGGACTATGCTGGCTATTGAGGACCTATGCTGCCTATTGGGACATTTACCTGCCTATTGAGGACATATGCTGCGTATTGGGGACCTATGCTGCATATTGGGGACCTATGCTGCCTATTAGGGACCTATGCTGTCTATTGAGGACATATGCTGCCTATTGGGGACTATGGCTGGCCTATTGCTGGGACCTATGCTGCCTATTGAGGACACATGCTGCCTATTGGGGACCAATGCTGCCTATTGGGACATTTACCTGCCTATTGGGGACCAATGCTGCCTATTGGGGACATTTACCTGCCTATTAGGCACTCTCGCACTACACCAGTCTGAGCCAGAGCTAAAAGCGGAGTTGCGCCAATATGTGCACTGATGAGGATGAAGTGATATGGATTGGCAAGGCTGCAGTGATGGACAGTGCAGGCTGTATGTCTCTGTATGGGCAGTTTTATTGCTGGTATATTGTTTTTGTAGCGCTGTATATATATATATATCTTGGTATTTTACTAATAGCAATTTGGAATCCCTAGGAAATAATGATATCAAGAAAGAGAAAAATTGCTTCACTTGTTCCGACTAGCAGTGACAACTATGGAACCGAACATTGACCATCTCATTAGCCAAAAGCAGGCCCATAGTTCCCATTGAAATACCAGTAAGTTTGTTGATTTTTAACTTTACTTGTTCTTTATTTTAAGTATTGTATTTGTTCCTGTTTTGTTTTGTTTTTTTACTTCAAAATAAGAGTGTAGTATATGGTGTATACAGGGTCATACACATCGTGTGCGGTATATAGAGTGTATATACACTGCTGTATTATACTTTTCATATACAGGTTATAATGCCTCTTATTCTTTGTATAGAGGTTAGTGTGCCATGTATAATATATGGTATATACAGCGTAGTGTCGCATACAATGCTGTATTATACAATATACAACAGTTCTAATGCTCCATACCTAATATGCAGTATAATGTACAGTGTATATGATGTTAAACCTGTATAAGATGCGACATTGGCTTCCCTCCCCCCCTAGTTTTGATCCTGGGTACGCCCATGGCGACAGCTGAAAAGATGCCCAGATGTCTTTTTAGAGTTTTGCCATTGTTTTTGCTTAAAAAAGTGCTAGAGGTTTCTATATTATTTAATAGAGTGGAAAAAAAGACCTAAAACAACAGTAAACAAGGCATCACAAAAACCATGGGAAAACCGTAAAAAAAAACGCTAGCAGCCAAAACCATCGGAAAAAGGTTTAGGAAGCAACCCAAAGAACTATAAGAAATACGTGTCAGGAAAAAAATGTCCTTAGAGGTTGTACACTACTTTTCATGTCTAATCAGTCGGGGTCCAAAGCCTAGCACCTCCGCCGACCAGCTGTTCTTAGTGTCGGTGGCCGGGACTGCTCGATTGTGGAGCTTCTCCGTCTTCTGATAGTGGATGTAGCAGTGTACTACAATGAAAGAGTAGTGGACAACTTCTTTAAGTGTCTTCTGTTTGAAAAAGTCAGCGGGTTCACCTGAAGTTAAAATGTGCCTTTTTTATGGCTCCCCTGAGATCCCTCTCAGAAGAGCCATCCAATGTGTACAAAGAAGGTGGATACATATGCCCAGGCATCTCACACTCAACATCCTGATTCTGCTGTAGAAGTAGCTCTTGGCCCCATGATTACAATAAATGGTCTTAAATAATAATATCTATTGAATATTCTGGCTTTAGAATGGAGTATCCTGCCCTGACAGATTCACTGTCCAGAGATCAATAAAAGGTATTAGCAGTGAGCCACCGTAGGCTGAAACATAGACTGAAACATTCTTTGTTCTTCTGAAGGCAGTTTTGTTGATTTTTATGTGCTAGGCAGTATTTAAGATGTTTTCACAATAAGAGGACTTATACTGACCATGACAGTTCTAGCAGGGCAATGATGTTCCATAACAGCACATGCATATTGCTACCCCAGATCCACAGTAAAATCCATTATACTGCTAATTGTATGGCTGAACGTGTTAGTTGATGTACCTGTTAGAAACCTTTGTGACTGTAATAGATAAACCCACTTTTGGTCATATGTAATCTGGATTTTGCAAACTATTTATACTGCCTACCTTTTTGCTTTAGCAATCAAAAATAAGGAGAAAAGATTTTATCTAATTGAAAAATAAAAAACTCAAGCAAAATTTGTTTCTGTCACTTATTGACGGTTTTACACCATTGTAACCAACGATGTCAAATGTCAAACTAGAGAAGTACTGTATATTTACAGCAGCCCACCAGCTCTTCCGCACCCATGATTTTTTCAGTCGACGGTTGCAAATACTTTTATTTCTGATATCCTTTATTTTTTTTTTCTTTCAGACTATTTAGAAATTGCACAGTTGGAAGACTGGTAATAAACATTTTTTCTCACTGCTTGAATTCTTCTTTGATGTTACATTCTGTAATTTAACATTCTGTAAACTTTACATGTGGCATGTTTCATACCTACATCAGTAAAAGTAAAAAAAATAATGCATGTAATAGAATAAAATTATTAAAAACAAGGACGCGCACCCAGAATAAATGGAACTAGATGTTAAAGTGCAAAATTGACCACCATGCATTGTTAGGTTGGTTTTAATTTTCATATGGTCTCTCTTTCTCCTTCTCAGTACACCTACCGTATTTTTCGGATTATAAGACGTTCCGGATTATAAAACGCACCCCAAATTTTGAGGAGAAAAATAGGACAAAATGTATTTTTTTTTAATAAAATGATGGTGCTTCTTATAATCCATGCATCTTATTGCTTACCGGGGGTGGTGGCTGCGGTGAAGCGGTGTCCCAGGGTCGCTGCTGGAGGAGGCAGGAGTGGGGTGATGCTGCAAGCCGCAGGCTGGAATTTGGGGGTATTCCAATGTGCGGCACGCCACTGCAGGTGTCCGCTGCTGCGGGGTGTCCGACACTGCGGGGGTCTCCGGTGCTGCTGCGGGTGTCTCCTGTGCTGCGAGGGCTTTGCCCACATTTTGTGAAAGGCCAGAGCCCCCACAGTTGCATGGTTTCCTATGCGGTGGATTCTGAGAAAATGGCCGCCAGGGGAGGCGCATGCGCAGATGGAAATCTCGGCACCAAGCTCCAAAAAACACCCGTAGCACCGCTGGGCACCAGCAGCACCGCCGTACACCCCCTCATCCCAGCCGGCAGCCTGCAGCAGCGGTATAGGTGAAGTTTATCCGCATTATAAGACTCACCCCCATTTTCCCCCCAAATTTGGGGGAAAAAAGTGTATCTTATAATCCAAAAAATACAGTACTTAATGCTGTTATTTGTGCCCTGATATTTCAAAGATGATTTATACATTCCAAACCTCTATGGATTTTTAGTGTCACCTACTGGTGTTATGCTGCACTGGCACTTTATTCACAAACACTTTGCACTTCCTTGTTACATTTTGTATTATATATACACTAGCTATGAACCAGTTCTACGCCTGGGTAACAAGCATTTTGATTGGTATATGGCAGTGATGGCGAACCTTGGCACTCCAGCTGTTGGAGAACTACAACTCCCAGCATGCCACAACTGCTGCAGGTTGCAAGGGATCACTGGGAGTTGTAGTTTTACAACAGCTGGAGTGCCAAGGTTAGCCATCACTGGTATATGGTCTCCCATCCTGGTATGTGCTGCCCCTCCTATCCTGGCATGCATGGTACCCCTCATCCCTATCCTGGTATGTATGGTACCCCTCATCCCTATTCTGGTATGTATGGTCCCCCCCAATACTGGTATGCATGGCACCCCATTCCTCATCCTGGTATGCATGGTCCCCTCACCCCCAATCCTGGAATGTATGGCCGCCTCATCCTTATTCTGGTATTTATGGTCCCCTCACCCCCACCCAATCCTGGTATGCATGGCACCCTATTCCTCATCCTGGTATGCATGGTCCCCTCACCCCCCAATCCTGGTATGCATGGTACCCCCTCATACCTATCATGGTATGCATGGTCCCCTCACCTCCCAATCCTGGTATGCATAGTCCCCTCACCCCCAATCCTGGAATGCATGGTACACTCACCCCCCAATCCTGAAATTCATAGTCCCCTCACTCCCCAATCCTGGAATGCATGGTCCACTCATCCCCCAATCCTGGAATGCATGGTCCCCTCACTCCCCAATCCTGGAATGCATGGTCCTTCACCCCCCAATCCTGGTATGCATGGTCCCCTCACCCCCCAATCCTGGTATACATGGCACCACTTACCTCCCAATTCTGGTATGCAAGGTCCCCTCATCCCCAATCCTGGTATACATGGCACCCCTTACCTCCCAATTCTGGTATGCAAGGTCCCCTCATCCCCAATCCTGGTATGCATGGTACCCCTCACCCCCCTATACTGGTATGCATGGTACCCTCATCCCCCAATCCTGGTATGCATGGCCCCCTCACCCTCCAATCTGGTATGCATGGTCCCCTCACCCCCCTATCCTGGTATGCATGGTCCCCTCACCCCCAATCCTGTATGCATGGTCCTCTCACCCCCCAATCCTGTATGCATGGTCTCCTCACCCCCCTATCCTGGTATGCATGGTCCTCTCACCACCCTTTCCAGGTATGCCTGGTCCTCTCCACCCCAATCCTGGTATGCATGGTCTCCTCACCCTCCATCCTGGTATGCATGGTCTCCTCACCCCCAATCCTGTTATGCATGGTCCTCTCACCCCCCAATCCTTGTATGCATGGTCTCCTCACCCCCCATCCTGGTATGCATGGTCCTCTCACCACCTTTCCAGGTATGCCTGGTCCTCTCACCCCCCAATCCTGGTATGCATGGTCCCCTCACCCCCCCAATCCTGGTATGCATGGTCTCCTCACCCCCATCCTGGTATACATGGTCTCCTGACCCCCCCCAATACTGGTATGCATGGTCCTCTCACCCCCAAATTCTGGTATGCATGGTCCTCTCACCCCCCCAATCCTGGTATGCATGGTCTCCTCACCCCCATCCTGGTATGCATAGTCTCCTCACCCCCAATCCTGGTATGCAAAGTCCTCTCACCACCCTTTCCAGGTATGCCTGGTCCTCTCACACCCCCAATCCTGGTATGCATGGTCTCCTCACCCCCCCAATCCTGGTATGCATGGTCTCCTCACCCCCATCCTGGTATACATGGTCTCCTCACCCCCCAATCCTGGTATGCATGGTCCTCTCACCCCCCAATCCTGGTATGCATGGTCCTCTCACCCCCCAATCCTGGTATGCATGGTCCTCTCACCCCCCAATCCTGGTATGCATGGTCCCTCACCCCCCAATCCTGGTATGTAAGGTCTCCTCACCCCCCAATCCTGGCATGCATGGTACTCCCTCATCCTATCATGGTATGCATGATCCCCTCACACCTCAATTCTGGTATGTATGGTCACCTCATCCCCAAATCCTGGAATGAATGGTCCTCTCACCCCCCAATCCTGGTATGCATGATAGCCCTCACCCCCCATCCTGGTATGCATGGTCCCCTCACCCCCCAATCATGGTATGTATGGTGTCCTCACCCCCAATCCTGGTATGCATGGTACTCCCTCATCACTATCATGGTATGCATGGTCCCCTCACACCTCAATTCTGGTATGAATGGTCACCTCATCCCCCAATCCTGGAATGAATGGTCCCTCACCCCCCAATCCTGGAATGCATGGTCCCTCCACCCCCCCAATCCTGGTATGCATGGTCCCCTCACCCATCTGTATCATCCCCCCCCCAATCTGGTATGCATGGTCTCCTCACCCTCCATCCTGGTATCATGGTCTCCTCACCCCCCAATCCTGGTATGCATGGTCCTCTCACCCCCCAATCCTGGTATGCATGGTTCTCTCACCCCCACCATCTGGTATGCCAGATGGTCCTCTCACCCCCCAATCCTGGTATGCATGGTCCTCTCACCCTCCAATCCTGTATGCATGGTCTCCTCACCGCCCCAATCCTGGTTATGCATGGTCCTCTCACCCCCCAATCCTTGTATGCATGGTCTCCTCACCCCCCTATCTCTGGTATGCATGGTCCCTACTCACACCCACCCTTTCCAGGTATGCATGGTCTCTCATCCCCCCCCAATCCTGGTATGCATGGTCCCCTCACCCCCCAATCCTGGTATGCATGGTTCCTCACCCTCCATCCTGGTATACATGGTCTCCTCACCCCCCCCAATCCTGGTATGCATGGTCCTCTCACCCCCAAATCCTGTATGCATGGTCTCCTCACCCCCTATCCTGGTATGCATGGTCCCTCACCCCCCAATCCTGTATGCATGGTACCTCACTCACACCCCCCAATCCTTGTATGCATGGTCCTCCTCACCCCCCTAATCCTGGTATGCATGGTCCCCTCATCCCCCCCCTCCTGGTATGCATGGTCTCCTCACCCCCATCCTGGTATGCTGGTACCAATCTGGTATCTGTCTCCCCCCCCAATACTGGTATGCATGGTCCTCTCACCCCCCAAATCCTGTATGCATGGTCCTCACCTCACCCTCCCCCAATCCTGGTATGCATGGTCTCTCACCCTCCATCCTGGTAGATGCATGGTCTCATCCCCCCAATCCTGGTATGCAAGTCCTCTCACCACCCATCCTGTATGCTCCCTCCCCCAATCCGGTATGCATGGTCCTCTCACCCCCCAATCCTGGTATGCATGGTCTCCTCACCCCCAACCTGGTATGCATGGTCCCTCACCCCCCAATCCTGGTATGCATGGTCCTCCTCACCCCCAATCCTGGTATGCATGGTCTCCTCACCCCCCCAATACCTGGTATGCATGGTCCTCTCACCCCCAAATCCTGGTATGCATGGTCCTCACCCCCCAATCCTGGTATGCATGGTCTCCTCACCCCCCAATCCTGGTATGCATGGTCTCCTCACCCTCCATCCTGGTATGCATGGTCTCCTCACCCCCCAATCCTGGTATGCATGGTCCTCTCACCCCCCAATCCTGGTATGCATGGTCTCCTCACCCCCCAATCCTGGTATGCATGGTCCTCTCACCCCCATTCCTGGTATGCATGGTCCTCTCACCCCCCAATCCTGGTATGCATGGTCTCCTCACCCCCCAATCCTGGTATGCATGGTCCTCTCACCCCCAATCCTGGTATGCATGGTCCCTCACCCCCCAATCCTGGTATGCATGGTCCTCTCACCCCCCATTCCTGTATGCATGGTCTCCTCACCCCCATCCTGGTATGCATGGTCTCCTCACCCCCCAATCCTGGTATGCATGGTCCTCTCACCCCCCAATCCTTGTATGCATGGTCTCCTCACCCCCCTATCCTGGCATGCATGGTCCTCTCACCACCCTTTCCAGTATGCCTGTCCTCTCACCCCCAATCCTGGTATGCATGGTCTCCTCACCCCCCCAATCCTGGTATGCATGGTTCCTCACCCTCCATCCTGGTATACATGGTCTCCTCACCCCCCCAATCCTGGTATGCATGGTCCCTCACCCCCCAATCCTGTATGCATGGTCCTCTCACCCCCCAATCCTGGTATGCATGGTCTCTCTCACCCCCATCCTGGTATGCATGGTCCTCTCACATCCCCCCCCAATCCTTGTATGCATGGTCCTCTCACCCCCCAATCCTTGTATGCATGGTCCTCTCACCCCCCTATCCTGGTATGCATTGTCCTCTCACCACCCTTTCCAGGTATGCCTGGTCCTCTCACCCCCCTATCCTGATATGCATGCGCACATGACCACACTGGCGCAAAGCACATAACAGGATTGATACTAGCGCATGGCTGTGCGGCTATGCAACCCTTTTATAGCAGCAACAACTGCAGGACCTTCCTGGAAGAACCAATAGAAGCCTGCCCCAGAACTCGAGCAGCTTCAGGACCTTCCTGGAGGACCAATGGGAGTCACTACAGTAGCCGAGCATGTGACCCCTGATCTCCTATGAGAGATCTTACCCCGGGCATGCTCAGAAGGGAAAACACAGGACTTAGTCCCAACCATGTCTGCTTGCCACTGACCTGCACTGGTTACAATGGCAGGACCTGGAGAGGCAGCAGTCATCCTCTGCACAGCATTAGACTGGGCGAGACGCTGGGACTGACGTCTCTGCTGAGCAGGTTCCACTGCGGCCGGAGACAGATGGGAGACCACTGCGGGAATGGCTCAAGATTCCCCTTGTGCAGAAGCGGGAACTCAGCCCCTAACATTACCCCCCTCCCTAGGGCCCCCCTCCTTTGGGCTTCACTATGCTCAAAGTCAGCAATGAGCTGTGGAGCGTGAATGTGCTCAACAGGCTCCGAGGACCTATCCTCAGGCCCATAACCCTTCCAGTACACCAAATAAAACTTTTTGCCCTATACCACCTTGCACCCCACAATAGAGTTCACCTCGTGATCGTCCGTAGACGAACCCGATGTCCCGGCAGATGACTCTGAAAACCGGGACATGACCACGGGTTTCAGGAGGGACACATGAAAGGTGTCGGAGATACCCAGGCGTGGTGGAAGAGCCAAACGGTATACCACAGGGTTAACCTGCTCGAGGACTTTGAAAGGACCCAGGTAGCGGGGTGCCAACTTAGTGGACTCAACTCGCAGCCTGATATTACGGGCGGAGAGCCACACCAAGTCACCAGGAGCAAATGTCGGAGTGGGGCGCCGATGTGCGTCGGCGGAGGACCTCATCCTCTCCATGGAAGCCTGAATGGCATCCTGGGTACGATCCCAAATGTCCCGTGCCTCCACAGCCCAGTCTGCCACCCTGGAGTCTGCGGAAGACATGGGAATAGGCACCGGAACCTGCGGGTGCTGACCATAATTGAGAAGGAATGGTGTCTGTCCAGTGGAGTCAGCTACCACGTTGTTAAGTGCAAACTCCGCCCATGGCAGCAAGGATGCCCAGTCATCCTGCCTGGCAGACACAAAATGTCGCAGATATGTGACCAAGGTCTGGTTGGCCCTCTCTACCAACCCATTCATCTCGGGATGATATGCTGAGGAGAGATTTAACTTAATACTGAGTAAACGACACAGCTCTCTCCAGAACCGAGACGCAAACTGGGGACCTCAGTCACTGACAATTTTGTCCGGCATGCCGTGTAGACGGAAGGTGTGCCTAATAAACAACGCTGCCAGGGCCCGTGCAGAAGGTAATCGTGCTAACGGCACCAGGTGCACCATTTTGGAAAAATGGTCGGTGATTACCCAAATGATGATGCAGCCCCGAGACTTGGGTAAGCCCACCACAAAGTCCATCCCGACCATCTCCCAGGGCCTGTCTGCCACCGGAAAAGGGAAAAGTAACCCAGCTGGCCGTTGTCGAGGGGACTTATTCTTGGCGCAGGAGACACACACCTGAACATATTCCCTGACGTCACGGACCATATGTGGCCACCAGTATGTCCTCGCCAATAACTCAGTTGTCCTTTTTGCCCCAAAGTGTCCACCCACCCTGGATGAGTGTGCCCAAGAGAGTACCTCCGGTCACAAATTGATGGGCACAAAAGTCTTGCTCGTAAGCACAGACTCTAGCGAAACTGTTGCTACCATTCTCAGGCTATCTTCGGGGACAATAAGCCGAGGCTCCTCATCCTCCTCCTCTGATGACACTAGGGAGCGAGAGAGAGCATCAGCCCGAATATTCTTCTCACAGGAGAGAAAATGGAGGGTGTAGAGGAACCGAGAGAAGAACAGAGACCATCTGGCCTGACGAGAATTTAGCCGCTGGGCCGTTTGCAGATACACCAAGTTTTTGTGGTCAGTGAAGACTTGGAAGGGGAAACGAGCCCCCTCCAGAAGATGTCTCCACTCAGAGAAGGCCAACGATGGAATAATTCCTCTCTGCTGGTGTAAAGGTCTTGGAAAAGAACAAGCAAGGATGCTTCCGACCTTGAGCATCCTTTTGGAAGAGGACTGCTCCAGCCCCAACGGATGAGGCATCTACCTCCAATATAAAAGGCTTATCAACATTGGAGCGATGTAAGATGAGAGCGCTAGCAAAATGGGACTTAACTGAAGTAAAGACCTTGAAGACCTCCTCTGACCACAACTTGGGATTGGCTCCCTTCTTGGTGAGGGCTACCAAGGGAGCTACCAGAGTAGAGAAGTGGGGAATGAATTGGCGATAGTAATTAATGAACCCCATAAAACGCTACACCGCTTTAAGAGAGTGGGGTTCTTGCCAATCCATTACCGCCTGTAGTTTGGCAGGATCCATAGCCAATCCCTGGGCGGAGTTCATATAGCCCAGGAAAGGTAGAGACTCCTGCTCAAACACGCACTTCTCCAATTTTGCATATAGGGAATTTGCCCGCAAGAGGTCGAAGACTTTGCAGACATCTCTCTGATGGGAATCTATATCTGGAGAAAAGATGAGAATGTCATCCTGATAGACTACCACATAGGTGGCAAGCATATCCCGGAAGATGTAATTTACAAAATTTTGGAAGACGGCTGGAGCATTACAGAGCCCGAAGGGCATCACCAAGTATTCGTAATGCCCGTCCCTGGTATTGAATGCCGTCTTCCATTCGTCACCCTCACGGATGCGAATCAGGTTATACGCACCCCGAAGATCTAACTTAGTAAATACCCTTGCTCCCCGAAGCCTATCAAAGAGCTCAGAGATTAGCGGCAAAGGGTATTTATTTTTCACGGTGATAGCGTTAAGACCTCTACAGTCTATACACGGACGTAACTCTTCACTCTTATTCTGCACAAAGAAGAACCCCGCTCCCGTTGGTGATACCGACTTCCTAATGAATCCTCTTGCCAAGTTCTCCTGAACATATTGGGACATGGCCTCTATTTCAGGGAGAGAGAGGGGATTAACCCTTCCCCTAGGAGGCTTAGCTCCAGGCAAGAGATCAATAGGACAGTCGTAGGGGCGATGAGGCGGAACAGTCTCTGCAGCTTTTTTAGAGAATACGTCTTCGTAGGACCAATAAACCTTGGGAATAGGAGTGAGGTCTATGGGTATCTCTGTGGTGGTGACCTGAACGATGTGATTAATGCATCTGCCTTTGCATGAATCACCCCAACCCAGAATTCTCCCAGAAGACCACTCAATATGGGGAGAGTGGTGGCGGAGCCAAGGTAATCCTAACAGAACCTCGTCAATTCCCTCAGGAAGGACAAAAAGAGATATATTCTCCTGATGGGACGGCGACATAGACAGGGAGAGAGGATGGTCAGATGGGTGATTTGTGAGGACAGAATGGCTCCATTCAGCACTCGCACCGACACAGGCTCGGCGAGCATCACCAGAGGTATGGAGTGGCAAGAAGCAAAGGTGAATGACATAAAATTCCCCTCTGCCCCAGAATCCACACAGAGCTTGACAGGAAGAGTGGATGAACCTCGGGTAATTATCCCTTTTTGGAGCAATTTAGGAGCAAAAGTCAACGCATCCAGTGACCCTGCTCCTACGGTTACTGGGCGTGACAGTTTATTCGACCGCTGTGGACATCTTTTGGCATAGTGTCCTGTCGTCTGCTGGCAAAGATAACAGATCACGGGTACTCGGGCGGCCCGAGACTTTGGTACCGCTCGCGAAACATCCATGTCTTTGGGGGACTCGGGCACCTGTACGGAAGATTCTAAAGGTTTGGAGAAGGTGGGAGCCAGCCGAAACCTCTGCCTGCACTGGGTCCACTCTAACCTCCGCTTGTTAAAATGGAGGTCGATGTGGGTAGATAGGGAAATGAGCTCCTCCAGTGTGGCAGGAATATCCCTGGTGGCCAAATCGTCCTTTACATGGTCAGCCAGTCCTCTCCAGTACACAGGAATAAGGACTTTATCCGACCACTCTAACTCAGCGGCCAGAGTCCGAAATTGGACGGAAAACTGGCTGACCATGGATTAACCCTGATATATTGCCAGCAGTTGGAGTGCCGTATCGTGGGTGACACGAGGTCCTAAGAAGACCTGTCTCAGAGCGTCCAGGAAGAGAGGAGCACTCTGCACCATACGATCGTCGCGCTCCCACAGCGGCGTTGCACACTCCAACGCCCTGCCCGACAGGAGGGATAATACGAAACCCACTTTCGCCCGCTCCGTGGGAAAATGTGCAGCCAGAAGCTCAAGATGTATGGAGCACTGACTCACGAATCCCTGACATTGCATACTGTCACCAGCAAACTTGTCTGGAAGCGGGAGACGGGATAAAGTTGGAGCAGGGGTGGAAGAGGACAAACTGGCTGCAGCCACGCTAGCAGCCTGAACAGCGACTGCGGTAACATCCACAGCTGAGGTTGCGCGCTCTAAAGCCGCCAACCTACCCTCCAGCTGCTGGATGTACTGCTGTAGACGCTGGTCGTCCGCCATTTTACTAGCCAGACCCTGGCGCTAGTATTATGTTAAGGGCTGCGGAATGCACTAAATAAATATAAATAATAGGTGCGTTCGCAGCCCAGGGTCCACCGTGCAGGCAGAGCCTGCTGCTAATAAGATGGCACTATATGGCGGTATAAGCGAACTCTGTTACTCCATAGAGTTGCTGACATAAATGCTGTGGCACTATATGGCGGTATGAGCGAACTCTGTTACTCCACAGAGTTGCTAAGGTAGAGAGTGTGTCCTGTTAACCCCACAGGAGTACACAAATAACTGCAGAGCGGATAGCAGTCCGTGGTCATGCAGACAATAACGCAAACAACCAACTCCTCACCGGAGTAGCCGGTATTCTAGAGGCTATTTCAGCCAAGCCCTGAACATGTGCATACAAAACTCCTCACTGGAGTGCCAGTATCCTAGGGGCTTATTTCAGCCGAGCCCTAAACGCATGCGTACATGACCACACTGGCGCAAAGCACATAATAGGATTGATACTAGCGCATGGCCGTGAGGCTATGCAACCCTTTTATAGCAGCAACAACTGCAGGACCTTCCTGGAAGAACCAATAGAAGCCTGCCCCAGAACTCGAGCAGCTTCAGGACCTTCCTGGAGGACCAATGGGAGTCACTACAGTAGCCGAGCATGTGACCCCTGATCTCCTATGAGAGATCTTACCCCGGGCATGCTCAGAAGGGACAACACAGGACTTAGTCCCAACTATGTCTGCTTGCTGCTGACCTGCACTGGTTACAATGGCAGGACCTGGAGAGGCAGCAGTCATCCTCTGCACAGCATTAGACTGGGCGAGACGCTGGGACCGACATCTCTGCTGAGCAGGCTCCACTGCGGCCGGAGACGAATGGGAGACCACAGCGGGAATGGCTCGAGATTCCCCTTGTGCAGAAGCGGGAACTCGACCCCTAACACTCGCATGAGCAGGGGATGACATCCTTGGCGGGGAAGGTACGGAGCGGGGAGGTATCTGTTTCGCCCGCAGCTGAACCAGGTTGGGTGAGAGAAATCCGGAAGGAAATCCCGAACATGTGGGAACATGTGGGAAGAGTGGTCAGACTTAAAGAAGAAGCCTCAAGCCACCTTGGACCATTCCAGTGGCAAAACCGACCTCGAACCTCGCCAAGAAACAAGACAATCCCGTGCAGAGAGACGGACGATTTGTTTCATTAGCGGAGACACTGGACATTATGCCTAAAAATACGCGCAACGGAGCTGACCACGTCGGCCGTTAAACTAGTGGGCTTCATGGCTGGGGGACGCCGCCTGAAGCCTGGGCAGCCAAGAAGGAGAGAAAGCAGTCCCACAAGTGTAGTTTCTCTGTGCCCCCTCTTGTGGCCGAAATGGATGGCCGGACTATAGTCGATACTGGCTCCCAAGTGACCACCATGCCCGAAACTTATTTCAGACGTCATTTTCCGGAAGCAATACGACCCGAATGGGGCCCAGTGATCAAGCTTATGGCAGCCAATCAGTTGCCCATCCCGGTCGCAGGGGAGGTCTGGATGCAAATTACTGTGTGCGGCAAAGATGTGGACCGGAAAGGAATCGGATTAACCGCCAGGTACCTTGGAAATGGCTCCACTGTAACTTTAGGAATGAACGTGTTGAAGGAACTCGAGAACATCCAGGTCAGTGAGTCGCCAGATGCATTTCTAAATCAATGGAGCCCTCATACCCCTCTGTAAGGATTCCGGATATTCCTTGGAGCCTGTTCTCCCCTTTTACAATATGGAGTCTAGCACTTCACCCTGTCCTGCAACTTCCTGTCTGTCCTGCTATTTAAGTCCTGGATGGGAGATCCTCCTTGCCTGAGTATTTTGTTGCCGTCTGCTTCTGAGCTACCTCATGGCTTGCCTCTGGAGTTCCTGCTGCTGCTCGTTACTCGGTGCTCTGCCTCACTACTTCCAGTTGCCATCAGTCTTCTTAGCTGCTTCCGGATCCTGGCTGGGGTTACCTACTGTCCTGACTTCTGACACAGTGTCTGCTGCAGACTTCTTTGCGGGACTTGAGCGGGACTTCTCAGCCCAAAAGGTACATTTAAGGACCTTCTCCCTGTTAAGCTCCACCCATGTACAGTACTTCTCATTCAAAGATTCTTCTGTATTTTCATGACTATGAAAATTGTAGAATCACACTGAAGGCAACAAAACTATGAATTAACACATGTGGAATTATACATTACACTTTACAAAAAAGTGTGAAACAACTGAAAATATGTCTTATATTCTAGGTTCTTCAAAGTAGCCACCTTTTGCTTTGATTACTGCTTTGCACGCAGAAAAGGTGAACGGATGGACTCTACATGCCTAGTTCCCACCGTGAAGCATGGAGGAGGTGGTGTGATGGTGTGGGGGTGCTTTGCTGGTGACACTATTGGGGATTATTCAAAATTGAAGTGGTGAGCGGTCCTGCTCACCCCAAACCATCTCGATTGGGTTTAGGTCTGGTGACTGTGGAGGCCTGGTTATCTGGCATAGCACCCCAACAATCTCCTTCTTGGTCAAATAGCCCTTACACAGCCTGGAGGTGTGTTTGGGGTCAATGCCCTGTTGAAAAATAAATGATGATCCAACTAAACGCAAACCGGATGGAATAGCATGCTGCTGCAAGATGCTGTGGTAGCCATGCTGGTTCAGTATGCCTTCAATTTTGAATAAATCCCCAACAATGTCACCAGCAAAGCACCCCCACACCATCACACATCCTCCTCCATGCTTCACGGTAGGAAGCAGGCATGTAGAGTCCATCCGTTCACCTTTTCTGCATGCAAAGCAGTAATCAAAGCAAAAGGTGGCTACTTTGAAGAACCTAGAATATAAGACATATTTTCAGTTGTTTCACACTTTTTTGTAAAGTGTAATGTATAATTCCACATGTGTTAATTCATAGTTTTGATGCCTTCAGTGTGATTCTACAATTTTCACAGTCATGAAAATACAGAAAATCGTCGAATGAGAAGGTGTGTCCAAACTTTTGGTCTGTACTGTATTTCTGGACTTCCATGAAAGGTGTCATCTCCTCTATCTTCATATTTCTGTACTTCCACGTATAAGTGCCAGTCGCACTCTTGTTTCTTATTACTGCTGGACTTCCTCTTATAAGTGCCGGTCGTACTTTTGCTGGATACCACTGCTGGACTTCCACGTATTAATGCAGGTCGCATTCTTGCTGCAATATTACTGCTGGACTTGATTAGTTTTAGTTGTGGTGGCGCCCGCTACTAAGTTTGCTGGACATTTCTGTTTTGTGCTGTCACTTCGTTACAATTGCAGGAAAATTTCTGTTTGGTTATGTTATACATCTTGCGTTGTTAAATACACTTATTTGTCTCAGCTTTGATCTCAGACTCGTTTTATCCCACACAATCAGATTCCATAGTATCCACATAATTGTTACAGGATACTCAGGCCATTCAGGAATCTGCTGGGATAATGACAGCTGAGACAAAGTTGAATCAATTATTTTCCATGATTAACTCTTTACAAGGGTATGTGGAGGCTTTACAAAACAAGGTTGCTAACTGGAAGGCCCATTTCGGGCAGGCGCTTCAGGACTTAATCAAATAACAGTACGGGCGCCCTCACCTCCGGGGCAGCTACCGCCAGCTAGTCCTCTCAAGTTACCGCCGTTTAAATTTAATGGAGACAGCTACAAATTTCATGGGTTTGTTAATCAATGCATTTTGTATTTTGATGTACACTACAGACCAAAAGCCTTCTCATTTAAAGAATTTTCTGTATTTTCATGACTATGAAAAATGTACATTCACACTGAAGGCATCAAAACTATGAATTAACACATGTGGAATTATATACTTAACAAAAAAGTGTGAAACAACTGAAAATATGTCTTATATTCCAGGTTCTTCAAAGTAGCCACCTTTTGCTTTGATGACTGCTTTGGGATTCTCTTGATGAGCTTCAAGAGATAGTCACCGGAAATGGTCTTCCAACGATCTTGAAGGAGTTCCCAGAGATGCTTAGCACTTGTGTTCAGGTCTGGTGACTGTGGACTCCTTCTTGGTGAAATAGCCCTTACACAGCCTGGAGGTGTGTTTGGGGTCATTGTCCTGTTGAAAAATAAATGATGGTCCAACTAAACGCAAACCGGATGCAATAGCATGCCGCTGCAAGATGCTGTGGTAACCGTGCTGGTTCAGTATGCCTTTAATTTTGAATAAATCCCCAACAGTGTCACTAGCAAAGCACCCCCACACCATCACACCTCCTCCTCCATGCTTCACGGTGGGAACCAGGCATGTAGAGTCCATCCGTTCACCTTTTCTGAGTCGCACAAAGACACGGTGGTTGGAACCAAAGATCTCAAATTTGGACTCATCAGACCAAAGCACAGATTTCCACTGGTCTAATGTCCATTCCTTGTGTTCTTTAGCCCAAACAAGTCTCTTCTGCTTGTTGCCTGACCTTAGCAGTGTTTTTTTTTCTAGCAGCTATTTTACCATTAAGGCCTGCTGCACAAAGTTTCCTCTTAACAGTTGTTGTAGAGATGTGTCTGCTGCTAGAACTCTGTGTGGCATTGACCTGGTCTCTAATCTGAGCTGCTCTAAACCTGCGATTTCTGAGGCTGGTAACTCGGATAAACTTATCCTCAGAAGCAGATGTGACTCTTGGTCTTCCTTTCCTGGGGCGGTCCTCATGTGAGCCAGTTTCTTTGTAGCGCTTGATGGTTTTTGCAACTGCACTTGGGGACACTTTCAAAGTTTTCCCAATTTTTCAGACTGACTGACCTTCATTTCTTAAAGTAATGATGGCCACTCGTTTTTCTTTACTTTGCTGCTTTTTTCTTGCCATAATACAAATTCTAACAGTCTATTCAGTAGGACTATCAGCTGTGTATCCACCAGACTTCTGAACAACACAAGTGATGGTCCCAATCCCATTTATAAAGACAGAAATCCCACTTATTAAACCTGACAGGGCACACCCGTGAAGTGAAAACCATTTCCGGTGACTACTGTACCTCTTGAAGCTCATCAAGAGAATGCCAAGAGCGTGCAAAGCAGTCATCAAAGCAAAAGGTGGCTACTTTGAAGAACCTAGAATATATGGCATAATTTCAGTTGTTACACACTTTTTTGTTAAGTATATAATTCCACATGTGTTAATTCATAGTTTTGATGCCTTCAGTGTGAATTTACAATTTTCATAGTTATGAAAATACAGAAAAATCTTTAAATGAGTAGGTGTGTCCAAACTTTTGGTCTGTACTGTACATGCTGCCTACTTCCATACAGATCCATCCAAAGTGTTATGTATAATCATGTTACTTACCTCATGAGCACTCACTTGGGCAAATCTGCTAATCGAGACTCGTGACATTCATCTGAATAAAGATTTTCTAGCTGCAATGTCTATGATGTTTGATGATCCTAATGGTCACACTACAGCTGAAACTGCATTGTTGTCATTACATCAGGGTAAGCGTTCTGCTGTTGAATACGCTACTGAATTTAGACGTCTGGCGGTTGATACGGTTTGGGGCTGTTATGCTCAATTACCCATTTTTAAGAGAGGACTTTCTAGTGTAATTAAGGATGAGTTAGCCATTGCGATGCCCACAAAGTTATATAGAGGTTTATACTGATGCGTGACCATTGACATACGTATTACAGAACGTAGACAAGAAAGATTTGCAGCTAGTGTCACTAACTTTCCCCTTCCTCCTAAAGAACCTGCAGGCAAATCCTCTTGGGAAGTTGAATCAGTTCCCATGCAAGTGGATGCTTTACAGCGGCGTGAGAGTAATGAGCGCAGGGGCATCGTTTTCATGAAGGCTTGTCCAGTTTTTCTATGAATGCTGTCTTCAATTCCCTATCTATGACTGCCTCTCCCAAGACACGGAAGAATAAAGATATACATTGCTCCTCCCCATTAAGATCTTGTTGTTGGGACAATGGATCTCGTGTGCTGCTATGGTGGATTCTGGGGTGGGGGTAACTTTATGGACCTCAACCTTTGCCAAGGAGCATGGCATACAGATTCAACAGAGTGCCCCCCAGTAACCATGGAAACAGTGGATGGTTCCCCCCTAGTCTAAGGACTGGTGGATCAGGAGACGGTAGATCTGGAGATTTGCATAGAACCCAATCATCGGGAAGTGCTTTCCTTTATGCTAATTTCTTGGCCACATTTTCCTTTAGTTCTAGGAATTCCCTGGCTGCAGGCACAGAACCCAATCATCAACTGGGAGACCAAAGAGATCACCTTTTCACCAAAGAATTAACCAGAAACAGGTCAGGCAAGTTCTCGGGATACAGATTGTACCACTAAGGTATCTATGTTACCACCCATGTTATGATTTGGTAACTGAGGAGAGCAGGCAAAAAAACGGCAATACACCAGAGAGGTTGGAATCTACTGGATTGCAGTACCCTGACTAACCACCACAACTAAAGGCAGCCATGGAGCGTTCCTAAGTTGGTCCTAGATGCCTCGTCACAGCCTGAGAGGTTAACTACACCTAAAGATAGAAAGAGGAAAGCTATCTGCCCCGGAGCAGATCCCCAAAGAACATAGGAAGCCCCCAAACATATAATGGCGGTAGACAAGAGGAAATACAGACACAGACAGAAAATAGTATGAGCAAACGTTGGGGCCCAATCTACCTGGACAGAAAAGGATAGGAAGGACACTTACTGCAATCCCAAAAAACCCTACAAAATACCAACTCTACTAATTGCAAAAACACCTGAGATCACATGACCTCTACCACCTAAATTAGTTCTCTGGTGTCACAAAACTAAGCCGCAGCAACTGAAAAAACTGGAAAAGGCAAATGAACAAATAACAGTGGCTCAGATAAACTGAGAGGAGCACAAGCCCCCGGAGGGGACCTGGCCGACCTCCACAGAAGTGCAGGGGACAATGCAAAAAGCAAGCACAAAAATAAAAACAGAAAAATTTTATCTGATAGCAGAAGATGCAGGCAAGACTCAGCAAACTTCCAAGAGAACCAGGAACCAAAGTTTAGACAAGAACAATTGATCACCGGCAACCCTGATGGGAGGGAACCTCCCTTATATAAGACCAGTCTGTAACTCCTGATTGCCAATCCTCACAATCTTCATTGAATGGTTCAGCACTGTCTGTAACCACCAGAGGGAGCCTCTGCTCAGAATTCATTTCTAACACATTCACAACACACCTGTTTATAATGAATTTTCTGATATCTGTGATAAGAAAATGGCAGATCAGCTTCCTCCTCATTGACCCTATGATTGTCATATTGAGCTACTTCCGGGGCAGCTATTCCATTTAAAAATGTCTACCCACTAGCCGCTCTGGGGCTGCAGGCCTTAAAAGAATACATTGATGAGAATCTGGCCAAGGGTTTCATTCACCCCTCCTCATCACCGGCAGGAGCACCCATCTTTTTCGTAAAGAAGAAGGATGGAACTCTTATACCATGTATAGACTATCGGGAGCTCAGCAAGGTAACCATTCGGAACCAGTATCCTTTGCCGGTAATTCCTGAACTGCTGGAAAGAGTACGACACGCAAAAATCTTTTCTAAGTTGGATCTTCGAGAAGCTTATTGCCTAGTTCGGATCCGCTCTGGGGATGAATGGAAGACAGTGTTTAGATGTCGTTATGGGCACTTCGAGTACTTTGTGATGCCTTTTGGTCTATGCAATGCTACGGCAACCTTCCAACATTTGGCTAATGACATTTTTTAGAGATCTGCTAGATCATTTTTTCGTAATCTATCTGGACGATATTTTAATTTTCTCCTATTCTTTGCAGGAGCATAAAGAACATGTTAAGACTGTCTTAAGATGCCTGAAAGAGAATCATCTTTACATCAAGCCTGAGAAATATGAGTTCCATTGCACAAAAACTCAATTTCTGGGTTATGTCATCTTGCCACAGGGGCTTAACATGGGGGCAAGTAAGATCCAGGCTGTTCTTGATTGGCCCACACCAAAAAAATGTCAAGGAGGTACAACAATTTATCGGGTTCGCTAACTTTTATAGACTGTTTATTCAGGGGGCAGCGCAACAAGTAATTGTGCTCACAGATCATCGTAACCTGGAGTTTCTTAGGTCTGCTAGATGTTTTCTCCACGTCAGGCTCTTTGGAGTTTGTTTTTGAATCAATTTAATTTTGTCATTTCATAACGCCCAGGTTCACGTAATGGGAAAGCGGATGCTTTGTCCTGAATCCATGCCACAGATTCCATTCCTGGGACCCCGTCCAAGACCATTTTGTCAGATGCCAACTTTGTCAGAGTCATCCAGAATAAGGACTTATGGAAGACTATTAAGGAAGCCTATGATGCAGACCCATTCCTCGCTAACCCAATGGATGATGTGAACTTGGTTCTCAAGAACGGTATGTGGGTTCAAGATCAACGTCTTTACGTTCCGGAGGTCGTAAGACTGCAGGTCCTCAAGTTTGTCCATGTCTCCAAGTTGGCTGGTCATTGGGGAGTACAGAAGACACAGGAATTCCTGAGCCGTTTCTTTTGGTGGCCTACCTGTCTGAGTGACGTGAAGAGCTATGTTCTCTCTTGTGAGGTATGTGCACATTTTAAGACTCCTTGTGTATCACCTACTGGTTTGCTGCAACTACTGCCCGTTCTTGCTCGACCATGAGGGTCTATAACTATGGACATTATAGTGGAATTATCCACCTCTGGGGGAAAGAACTCTATTCTGGTGGTAGTAGATCACCTTATGAAAGCTGCTCACTTCATTCCTTGTACTGGTCTTCCCTCAGATAAGGAGACGGTAGATCTGGTCATTCAGAATGTGTTCCGGCTGAATGGAGTTCCAGATGAGATAATCTCTGATCGGGGAGTGCAGTTTACCTTTAGATTCTGGAAAGGATTTTGTTCTGTGCTTGATATCAATGTCTGTCTGTCTTCAGCGTATCATCTTCAGACCAATGGGCAAGCGGAGCGGACTAATCAGACTCTGGAGCAGTATCTTCGGTGCTATATCAGGCACTCACAGGATGACTTGTTGGAATTGCTTCCTCTAGCAGAGTTCTCTTACAATAACTTGCAGAATGGATCTACTAAGGTAACACTCTTCTTAGCCAACCTGGGTTATCATCTTAGTATTCTTCCCAGATACCCAATTGATGCTCCGGTGCCTGCAGTAGATGAGAGAATCACTATTTACTGCACAGGATACAAGAAATCTGCTGATAGGTTCTGGAGACCTGCACCCATGTTTAAGTTAGGAGACTCTGTGTGGTTATCCACAAAGAATGAGGGTCGCACTCTTGCTGCATACCACTGCTGGACTTCCATGTATAAGTGCCGGTCGCATTCTTGCTGCATATTACTGCTGGACTTGTTGGTTTTAGCGGTCGCGCCCCACTACTAAGTTTGCTGGACATTTCTCTTTTGTGCTGTCACTTCGTTACAATTGCAGGAAAATGTCTGTTTGGTTATGTTATACTTCTTGCTTTGTTAAATACACTGATTTGTCTCAGCTTTGGTTTCAGACTTTTTTTATCCCACACAATCAGATTCCATAGTACCCACATAATTGTTACACCCTCAGAGAAAAGCGTTCCAACAATTGATATGGGAGGCCCAGGCCCAAGAAATGTCAAGAAAAGGAAAAGTCCTGGGAAGTTGATAGTCCCGGCCGCTGTCAAACTCATCCTACCACCAGGTCAGACGGTGCTCACTCTGCCTGTACGACCCTGCACGCCTCTTGAAGGAGTAGAAGTCCAGGTAGAGCAAGTTTTAATCGATCAACTACCTCCTGGGCTCCTCATTGCACGGACAATAGCCAATGTTCGCGACGGTAATGTACTAGTGCGGTGTGTCAATCAAGGAGAGGACAGTCTCACGCTCCCGCCCAAAAGTGAAGTGGCACAGATAATGGGTATGCCGAAGAACTGATGAAAAGGGAGGCCGTACAGTTGGCGGGGGAACAAGGAGATCCCTGGAAGGTGGCCATTACTGTGTCCTCAGAGTCACCTTCTAACAACTTAAAGGAAGGGTGCCGGATCCTGGAGCAGATGCGGGCTGAGCTAATGGAACTCACACCACAACAGGTACAACAAGTGTAAGCGGTGCTGGAGCGTTACAGGACATTTTTGCTCGTCATGACGATGATTTTGGGTGCACCACAGCCATCACTCACGAGATTCCCACGGGAAGCACCGCACCTAGTCTGGAGCGATATTCCACCACAAATGTATCAGGAGGTGAAAGAAATGTTAGAAAAGAAGCAACAAAGATCGGCTCACCTCCTCTCCAGTCCCACCGAGTGGATCATGCAGTGCTGCAAATAGTATGAAGGTGAAGCAGAAGTCCAGCGTGGGTGATATCCATAAAAAATAACTTTTATTACATTTTCATTAAAAGCACATAAGTCCAAATCCATCTTTATATCCAGAGACAAAAAAACGGGTGATTCTTACCAGTGACAGTCACAGGCTTGAAGTGCATTTAAAGTCATATGCATTTCAACGGTCATGCCGCTTTAAAGGGAATTTGTCACCCCCCCCGGCCATTTTGAAGTAAAAGAGCCACCTTCAGCAGCACTTAGGCTGCATTCCGTGAAGGTGGTTCTTTTACTTCTGTGCCCCTGCAACGCTGAAATTTTCAGTTTTAAAAATCGTTCCCCATACCTTAATTGAGTGATGGAGGTGTGGCTTCTGCCCCGGACTCATCACCCCCCAGCCATCCATCATGCCCCTTCATCGTCACTGCTCCTCCTCCTGCCTTTATTTTTTTTTACTTTCGTTTGTGTCCGGCGCTGGCTCTCTTGTACTAGTCCCGAGGCATGCGCAGTGCGCGCTGCCCGGGAACTGTCAGAATGCTATAGCGCCTGCATCGTTGCCTCCCCGCAGTGTGTTATTATGTATTCACACTGCGGGGAGGGATCAGGGGAAAGGCAACTACGCAGGCGCTATAGCGTTCTGACAGTTCCCGGGCAGCGCGCACTGATACAAGAGCGCCGGCGCCAGACAAAAACGAAAGGAAGGAGGAGCCGCGGTGACGATGAAGGGGCATGATGGACGGCTGGGGGCGTGATGAGTCCGGGGCAGAAGCCACACCTCCATGACTCAAATTAGGTATGGGGAACGATTTTTAAAACTGAATATTTCAGCCTTCCAGGGGCACAGAAGTAAAAGAGCCACCTTCACAGAATGCAGATTTAGTGCTGCTGAAGGTGGCTCTTTTACTTCAAAACAGCTGGGGGGGTGACAAGTTCCCTTTAATCATTGTGAAAGAAATGTTTGTGCATATGCTGCAGAGCGAAGTTATCCGAGAAAGCCAAAGCCGGTGGGCTGCCCCCATCGTCTTAGTATGGAAGAAAGATGGCTTTTGCGTTGATTACCGGTGACTGAATGCCTGCAAAGTGCGAGACTCTTACCCACTGCCGAGAATTGAGGAGTCGTTGTCTGCCCTGGGAAAAGCAAAGTACTTCTCGTCCTTGGACCTGGCCAGTGGATATTGGTAAGTGCCTATGGATGAGCATGACCGGGCATTTATACTGCCTATGGGATTGTTTGAGTTCAATCAGATGCCCTTCTGCCTTTCTAACGTGCCTGGAACCTTCCAGGGACTGATGGAAAGATGTTTGGGAGACTTGAACTTTGAAGCTACCCTCATTTATTTAGATGACATCATCGTTTACACCGCTACTTTTGAGGAGCATCTTCGGAGGCTGGAACAGGTGTTGAGTCGGCTGCAGAAGCACGGCCTGAAAGTAAAACCCTGAAAGTGTCACCTTTTCCGCAAGCAAATTGAATACCTAGGACATGTGATATCTGCCGAGGGAGTGAGACCGGCACGCGAGAAGATCGTGGCCGTGCAAGACTGGCCTGCTCCAAAGACAGTGAAGGACGTGCGGGCATTTCTGGGGCTTACTGGATATTATCAACGGTACATGAAAAACTTCACATGTATTGCCAATCCATTACTTGATGTATTGAAGGAGTGGGAAGATAGTCAAGAAGAAGCCTTTCGAGCCCGAAGATGGCCTTGACTGAGGTACCCATACTGGCCTATGCAGACTTTCAGCCTTTCATTCTTCACACTGATGGAAGCCTACAGGGACTAGGGGCCGTATTGTCACAGATGCAGGATGGGAAAGAGCGAGTAATTGCCTATGCTAGCCGCTCCCTCCATGACTCAGAACGAAACCTGAATAATTACAGGTATTTCAAGCTGGAATTGCTGGCGCTAGTATGGGCGATGACTGAGAAGTTCACCAAATATCTGTCTGGGTCCAAAGTGTTGGTGCGCAAAAACAACAACCATCTGACCCACCTAGAAAATGTGAAATTAGGGGCCTTGGAGCAGAGATGGGTAGCTTATATGGCAAAGTATCGATAAAAGATTACATATCGCAAAGAAGCTGAAAACACACATGCTGATGCTCTGTCCAGAGTGACCCATGAATTACCCAGACCCAATCGGGACAAAGAATTGGAGGCCGAAGAGATCCCGGGGTTTCAGAACCATGTCAGGATGTTGACGGCGACACAGGGACAGATCAGAGAGGCATTGGGGGAGCACATGTTGAGACGACCTCATGATGATTGGGTGAGGCTTCCGCAAGAAGAAGCAGAACTCGCGCAGCTGAGACAGTGGGTGGCTTTGAAACAACTTCCCAGCCGGAGTGAGAGAGATGCTCTGTCCCCAGGAACGTTGCAGATTCTGAGTGTCACAATCCTTTTTTGGATCTGTGGCAGATTTTGCTTTTCATATTAAAACTTTTTTCCTTTCAGGCCATCGGGGGTTAATGTCAATCTTTCCCCCCCCGGTGGCCGCTAGTGTAATAACATTGCTGCTGAGTTTGCTGGTGCAGGTGGTGACCACTCCCACTATCCTTTAAAAGGTCACCTGATGCATCAGCTGACTGTTGGTTATACAATTCCTCTTTGGAGACCAACCAAGCTGGAGTCAGGAGCTTGCTGAGTGCAGTGGTACTTCAGCTATTACCTTGATCTGGTGCCTTACCCTGCTGTGCAGTGCATTGCAGCAGAGAAAGCTAAGTTTTGCTTTTCAGTTGTCTTGTCCCCTAGGTGTCTGTCTCTTCTTTCTTTTTGCAGAGTTGGATGAAACCCGGTCAGCAGGAGCTCAAAAACAGGGGCTAAATTAATAAACAATCTTCTTTTATTTTCAACAGGTAATTCTGTCTTCCTCATCTGAGGCACCCGGCTGGAGCTGCATTACATCACCCAAAGCTACGCTTGGCTGGCGCTCCTTTGTGACCGTCTTACCTTGTCTGATCTTCTTTCTTTTTGATATATTGGTACTGTTCACTTTATTCCCTGTCTCACCTCCTGGGGAGGGTTTTGGGGGGTTTAGCTCAGGGCTAAACAAGAGATAGGGACAGGTCGGTGACCTGGGCCTCCCAACCTTCAAGGGTTCCCCCAAGTTAAGGAAAGACAGGGCACCCCCTTAGCCTGAGGGGCAGTTCAGGGGCCCAGGCTCCTCGTCCCCTGTTTTCCCACTAATGCCCTATGACACTTAGGCAGTGGGAGAGGCTCCAATTGGAAGATTGTTTGCTATATCGGAAAGTGCAGCTGGTGCAAGAGTTAGGGGTTACATGGCAAGTGGTACTCCCCGAAAAATTGATTGGTGAAGTGGCCACAGAAGCTCATGAGCGAGGGGCTCACTTTGGCCCGGAGAAGACATTCCAGTGGCTACAGAAGTTGGTCTGTCATCCCCAACTGAAGACTGCAGTAGATGAGGCTTGTCAGCAATGCAGGAACTGTGAATTAACTAAGCCTCTGGAACAGAGGGCCCCTAAGCAGATTGTCGTGACTTCTGCTCCCCTAGAAGTGTTAAGATTGACTACTTGATCGTAGGTCCAGCACATCTTGGATACAAACATTGCCTGTGATGACTGACCATTTTACCAAATTTGCTGTGGTGACTCGACTCGAGATCAGACTGCCAAGTCAGGGGAACAGGCGATCTGTCGAGACTTCATCTGGTTGTATGGCTGTCCAAAGAGAATTTACTCTGACCAAGGCACCTGTTTCCAAGGGCGAGTGATGGAAGAATTGCATCGTGTGTTTCAGATTGAGAAGTCCAGGATGACATCTTACCATCCACAAGGAAATGGGGCCTGTAAGCATTACAACCGGACCCTGATTTAGATGTTAAGAACGTTGGAAGAAGACCGGAAAGTCCTCTGGCCTGAGTATGTAGCCAAATTAGTCTGGGTGTACAACAATCAGGAGCACAGCACAACTGGGTACATGCCATACACCATGCTGTTTAGCCGAAAAGGACGAGAGATTGGATCCAGAGGAGGACTACCCACAGATGGGGGTGTCCAACTGGGTCCGTGAACATTGACGCCATCTGCAGACTCTACATCGATTGGTACAGACCAAGTTTCAGGAGCTTGAACACCATGGGAAGATGCCCTGGAAGGGACAGCTCTCAAGGCCGGAGACCGAGTACTGGTTCGCGACAAATGACCCCAAGGGAAATTGGAGTACTGGTGGAAAAAAAACTCTGTATCGGGTGAAACGCCGAATCAGATCTGACCTATCTGTCTATGAGGTTCAACCTGAAGGAGAAGAAGGGGCCCCCACTCGAGTAGTCCATCGAAGTATGCTACGTCCTTGCTTGTCACAAGATCCCGACCAACTGGAGAGAGCGCCAAATGTTCCTGAGACTCACCCCTTGGCAGCTTTCGGCTGTGAAGAAGATGAATCCTCCAATCTGGACGTCCCACCACTCATCAATCCAGAGGAAGTACAGGAGCCTGAAGCTCCTGAGATGGCTGCTCCATTGAACTCGGACGCGTCTCCATCCTCGCCCACTCAACCTGACTCAACCACTCAACCTGACTCAAATACTCAACGTGACTTATGACACATGGAATGACCAACAGACGGAAAACCTCCCAACCGTTATGAACAAGACCAATTTATTTGGCAATGGATCGTTCGAGAGATGGAGGAATGTCAACGATTACTGCAAGAACTCTCGCCTGTGGAATGGCGAGCTAAAGGAGAGGGGGAGTCTAAGGTAGAAGACCGAGCTACTGGTACCTCTCCTGTGCCGGATCCGGAACTGTCGGGGCTGTCTCTTCTGTTGTCTGGGGGAAAGAATAAAAGACTGGGCAAATCTCTTTACTAGTAAGCAGGGGGGGGGCTAAGCTGCAGCGAGCATGGAAGCAGTCAGTTTTGGCGCAAACAGGCAGCGAGCGGTAGGTGAAGCAGTGTGCTCTGTTTCCTGAGCACCGGTGTTGCGAAGGGCCTTGTGCGCCAGCTCCCACTGCTAGTGGTGAGATCGTTGAGAAGAGAGGTGCTGTGCACTCTAGTACTGTAAGCGCAGCGGGTGTACAGAGTAGAGGAGGACAGGTACCGGAGAAATATCTGCGGCCCTCTTTACCAGTGAACCGTGGCAGGTGCACCTAGGACCTGAGAGATGCTGTGGCCCTCTATACTTCGGCCACAGCAATTCATGAACTAGGGGCTCAGTGGAAGGTACCGGACACCGACCGCTGCTGCCAGAAGATGGACCGCCGTGTGAAGGATTCACCCTTGGACATCATTTCAGCTGTGACTGACACTGCAACTCCCTGTGGGATCATCTGTTGTGGAGCAGCACCAAGGACACAATAAGTTATTTCTAGAAAAGACTGTCCTCATTCTGCACTTATTGTTCTTCAGATTTTCCCCTTAACCATTTGTCTCCCTGTGAGGAGTTAATCCCTTGTTCAATTAAAGTGTTTAATTGGTTAACCCTTGCTCTGCCTTCTTCCTGTCACTACTTTCTACAACCTGCTTACACTCACCATCACTTATAGATTGTGAGCCCTCGCGAGCAGGGTCCTCTTTCCTCCTGTATCAGTCGTGACTTGTATTGTTTAAGAGATTTGTACTTGTTTTTATGTATACCCCTTTTTATATGTTAAGCACCATGGAATAAATTATGCTATAATAACAAATAATAATAGTAATAATAATTTGTTACAATTTTGCACTTTAACATCTAGTTCCTTTGTTCTGGATGTGCGTCCTTGTTTTTAATAATAACTTTTTTCTATTACCTGCATTGTTGTTTTCTCTGTTATTTTTACCTGATTATATGTAATCTAATAAAATAATTTCGATTTTTCACCACAATATTTTGGACTATATGGTCTGTTTTTCTTCCTCTGTTTTTGTTTTCTTGTATTTTTTCCGACTGTCCATATTTTCACTTAGGTCCACATTTTTAGTAGCAGGTCATCACTTTTAATTTATATGCTAGTTTAATTTCAAAGTACACTGATACCCTGCCACCATCAAGCATTCCTTTGTTTTTGTTTTTTCAGATCTATCTCAAGCAAAAGTGCAGGTATAGGTTTCAGCCCACAGGTTGCAACTCTCCAACCTATGGTACCTAAAAAAGCAAGAAAAGTGGGAAGCACTCATTAACAAATTCCATGCATAAATGGTGTATGTATTGCCATGTGAGCAAATTGCAATGTTTGGACTCGAGAGCAAGTAAAGCTTTAACAAGCTTGTCTTTGTGTTTCATTATATATACATGAGTGTGCGTGTGTATATGTGTATATATATATATACCTACAAGTATCTACACAAATATATGTGGCCTTAACATGGCATGCTATGAAGTCAGAGAGAATAGTACTTGCCTACTTGTGCCCGATTGTGAGGGCCTACACTACCTACCGTACCAGCAGAGATTGGGGGTGGATGATGCGGTAGTGTCTCTGCTACGTACAGTACATTCATTCTTGGACAATGATGGAACTGCAGTGCGTGCCATGTTCTTTGACTTCTCAAGTGCTTTCAATACCTTACAGCTGCCCTTACTATGAAATAAGTTGAGTGATATGGCGGTAGATGAGGGGATGGTGAACTGGATAAGCGACTACCTGACGGACAGGCCGCAGTTTGTAAGGATGGAGGAGGTGGTATCTGGCAGCATACGGAGCAGTTTTGGAGACCCTCAGGGTACAGTGCTGTCGCCCTTCCTCTTCACATTGTATACAGCTGACTTTCAGTATAAATCAGATCTCTGTCACCTCCAAAAATTCTCAGAAGACTCAGTGATTGTAGGGGCATTGTGGGGGACCGGGGAGAGGAGGAATATAGAAGGATGGTTTCTGACTTTGTGGATTGGTGCCAGACTAACTGTCTAGAGCTACATGTGAAGAAAACCAAGGTGATGGTGGTGAGTTATAGAAGGAAAAAGGATGATTACTTACCGATCACTATTGCTGGCCAGGAGGTGGAGATGGTTGAGAGCTACAAATATTTTGGGGTTCACCTTGACAGGAAACTCGATTGGAGGTGTCATATGGAGAAGGTTTACAAGAAGGGAATGAGCAGACTGTACTTTCTACAGAAGCTCAGGTCGTTCAATGTGTGCAGTAAAATGCTCTAAATGTTTTACCAGTCCATTGTGGCAAGCGCCATCTTTTTTGCTATCATTTGCTGGGGCAGTAGTGGGCGAGTAGCTGACGCTAATAAGCTCAACAAACTTATCAAGAAGGCAAGCGTGGCTGTTGGCCTCCATCTTGACTCTTTTGAGGAGGTAGTGGAAGATGGGAGTCAGAAGAAGTGTAAGGCTTTAATGAACAATAATACACACCCACTATACGAGCTGTTCTTGAAGCAGAAGAGCACATTCATCAGCCGTCTAATCCTACTTAGTGCAAGAAGGAGAAATTCAGGAAATCGTTTGTGCCTACTGCTATGGGGATATATAACAATTTCCTAAGGGTTAAAGACAACAATGACCTATGGCTGGTGCACTAATGACAATGATCAGAGATTTAAGATTTAAGTACCTGCATTTACACAAATTTATTTGTTACGTAATGCGGTTAGTTATGTGCAAGATCTGTGTCTAGGAATTACTTTATGTAATGCTGTTTGTAGTGTTGTAATGTTTGTAATGCTGTTTGTAATGCTGCTGTAATATCATAATTTCCTTCGGGATCAATAAAGTATATTGTATCGTATATTTGCATTAAAGCCAAGTAGGCTAGAGTGCTCTGCATATAACCAGGCTAGGTGTTCACTTGATGACAGTCTGCTGTGGGGAGCTGACCAGAGTGGGTTGTGTTGGAGCTAAAGAGAGAGATTCTCTGAGAAGAATTTTCAAAGGCTGTGTGCAACAAACTGCAAGTATAACTGGTTGCTATAGACAATAGCCATTTTGTTTGACTGGACTGGGACTAGCACAGCCGTGTATGAGTAGCTTGGGTTTATTTCATGTAGTTAGTACATGGACAAGACTAGGAATTTCATGTTTATGGTTTTATTTTTCAGTGCTTTGCAACCTGTGGAAATAATCGTTGCATTGTTTGGACATAAGAATCCAGTGGGTATCTGAACTCTAATACCTACATGAGACTGTGAATCCCTACAAAATATATACAGTGGGTATGGAAAGTATTCAGACCCCTCTAAATTTTTCACTCTTTGTTTCATTGCAGCCATTTGGTATATTCAAAAAAGTTCATTTTTTTCTCATTAATGTACACTCTGCACCCCATCTTGACTAAAAAAACAGAAATGTAGAAATTTTTGCAAATTTAAAAAAGAAAAACTGAAATATCACATGGTCTTAAGTATTCAGACCCTTTGCTTAGTATTGAGTAGAAGCACCCTTTTGAACTAGCACAGCCATGAATCTTTCACAACTGGATTTGGGGATTCTCTGCCTTTCTTCCTTACAGATCACCTCCAGTTCTGTCAGCCATTTTCAGGTCTCTCCAGAGATGCTCAATTGGGTTTAGGTCAGGACTGTGGCTGGGCCAGTCAATAATGGTCACAGAGTTGTTCTGAAGCCACTCCTTTGTTATTTTAGCTGTGTGCTTCAGGTCATTGTCTTGTTGGAAGGTGAACCTTCTGCCAAGTCTGAGATCTAGATCACTCTAGAAGAGGTTTTCATCTAGGATATCTCTGTACTTGGCCGCATTAATGTTTCCTTCAATTGCAACCAGTCATCCTGTCCTTGAAGCTAAAAACACCTCCATAGTATGATGCTGCCACCACTATGTTTCACTGTTGGGATTGTATTGGGCAGGTGATGAGTATGGCACCCCAGGAGTTCGGTTGTCACAGTGACCTTGCCTCCCTCCAGAGGGGGAGTGATGTCATGCCTGAAAGCAAGGAAGTATCCCCTTAACAGGTAACACACAGTATACAACACTTTTACCACTCCAGACCAGAAGGGGGAGCTCTAACACCTGATTTCAGGGGAGCTTCTCTGGAATATTCTGGCTGGGGGAGGAGTTAGTTAGTCAGTGTCTGAGGAGGGTTGAGGAAGGACGTGTTGGAGACAAGCTGGGGGACTGGAGCTAAAGCTGAGCTCACCCCCAGGTCTGAGCGCCAGAAACCAGACCCCGGAGTCCAAGGCTGAGTGGGTAACTAAAGTCCCAGCAGCAGAATCCGGAGGGCAGAAGACAGCAGGTCCTCTGTCTACGACTAAGACTCGACTACACAGCAACACATGTGAGCCGGAGACTCCATAGAGGAGCGATTCCTGAAGCATGCTACAGTTGTCTGACATGCGAGTGAAGTTCCACTTAAGTAACGGAGAGAGAGAGGAACTTGAACAGAGTTTACAACATCAAGTGCCTCAGAGATTAGAACTAGAAAGGAGACCTCACATCCCACCTGAATGAGGAGATTCCAAATTGCTTTCAGGCTGACCGACTCCAGCACCATCTGTAACCTGAGCCCTGGACAGTTTGCCTGCAGAACTGTGAGTAAAGCTTTGGAAACTGCATCTGACTGTGTCCTCTCAAGTTCTTCCTGCAACACCCACTTAACACTGCTACATCCCTTGCCAAATACTACATCTTTACCATCTACTTTATATAACATCTGCCCTGGGACATAGCTTCACCGGCGGGAATCTTTACCAACTCTGCTGCATCATACCTCCAGTCCCAGAGGATCTGCACTGCAGCGCTGGTCACCTCTGACCAGAAACCACAGGTGGCGTCATGAACACTTTATTACAAATTCTATTATCCCTTGTAAATATTCCCCTTCTATTATATGCCCAGGGCCACGAACCGGGTCACTGCTGCTGTGACACTGCCCCTTTAAGAAGCGACCCGGTACCGAGTATCCCACTGCCCGGGCGTGCGATCCAACTTGGCGTCACGAACAGGATTCGTAGCCCGGTATCACTGGGTCCTGTGTGCCTATTTTGAACTGCCTTTTGTGCTAGAGACTTTGCTGAAAGTTTTGTACAATTGCAGCCATATCTGCACCACGAGGCATGCAGGGAGAAGAAGGGTGTGCGGTCGTGGGTGGAGCCAGGGAGAGAGCGTGAAAAGAGAAGTGCTGCGCGCGGGGATGGCAGCTGGCAGAGCACAGGGAGCTGAGGCCTGGAATCCCGGCGCGCACCGTTCATCCCGCCGGCAGAGCAACAGCAACAGCCTGTTAAGCCAGTGGAAATTCAGAGCCTGGCTAAGATTAACTAGGGGGGAAGAGAATGTCTAACTCAGGAGAAGATATAGCGGCAGACGCCGTCGCAGCCCCATAGCGCCACAAGATGTAGCTGCAGGTGCAGCCGCAGCCCCCATAGCACAGAAGAATCTAGCTGCCGGCGCAACCACAGCCCCAGAGTGCAGCAAGATCTGGCTACCGTCGCTGCAGTCATTATAATGCCGCTATCAATGCCATATATACCGGGAGCGGCCTGGCTACCACAATACTCAGGGGAGCCGTGTACCCTGAGCGATTTCAAGGAGAGACTGTGCAGTTTATTTGATGGGTACCCTCTGTCTGAAAGCCAAAAAGTAAACATTCTCATAGGACAGTTAACTGGTGCAGCTCAAAGAGAAGTAAAGTCCTGGGAGGACACTGATAAAGAGACTGTTAAGCAAATTCTGGCTAAGCAGAAGAGCACCTTTGACACCCGAACTGCAGCAGAAATAAAAATGAGGTTCTTTAGCTGCAAACAAAGGGTGCAGGACAGTATAAGGGACTATGCTCTTAACCTTCAGGAGGCACTGCGGGCCATAAAGCAGATTGACCCAGACAGTGTGCAGGATGGAGACAGATTGTTATAGGAGCAGTTTGTTGAGGGACTCCTGTCCAGCACCCACAGGTCACAGCTGCGCATCATGGCCCTACAAAACCCTGACCTGAGCTTTGCAGACTTTAAAGACAGGGCTATCCGGGCGTTACACGAACCAAATGTCAGCCATCCAGCGCCCCTAGGCTCCCAGCAATTACATACTACCAGTAAGCAACATCCTTCCCTCAGGCCGCCGCTGAGGCCGACGCACAGACCCTGGATAATGATCCATCTGCAGAGCTACGTCTGCAGGTTTAGGAGCTGACCAAAAGTGTGGCTGCACTAGCCAAAACCGTGCAGTCTTTGCAAGTGCCCCCAAAGGAGAAAATAGAGTTGGCCTCCAGTCCAGATGACGTCCCATGGCGACGGAGGAAGAGGACCCCACCAATCAGAGGGAGAGACAACGATCGCTACAACCAAGACGGATGACCCATTTGCTGCCACTGCAGCAAAGCCAGGCACATCACAAGATTCTGCTATTTAAACGAGCGACCCCTGGGGCAGTGGGCCAACCCCCAGGAGTAGGACAATCAGGCCCACAGAACTGGCGAACCAAGTACGTTGGAGGACGACCGGTCCTCCCAGTTGTGATTGAGGGCATCCTAATAAACGCTTTGCTGGACACTTGTTCTCTGGTGACGACTATGCCATATTCTCTACAAACAGTATTGGACTGACTCTGATCTTACTCGCTGCCCAGATGATGAGCTGACAGTAGTCGCCAGCAATGGTCAACCGTTGCCACAGAAGGGGTATAAGGAAGTGACCATTAAGGTGGGGAGAATAGAACTAAAAGCCCAAGGTATGATAATTGTAGACATTGATCGACAAGAATGTTACCCAATGATGACCTTAGGTACTAATGTGATCGAAAATTGTCTTGCCGAGGTTATTGTTTTGTTGCAACAGGTATCAGTGAGCAACTGGTCCTGCAAAAGGAGATCAAGGCCCTGATGCAAAGACAGCAGGTAAAGCTATCTGGGGAGAATCAGCAGTCTCAGAGTGAGTGATTCATTCCCCATTGCAATACCCCCAAGCAGTGAAGTGTCGGGCAGCCCACAAGGGGAGGGTGCCAGTACGCATCTTAAATTGTGGGGAGGAGGAGGCCAAACTACTTCGGTATGCCACCTTTGCTAAGCTGTTCACTGTCAATAACAACGCAATTCATACAGCAGAACCCTTGGTCTCGTCCGACCAGGCGGAGGACAATGGCTCTGCAAAACAGCTGGAGGATTGGTGTCAGCAGCTGTATGTAAGCTCTGACTCCACCCTTCAACACCAAAAGAATGGGGTCTACCGATTAGTCCAAGAGTTTGAACTGGTATTCAGCAAACACCCTTTAGATTTTGGGCAGGCAAAAGGGGTCCAACATCATATCCCCACTGGAAATCATCCGCCCATTAAAGAAAGGTATCGGCCTGTACCCCCAAATCACTACTAATGTGCCAAGAGAATGTTACGAGAGATGAAGGAGGCTGGGGTGATCAGAGACAGTTGTAGCCCCTGGGCAGCTCCACTAGTCCTCGTTAGAAAGAAAGATGGTACAATGAGGATGTGTGTTGATTACAGGAAACTTAACAGCATTACCCACAAAGAAGCCTATCCGTTACCTAGGATAGAGGAATCAGTAGCTGCACTGAGAACCGCTAACCATTTCTCTACCTTTCTCTACTAGTGGGCATTGGCAGGTTCCCGTGGCGGAGGCAGACAAAGAGAAGACCGCCTTTGCAACACCAATGGGCCTCTCAGAATTCAGCTACATGCCGTTCGGGCTTTGCAGCGCACCAGGAACATTCCAGAGATTGATGGAGTGCTGTCTCGGACACATGAACTTCGAGACAGTTCTGTTGTACCTAAATGACGTCATTGTCTTCTCCAAGACCTACGAAGAACATTTGGAGCACCTGGCAAAGGTGTTTGAAGCCTTGTCCAAATTTGGCCTGAAAGTGAGACCGTCCAAATGCCACCTCCTGAAGCCCAAGGTGCAATACCTAGGCCACGTAGTGAGCGCGGAAGGCGTGGCACCAGACCGTGACAAAGTCACTGTTATCAGGGACTGGCAGAGGCTCAGCAACATCCATGAAATGCGCCAGTTCCTAGTTTTGGTAGGCTACTACCGAAGGTTCATCAAGGGCTACACTGAAATAGCTGCACCCCTGCAAAACCTTCTCATGGGCCAGCCCAAGAAGGCCAGGAAGAAGAGTTCCATGTTTGATTGGAATGATGAACTGGAAGGATCCTTCACTCGGTTGAAGTTGGTTCTTACAGGGGATGAAGTTCTGGCCTACCCAGATTATGACCAACCATTCATCCTTTATACTGATGCCAGCAACGTGGGACTGGGAGCAGTACTGTCGCATGTACAGAAAGGCAAGGAAAGAGTGATCTCCTACGCCAGCAGGAAACTTCGTCCCACTGAAAGGAACCCTGACAACTACAGCTCGTCCAAGCTGGAGTTCCTCTTTATAGTTTGGGCTGTGACCGAGTGGTTAAAACACTACCTAGCTGTGGCAAAGTTTACCATCTCCACGGACAACAATCCGCTGACTCACTTGGAAACCGCAAAGCTAGGTGCGCTGGAGCAGCGATGGATGGCTGTCCAACTACGAGTTCACCATCAAGTACCGAGCGGGACATAAGAACGGCAATGTTGATGCGCTGTCCAGAATGCCCAACTTACCAGATGGGGAGATCTGGACACACTCGAAGAAATTGAGTTACCAGCCTTCCACCGTCCAATTGTGACCCAACGTGCCCAAGGGGTGAAAATCAAGCGCTGCATCATGAAGGAGGAACCTTTAAACCCATTGCCCCACCATGAATGGGCAGAGACGCAGGATAGCGAACCAGCAGTCCGCCTGGTAAAGGAGCTACTGACACAAGCTGACTCGTGCCCCGGTCCAGATGCTCCACAAGAGACCCAACAGTTGTGGAAAGAAAAGGGCAGACTGTTCATCTACAAGGGAAAGCTGTGTCAGAGGAGTGTCAATGCCCGAACTCACAAACTGGTCTGGCAGGTGGTAGTCCCGAGGGGAGATGCGTCAATGGTCCTGGAAACGTACCACAATAGAGCAGGACACTTCAGATGAAAGAAGTTGGAGGTCCTACTTCACAAGAGATTCTACTGGGTTGGTATGAGGAAGGCCATTGAAGATTGGTGCCGAGAGTGGGGACCATGCAACTTGCGCAGAAAGGATCGTAACAGCCAGCGAGCCCGGTACAGCCAATAATCACCAGCTGCTTTAATTGGTAGCCTTGGACCACGTGAAGCTGACCCCAAGCCGTTCAGGCTATATCTACGCCCTCACCATCGTTGACCACTACTCAAGGTTCCTGGTAGTCATGCCTGTCAAGGACCAAACAGCAAAAATAGTGGCAAAAGCCTTTCAACAACACGTTTGTCGAACGCACGGTTACCCTGAATGAGTGCTTACCGACCAAGGCACAGCCTTTGAAGCAGAAGTGTTCCAGGAGTTCTATAACATGTACGGCTGCAAGAAAATCAGGACAACGCCATACCATCCACAGAAAAATGGCATGTGTGAGAAAATGAACCAAGTAGTAATTGACCTGCTGAAGACCCTGCCCTTGGAAGAGAGAAACTTGTGGCCAGAAAAGTTGCCAGATCAGGTGGATCTCTACAACCACATTCCGGTGAATGCTACCAACTGTATCCAGCCTACTTGATGAGAGCAAGACCTGGCAAGTTACCCATTGACTTGGACATGGGAGTCCTGACACCTGAGGTGACATCAACAGATGTGGACTGGGATACAGAGCGGCAGCAACAGTACCGCAAAGTGCAAGAATGCGCGGAGAAGAGTTTGTCTCAAGCAAGAAAAAAACAAGAAAGAAACTACAATCAGCATGCGCCTGCAGTTCCCTTGTCTCCTGGAGAACAGTTACTCAAAAGAAGGAGACAGTACACAAACTTGATGATCAGTGGGAAACTGAGCCTTATACCATCATGCCTTCAGACTTTGATAACACCAAGATGTGCCTCATCAGCAAAGATGGAGGAGAAACCTCAGCAGCAGTGTCAAGGAATCACCTGAAACCATGCCCTGATCAACTAAAGGAAAGGATTGAAGAAAAAGACATTCCTCAGTCAGTGGAAAAAGAAGAAGAAAAGATTTGCACTGTGCTTGGCGAATTTCCTTCAAATTGGACAAGAGTAAATCAAGCCATAGTCATGCCCGTCTTAACCTTTCCTCAACTAGTAGTGCCAGAAAGAGAAGTGACTCAAAAACAGCCTAAAGACCTGCAAGCTCAAGTGACAGAAGCCACATCTGCAGTGGAACGTGAAAGTCCGCCCCCTGCCACCAGTGAATCTGTCATGCCCACAGTGAGAATGGGTAGTTGTAGAAAATCAGGTATACCTGTGCTACGTAGAGTTACCAGTAGCGTAGTCAGCAGAGAGCACACTACACCAGTGGTAGTTAGCACAGTGAATTCAATCAGGTCACTACTAACACCAGTGCTATGTAGGTCTATCAGTACTACCAAAGGCCTACCCCCTATGAGGTTCCACATAAAATTAGATGGATCGCTCGCCAGGGCAATGGGTTACTCGGTACCGGACCGATGTCTCAAAGGGATGTGTCACGGCAGCAGTGACTTGGTCCGTAGCCCTGAGCGTCCATGTAAAATAGGAGTTGAAGAGAAATAAAGTCTATGTGTAGATAAGTCCGTGATGCCACCTGTGGTATCTGGTCAGAGGTGACCTGCGCTGCAGTGCAGATCCTCTGGGACTGGTGGTGTGATGCAGCAGAATTGGAATAGCTCTCCACAGGCAGAGCTTGTTATCCCAGGGTAGATGTATGTTGTAGAGGATAATGGTGTTGGTAGATGTAGCCGTGTTGAGTTGGTGCCCCATGTTGTGTTTGGGTAGCTGAGGAGGACAGGAACAACAGCAGGGCAGCCGAATACCTGAAATGTTGGTAACTGATGGGTTGCAGATTCCTAAACTAACGACACAACTAGAGGTAGCCGTGGAGTGTTCCTACGTTGATCCTAGACACCTCGTCACAGCCTTAGAGATAACTACACCTAAAGACAGAAAGATGAAAGCTATCTGCCCTGGAGCAGATTCCCAAAGAAAATAGGAAGCCCCCAAACATATAATGGCGGTTAGACAAGATGAAAATACAAACATAGGCAGAAAATAGACTGAGCAAACGCTGGGGCCACAAGCTGACTAAATAGGATAGGACAGGAGAGATTACTTTCTGCAACCCAGAAAACCCTACAAAAATCCAACAATTCTGATTACAAAAATACTGAGATCACACGATCTCGCCTCCCACTAAATCAGATCTCAGTGTGAACAAAAACCAAGCCGCAGCCGCTGAAAAAACAGGAAAAAGCAAATGAGCAAATAACAGTGGCTGCAGATAAACTGTGAGGAGCTCAGGTCCCAGGAGGGGACCTGGCTGACCTCCACAAAAGTGCAGAAAACAATGCAAAAAGCAAACACAAAAAGAAAAGCAAAAAATATCTTATCTGAAAGCAGGAGATGCAGGCAAGACTCCAGCAAACTTCCAAATGAACCAGGAACCACAATTGAGACAAGAACAATTGATCACCGGCAACCATCATGGGAGGGAACCTCCCTTATATCAGACCAGTCAGTGAACCCTGATTGCCACTCCTCGCTGAAAGGTTCAGTACTGTCTGTAACCACCAGAGGGAGCCTCTGCTCAGAAACCATCTCTAACACATTCATAACAGTACCCCCCCCTTGAGGAGGGGTCACCGAACCCTCACTTGTGCAACCAGGCCGTTTAATATGAGCTCGGTGATAGGCACGGATAAGTCTCCTAGCATGGATATCCGAAGCAAACACCCAAGAATTGTCCTCCTGACCATAACCTCTCCACTTAACCAAATACTGGAGTTTCTGTCTAGAAAAACAAAAATCCAACATTTTCTCAACCACATACTCCAGATTGCCCTCAACCAAAACAGGGTCAGGAGGCGCAGCCATAGGAACCACTGACTCGACAAACCTCTTCAATAAGGACTTGTGGAACACATTATGGATCTTAAATGTCCCTGGAAGAAGCAAACGGAAGGAAACAGGATTAAGAATCTCCATGATCATATAAGGTCCAATGAACCTGGGCTTAAACTTTGGAGATGCAACCCTCATAGGGATATTTCTTGAGGACAACCAAACCAAGTCCCCCACTTTAAACCGAGGACCATCAGTCCTATGCCGGTTGGAAAACCGTTGGGCCTTCTCCTGAGAGAGAGACAACCTCTCCACTACCTGGTCCCAAATCTGCTGCATACGCTCCACAACAGAGTCAACACCCGGACAGACAGAAGCCTCCGCCTGTCCCGAAGAAAATCGAGGGTGAAACCCAAAATTGCAGAAAAATGGAGACATCAAGGTGGCAGAGCTAGCCCTATTATTAAGAGAAAATTCAGCCAAAGGCAAAAAAGAGACCCAGTCATCTTGATCAGCAGACACAAAACATCTCAAATAAGTCTCCAAGGTCTGGTTTGTTCTCTCGGTTTGTCCATTGGTCTGAGGATGAAAAGCAGAGGAGAAAGATAATTGAACACCAAGTTTAGAACAAAATGTCCTCCAAAATCTGGAAACAAACTGGACTCCTCTGTCAGACACAATGATTTCCGGAATGCCATGTAACCGAACCATGTGCTGAAGGAACAAAGGCACCAATTTGGAGGAGGAAGGCAACTTAGGTAATGGCACAAGAAGTATCATCTTGGAAAACCTATCACAGATTACCCAGATAACGGTCATTCTCTGAGAAACAGGGAGGTCGGAAATAAAATCCATAGAGATATGGGTCCATGGCCTCTTGGGCACAGGTAATGGCATTAACAAACCACTAGAGCGAGAGCAAGGCTTGGAGCGAGAGCAAGTCCCACAGGACTGCACAAATTCCCTGACGTCACGAGACAAAGTAGGCCACCAAAAGGACCGACTCACCAAGTCTCTGGTACCAAAAATCCCGGGATGACCAGCCAACGCGGAACAATGAATCTTAGACATCAGACTCTTCTTCCACTGGTCTGGGACAAACAATTTCCCAATAGGGCAGCGCTCAGGTTTATCCTCCTGACACCCTTCCAAGGCCAGTCTCAAATTGGGCGAGATGGCGGAAAGAACTACACCCTCTTTCAAAATAACAGTAGGATCAGATAACTCAGGAGAGTCCGCAAAGAAACTCCTCGAGAGGACATCCGCCTTATCATTCTTAGTGCCAGGAAGAAAAGAAACCACAAAATTGAAACGTGTGAAAAACAAGGCCCACCTGGCCTGTCTAGGATTAAGTCGCTTGGCTGATTCCAGATAAACCAGATTCTTATGGTCCGTGAGGACCACCACCTGATGTTTGGCTCCTTCCAGCCAATGTCTCCACTCTTCAAAGGCCCACTTCATGGCCAATAACTCCCGATTACCCACGTCATAATTACGTTCAGTTGGAGAAAATTTTTGAGAGAAAAAGGCACAAAGGTTACTCTTAGAGGTCTCTGGATCTCTTTGGGACAAAACGGCACCTGCCCCAATTTCAGAGGCATCAACCTCCACCTGAAACGGTAAGAAAACATCAGGCTGCCGTAGAACAGGAGCAGAAGTGAATCTCTGCTTAAGTTCCTGAAACCCAGAGACTGCCTCAGGAGGCCAATTCACCACATCAGAACCCTTTTTGATCAAATCAGTCAATGGTTTAACAATACCGGAGAAATTATCAATAAATTTACGATAAAAATTGGCAAGACCCAAAAATCTCTGAAGAGCCTTTAATGAAGTAGGTTGGACCCAATCACAGATGGCTTGAACCTTGACCGGGTCCATTTCAATAACAGACGGAGACAAAATGAATCCCAGAAATGAGACCTTCTGTACGCCAAAAAGACACTTTGATCCCTTCACATACAGTGCATTCTCTCTCAAAATCTGGAACACAGTCCGAACATTTTTCACATGAGAGTCCCAGTCATTGGAAAAAATCAAGATATCATCCAAATAAACAATCAGAAATTTATCCACAAAATCCCTGAAAATATCATTCATGAAGGATTGGAAGATGGAAGGAGCATTAGTGAGCCCAAAGGGCATCACTAGGTACTCAAAATGCCCCTCTGGGGTATTAAACGCCATCTTCCATTCATCCCCGTGCTTAATGCGAATAAGGTTATATGCCCCCCTGAGGTCAAGCTTGGTAAACCAACTAGCACTTTTCACCCTGGAAAACAGGTCAGAAATCAAGGGTAATGGATATTGATACTTCACAGTGATCTTATTCAAGAGACGATAATCAATACACGGCCTCAATGAACCATCCTTTTTGGCCACAAAGAAAAAACCGGCACCCAAGGGTGAAGAGGATGGTCTGATATGACCCTTCTCCAATGACTCCTTGATATAAGATCGCATAGCATCGTGTTCAGGTACAGACAAGTTAAAAAGGCGACCTTTAGGAAATTTACCACCAGGCACTAATTCAATAGCGCAATCGTAGCTCCTGTGAGGGGGCAAAGATGCAGATTTACTTTCTCTAAATACATCCGAAAAATCAGTCAAAAAGTCAGGAACATCCTGAGACTTGGGACAACTTTTTTCTTTCCACACTATTTTTCCCTTCTGTGAGTACCATATAATTTTCAGTTATGGCCGGTGATACTGTTGGGTTTGGGTAGCTGAGGAGGACAGGAACAACAGCAGGGCAGCCGAACACCTGAGATGTTGGTAACTGATGGGTTGCAGATTCCTAAACTAATGACACAACTAGAGGTAGCCGTGGAACGTTCCTACATTGATCCTAGACACCTCGTCACAGCCTGAGAGATAACTACACCTAAAGGCAGAAAGATGAAAGCTATCTGCCCCGGAGCAGATCCCTAAAGAAAATAGGAAGCCCCCAAACATATAATGGCGGTTAGACAAGATGAAAATACAAACATAGGCAGAAAATAGACTGAGCAAACGCTGGGGCCACAAGCTGACTAAATAGGATAGGACAGGAGAGATTACTTTCTGCAACCCAGAAAACCCTACAAAAATCCAACAATTCTGATTACAAAAATACTGAGATCACACGATCTCGCTTCCCACTAAATCAGATCTCAGTGTGAACAAAAACCAAGCCGCAGCCGCTGAAAAAACAGGAAAAAGCAAATGAGCAAATAACAGTGGCTGCAGATAAACTGTGAAGAGCTCAGGCCCCAGGAGGGGACCTGGCTGACCTCCACAAAAGTGCAGAAAACAATGCAAAAAGCAAGCACAAAAAGAAAAGCAAAAAATATCTTATCTGAAAGCAGGAGATGCAGGCAAGACTCCAGCAAACTTCCAAATGAACCAGGAACCACAATTGAGACAAGAACAATTGATCACCGGCAACCATCATGGGAGGGAACCTCCCTTATATCAGACCAGTCAGTGAACCCAGATTGCCACTCCTCGCTGAAAGATTCAGTACTGTCTGTAACCACCAGAGGGAGCCTCTGCTCAGAAACCATCTCTAGCACATTCATAACAGCCGCATGAAGAACTTGAGAAGACACAGTCAGTTGCAGTTTCCAAAGCTTTACTCACAGTTCTGGTGCATGCAGATGCCCGCTTGGTGCCATGTCCTCCAGGTGAGAGATCCAACCAACTTTCAGGCAGATGGAGAACACCTTTCCAGAACTCCCTGTCAGTGTATACCTTCCCTAGCCATCTCACTGTGCTGATTTTTACTCCTATTTCCTTCCCAGCACCACACAATCAGTGTTCCCAGGCTGGTAGCTGCGAATCCTGTCGGATAACATGACCCAAGCATTTCCTTGATTCTATATAGCTGCCTTTCCGGAGAAGATAATTGTGGTTGTTGACTGTGACCCCTAAAGTTGTCACAGCTGTCGGCTTGCTAGCTGAGTCCTGTTGTACGCTCCACTAGTCTAGGAGCCGAGACCCTTCTGCGACCTGGATTCTCCCAGCTGATGTCCGTCAGCCTGTAACGAGCTCCACCAGTAACACTTGTCCTGAGCCTCTGAGAAATCCCTTCCTCTTTCAGGGAGCTTCCTTCAGTCTTTCTATCTACTCAGCAGCTCCTCCAGACTAGAAGCCTGCTGCACGGTTCTATCTCTTCCCTCCTTCCCCTATGGGAAAGTTGCCTATGCACGTCTTTCCCCTTCACCCTTCCTTCCCTCTATTCTCCTGCTCTGACCTTCCAGCTCCACCCACCATCTAACATCCTTTCCTAGCCAGCAGGGAAGAAGTGGAACTGCTGCTAGTGTGTGTGATGGATGTAGTGTTGTGTCAGAGCCAGGTCAAATGTCTCCATCTTACCTGAAAGATGGGATACCACACCTTTGGTTGAGGTGCAGTACCTCTGTGGAGACTGGACCCTCAGGGGTGCCACACTGTTTATAATTGCAAACAATAAGCACTTGTGCCTACAGAGATGACTGTATGAACTTTTGAGCATTCCTATTTTCTTGATTAAATGGACGATTGGGTCACTGGACTCATAGTGACCAGGACAATGCTTGTAAATAGTTAGCACTAATGGCTACAGATCAAAAACCGTCTGGCGTGGCAGAAGATGTGGTCCAAAAGGGAGACCAGCCATGCCTTGTAGCCCGCCCAAGGCCTAAGTTGAAGGTTTGAGATGGGTCCCTCATATTGTATTTGTTAGGGTGAAAAGGACACCCCATTTCATGACTTCGACAAAAAAATTTATATTTGTTGTTAAAATTCTGTAAATAGTTATGTTTTGTTCTCTTTTATGTTTCCTCAGTCCAGGAGTACTGAATTGTACTAGGGGGGAATATGGAACCCCAGGGGTTCAGTTGACACAGTGACCTTACCTCCATCCAGGGGGGGAAGTGATGTCATGCCTGAAAGCAAGGAAGGATCCCCTTAACAGGTAACACACAGCATACAACACTTTTCCCACTCCAGACCAGAAGGGGGAGCTCTAACACCTGATTTCATGGCAGCTTCTCTGGAATATTCTGGCTGGGGGAGGAGTTAGTTAGTCAGAGTCTGAGGAGGGTTGAGGAAGGACGTGTTGGAGACAAGCTGGGGGACTGGAGCTAAAGCTGAGCTCACCCCCAGGTCTGAGCGCCAGAAACCGGACCCCGGAGTCCAAGGTTGAGTGGGTAACTAAAGTCCTAGCAGCAGAATCCGGAGGGCAGAAGACAGCAGGTCCTCTGTCCCCAACTAAGACTCGACTACACAGCAACACATGTGAGCCAGAGACTCCATAGAGGAGCGATTCCTGAAGCATGCTACAGTTGTCTGACATGCGAGTGAAGTTCCACTTAAGTAACAGAGAGAGAGAGGAACTTGGAACAGAGTTTACAACAGCAAGTGCCTCAGAGAATACCACTAAAAAGGAGACCTCACATCCCACCTGAATCAGGAGATTCCAAATTGCTTTCAGGCTGACCGACTCCAGCACCATCTGTAACCTGAGCCCTGGACACTTTGCCTGCAGAACTGTGAGTAAAGCTTTGGAAACTGCATCTGACTGTGTCTTCTCAAGTTCATCCTGCAACACCCACTCAACACTGCTACATCCCTTGCCTACATCTAATACTACATCTACAATAGCCCTCTGTGTCTGTACTGCTACATACTTTGGTTGTTAACTGGTTCATGCAGAATTACATGAACACCCGATTCGAACACTATGACTGGTCCGAACAATGAAAGCAATTGTTACCATCTATCTTTCGTGTCTCCAGTTTTTCCCCATAGATTGTAAGCTGTGAGCAGGGCCCTCATTCGTCTTGGTATCTACTTTGATCTGTGTTTATTGCTCTGCTGTAATGTCTATTGTCTTTACAAGTAACCTCTATAATGTAAAGTGCTGCGGAATATGTTAGCGCTCTATAAATAAAACTATTATTATTATTATCTTTACCATCTACTTTATTTTACATCTGCCCTGGGACAAAGCTTCACCTGTGGGAAGCTTTAACAACTCTGCTGCATCACCACCAGTCCCAGAGGATCTGCACTGCAGCGCTGGTCACCTCTGACCAGAAACCACAGGTGGCGTCATGAACACTTTATTACAAACTCTATTATCCCTTGTAAATATTCCCCTTCTATTGGACGCCCAGGGCCACGGATCAGGGCATTGCCGCTGTGACACTGCCTGTTGTGAATGTGCTGGAAATGAATTCTGAGCAGAAGCTCCCTCTGGTGGTTACAAACAGTACTGAACTATCCAATGAAGATTGTGAAGATTGGCGATCAGGTGTTACTGACTGGTCTTATATAAGGGAGGTTCCCTCCCATCAGGGTTGCCGGTGATCAATTGTTCTGGTCTCATCTTTGATTCCTGTTCACTTTGTAGCTTGCTGTTTCGTGCCTGCATCTTCTGCTAACAGATAAGACATTTTCTTCTTTTAGTTTTTTGTGCTTGCATTTTGCATTTTGTCCTGCACTTCTGTGGGGGTCTGCCGGGTCCCCTCCGGGGGCTTGTGCTCCTCTCAGTTTAGTTCAGCCACTGTTGTTTGTTCATTTGCCTTTTCCAGTTTTTTCAGTGGCTGCTGTTTAGTTTTGTTACACCAGAGAACTAATTTAGGTGGTAGAGGTCGTGTGATCTCAGGTGTTTTTGTAATTAGTAGAGTTGGTACTTTTCAGGGTTTTTTGGGATTGCAGTAAGTGTCCTTCCTATCCTTTTCTATTTAGGAAGTTTGGGCCCCAACGTTTGCTCATACTATTTTCTGTCTGTGTCTGTATTTTCCTCTTGTCTTACTGCCATTACATGTTTGAGGGCTTACTATGTTCTTTGGGGATCTGCTCCGGCGCAGATAGTTTTCCTCTTTCTGTCTTTAGGTGTAGTTAGCTTCTCAGGCTGTGACGAGGCGTCTAGGACCAACGTAGGTACGCTCCACGGCTGCCTTTAGTTGTGGTGGTTAGTCAGGGTACTGCAATCCCATAGATTCCAACCTCTCTGGTGTATTTCCTTTTTTGCCTGCTCTCCTCAGCTGCCAAATCATAACAGTATCACCGGCCTAAAAAACTGATATTTGTATGGTACTCACAGAAGGGAAAAATAGTGTTAAAAAAAGAAGATTGTCAGAGTTGTCAGAGATTTTTTTTTTTTTTTCCCTCTGTTTCTCTGAATGCTGAGGAGGATTTTTTTTTCTCTCAATGGAGTTTGCACAGTTGTCTGGCCGTGTGGATCAGCTTGCCACTGAAGTTCAGAGTATTGCTACCTATCTTGCAGGGTTGCCTGTTGTGGAACCTAGGATTCCCATGCCAGATTTGTTTTTAGGGGATCGAGCTAAATTTCTGAATTTCAAAAATAACTGTAAGTTGTTTTTTGCCTTGAAATCTAAGTCCTCAGGGAACGCAGCACAGCAGGTTCAAATTGTCATCTCTCTCCTGCGCGGTGATCCTCAGGATTGGGCTTTTTCCCTAACACCTGGGGATCCTGTTTTGAATAATGTTGATGCATTTTTTCAGGCTCTGGGGTTATTGTACGATGAGCCTAATGTCACTGATCAAGCTGAAAAAGCCTTGTTGGCATTAAATCAGGGGCTTGAGGACGCTGAGTTATACTGTCAGAGATTCCGAAGGTGGGCAGTCCTGACCAAATGGAATGACAATGCTTTGGCAGCCCTTTTTCGGAAGGGTCTGTCAGAGAATGTAAAGGATGTTATGGTGGGATTCCCTGCCCCCTCTGGTCTCAATGATTCTATGTCATTAGCGATTCAAATTGACAGACGTTTGCTTGAGCGTAGAGGTATGCGTGGAATAGTGTTGCCTTGTGAACCAGCTTCTGAACCCATGCAGTGTGATAGAGTGGCTTCTGGGACACAGCGTCATGAGTTTCGAAAACGCAATGGGTTATGTTTCTACTGTGGTGATGCCTCTCATGCTATTTCAGTCTGCCCTAAGCGGGGAAGACGTTTTGCACGCTCAGTTGTCTTGGGTAGTGTTCAGACTAAATTTTTGTTGACAGTTACCCTGATTTGCTCCCTGTCCACATTTTCTGCTCAGGCTTTCGTTGATTCGGGAGCAGCTATTAACCTGATGGATTTTGATTTTGCTAAACGTTGTGGGTTTCCCTTGATACCCCTACGGAAGTCTATTCCCCTACTGGGGATCGATTCTACCCCTTTGGCTGAGAATAAACCTCAGTTCTCTACTCAGGTGATAATGAGGGTTGAACCTGATCATCAGGAGAGTTGCAAATTTTTGGTGCTGTATAATCTGCATGACATTATTGTACTGGGTTTCCCTTGGTTACAGTCTCATAATCCTGTTTTGGATTGGAAATCTGTGTCTGTAACCAGTTGGGGCTGCCAATGTGTTAATACCAACACTCCTGTTTTTTCTGCCTCCCCCAGGCTCAGGATGTTCCTGACTTTTTGACTGATTTTTCTGATGTGTTTAGCGAAAGTAAATCTGCATCCTTGCCCCCCCATAGGAGCTATGACTGCGCTATTGAATTAGTGCCTGGTAGTAAATTCCCTAAAGGTCGCCTTTTTAACTTGTCTGTACCTGAACATGAAGCTATGCGGTCTTATATCAAGGAGTCATTGGAGAAGGGTCATATCAGACCATCCTCTTCACCCATGGGTGCCGGTTTTTTCTTTGTGGCCAAAAAGGATGGTTCATTAAGGCCGTGTATTGATTATCGTCTCTTGAACAATATCACTGTGAAATATCAATATCCGTTACCCTTGATTTCTGACCTGTTTTCCAGGGTGAAAAGTGCTACTTGGTTTACCAAGCTTGACCTCAGGGTGGCATATAACCTTATTCGCATTAAGCACGGGGATGAATGGAAGATGGCATTTAATACCACAGAGGGGCATTTTAAGTACCTAGTGATGCCCTTTGGACTCACTAATGCTCCTTCTGTCTTCCAGTCCTTCATGAATGACATTTTCAGGGATATTGTGGATAAATTTCTGATTGTTTATTTGGATGATATCTTGATTTTTTCCAATGACTGGGACTCTCATGTGAAACATGTTCGGACTGTGTTCCAGATTTTGAGAGAGAATGCTCTGTATGTGAAGGGATCAAAGTGTCTTTTTGGCGTACAGAGGATCTCATTTCTGGGATTCATTTTGTCCCCATCTGTTATTGAAATGGACCCGGTCAAGGTTCAGGCCATCTGTGATTGGGTCCAACCTACTTCATTAAAGGCTCTTCAAAGATTCTTGGGTTTTGCCAATTTTTATCGTAAATTTATTGGTAATTTCTCTGTTATTGTTAAACCATTGACTGATTTGACCAAAAAGGGTTCTGATGTGGTGAATTGGCCTCCTGAGGCAGTCTCTGCGTTTCAGGAACTTAAGCAGAGATTCACTTCTGCTCCTCTTCTACGGCAGCCTGATGTTTCTCTGCCATTTCAGGTGGAGGTTGATGCCTCTGAAATTGGGGCAGGTGCCGTTTTGTCCCAAAGAGATCCAGAGACCTCTAAAAGTAACCCTTGTGCCTTTTTCTCTCGAAATTTTCTCCAACTGAACGTAATTATGACGTGGGTAATCGGGAGTTATTGGCCATGAAGTGGGCTTTTGAAGAGTGGAGACATTGGCTGGAGGGAGCCAAACATCAGGTGGTGGTCCTCACGGACCATAAGAATCTGGTTTATCTGGAATCAGCCAAGCGACTTAATCCTAGACAGGCCAGGTGGGCCTTGTTTTTCACACGTTTTAATTTCATGGTTTCCTTTCTTCCTGGCACTAAGAATGTTAAGGCGGATACCCTCTCGAGGAGTTTCCTTGCGGACTCTCCTGAGTTATCTGATCCTGCTGTTATTTTGAAAGAGGGTGTAGTTCTTTCCGCCATCTCGCCAAATTTGAGACTGGCTCTGGAAGGGTGTCAGGAGGATAAACCCGAGCGCTGCCCTATTGGGAAATTGTTTGTCCCAGACCGGTGGAAAAAGAGTGTGATGTCTGAGATTCATTGTTCCGCGTTGGCCGGTCATCCCGGAATTTTTGGTACCAGAGACTTGGTTAGTCGGTCCTTTTGGTGGCCTACTTTGTCTCGTGACGTCAGGGAATTTGTGCAGTCCTGCGGGACTTGCTCTCGCTCCAAGCCTTGCTCTCGCTCTAGTGGTTTGTTGATGCCATTGCCTGTGCCCAAGAGGCCATGGACCCATATCTCTATGGATTTCATTTCCGACCTCCCTGTTTCTCAGAGAATGACCGTTATCTGGGTGATTTGTGATAGGTTTTCCAAAATGATACATCTTGTGCCATTACCTAAGTTGCCTTCCTCCTCTGAATTGGTGCCTTTGTTCCTTCAGCACGTGGTTCGGTTACACGGCATTCCTGAGAACATTGTGTCTGACAGAGGAGTCCAGTTTGTTTCCAGATTTTGGAGGACTTTTTGTTCTAAACTTGGTGTTCAATTGTCTTTCTCCTCGGCTTTTCATCCTCAGACCAATGGACAAACTGAGAGAACAAAACAGACATTGGAGACTTATCTGAGATGCTTTGTGTCTGCTGATCAGGATGACTGGGTCTCTTTTATGCCTTTGGCTGAGCTTGCTCTTAATAATAGGGCTAGCTCTGCCACTTTGATGTCTCCATTTTTCTGCAATTTTGGGTTTCACCCTCAATTTTCTTCAGGACAGACGGAGGCTTCTGTCTGTCCAGGTGTTGACTCTGTTGTGGAGCGTATGCAGCAGATTTGGGACCAGGTAGTGGAGAGGTTGTCCCTCTCTAGGAGAGGGCCCAGCGGTTTGTCAACCGGCAAGGACTGATGGTCCTCGGTTTGAAGTGGGGGACTTGGTCTGGTTGTCCTCAAGAAATATCCCTATGAGAGTTGCATCTCCTAAGTTTAAGCCTAGGTTCATTGGACCTTATAAGATCATGGAGATTCTTAATCCTGTTTCCTTTTGTTTACTTCTTCCAGGGACATTTAAGATCAATAACGTGTTCCACAAGTCCTTATTGAAGAGGTTTGTCGAGCCAGTGGTTCCTATGGCTGTGCCTCCTGACCCTATTTTGGTTGAGGGCAATCTGGAGTATGTGGTTGAGAAAATATTGAATTCTCGTTTTTCTAGACGGAAACTCCAGTATTTGGTTAAGTGGAGAGGTTATGGTCAGGAGGACAATTCTTGGGTGTTTGCTTCGGACATCCATGCTAGGAGACTCATCCGTGCGTATCACAGAGCTCGTCCTGACCGACCTGGTTGCTCAAATGAGGGTTCGGTGACCCCTCCTCAAGGGGGGGTACTGTTGTGAATGTGCTGGAAATGAATTCTGAGCAGAAGCTCCCTCTCGTGGTTACAAACAGTACTGAACTATCCAATGAAGATTGTGAGGATTGGCGATCAGGTGTTACAGACTGGTCTTATATAAGGGAGGTTCCCTCCCATCAGGGTTGCCGGTGATCAATTGTTCTGGTCTTATCTTTGATTCCTGTTCACTTTGTAGCTTGCTGTTTCGTGCCTGCATCTTCTGCTAACAGATAAGACATTTTCTTCTTTTAGTTTTTTGTGCTTGCTTTTTGCATTTTGTCCTGCACTTCTGTGGGGGTCTGCCGGGTCCCCTCCGGGGGCTTGTGCTCCTCTCAGTTTAGTTCAGCCACTGTTGTTTGTTCATTTGCCTTTTCCAGTTTTTTCAGTGGCTGCTGTTTAGTTTTGTTACACCAGAGAACTAATTTAGGTGGTAGAGGTCGTGTGATCTCAGGTGTTTTTGTAATTAGTAGAGTTGGTACTTTTCAGGGTTTTTTGGGATTGCAGTAAGTGTCCTTCCTATCCTTTTCTATTTAGGAAGTTTGGGCCCCAACGTTTGCTCATACTATTTTCTGTCTGTGTCTGTATTTTCCTCTTGTCTAACCGCCATTACATGTTTGGGGCTTTCTATGTTCTTTGGGGATCTGCTCCGGGGCAGATAGTTTTCCTCTTTCTGTCTTTAGGTGTAGTTAGCTTCTCAGGCTGTGACTAGGCGTCTAGGACCAACGTAGGTAGCTCCACGGCTGCCTTTAGTTGTGGTGGTTAGTCAGGGTACTGCAATCCCATAGATTCCAACCTCTCTGGTGTATTTCCTTTTTTGCCTGCTCTCCTCAGCTGCCAAATCATAACAACTGCCCCTTTAAGAAGCGGCCCGGTACCGAGTACCCCATTGCCCTGGTGGGCGATCCAATAAGCAGTGCCTGGTTTTCTCCACACATACCACTTAGCATTATCACCAGAAAGTTCTTTCTTCATCTCATCAGACCAGAGAATCTTATTTCTCATAGTGTGGGAGTCCTTCATGAGGTTTTAGCCAACTCTATGCAGGCTTTCATATGTCTTGCACTGAGGAGAGGCTTCCATTGGGCCACTTTGATATAAAGGCCCCACTGGTGGAGTGCTGCAGTGATAGTTGACTTTGTGGAAGTTTCTCCCATCTCCCTACTGCATCTGTGGATCTCAGCCACAGTGATCTTGGAGTTCTTTTTAACCGCTCTCACCAAGGCTTTCCTCCCACGATTGATCAATTTGGCTGGACAGCTAGTTTAGGAAGACTTCTGGTGGTCCCAAACTTCTTCCATTTAAGGATTATGGGGGCCACTGTGCTCTTAGGAACCTTGAGTACTGCAGAAATTCTTTTGTAACCTTGGCCAGATCTGTGTTTTGCCACAATTCTGTCTCTGATCTCCTTGGCCAGTTCCTTTGACCTCATGATTCTCATTTGGTCTGACATGCAGCACTGTGATCTGTGAGGTCTTATGTAGATAGGTGTGTGCCTTTACAAATCAAGTCCTATCATTTTAATTAAACACAGCTTGGACTCCAATGAAGGAGTAGAACCATCTCAAGGAGGATCACAAGGAAATGGACAGCAAGTGACTTAAATATGAGTGTCTGAGCGAAGGGTCTGAATACTTATGACCATGTGATATTTCAGTTTTTCTTTTTTAATAAATTTGCAAAAATTTCCACATTTCTGTTTTTTTCAGTCAAGATGGGGTGCAGAGTGTACATTAATGCAAAAAAATTAACTTTTTGAATTTACCAAATGGCTGCAATGAAACAAAGAGTGAAAAATTTAAAGGGGTCTGTTAGGCATCGAGATCCCGCCGCTGCACAGGGGGAATCTCGGGCCATGTCCTCTACTGTCTCCCATTCTTCTTTAGCCACAGAGGATCTGCTCAGCGGAGACATCGGTCCCAGCATCTTGCTTCGGCTAATGCTATGTGTTTGGTTGCTGCTGCTGCCCCAGGTTCAGCTATAGCAACCAACATTAGTCAGCGGCGAGCAGACGTTCCTGGTACTAAGTCCTGCTTTTCTCCATCTGAGCATGCCTGTGAGACGACCGCTCATTGGTGGTCTGAGGTCACATGCTCAGGTCCTCAAGCAGTTCGGATTGGGCCATCAGCAAGGTCCTGGAAGGCTGCAGTTATAAAAGGGTCACACGGCCTTAGGCTAGTATAAACCATGTGGTGTGTGAGCGATTGGATACACTACCACTCTGTGTATGCACGGGTGTTTGGGCCGAGAACCTGCCAAACTGTCGGCGTGTATGACCGTCTAGTGTTCCTTAGTCAGGCCGGTTTTTACTCATCTTGACCTAGCACCTGTCTCGGCCTCGTGTGCTGCTTAGCACGGGCTGTTTACAGGGCACAGTCAATCCACGTGCTCTGGCACACACCTTTTGGTTCCGCTCTGCGGTCAGTTGAACTTTTGCTCTTGTTTTTAAGTATCTGCATTTGCTACCACTGAGCACTAAGTAGTGGCATCGCTAGTGCGACGCCATGAGCATTGTGGGTCTGGTCAGACTCAAGTCCCCGCGTTCTAGGAGTTGAGCCTAGAGACTTCACTCGCACCATATCAGCTGTGTCCTGTAACAGGGAACAGAGCTCTATTACTTTGTTGCGGCAGTTCTGTGAAGTAACAGAGTTTGCCGCTGGTCATACCAGGGGACATCTAACCAGCGTGTTGTCAGCGTTCAACCGCCGCCTTGTTCCGCCATTGCTTAGCAGCAGGTTCCATCTCTGCACGATGGACCCCGGTTTGTGAACGCACCTTATTATTATTATATATATTTCATTTGGTGCGTTCCGTCAACCCTAACAGGGTCTGAATACTTTCTGTACCCACTGTATATAATGTATAGCATCATGACTTACTATTACGTCATGAAATTGGTACATGTCTATAGAATGGGCTCAAGACATGAGTCAGCCACACACACGGCAAGCGCCAGCTGTGTTATACAGCTGTTTACCTCATAAATGCCTTTGTGGCATTTAAGTTGCTCAATTGCGGTGGCATGCTCCTTCTGCGCCAACAAGCTGTGTTTCAAATAAGATTGTGATTTCACTATACTTAAGTATTATAGTATATACAGTTACAATTAAAAGTATACCACTCCCAATGTAAATGAGGTTTATTAAAAAAAAAATTAAAAACATGTTGTTGTTTCCAATAACCAATTAAATAAGAACAATTTAAATAGCTAAACACAGCTAATATACAGTTAGGTCCATAAATATTTGGACAGAGACAACATTTATGTAATTTTGGTTCTAGACATTACCACAATGAATTTGAAACAAAACAAATCAGATGCAGTGAAGTTCAGACTTTCAGCTTTCATTTGAGGTATCCACATTAAAATTGGATGAAGGGTTTAGGAGTTTCAGCTCCTTAACATGTGCCACCCTGTTTTTAAAGGGACCAAAAGTAATTGGACAGATTAAATAATTGTAAATAAAATGTTCATTTCTAGTACTTGGTTGAAAACCCTTTGTTAGCAATGACTGCCTGAAGTCTTGAACTCATGGACATCACCAGACACTGTGTTTCCTTCTTTTTGATGCTCTGCCAGGCCTTCACCGCGGTGGTTTTCAGTTGTTGTTTGTTTGTGGGCCTTTCTGTCTGAAGTTTAGTCTTTAACAAGTGAAATGCATGTTCAATTGGGTTGAGATCAGGTGACTGACTTGGCCATTCAAGAATATTCCACTTCTTTGCTTTAATAAACTCCTGGGTTGCTTTGGCTTTATGTTTTGGGTCATTGTCCATCTGTAGTATGAAACACGACCAATCAGTTTGGCTGCATTTGGCTGGATCTGAGCACACAGTATGGCTCTGAATACCTCAGAATTCATTCGGCTGTTTCTGTCCTGTGTCACATCATCAATAAACACTAGTGACCCAGTGCCACTGGCAGCCATGCATGCCCAAGCCATCACACTGCTTCCGCCATGTTTTACAGATGATGTGGTATGCTTTGGATCATGAGCTGTACCACGCCTTCGCCATACTTTTCTCTTTCCATCATTCTAGTAGAGGTTGATCTTGGTTTCATCTGTCCAAAGAATGTTCTTCCAGAACTGTGCTGGCTTTTTTAGATGTTTTTTAGCAAAGTCCAGCCTAGCCTTTTTATTCTTGATTCTTATGAGTGGCTTGCACCGTGCAGTGAACCCTCTGTATTTAATTTCATGCAGTCTTCTCTTTATGGTAGATTTGGATATTGATACGCCTACCTCCTGGAGAGTGTTGTTCACTTGGTTGGCTGTTGTGAAGGGGTTTCTCTTCACCATGGAGAGTATTCTGCGATCATCCACCACTGTTGTCTTCCGTGGGCGCCCAGGTCTTTTTGCATTGATGAGTTCACCAGTGCTTTCTTTCTTTCTCAGAATGTACCAAACTGTAGATTTTGCCACTCCTAAAGTTGTAGCAATTTCTCGGATGGGTTTTTTCTGTTTTTTGCAGCTTAAGGATAGCTTGTTTCACCTGCATGGAGAGCTCCTTTGACCGCATGTTTCCTTCACAGCTAAACCTTCCAAATGCAAACACCACACCTCAAATCAACACCAGCCCTTTTATCTGCTTAATTGAGAATGATATAATGAAGGGATTGCCCACACCTGTCCATGAAATAGCCTTGGAGTCAATTGTCCAATTACTTTTGGTCCCTTTAAAAACAGGGTGGCACATGTTAAGGAGCTGAAACTCCTAAACCCTTCATCCAATTTTAATGTGGATACCCTCAAATGAAAGCTGAAAGTCTGAACTTCAACTGCATCTGATTTGTTTTGTTTCAAATTCATTGTGGTAATGTCTAGAACCAAAATTAGATAAATGTTGTCTCTGTCCAAATATTTATGGACCTAACTGTAATAAGTGATTTCTTCAAATTCACCGCAAACTGCCACTTTTAATGACTACAGCAAGCTCAGAATTGTTTACCCACTTCATAACAAGTGTCTTTAACACTCTTTGGCTACCTGCTGCAAACGTGATGCATAGCCAGACACCAATTTATGGCAGCATTCCTGAGTGATCTTAGTCTATTCCTTGTGGACATTGACCTCCAATTCTCTAACAGTTTTGGATTATCAAGATATTAGTTGAAAATTTAAGAGAAGAGATCACGCCTTCCAAAACCAAGGAAAAGGATAAAGAATTAGAGCAAAGGCATCAAATGTTCCAAGTAATACAGTTGGAAGCATAGTTCATAACTTCAAAGATAAAGGAACCCTGACTACATTACTTGGATGTGGCAGACAGAGGAAGTTATCAGTGGCTGCCAAACCATTCCTGAGACAGTGTTCAAAAACCTTCTAACTGCAAAAGACCTGCAGCAAGATTCAGTAGCAGCAGGCACTGATATTTCCATCTGTAAAGTAAGCAGCATCATTGAAGGTATTCAAGCCCGAACTCCAAGATGCACACCTCTACTGATCCAAAAGCACAAGAAATGCTAAATCCTAAGCTGCAAAAGTTTTGGGATTCTTTTCGGTGATACAATGAAAGAAAACTTGAACTTTTAGGGCCTATAAATTAGTGGTATTTCTGGAGGAGAAAAAATGAAGTATTCATTAAAAAAACAGAGTGAAGCATGGTGGTGGCTTGGTATTGCTCTGAAACTGTTTTGCTCCTCTGGCACTGGAAGAGGGTAAAATGAGTTGAATCAAGTATCAGGAAATTCTAGGAGAAAACATCATGTCTTCTGGGATGAAGCTGAAGGTTGGATGTTATTGGACCTTCAAACAGCACAATGATCCTAAGCATATATCAAAGTCTACCAATTCTTGAAGAAGTCCTGGAAGACTCTGGAATGGCAATCACAGTTGTCTGACTTGCACGCCATAGAAAATCTATGATGGAATTTAAAGAAGGTGGTTCAGCTCAGATACAGTAAAGATGTATATCTTTGTACCGTGTTAGCCAGTAGATAGAAATATATTTAGAGTTGAGAGTCCTCAGTGGTTGATACCTTTTAATGGCTAACTGAAAACGATGGTAACAAATTGCAAGCTTTCGAGACTACTCAGGTCTCTTCATCAGGCTAAACTAATACAAAATCTGAAGAATCACATATTTATACACAACACAATTTGTTACCATCTTTTCAGTTAGCCATTGAAAGGTATCAACCACTGAGGACTCTCAACTCTAAATATTTTTCAGCTCAGATAGAAATTCTACGGGTCCAATCTGATTGGACCCGTAGAAGCGCTATCCGAGCACGAAGCGGCCGTCGTCTCCCCGCATGTCTCTCTCTACACGCTGCTATTCCGCTTTATGGATGTCCAGATGAGTTTAAATAAAGGACTTTTAACCACAAGTGCTCCCTTTCTACTCTCTATATGACTGCACATTATAATTGTCGGCTTTTGCACCACAAGCAAATAACTTTCCTTATCAGCTGTTTCTGTCAACTAACAGAAGATATAACTCTGGTGCCTACCTATTCCTTTCTTTTATATTCCTAAATAACAGCCATAGAGTCGTCTACTAAGTACTAAATATGTTTTACATGTAGGGGTTGAATAATTCTGAGACTGCAATAGAGATCAATAGTGGAATTTTATGTAGAATTTGGAGAAGCCTCTTGTTATATTAGTTGTGTTGAGCTATCTAAATTGTTCTCATTTATTGCAAACAGCAGAAAGTTTATTAATTTTGAAGACAAATCTAATTTGTAATAGGGAAGGGTGAATAATTTTGTTTGCAACTGCAGTACAAGCAATCAGATGTGGGTTCAAGTCCCTTATGGGCAATAAAGAGGCAGTGTAAAGTAAAAAAAAAGTTTGTAAATATATTAAAGAAAAAAAATTGAAAATATGTAAATAATAAAATGTAGAAAAAGGAAAAGGAATATTTGGTACTGCCATTAAAGTCAGATTTATAAAAATATAAGTTGTTTAATCCACAAAATAACCATTGTAAACCCTAAAAATTTCCACAATGGCTAGTTGAAAAGAAAACAAGCCTTCATACAGCTCCAATGGAAGAAAAGGTTAAAAAAAAAACAAGTTATGGTTCTCGGAAAATAGCAATGCAATCCATTTTTTTTCTTTTTACAAAGTTCCAAATTTTGGTATACTTGCATTATTTTCACCATTGTACTTGACATGGATTTTTTTTTACTACTCTCCAGTACATGGTTAGTATAAAGTGAATAGTATGATACTAAACTACAGCTCGTCCCTTAAATGGGTGTATTGATAGAAAATTTAAATAGTTATGGTTCTTAGTAGAAAGAGAGGATACTAAAATGAAAAATGGCTCTGGTGGGAATGAGTCAATCTAGTATCCAATGGTCTTGTAAGTCTGAAAGCCTGGAAATTGTTTGTAGCCTCATAAAGACAGTGCTTGTCCATATATCCTCTATAGGCTAAGCAAAAAAAACAACTTCATAGAATGGTAACGCAAGACAAAATAGGTTGAAATAGGATGGGGGTACACAACCTTACAATGGTGGCTACAGGCTCACAATCAACAGGGGTAAGTTGATGATCAGATGAATAGAGTGTGAAAACTATTGTTACTTGGACTGCTTCAATAAGATGAAGGAGAACTCCTTTGGTGATTATGTAGTAGGATACCTTTACGACTATGCGTTTCTGGAGTGGACTGATCCCTCAATCAGGTCCAATAATACCTTGTTGAGGTTACATACCTTATGTCCATGTGTAAGAGCCTACAGGCTGAAAGTCAGCATTCAAACACAATGCAAAATCATCCAAAAATATGCATATAGAAAGAAAATTTTAACCCCTTCACCCCCAAGGGTGATTTGCACGTTAATGACTGGGCCAATTTTTACAATTCTGACCACTGCCTCTTTATGAGGTTATAACTCTAGAACGCTTCAACGGATCTTCGCAATTCTGAGAATGTTTTCTCGTGACATATTGTACTTCACGTTAGTGGTAAAATTTCTTCGATATAACTTGAGTTTATTTTTGGAAAAAATGCAAATATGGCGAAAATTTTGAAAATTTTGCAGTTTTCAAACTTTGGATTTTTATTTCCTTAAAACAGAGAAATATGTCACACAAAATAGCTAATAAATAACATTTCCCACATGTCTAATTTACATCAGCACAATTTTGGAACCAAAAATTTTTCTTGTTAGGAAGTTATCAGGGTTAACATTTGACCAGCGATTTCTCATTTTTACAACAAAATTTACAAAGACTTTTTTTTTAGGGACCACCACACATTTGAAATCACTTTGAGGGGTCTATATGGCAGAAAATACCCAAAAGTGGCACCATTCTTAAAACTGCACCCCTCAAGGTACTCAAAACCACATTCAAGAAGTTTATTAACCCTTCAGATGCTTCACAGGAGCTGAAGCAACGTGGAAGGAAAAAATGAACATTTAACTTGTTAGTCACAAAAATGATATTTTAGAAACTTTTTTTTATTTTCACAAGGGTAAAAGGAGAATATGGACAGATAAAGTTGTTGTACAATTTCTCCTGAGTACGCCAATATCCCATATGTTGGGGAAAACCACTGTTTGGGCGCACGGCAGAGCTCGTAAGGGAAGGAGTGCCGTTTGACTATTTCAAACGAAAATTTGCTGGAATTGAGATTGGATGCCATGTCGCATTTGGAGAGGCCCTGATGCGCCTAAACAATGGAAATCCCCCATAAGTGACCCCATTTTGAAAACTAGATCCCTATGGAACATATCTAGATCTGTTGTGAACACCTTGGACCCCCAAGTGTTTCACAAAAGTTTATAATGTCTGTGTGTGAAAAAAAAAATTTTTTACACAAAAATGATTTTTTAGTTCTCATTTTTTATTTTTCCCAAGGAAATTGTACCCCAAAAGTTGTTGTCCAATTTGTCCTGAGTACGATGATACCCAATATGTGGGGGGGAAACTGTTTGGGCGCACGACAGGGCTTGGAAAGGAAGTAATAATGTTTTGGAATGCAGACTTTGATGGGTGTCATGTTCCATTTGCAGTGCCCCAGATGAGTCTAAACAGTGGAAACCCCCACACAAGTGACCCCATTTTGGAAACTAGACCCCCTAAGGAACTTATCTACATCTGTGGTGAGCACTTTGAACCCCCAAGTGCTTCATGCAAGTTTATAATGCCCGGGCATGAAAATAAAAAATCCTATTTTTTTTCTCACAAAAATTATCTTTTAGTCACCAATTTTTTATTTTCCCAAGGGTAACAGGAGAAATTGGACCTCAAAAGTTGTCCAATTTGTTCTGAGTATGATGATACCCCATATGTGGGGGGAACCACTTTTTGAGTGCACAGCAGAGCTCGGTATGGAAGGAGCGCCATTTGACTTTTTCCAACCAAAATTGTCTGGAATTGAGATTGGACGCCATGTTGCATTTGGAGAGCCCCTGATGTGCCTAAACAGTGTAAACCCACCATAAGTGACCCCAGTTTGGAAACTAGACCCCCTAGGGAACTTATCTAGATCTGTGGTGAGCAATTTGAACCCCATGTGTTTCCCACAAGTTTATAACGTAGAGCCGTAAAATTAAAAAATTATATTTTTTCCACAAAAATGATCTTTTCACCCAATTTTTATTTTCCCAAGGGTAACAAGACCCCAAAAGTTATTTTGCAATGTGTCCTGAGTACGCTGATACCCCATATGTGGGGGTAAACCACTGTTTGGGTGCATGGCAGAGCTCGGTAGGGAAGGAGCGCCGTTTGACTTTTTCAAAGCAGAATTGGCTGGACGCCATGTCGTGTTTGGAGAGCCCCTGATGTGCCTAAACAATGGAAACCCCCCACAAATGACACCATTTTGGAAACTAGACCCTTCAAGGAACTTATCTAGATGTGTGGTGAGAACTTTGAACCCCCTGGTTTTTAACTAAAGTTTATAACGCCCGAGCATGAAAATAAAAAAAAATCATATTTTTTCCACAAACATGATCTTTTAGTCCCCAAATTTTTGTTTTCCCAAGGGTAACAGGAGAAATTGGACCCCAAAAGTTGTTGTCCAATTTGTCCTGAGTACGCTGATACCCTATATGTGGGAGAAAACTACTGTATGAGCACATGTCGGGGCTCGGAAGAGAAGTAGTGATGTTTTGGATTGCAGACTCTGATGGAATGGTCTGCGGGTGTCATGTCGCGTTTGGAGAGCCCCCGATGTGCCTAAACATTGAAAAACCCACCACAAATGACCCCATTTTGGAAATTAGTCCCCCCCAAGGACCTTATCTAGATGTGTGGGGAGAACTTTGAACCCCCAAGTTCTTCACAGAAGTTTATAACGTAGAGCCATAAAAATAAAAAATCATAATTTTTTTCCACAAAAATGATATTTTCGCCCCCAATTTTTTATTTTCCCAAGGGTAACAGAAGAAATTAGACCCCAAGAGTTATTGTGCAATTTGTCCTGAGTACCTGATACCCCATATGTGGGGGTAAACTACGGTTTGGACGCATGGCAGAACTCAGAAGGGAAGGAGCACCGTTTGACTTTTTCAACACAGAATTGGCTTGAATTGAGATCAGATGCCATGTCACATTTGGAGAGCCCCTGATGTGCTTAAACAGTGGAAACCCCCAATTCTAACTCCAACCCTAACCCCAATTCACCCCTAACCCTAATCCCAACCCTAACCCTAATCCTAACTTTAGCCCCCACCCTAACCTTATCTTTAGCCCCAACCCTAACCCTAACGGGAAAATGGAAATAAATACATTTTTTTTAATTTTATTATTTTTCCCTAACTAAAGGGGTGATAAAGGGGGGTTTGATTTACTATTTATAGCGGGTTCTTATGTTGGGCAGCTGTCACACGCTAAAAGACGCTTTTTATTGCAAAAAACAGCTTTTGCATCACCACATATTGAGAGCTATAATTTTTGCATATTTTAGCCCACAGAGTCATGTGAGGTCTTATTTTTTGAGGGACGAGTTGACGTTTTTAATGGTACCATTTTTGAGCTCATGACATTTTTTGATCGCTTTTTATTACGATTTTTGGGAGGTTAGAATGAACAAAAATCAGCAATTCATGAATTTCTTTGGGGGGGGCGTTTATACCGTTCCCCTTGTGGTAAAATTAATAAAGTAGTTTTATTCTTCGGGTTAGTATGATTATGGCGATACCTCATTTATATCATTTTTTTATGTTTTGGCGCTTTTATACAATAAAAACAATTTTGTATAAAAAAATATATATTTTTGCATCGCTTTATTCTGCGAGCTATAACTTTTTTATTTTTTCGCTGATGATGCTGTATTGTGGCTTGTTTTTTGCGGGACAATATGACGTTTTCAGCGGTACCATGTTTTATATGTGTCTTTTTGATCGCATGTTATTACAGTTTTTGTTAGGCGGTATGATAATAAATCATTGTTTTTTGCTTTGTTTTTTTTTTTAAGGGGTTCACTAAAGGGGTTAGCTAGTGGGATAGTTTTATAGGGCGGGTCGTTATGGACGCAGCGATACCAAATATGTGTACTTTTAGGCTAAGTGCACACGGCAGGAATTTTCGCGTTTTTTTCGCGTTTTTTCCCGCGGCAAAAACGCAAAAAAACGCAAGCATTAAGCATCCTATTCATTTAAATGGATTCCGCAATTTTCATGCACATGCAGCGTTTTTTTCCGTGAAAAAAACGCTTTGCGGAAAAAATAGAAACATGTTCATTAATTTTGCGTAATCTCGGCGAATCGCCGCCATAGGAATGAATTGAACCGCTTACTTTCCGCATGTGGCTATGCAGAATGTAAGCGGTTCATGTGCGGTGGTATCCAGGGTCTGGAGGAGAGGAGACTCTCCTCCAGGCCCTGGGTACCATATCCCTGGTAAAACAATAATTAAAATAAAAAATAATGATATTCTCACCTTCCGGCGGCCCCCGCAGCTTTCCCGCCTCTCAGCGACGCTCCCGGTCACAGTAATGCATTGCGAGAATCACCCAATGACGTAGCGGTCTCGCGTGATGCTATGTCATCTGGGGTCTGCTGCAATGCATCCTTGGGAACGCGATTGGCCGGGAGCGTCGCTGAGAGGCGGGAAAGCTGCGGGGGCCGCCGGAAGGTGAGGATATCATTATTTATTATTTTTTTATTATTTTTACATTAGATCGTTTTACTATTGATTCGGCATAGGCGGCATCAATAGTAAAAAGTTGGTCACACTTGTCAAACACTATGTGTGACTCGTGTGACCAACCTGTCAATCAGTTTTCCAAGCGATGCTACAGATCGCTAGGAAAACGCTAGCATTCTGCGAGCTAATTACGCTTGCAAAACGCTAGTTTCTGGCGGGAATACGCATACAAAAAAATGCGTATTTCCCGCGGCAGAGAAGTGCGGGATTGCCGTGGAAATTTCCACGGCAATTCCGCAACGTGTGAACTTAGCCTTATTGTTTTGTTTTTTTTTATTTGCATGACAAAATAAATTTATTGGGGAATATTTTTTTTTTCTTTATTTGGGAATTATTTTTTTTACACATGTGATTTTTATTTTTTAACTTTTTTACTTTGTCCCAGGGTGGGACATCACTGTATAAGGTCAGATCGCTGGTGTGACAGTTTGTGCAACACTCTGTCAGACCAGAGATCTCACTGGCACTGCTGCAGGCTTTCTCAGCGCCTGCTCTCAGCAGGCACTGAGGAAGCCGCCTCCCTGCAGAACCCGGAAGGACTCCGTGACCATCTTGGATCCGGGGTCCTGTAGGGAGGAAGTCCTCAGAACAGCGCAGTCACATCACGCTGTTCTGAGGGTCTCAGGGGAGCACGCAGGGAGCCCACTCCCTGCGTGATGCTTCCCTGTGCCCCCGGTACACTGCGATCATGTTTGATCGCAATGTGCCAGAGGTTAATGTGACCGCTCCTGGCACATAGTGCCGGGTGTCAGGTGTAATAATGAGCCTGGGAGCGTGTCCGATCTCATGTGACGTACTATCCAGTTTCGTGGTCATACGGGCCCAGGTCACCTGGATGGGATAGTACGTCCGATGGCAGAAAGGGGTTAAAAACCATAAATAAGTTAGTAATGGTAAAAGTATATGTAAAATATGTGAAAAAGTTAAAATCTAATAATTACACCAAGTGGTCATGTGAAGACAACTCAAGGTATACAAAATCATAAAATAAAAAAACTCCCATCATAAAGATAGCAATTGATCCATAGAAAAACGATGAGAAAAATATTAGTATTATACCCCCAAAAAATCAATGAAAAATGAATGAGCTCTCATCAATTATGAAGAATCCTCATTAACATTTGGATAATCACAGGTATTCCACCGCAGTAAGTCACCTGCTGCAAGAACAAAAAGTGACCAAGCTCACAGTTCACTCACCCCTGAGGGCAGAAGGAACAATCACGGTGTACATCATCCGATAACGATAAGAAAGGAAGAACTGGAAGGTTTTCATAATGTCCAACGTGAATGGCTGTAAGAAGCCAGAGCGCAAGCTGCGCTGTCAGAAAAAATAACACACAAGACAATATTTTATGTTTGAACCCTGATCCTGGATAGGTGAGCTCCTACAGATGTGTCAGGTATGTAACCTCACCAAGAAATCACAAGATATCATTGGGCCTGATGAAGGGAGTGATCAGCACCAGTACCCCATTCTGCCTAGTAGAGGGCAGTCTCGTCTTTTATATCCATATCTCCTAATAGTCACAAATAGTGGTTATCTTGATGGCACAACCTTTATGTATGACACGTTGGCATTCACAAAAATAAATATTTTCATGTATATAAGTATATATACGATATTGGTGAAAAATGTAACAATCAGAACTCCACAAGCAGTTCTGTAACATGCCGATGCATGCATGATAAAGTGGGAGGCAAGTGAATAATGACATATTTAACTATGAGGGGTCATTTCATTACAATGGGTAGGCTCCTGCCTGGATCACTGCTGTGACTGCGTTACCCACAAATGGTTTAGAACCAGCGTATGGATAAATTAAAACTTAATCTTTATTCATCATAAATACCATAAAAAGACACACAAAGTATACCCAAATCCACAAAAAACCTATCCCAGGTAGTGAAAAACACACAATATTCTAAAACAATGACAAATTATGGTCCGTTGTATAATCAATATATCATAGACCCCATATGAGGTATGTAAACAATGCACACTGAAATAGATATAATTCCTTTTTTCTCTCAGCGAATAAATCTATACAACCTTGTGTGTGTTTCATATAGAGGTCAATCAGCTCAGACCTAAATATAGCAGCATTGAACGAGGTGGCAAAAAAGACCTATATCAAAAACTCTCATAAAACAAAATAACCTGTGGAATAATATCAACACAAATATTCACTAGTGCAAAGAGAGGATTTTTGATTATACCAAATACTGATTTTCACGCTCATAAATTCCATAACCATACAGGAAAAAGTGTGGTCAGATCTCACCCATCCATGGAGGAATCTCATGCACCAGCGCCATATGGCAGAGAGCCTTCAGGAAAAATGGGAATAGATTAAGTAGCCTCGGTCATGTGAAGTGTCTCCCGACGTGTTTCGTCCAGAAAGGACTCATCAGGGGAGTCTATATTAATGAAGTGCTGCTGTATGAGTTTCCCCACCAGAGTGGTTTCTATATTGAATGCTCGTTAAGAACCAAAGGGTGCGTAGTTCTCAAATGAAAAATCCACTTGCTCTCCCTTTGTAGGATGAGTTTGTCCCAGTCGCCTCCTCTCAAGGGAGGTGTAATCTTGTCAATGCCAATGAATGAGATCCATTTGGGATCGCCCTGATGACAAAAGTTCACATGATTTGCAACAGGGGTATCTCTCTTGTTGGTGATATCCCGAAGATGTTCGCCAATCCTTTTACGAAACTCCCTTTTAGTCTTACCTATATACTCAATTCCGCACCTACATGTGGCCTTATATATTACCCCTTTTGTGCGGCAGTTTAAAAAATGTCTAATGGAGTACATAGTGCCCGTCACATTGCTGGTAAAGGTTTTTGAGTGTACAATTGATGCGCATGCCTTACATTTCCCACATTTATAACACCCCTTAATCTGGGCTGACAAAATGACTGTTTCCTTGGACTGGAAATGACTATGAACCAACCTATCCCACAGGGATTTCCCTTTTCTGTAGGTGATTTGAGGATAGGGAGAAATGTGTTTATTAATGTCATTATCCATCCTCAAAATTGCCCAATGTTTTTGAAGGACAGATCTTATGTCATCAGCTCCATTAGAAAATTTTGTAATGAAGTGGATGGTATTGTCCTCATCAGTCTTTAGTTTGGGGGTTAACAGGTCCTTCCTATCTCTCCTCAATGACTCTTTGTATGCATCTTTCAAAATGCCTGCCGGGTAACCCCGATCCAGGAACCTCCCACGAAGGTCCCTTGCTTGTGCTTGAAAGTCATTTATATCAGAGCAGTTTCTGCGTATCATTAAAAACTGACTTTTAGGAATACCCCTCTTAAGTGCAGAAGGATGACTGCTTTCCCACCTTAGCAGGGAATTCGTGGCCGTTGTCTTTCTATGTGTCTTAGTAGAAATCGTCCCTACCTCATTTCTCGAAATACGAAAATCGAGGAAGGTTAATTCTGCAAAATTCACTTTAAAAGTGAAGCGAAGGCCCACTTCATTGCAATTTAGGTTTTGAACATAAATTCCAAAGTCATCCACACTACCCCACCATATCACCAGGATATCTGTCAATGTAGCGTAGCCACATGACGATCCTGTCATCCGGGGGACACATGGTTTCTCCAAATACCACTTTCTCCTCCCACCAGCCCAGGAGCAAATTAGCATATGAAGGTGCACAAGGGCTACCCATCGCGGTGCCCCTGAGCGGGTGGAAGTGTTTTCGGTCAAATAGGAAGGCATTTCTCGTGAGGCAAAATTCCAGGGCTTCCAATAGAAACTGATTGTGATTATTGTATGCCTCTTGTATTCAAATAATACGCCACTGCCATCAGTCCTTTTTCATGTGGGATCGAGGAATACGATGACTCCACATCAATGCTGCCCAGTACCATGTCCGAATCCAAACTTATACCATCCAATTTGCTCAACAAATCCGTAGAGTCTCTCACATACGAATTTAGAGCTCCTACATATGGTTTCAGGATCTGATCTAGATAAAGTCCAAGATGCTCCTTCAAACTATTGTTCCCAGAGAGAATAGGTCTACCACATAATGGAAAATATAAATCCGAAAAAAGAAAAAGGAGCATATCATGCCATAAAAATCTCTTTAATTTTTATTGTAGAAAAACATATCATAGCAATAGTGCATCAGAAAATATGATATTTAAAAGTAGGGACAGCAATACAAAAAAAACTAACCGCATTCAGATCAAAGTGAGTAATCAGTCAGTACACAAATCGTTGTGATAAATGGAGACAAAATATTTCTCATGAAATAGAGACAAGAAGGTAGAAGTCTCAGAGAAAAATCAGTATAAGCAAGTGCTCAATTCATTCTAAATGGTATATGCGCCCATATGGCTGCAAATGCCTATAAATGAGTCTACAACAGTTTTAAGTTCTAATGAACAATTCTCCAGACACAACATAAAGTGTTAAATCACATGTGGGACGCACATCCCCTTGGAGGAAGCTATAAGGCGAAACGCGCGTCGGGGTGTCAGCCGTTTCTCAGGTATACTTTAAATGTGATTTAACACTTTATGTTGTGTCTGGAGAATTGTTCATTAGAACTTAAAACTGTTGTAGACTCATTTATAGGCATTTGCAGCCATATGGGCGCATATACCATTTAGAATGAATTGAGCACTTGCTTATACTGATTTTTCTCTGAGACTTCTACCTTCTTGTCTCTATTTCATGAGAAATATTTTGTCTCCATTTATCACAACGATTTGTGTACTGACTGATTACTCACTTTGATCTGAATGCGGTTAGTTTTTTTTGTATTGCTGTCCCTACTTTTAAATATCATATTTTCTGATGCACTATTGCTATGATATGTTTTTCTACAATAAAAATTAAAGAGATTTTTATGGCATGATATGCTCCTTTTTCTTTTTTCGGATTTATATTTGATTAGGAAGTGCCCCCTAAGCATAATTATTATATTTGGACTACCACATAATGGGTTGGTGCCCTTATGTACCTTCGGGAGACAATAGAAAGTTGCTATAGTGGGATATTTTGGTACCAAGAACTCCTTTTCATTCTTCCCCAAAACCCCATTTGCAAAACCCTTTTCATCCAACATTTTTAATTCGTCACAATATTGTACAAGAGGGTTTTTATCTAAGATTTCATAATCTTCACTCTTTTCCAATATGGAAAGACACATTGATCGATAATCACCGCTGTTCATAATCACCACATTCCCCCTTTGTTGGAGAGCTTTATTGTGATACTAGTATCTTTTTCAAGACTCAAAAGACAATCCATTTCAATCTTGGACAAATTATGTCGGTTTCTAGGGTGTGAAGTTGTTAATTTCATCAGATCTTTGGTGACCGAATTCATCAAGATGTCAATAGAGCTCATATCATTTGTTAGTGGAGGCATTTTAGAACTTTTGTTCTTCAGATTGGTAAAGGGACTGTGACCTTCAGAGTTAGTGTCAGGGTCTCCCAAATGGTACAAAAACTGGACATCATTCAAAAGATCATCAGATATTTCCAATTCATCACATTTCCTTTTCTCTTCTCTCAAAAAGTATTATTTCCATTTGAGTCGTCTTGCAAATAGGTTTAAATCTTTCACCACCTCAAAAGTATCCATGTCTGATGTAGGTACAAATGACAAGCCCCTACTTAATAAATTAACCTACTCCTGTTTTAAGGATCTGAAGACAGGTTAATCACCTGAGGACCTACAACTATTTGTGAGTATTGGTGCGGTTCCTGAGAGGGTAATTCAGCTCTAAAAAACTGCTGTTCTGAGGGGACCTTCTGTTGACACCTCTTCCCCTGTTAGAGCCACTCCCTCTGCCTCTTCCTCTCGAGTTTTACTTATCCTGGCGTCACTATCGGAGACTTCTGCTTCTGAAGAAGAAATATCAGTTTCTGCTTTTCTTGAAAATTTAACTTTTGAGAAGGAATATGCCTTGTTTTCTTTAAATTCCTGTATATCCCTTATAAAAAATTTGGCACCTTTGGTTATTATTACATGCTAGGTCAACAATAACTATTTTCATGAAGAATTCAGAAACTAATACAGATGCAACAAATAGAGGAAGATCAAATGGAAACTTAGCCAACAGCTCCCCTGCAGGACAAGTAGTCAGATTTCTCTAGAAACTCACAGCTGCTATAAAAAAATAAATTACCTGAACAGAAAATGTTATTACTTTACATTTTATATTTGGAGTATTTGTATAGATTATATAACGTTTTATATGATATTCCAAAGATGCAAATAATTTGATATTTCAGTTCAGTACATGGCAGGATTCAGTCTTGTATATGAAAATGCATGAATGTCTGCCCCGACACTGGCCCATCTAGGCTAGGGCCACAGGCGAGCTACTGGATCTTACTTTGGTGGTTATATTAAAAAAGAGCCTTCAGAAAACAGTGCATAGCAGTGTCCTACAGAGAACAGTCAGGGTGCTCAGTCAAAGTCTACAATGTCACACAGGCATCAGGGCTGAGTAATTCCATCCTGCCTTACATCATGTGTATATAGGAGCAGGATGCATTGTGTGAAGAAGGTTAGATGGCGGAGGCAGTGCAATGCTCTGCTCATCGTGTTAAGGGAGCATGAAAATGAAATTATCCAAAATGGCGCTGACATCCTGAAAACCGCACCTCAGTTCTGTGGAATAACTTGGCTCAGGTACTTCTCATGGATGTCATTCTGACACATGCCACCTACAGAAATATTCCTGCAGACACTCCATCACTGCAGAAGTATTCCCTGAGGTGAAGTGCACACTACGATAATATGCTTAGCATTAAGGCCACATTAACACGGTCAGTATTAGTGATAAGCGAGTATACTCGTTGCTCGGGTTTTCCCGAGCATGCTCGTGTGGCACCCCAGGAGTCCAGTTGCCACAGTGGCATTGCCTCCCTCACATGGGGTGATGTCATGCCTGAGAGCAAGAAAGGGTCCCCTTACCAGGTAACACCAGCATCCAGCACTTTTCCTGACTCCAGACCAGAAGGGGGAGCTCTAACACCCAGTTTCAGGGGAGCTTCCCTATAAGTTCTGGCCTGCAGGCGGGGTTAGTCAGTGTTTGAGAGAAGTCGAGTCTGAGAAGTGTGTGATGGAAGAGGAGTGAAGTCGAGGAGAACCTGAGGAGTGGAGCTGCAACCAAGTCTCACCCCAGTACTGAGCGCTAAGAACCGGACACCGGAGTCCGTGGCTGTGCGGGTACTGAAGTCCCGTCAGCTGAATCCAGAGGGCAGAAGATTGCAGGTCTTCTGGGCCCAGCTAACACCCAACGGCACAGCAGCATATGAGAGCCCGGAGCCACCACGAGTAGCGACACCTGAAATAGGCTCAAGCTGCCTGCCATGTGGGTAACATTTGATTTCAACCGCCAAACAGTGAGAGGAACTTGAGTGAGCTTAAAGCAGCAAGGATCAAAAAGGAAAGCGCAGTAGGAAAGCCTCTGAACCCATCTGGTTAGGTGGACCCCAAATTGCTCTCAGGCTGCCTGGATCCCTGCTACCATCTGTTGTCAGTGCCCCGGACTGCACCTTCAACCATCATTTAAAGGTAAAGGAAACTACAGTCCCTGTGTCTTCCAGTCATTTCTTGCACCATCAGTCCTGTACTACAACCATAGCCATCATTGACTTTAACCCTTTAACTGTCCTGGGGCTTAGCTCTACCTGTGGGGAGCACAACCATCTCAGCTGCGTCACCATTGGCCCCAGCGGTCTCCCACAGCAGTGTCGGCCATATATAGCAGAACATCACAGGTGGCGTCACGTTAATTCCCATATAAGCTACCCCCATTACGTTTATTGCCATTTCACTAGATGCCCAGGGCCAAGGACCGGGTCACTGCTGCCGTGACTTCCCCTTTAAGAACTGTCCGGCCCAGTTTCGAGTGCCCCACGGCCCTGGTGGGCGCTCCACTAGGATGATCTCCGAGTATTTTGGCGTGCTTGGAGATTTAGTGTTTGTCACCTCAGCTGCATGATTTGCGACTGCTAGACAGCCTAAATACATGTGGGGGACTGCCTGTTTGTTAGGAATTTCACACATGTATTCAGACTGTCTAGCAGTCGGAAATCATGCAACTGCATAGACAAACACTAAATCTCCGAGCACTCCAAAATACTCGGAGATCACCCGAGCATGCTGGGGAAAACCCGAGCAACAAGCATACTCGCTCAACACTAGTCAGTATTTTACCTCAGTATCTGTAAGCCAGAATCAGGAGTGGGTGAGAAATACAGAAGTGGAGACGTGTTTCTATTATACTTTTCCTCTGATTGTTCCAATCCTGATTCTGGCTTACAAATACTGAGGTAAAATGCTGACCAAATACTGATAGTGTGAACATGGCCTAACTCTACATATACTTCACTATACAAATGCCGCCATTCACTAGACGGAGGCCAAGTGTGTTCCTTAGTATGCAGCTTTATTTAACTGTGTTTTTGCAGTGCCGTTTCCGTGCATTTTTCGAGGGTAAAAATGCTGCACTTTACAGTAGCAGGAAAGTGAATGAGATTTCTGAAACCTCCTGCACATGCTGCTTAGTATTTCTTTGTGGATATTGTTACAAGCCTGCAGCGTGTCCGCTCATTCAGCGTTTTTCACTTATGAACAGTTAAGAAAATGCAAGTAAAAACGCAGGTAAAATTGTATCAAAACTAGTGTATTTTGCGCAGCGGTTTTCCTGGCAATACCTTAGTTTAGGTACAGAAAATCAGCAACTCAATGTGTGCACATAGTCTAATTGGAATATATTTAAATGTCACAGATTTGATGCAGATTTCACAACTAAACATTTCTAACAATTGTCCTTGAAGACACCACTATAAATTCCCATGTGTGAGCTCAGTATATCTGCATGACTGACATTAGGATCGCAGCTCGTCAGAGCACATGCAAGTGCTGGCATTGGGAGCTTGGAGTAATCCGTTCCCAGAGACCTGGTGGCAGCTTACCTCCGGTGGGGAAAGGGGAGCTTTACCGGGTCTATTGAAAGTCAACATGCCCAATCCTTCTTTCCAACCCAAGATAGAAGGGTCATAAAGTCCTCACACACAGAGCAAGCGGGTTCAGACTACTTTATTCTCTTGTGTATGGGACTGAAATCCCTTATACTTTCCCCATTTTATTGCAATGCAGTAGCCTAGAGCAGCGGTACCCCAACCTTTTTTACCTTGATAGCCACATTTAGTTCTGAGAGAGGAGCACGAGCCACATCGAGCACTACTCCCCCACACAGTAGTAAAACTCAGAGTCCCCTCCCATTGCCAGTAAAATGACAGCCAAAGACTCCCACACAAAGCACACAGGGGACATGTGCCCCTCTTCTCTACCAGTGTGCCTACACCCAGGGGTTTAAACTTTAACCTATTCAGTATTTTTGCTTCAGGAATGCCCACCACATGATCGGATCCAGCTTACCACATTTATCACCCCCTCCTTCTTCTCCAAACCTATATATACTGTATATTGTAAGCTCTTACGAGCAGGGTCGTCTTATCTTGCTTTAATTATTGTATTGTTAACGCTGTTACTTATGACTTGTGTTTTGAAACTGTTATACTGTAAAGCAGGGTTCCCCAACTCCAGTCCTCAAGGCCCACCAACAGGTCATGTTTTCAGGATTTCCTTAGTAGTGCCCAGGTGATAATTGCATCACCTGTGTAATACAAAGGAAATCCTGAAAACATGAACTGTTGGTGGGCCTTGAGGACTGGAGTTGGGGAACCCTGCTGTAAAGCACTGCGGAATATGTTGGCGCTATATAAATAAAGATTATTATTATTATATATACAGTTCTGCCAAAAATTAAGAGACCACTGCACAGTTTTATAAAAATGAGCTTCTCTGCATGTCTGACAGCCATTCCATTCCAGTGTCAGTTGAATTCCAACCAGAGTACACCTCATTCTACTTAATGTGCTTCTGATTAGGTGATCACCTGAACCAAATCTTATTTAACCCCTTAAGGACCAAGCCATTTTGTAGGTTAATGACCGGGCCAATTTTTACAATTCTGACCACTGTCACTTTATGTGCTTATAACTCTGGAACGCTTCAACGGATCTTGGCCATTCTGAGATTGTTTTCTCGTGACATATTGTACTTCATGTTAGTGGTAAAATTTATTTGATATTACTTGCGTTTATTTATGAAAAAATGGAAATATGGTGAAAATTTAGAAAATTTTGCAATTTTCAACCTTTTAATTTTTATGCCCTTAAATCCGAGAGATATGTCACAAAAATTAGTTAATAAATAACATTTCCCACATGTCTACTTTACATCAGCACAATTCTGGAACCAAAATTTTTTTTTGTTAGGAAGTTATAAGGGTTAAAAGTTGACCAGCGATTTCTCATTTTTACAATAAAATTTACAAAACCATTTTTTCTAGGGACCACCTCACATTTGAAGTGACTTTGAGGGGTCAATATGACAGAAAATGCCCAAAAGTGACATCATTCTAAAAACTTACTTCACAAGAATTGAAGCAATGTGGAAGGAAAAAATGAACATCTAACATTTTTTCCCCAAAATTTTTCTTTCAACACAATTTTTTAGATTTTGTCAAGGGTATCAGGAGAAAATGAACCACAATATTTGTTGTACAATTTCTCCTGAGTACACCGATACCCCATGTGTGGAGGAAGACAAATCTTTAGGCGCACGGCAGTGCTCAGAAGGGAAGGAGCATCATTTGAGATTTTGAATGTCAAATTGGCTGGAATCGAGAGCGGACACTATGTCACATTTGGAGAGCCCTTGATGTACCTAAACAGTGGAAACCCCCCATAAGTGACCCCATTTTGGAAACTAGACCCCCCCAAGGAACTTATCTAAAAATGTGTGGTGAGCACTTTGAACCCCCAAGGGCAGTGGCGTATCGTCAATTGTAGCAGACCACGCAGCTGCTATGGGGCCCGGACAGGTGAGGGGGCCCGCGATGGCCGCTGCGGTTTGGCAGCTGTGCTGACACAGTACTACCAGGGGGTCGGTGGGGGAGGCAGAGCGCAGCTGTGCTATATACTCACCTCCTCCTGGCGCGGTCTCTGCAGCCCCCTGCTCTTCTCCCATGGTCTCCGGCGCCTGTGTACAGCGGTCAGGTGGTACCACTCATTAAAGTCATGAATATGCACATATTCATGACTTTAATGAGCGGTACCACATGACCACTGAACACTGGCGCCGGAGACCGCGGGAGAAGAGCATTGGCTGCAGAGACCGTGCCGGTGGGAGGGTGAGTATAAGGGATATTTACCTGTCCCATTCCACCGCTGCTGTGTCCTCGCGTCCTCTCTAGCTGTGAATGTTCAGGCAGAGGGCGCGATGACGTAGTTTGTGAGTGCCGCGCCCTCTGCCTGACCATTCACTGCAGAGGACCTGGAAGACAGCGGCGCTCAGCGGTGGACCGGGTGACAGGTAAATATCTCAGAAGCCGGGAGGTGAGTATGTCTTTTTTTTTTTTTTGGTTTCAGCAGCTGCGGCAGTATAAGGGACCTATACTATGGGGCAAAATCTATGGAGCATCTATGGGGGCATAATCTATGGAGCATCTATGGGGCAGCATCTATGGGGGCACAATCTATGGAGCATCTATGGGGGCACAATCTATGGAGCATCTATGGGGCATAATATATGGAGCATCTATGGGGGCATTATCTATGGAGCATCTATGGGGGCACAATCTATGGAGCATCTATGGGGGCATAATACATTTTTTTTGTTAAATGTGTCCCCTCACTGTGCTGGCACTTTACATTAACAATGGCTCTGGGTTTTTTTTTTGGGGGGGGCCCCATTCAGACTTTTGCTATGGGGCCCCATGATTTCTATGTACGCCCCTGCCCAAGGGCTTCACAGAAGGTTATAACGTAGAGCTGTAAAATTAAAAAATCATATTTTTTCCACAAAAATGATCTTTTCACCCCCAATTTTTATTTTTCAAAGGATAACAGGGCCCCAAAAGTTATTGTGCAATTTGTCCTGAGTACGCTGATACCCCATATGTGGGGGGAACCACTGTGATCGCCTTACTGCGATCTTTGGGAGGCAGAATGAACAAATCCACAAAAGGTGAAGAATTTGTTTTATTTTTTACGCCATTCCTCGTGCGTATTAGTGATTAGGCGACTTTATCTCTCGGGTCGGTGCGATTACAGCGATACCAGATTTACATCCTGTTTTCATGTTTAGCTTCTGTCACACTCTAAAAGACGCTTTTTTTGGAATAATTTTTTGTAAGCAATTTTTGCATCGCCGAATTTTGAGAGCTATAATTTTTCCATATTTCGGCCAACAGAGTTATGTGCGGGCTTATTCTTTTGCGGGACGAGCGGACGTTTTTATTGGTACCATATTCGGGCACATAACTTTTTTTGATCGCTTCCTATTCCGATTTTTGTGGAGGCAGAATGAACAAAAACCAGCAATTCAGAAAGTTTTTTTTTTCTTCCTCCGTTCCGCGTGTGGTAAAATTGGTAAGGCAGCTTTATTCGTTGGGTCACTACAATTACAGCGATACCTCATTTATATTTTTTTTATGTTTTAGCGTTTTTTACACAGTAAAAACTTTTATAGAAAAAATAATTAGTTTTGCATCACTTTATTCTGCGAGCTATAACTTTTTGATTTTTTTCGCTGATGATGCTGTATGGTGGCTTGTTTTTTGCGGGACAAGATGACGTTTTCAGCGATACCATGTAAATTTATATCCGTCTTTTTGATCGCGTGTTATTGCACTTTTTTCAAGCTGTATGATGATACCGCTTGGAAAAAGTATAATTTAATACTTTTTTTTTTTTTTTTTACTACTTTCACTGAAGGGGTTAACTAGGGTTATGCATTTATAGAGGGGATTTTTATGGACGCGGCGATACCAAACATGTGATTTTTTGTTTTTTTACATAAAAATGTGTATTTATTAGGGAAATTTTTTTATTTTTTATTATTTTTTTTTTACAAATTTTTAGAAAAAAGGTTTTTTTTTTACCTAGTCGCTTTATGGGACTTTCACTTTTTCACTTTTGTTGCAGCTATAATGCATTGCAATGCTTCAGCATTGCAATGCATTATACCAATGGTGTGAAAGCTGCTGTGAGCATGGTCACAGCGGCTTTCTGTAGCTAGATGACCCGGAGGTTGTCATGACAACCCCGAGTCATCAAGGCAGAGCTAGGGCACTGCGATTGCATCACGGGGACGCCGATCTGAGGCAGAGTGAGCTCCCGACCCTCTGCCTCTCCCCTGAACGCTGCGATCGCGCTCGATCGCAGCAATCAGGTGGTTAACAGCCAGAGGCGGCGCGGACGCCGCTCCCGGCTGTCAGTCATAGGGTCTGATAAAAAATACACTTTATTAAGGTGTCTAAAATATACAGGTAAAGTGGCACACTAAAGGAGAAAATGCAACCTCAGATACACATGATCCTGCATAAACATTAACCTGCCAACAAAGGGCAACATACAGTCATGGACAAAAGTTTTGAGAATGACACAAATATTAATTTTTACAAAGTCTACTGCTTCACTTTTTATAATGGCAATTTGCATATACTCCAGAATGTTATAAAGAGTGATCAGCTTAACAGCAATTACTTGCAAAGTCAATATTTGGCTAGAAAATGAACTTTATCCCCCAAAACACATTTCAACATCATTGCAGCCCTGCCTTAAAAGGACCAGCTAACCTCTTTTCAGTGATTGCTCCATTAACACAGGTGTGGGTGTTGATGAGGACATGGCTGGAGATCAATCTGTCATGATTAAGTAAGAATGACACCACTGGACACTTTAAAAGAAGGCTGGTGCTTGGCATCATTGTTTCTCTTCTGTTAACCATGGTTATCTCTAAAGAAACACATGCAGTCATCATTGCAATGCACAAAAATGGCCTAACAGGGAAGAGTATCGCAGCTAGAAAGATTGTACCTCAGTCAACAATCTATCGCATCATCAAGAACTTCAAGGAGAGAGGTTCCATTGTTGCCAAAAAGGCTCCAGGGCGCCCAAGAAAGACCAGCAAGCGCCAGGACCGTCTCTTAAAAGTGTTTCAGCTGTGGGATCGGGCTACCAGCAGTGCAGAGCTTGCTCAGGAATGGCAGCAGGCAGGTGTGAGTGCATCTGCACGCACTGTGAGGCGGAGACTCTTGGAGCAAGGCCTGGTCTCAAGGAGGGCAGCAAAGAAGCCACTTCTCTCCAGAAAAAACATCAGACTGATATTCTGCAAAAGGTACAGGCAGTGGACTGCTGAGGACTGGGGTAAAGTTATTTTCTCTGATGAATCCCCTTTTCGATTGTTTGGGACATCAGGAAAACGCCTCATTCGGAGAAGACAAGGTGAGCGCTACCACCAGTCTTGTCTCATGCCAACTGTTAAGCATCCTGAAACCATTCATGTGTGGGGTTGCTTCTCAGCCAAGGGAATCAGCTCTCTCACAGTCTTGCCTAAAAACACAGCCATGAATAAAGAATGGTACCAGAATGTCCTCCAAGAGCAACTTCTCCCAACCCTCCAAGAGCAGTTTGGCGATCAACAATGCCTTTTCCAGCATGATGGAGCACCTTGCCATAAAGCAAAGGTGATAACTAAATGGCTCAGGGAACAAAACATAGAGATTTTGGGTCCATGGCCTGGAAACTCCCAGATCTTAATCCCATTGAGAACTTGTGGTCAATCATAAAGAGACGGGTGGACAAACCAAAACCTAAAAATTCTGACAAAATGAAAGCATTGATTGTGCAAGAATGGACTGCTATCAGTCAGGATTTGGTCCAGAAGTTGATTGAGAGCATGCCAGGAGAATTGCAGAGGTCCTGAAGAAGGGTCAACACTGCAAATATTGACTTGCTGCATTAACTCATTCTAACTGTCAATATAAGCTTTTGTTACTCATATGTTTGCAATTATATTTCTGTCTCTGATAAAAACATCTGTCAAACACACATAAAAACCAGAGGGCAGCAGATCATGTGAAAATATAATATTTGTGTCATTCTCAAAACTTTTGGCCATGACTGTATACCAAAGCCACATAGAAAGAAAATGGTGTCAGATACAAAGAGAAACAGCATGTGCTGAATATGGTAAGTACCAAAGCAAATGATCTAGGCACAGACAAGTAGATGGACATAAGAAGTGGCGATAGTATATGGACACTATAATATTTACCCAAGTGGTGCAGAGGTCCGCTGGCTCACGGCCCACCCCGACGCGCGTTTCGGAGTGGTGACACTCCTTCCTCAGGGTGCGTATACCAGAGGCCCAAAGCGGGCGTCTATTTATATCAGCCTGTGGCGGAAATGCACAGGTGCTGCTACATCAGCGCCACCAGCCAGCATATATCCCGGAGCGATGGAGCCGGAAACACGTGGGGCCCCACGTGGTCCAGCGTCCGACGTCACAGGAAGTGAAGCGGTCTGTGCGGAGAGCCGACGGCGCATATGCAGAGCCGCCCTGACCTTAATAAAGTGTATTTTTTATCAGACCCTATGACTGTTCCTGTTTTGTGTTTGGCTATGCTTATAGCAGTTGGTCTTCCTTTGTCCATAAGGCATCCATGTGTGGGGGTATACCTGGTGGTCTGGTTTTCAGACATTGCTGTATTTTGTCACTCATGTACTTTGCCAGCTTCTCTTTTCTTATATTACATTTCACTATTGCTGTGTTATGCACAGGTCCCTCTTCAGTGAGCATATGGACTATCGAGCAAAGGCGAAAACTTGGCTCTCCCAGTTGCACCAGGTTTTTGGCACAGTGGGGGTGATGTTCAGAATTTGGGAGATCCAATCTGGGATGACAAATTTGCCAATGTTAAAACTATGTAATTGCAAAGATCAAGATTATGGTGCTATAGACTCTTTCTGGAAAAATATACCACTAATAAAATGATTCCGTGAGGCCTCAGGGTCAGAGCTATACCTATGTTTCCTATTGTGGATGAACAATTTGTCTCTAAATGGGAGGAGGCATGTGATATCTGTTCTTTTTCATTAATGCATCTTCTTATCAATTTAAATTCTAAGAATATTACTGAACTTGACAAAAATATCGATACTGCTCAAACGGAGATCCGCAACGGCTGTACTCCGGAACGGATTCAACGGTTTGAGCAAGATATTGATAAATGTATGGATCAGTTGGTCAAGAAGATCCAAGACAATCAGGTGAAAAACTACACAAGAGATACAAGGGATTATCAAACCAAAAAAGTTTATTTTTGGAGGAAGAAAACAAATCCTACTATGCATAGGGGACCATCTAGTGCCTCTATTTCATCCTTAAGTGATTTGTCTGATACTTCTTCTGTTTCTACCACATCGCATGGGGCTGTTGATATACATAGGTTGCGTGATCACGCCTTCCACCCGTATAAGAGACGTCCCACGCATCCACCTGAAGCTAACCGTAATGACAATAAGGTGATTAACCTTAGTAATCATAAGCTGTCAGATGCTGATGTCTCTTTGCTTGGTAGGGGTCTGTCCTTCTCTCCCACTTCCAGATATGATCCATTCACGGGTGTTAAGGATTTACATATCTTTGCCAGGTCATTGCTATTCAAAAGGTACTTCTATAACAGTGATATTTAACATCTTTTTCCAACAGAAGAGGAGCAGGAGGCAATAAGGATCTTGGAGGAGTTGGAATTGGAACATAATAACGATGGAGGTAAGATTCCTCCCTCCATTCGTCCCCGCTCCAAGAGGTTCCCTCCTTTTTCTTCCTGTCCCAGTATCGATTTGTTTGTACGGGTGGTGGCGGAGGATTTTTCTAGAATTCCATTGGGTGACGGTGTTGACAATCTCACAAGGGATGAAAGAACCCTACTTAAATATCTCCATGATTTACCTGATGTAGTGCTGAAGCCAGCCGACAAAGGTGGTAATGTGGTGATCTGGCCTAAATCAATGTATGAAAGGGAGGCTTATCGACAATTATATAACACTGTTTATTACAGAAAACTTACCTATAATCCCCTTTCGGCCAAATATACTGCCAAATTGCACGATATTTTGAAGCGAGCAGTGGACACCAACGTTATCACCAGTGGGCTGGCTTCAGCACTTAAAATAAAGGAACCGACTGTCGCTACCCTATATCTTTTGCCCAAAATTCATAAGAGCCTTTCGTCTCCACCCAGCAGACCCATTGTGTCTGGGAAGGGGAACCTCTTGGAGAATGTGAACTAATGGATCGACCATTACTTACAGCCTTTGGTCGCTACCCTCCCCTCCTTCCTCAAAGATACAGGTGAACTGTTGCGCAAGGTTGATGGATTGTGTCTGGAGAGTGACACTCTACTGGCCTCAGTTGATGTAGAGTCTCTTTACATCAACATTAGGCATTCCGACGTCATTGCCACGGTTCGGTTCTTTCTCAGCACAACCATGCTTGCTACCGGTCTTAGGGACCTACTCCTGGAGTTACTGGAGTTCACCTTCACCCACAATTGTTTTGTTTTTAAAGGATCCTTCTACCTGCAACTCCAGGGGACGGCAATGGGTGCAGCCTTTGCGCCATCATATGCCAACCTCTTCCTTGGGTTCTGGGAGAGGGATCTTTTCCTGTCAGGTAAACAGGGGTCGATGGACCATGTCCCTTTTTGGGCGCGCCACATCAACGATATCTTCTTTATCTGGCAGGGCACGTCCATTGACCTTGTGCAATTTGTTGCCTCATTGAATAGCAATGAACTGAATGTACACCTGACTCTGGTTTGGGATCCGACTAAAATTAATTTTTTGGATGTCACCATCAAGAGGGACAGCTCCGGCACCATACAAATGGATATCTATCGCATAGAGACTTCTACAAATACGGTATTACATGCCACTTCCTGGCACCCTTCTCATGTTGTGAAGGTGATTCCCGTGGGACAGTTCCTCCGATCGTGACGGATCTGCTCCATAGACTCTGATTTGAGGCAAGAGCTGAGGAATTGAGGTCACGCTTTCTGGCTAGGGGGTACAGTAGGCATACCATTAAGAAAGCCTACCATAGAGGCAAGCATTCCACACAGAATTGCCTGCTCTATAATAATAATGCTTCTCGGCCCAGCAATTCTAACACAGTGAGGTTTACTATCCTCAACATCACAATATGCATTTGGCTGTCCAGAAAGCGTGGCCAATCCTTAAAGTCGACCCTGTCATTGGTAAGTTCCTTCCAGATAGACCGTCTTTCACCTTTAGACTAGCCAGAAACGTACGCGACCAATTAACCGCTAGTCACTACCCTGGCCAACATGTTTTGACCTTCCTTGATAACGCTTCTGCCAGCTCTGGCTGTACACCGTGCGGTAGATGCGTGGCATGTCCAAATATCGAACGTTGCTCCTCGTTTACAAACTCGGATGGTACTAAAAGCTTTGCCATTAAGCAACGCATTTCCTGTACATCAAGATATGTAATCTATTGTGCCAGTTGCCCATGTGGATTGTTCTATGTAGGACTCACCACTGGGCAACTAAAAGTCCGAGTGAGAGAGCACGTTTTGAGCATCCTAGCTGCCTCTACCTGCACGGATGCCGCCACACTGAAAACTTCACCACTGTGATGGTTCACTGTTAAGTGAGAGGGATTGACGCCTTGAATATTAATATACGAGGAGGGGATCTATCTAGACGACTGGCTCAGGTTGAGACTAAGTGGATATGGACGCTGAAAACCACTCACCCTTTTGGCCTTAATGAGAATATTTCTTTTGTCCCCTTCCTATGATCTCCCAGTTCTACCATCATTATGCATCTCGTCGTCCGCATGATCTTTGTTTTTATTGATTTTAATTTTTTGCACATTCTTTTGTCTAAGATTGTTCATTATGTGTTCCTGCTGTTTCTGGATGCCCTTGGATCACCATGCAAGAATAGAAGATTATCAGTGTTTTATGGACTTACTTTTTGTATTGCTACTTTTGGAGCTATTATATTTTCTGCTCATGCATGTCCTATTTATTATAAGACTTTGCTGTCACAATATATTGCTCTACTGTTGCCAGTGTTTCAGAGTGTCATTATATCATTTGGTTCTTCATATGTAGATTTGTTATCTGCATTTGTATTATACATAAATATTGTTCCCATGATTGTTATTTTTGTATACTTGCCTATATATTTGTATGTCTCCTGCCTTCTATCTAGGCATATTGTGGCCATCTATTATGTGCTTCCTTGTTGTAGCCCATTCCTAATTTCTTTTGAATTTTCTGTCTATTCTTATGTTATTACTGTTTATTATTTTTTGTCCATGTTTTGTGTTATAATACTTTGTATGCACCGTTGTTATGTCCATTTGGATATTATTTGTATCTTGTTTCTGTATGTTATTTAGCCGTTATAACATACTTTGTAAGAGCCATCTTTATCTCTATATACGACGCATGCACCTCCTTATTTGGTTCCTTTCATCCATCTTTATTACTGGTTTCCAGGTCAGGGCGGCTCTGCACATGCGCCGTCGGCTCTCCGCACTGACCGCGTCACTTCCTGTGACGTCGGACACTGGACCACGTGGGGCCCCACATGTTTCCGGCTCCAGCGCTCCGGGATATACGCTGGCTGGTTGCGCTGATGTAGCGGCGCCTGTGCATTTCCGCAAAAGGCTGATATAAAGACGCCCGCTTTGGGCCTCTGGTATATGCCCACTAAGGAAGGAGTGTCACCACTCCGAAACGCGCGTCGGGGTGGGCCGTGAGCCAGCGGACCTCTGCACCACTTGGGTAAATATTAGTGTCCATATACTATCGCCACTTCTTATGTCCATCTATTTGTGTGTGCCTAGATCGTTTGCTTTGGTACTTACCATATTCAGCACATGCTGTTTCTCTTTGTATCTGACACCATTTTCTTTCTATTTGGCTTTGGTATATATTGCCCTTTGTTGGCAGGTTAATGTTTATGCAGGGGTTCCACTGTCTCCACGGCCCTTGCTTAGGATCATGTGTATCTGAGGATGCATTTTCCCCTTTAGTGTGCCACTTTACCTGTATATTTTAGACACCTTAATAAAGTGTATTTTTTATCAGACCCTATGACTGTTCCTCTGTTTTGTGTTTGGCTATGCTTATAGCAGTTGGTCTTCCTTTGTCCATAAGGCATCCATGTGTGGGGGTATACCTGGTGGTCTGGTTTTCAGACATCGCTGTATTTTGTCACTCATGTACTTTGCCAGCTTCACTTTTCAATATCCCGGCTGTCAGTGCAGAAAGCTCAGCCACTACAGCCCTGACCTCCTGCACTGATCAGGGAGAAGCTGAAATTTCAGCCTCTTCTGCCTGATCGCTGCTGTGTTTGGTCAGTCAGATTGACTCAATAACAGCGCTGTGGGTGCAGGGACCGACTGCAAAGGTCCCCGCAGCGCTTGCCGTGCCTGTCAGCGGTCATAGACAGCTGTCGGCACTGAACTACCACTGCGTGTTTACACGCAGTGGTAGCTCAAAGGCATGACGTGCAGTCAGTCCTGGTGCCGGAACTGACACCTGGCCATGACGGACTGTGCACATCAATGGACAGTAAGGGGTTAACAAAGGAAAGTATAAAAAACACTGCTGTGGTGTTCACAATCCTCTTGCAATAGGACAAGCTGGATGGCAAAACAAGTGCTAGTAATATTCCAAAAGTAATAGGAATGAAAAAATAACTTTTAACCATGCCAAAGGAGTTGAAAAGAAAAGTCTTGAGTGAGAAAAAGAAGGGCTCAATTCTGGCTTTATTAGCAAAGGGATACAGTGAGTGTCATGTTGCCTCCATCCTTAAAATTTCTAAGACGGCAGTACATTACAACAAGGTCAAGAAGCAGACATTGGGGACAACAAAGCTACAGACTGGCAGAGAACGAAAACGACTCTCCACTGACCGGGATGACAGTCATCTTATTCGAATGTCACTCAGCAACCGCAGGATGACATCAGGTGACCTACAAAAGGAATGGCAAATGGCAGCTGGGGTGAAGTGCACAGCAAGAACAGTTCATAACAGGTTCCTAGAGGCAGGGCTAAAGTCATGTAAAGCTAGAAAAAAGCCTTTCATCAATGAGAAGCAAAGGAGAGCCAGGCTGAAGTTCTCCAAAAACCATAAGGATTGGACCATGGAGGACTGGAGTAAGGTAATCTTCTCTGATGAGTCTAATTATCAGAATTGCCCAACACCTGGTCATCTAATGGTTAGACAGAGACCTGGAGAGGTGTACAAGCCACAGTGTCTTGCACCCACTGTGAAATTTGGTGGCGGATCGGTGATGATCTGTGGATGCTTCAGCAAGGCTGGAATTGGGCAATTTAATCTTTTGCGAAGGATGTATGAATCAAGCTGCATACAAGGTTAGCCTGGAAAAACAGTTGATTCCTTCTGCTCAGGCAATGTTCCCCAACTCTGAGGACTGGTTTTTCCAGCAGGACAATGCGCCATGCCACGCAGCTAGGTCAATCAATGTGTGGATGGTTGGAAGGTGTACTCTGGTTGGAATTCAACTGACACTGGAATGGAATGGCTGTCAGACATGTAGAGAAGCTGATTTTTATAAAACTGTGCAGCGGTCTCTTAATTTTTGCCAGAGCTGTATATATAGGTTTGGAGAAGGAGTAGGGGGTGATAAATGTGGTAAGCTGGATCCGATCATGTGGTGGGCATTCCTGAAGTGAAAATAAGTGTGCCTGTATGCAGCTCTTTTAACATTCTAGGAGTAAGCGCTCCTGCACATTTTAGTATATTTTCAAAAATGATTGTTTGGTTGTAGTTTATTGTCTACTGCTGTCTTAAGCTAGCTGATTGGTTGCTAACAAGTTAAAGTTGCAGTAGATCTAAGCACATATTTCCCAATACATCTAGCCAGTCAGGGGGATGGCATTTGTGCTGATTTTTTCGTAATGCAATTTTTCTAAGTGTTAAACATGGCAGTTGGGCAGGAGACAGGTAAGACACTCAAGCAAACTTCCTTCCTGGTCATCTGCTTTGCATAGAGCATTCACCATAAGCATTTGTGCCATTTATGTTCTGGCTGCTGCAATCACTCACATCTACTGTCCTTTCACAAACTCTGTACACTCCATCCATATCAACCCCTCTCCTATGCACAGCTCTCCTGCTCTCTTCATAATTTTAAATCGCACAGATCCATTCACTCCAACCATACCACACAAGAGACACTTTCAAAAATTACACTCAACCATCTGCTCACTCTCTATTATCCTTCTCCTAGTCGCGGGTGATATCTCTGCTAATCCCGGCCCTTCTTGTAATAAGACTATTTCCCTGCTACACTCAGAAACTCTGCTAATCTCATTAATATTCCTTGTCTATTTTTATTGTGCTCTTTGGAACGCAGTCAGAGTGTAACAAACTATCCTAAAACTATGACATTTTCCATTCAAATTCCATTAACCTTCTGGCTCTTACTTAAACCTGTATCCAGCAGTTGGACACCACCGCTACTGCTCTCTCATATGATGGCTTACATTTTTCTCATAGCCTGAGACCTAACAACAGATCAGGTGAAGTTGTTGGTCTGTTCCTTTCAGCAAAATGTACTTTTCAGGTCATCTCCCAGTACCCTCCCTTTTCTTCTCTTCATTTGAGGTCCACGCTGTCAGACTCGACCAGCCCTTCTCACTGCGAGTGTCGGTTATGTATCGCCCTCTGGACCCATCCCATCAGTTCCTGGATGACTTTTCCACCTGGATTCCAAACTTTCTATCCTGTGACATCCCGGGGCACTTTAACATCACCATTGGTGATCCCATCTCCCCATCTGCCTCCCACCTTTTATCACTAACTTCCTCCTTTGGCCTTTCACAGCTTACTAACTCACCTACACATGAAGATGGAAATACTTTGGACCTGGTGTTGTCCAGAAAAAAAACAAAGACTGCCGAGTGCAGTGAATACTGCCGGCAGATAATGAGCGGTCCCGGAAGCAGATGCTGCCGGGAGACAGTGGGACGGGAGGACGCGTCGGTGGACAGGTAAGTATAATTAGAATGGTACTGGACCCGAACTGTAGCACGGGTTTCCCATGGAATCCCGTGTTCGGGACTTTGTGACCGGTACAGTCCCGAACTTTACAGTTCAGGTTCGCCCATCCCTAATGAGTAGTAGTCTGGAGAAATTAACGCAAATCCTGATCTACCACAATATTTTTCAACCATCTCAGTAGGGTCAGTCAAATGTCTCAACTGTAAAGAAGGTTGCAAAAGATGGAACTGAATGAGAGATCATTTTTTCCAACTCCTCATTGTCTGGAATGAGATCTGCTGTGAATGTCCAAAAAGAGTGAAGGTGTCCTACTTCATACATCTGACACCAAGTGGATGATTCTGTCATTAGTGCATTCCATATGCGTTTCGATAAATCGATGCTTCATATCATGAAAAGACACAGAGTCAAATTCTTCAACTAAACAATGAATGGACTGTAGCAATCGAGGAGTTGGAGACAATGATCAGCATTATGTACACCATGTGTTTTTACTGAAAAGAATAACTCTTTGGATGATCTTTGGTCACATTCTTGGGGAACAAAATTCATCAAGGACATTATACCAAAGGACAGATTTCAGGAGCTTCTAAGATTTCTCCGTTTTGATGAGAAATCACACCTGTCAACTGACAAGTTCGCACTTGACTCTGAAATTTGGGAAAAGTTTGTGGAAAACTGCCTTTGTTGTTACCGCAAAGGTGAAAACATAACCATTGATGAACAATTACTTCCAAGCAAAACAAGATGCAAATTTACCGCAAACAAGCCAGACAAATATGGACTCAAATTCTGGATTGTTGCACATGTAGAAACAAAGCATGTCTGCAATGTCTTCCTATACGTCAGGAAAGACAAAGCCCATCAGATCAAGCAGCCACTGGGAGAGTACATTGTTCTCCGTCTCAAGGAACCCTTTCTAAACCAAGAAAGGAACTTAATAGTTTGTTGAAGAAGGGCAATGCTTAAATGTACTCTACCATCATCCTCTGACCAGATGGAAATGCAGAATGCACCTTGACTGTGTACCAAGGGAAGAAAAAGAAGACACTCATTCTTCTCAGTACACCACATTCTGATGCAGCAGTGAGGAAAGAACCCACAAACTAACCTTCTAGCAGTCTACAAAGTATGGGGTGGTCGTGGTTGACCAAATGACACAAAAATAGGTATTAGACCTACCGGTAATTATGTTTCCAGGAGTCCATCCTGACAGCACCATGAAGGTTGTCCTTCTCATCCTTACAGGGACAGGAAACAGATGAGAGGTTCAAAGTTCCCTCCCCACCCACCTCCCTTAGTGTTTTACCAAGTACCACAACAGGATTGATGCAACTTAACAAATTTATTGCATTCGATATCATATTAAGACATCAGGAAAATAACACAAACAGGGAGGTAACTAACTGCTGTCAGGATGGACTCCTGGAAACATTATTACCGGTAGGTCTAATACCTATTTTCCAGGACGTCCCTCCTAACAGCACCATGGAGAATACCAAAGTACTTCCTCAGGGTGGGACCACTGACCGGAGAACCTTTCTCCTGAAGGCAGTTTGTTGACTAGATGTGATCCATCTTGCAATAGTGGTTTTGGAGGCTTTTTTCCCCCTATTTTTTCCCCCAAATAAAATAAACAAATTAGCATCCTGCCTCCAACTACGAATGTTCTCTAGGTACTCAATGACCGCCTTTCTAATGTCCAATGCGTGAAAAACCTGCTCTTTCTGATTTGACGGATTCTCACAAAAGGAAGGTAAGATAATTTCCTGGTTTAGATTTTGAGTGGACACTACTTTTGGTAAAAGTGCAGGATCTAATTTAAGGACTAGACGATCTTCCCATATCTGAAGATACGGATCCCGTGCGGACAGGGCCTATATTTCTCCTACTCTCTTTGCGGTAGTAATGGCCACTAAAATCCACCGTTTTGATGGTCCGACATGGAATGGACATATTTTCCCCAGGTATTTAAGGCTCTTTACAAAGGGCTTTAAAGACTAGATTCAAATCCCAGGGGGGGCATTGACCACCTTATAGTGGGTTGTAACCTCTGTATTGCCTTGACAAACCTAGCAACCCCCAGGTGAGAAGCCAACGGATGATCAAAAAATACACTTAATGCAGATCTGTGGACTTTAAGGGTGCTTGGTTTGAGGCCCTTATTAAATCCTGTCTGAGGAAAATCTAAGCCCCTAAAATATTGGACCTGCCACCTTCTAAACAGAACCATTTCCAGATCTAATTGTAGATTGCTGAAGTGACTGGCTTCCTACTAGCCTTAATCGTGGTAATGACCTGGTCCGATAACCCCTGAGCCCTTAGGATATTCCGCTCAGGAGCCAGGCCGATGAATGTAGTCTTTCCAGATTCTGGAGGATAACCGGCAATGGTGAATTAAATCTTTTCTCTGGGAAAGCATGACAGGATCTTCCAAGGCCATAGTTCTTAGCAGCGGGAACCAACTTCTTTTTGGCCAATATGGAACAATCTTTTCTTTGGGAAAGCATGACAGGATCTTCCAAGGCCATAGTTCTCAGCAACGGGAACTAACTTCTCTTTGTCCAAAACAGAACGATCAGAAGTACCCTCGCCTGATCCTCCTGAATCTTTCTGAGTACTCTTGGGATAAGTGCCACCGGGGGGAAGGCATATGACAGTGACCTGTTCCACCTCTGACTCAACGCGTCGACTGCTTCTTGATTGTCCACGGTATACAGGGACTAAAATCTGACGACCTTTGAGTTATTTCTCGTCGCGAAGACTAGTTGAGGTGTACCCACAGATGGCATAAGTGATGGAATACCTCCTTGTTCAGTTCCCATTCTGACAGCCAGACCTTCTGTCTGCTCAGGTAATCCATCACTATGTTTTGAGATCCCTCAAGATGAACTGCCGCCAGCGAAAGGGCTGTTTTTTCAGCCCAGGAAAAGATTCTGGATGCCAGATCCTGGAGAGCACGGTGTCTCGGGCCTTTCTGGTGTTGCAAGAAAGACACGGTCGTTACAATGTCCGATAAGATTTTGACGTGCTGCCCGTTTAGCCATGATTGATTTCGCCTTAGGGCTTCCCAAAACAATATGGCATAGCGCTCCCTGCAATTTGACGACTTGGACCGGATCTCTGATGGCCATCTGCCCTGAAGAATCCTTCCCTCCAAGTGCACTTCCCATCTTTCCTTGCTAGCGTCCGTAGTGATCACTACACAAGGTGAAGAAATCCATGGAATGCCTAACTGCAGATTTTGTGGCAGAGTCCACCAGAGTAGCGATCTCCTCACAAGGGATAAGGACATTCCTTTGTCGAGTGATATCTGGCGCCGGTCCCAGACTGATAGAATTTCCCTCTGCAAGGCTCTTGAGTGGAACTGGGCCCACCTGACACAAGGAATGAAAGTTGTCAGGAGGCCTAGAAACTTCATCGCTGACGTGATTGAAGCCCGATTCTTCAGGAACACCCGGATTCTGTTTCTCACGGTCTCCTGTTTAACTTGTGGCAGGAAGGATGCTCAGCATCTGGAGTCTAACAGCACTCCCAGGAAAATATTCTTGTTTCCCGGCACCAAATCCGACTTCTTCCAATTCTGCCGCCAGGAGGAAATCGTCCAGATATGGAACTATAATTATCCCCCTGATCCTTAGCTAAGCTATGATCTCTGACACCAATTTCGCAAAGACCAAAGGGGCCGAGGCTAGGCCGAATGGAAGGCACTGAAATTGAAAGTGTCAGATTCGATTCTGGATTTTTATTGCGAATCTCAAGAATTTTTGGGACGCCGGATTTATTGGCACCTGATAAAACGCACTCTACATCCAGAGTGCACATAAATGCGTCCCTGTCTATAAGAGGAACCGTAGATTTTATTGACTCCATTCTGAATCTTTTGTACTTTATCTAGAAATTTAAGGGCTCTAAATTTATTATAGTGCAGGATTTGCCCGAGGGCTTTATGATGGTAAATAACGTTGAATAATGTCATCTGCCCTCTTCTGACCGAGGTACCGGAATTATAACGGCTGAGTCGACAAGCTCTCTTATGTCTGCGACTATAAGAAACTCTGCTGACAAGGTACTCCCTTTCGGGGGAAGGCACTGTAAATTCTATAGCATACCCTTCCGCAATGGTCCTTAAAACCCATTGATCCTGGGTAATATGGTGCCAACTTCCCACGAACTGTGTGAGTAGCCCCCTGACCAGGATGGCGTCATTGCCTCCCTGATCTTCAGCCAGACCCAAATTGGGAACCTCTACCATTCCCTCCTTTGTGGTAAGTCCCTCTACTGGACCTCCCCTGGCCCCTATAATCGGACTGCCTCTGAGACGGCCTAGGTTTCTGAAAGGACTGAGTCCTTCTAAACCTATCCTCAAGGAATCCTTTCTTTTTATCCAACGCTTTCTCTAAGATATCGTCCAAAGCCGGCCCAAACACCCTTAACCCTGAGAAGGGAATGGTGCATAATTTATTCTAGGTCTAGGTCTTCATCCAGATGGCCCTGCGGGCCGCATTAGACATCAAGCTATTTCTAGCCGAAAACCTTACTGACTCGGCGGACGTATCTGCCAAAAATGCTGTGGCCAACTTCATCAGTAGAAGGGAGGCTATGATGACTTCCCTAGGAGTCTTACTATTCAAATGCTCCTCCAGTTGCCCCATCCATAGAAACATGGACCTGGCAACCGAAGTGGCAGCTATATTCGTCTTAAAGCCACGGACATTTCCCAAGCCCGCTTCCGCAGATTATCCGCCCTTCTGTCCATAGGATCTTTCAGACTCAAGGAGAATTCAAAGGATATAGACGTCTTTCTAGCTACTTTGGCCACCGGTACATCTATATTGGGAACCTCCTCCCAGATCTTAATGTCCTCTGGTTCAAAAGGCAAACGATTTTTAAAGTCTGGTGGGTATCACCAGGCGTTTCTCCGCATCCTCCCATTCCTCCAGGACCATAGCCCAGATATGGTCATTCACTGGGAACACCCTTTGCTTCTGGGCTCTGAGACCCCTAAACATCTCATCCTGTATGGACTGCAGTTTTGGGACCTCCTCCACCTGCATAGTTTTTCTGACTGCCTGGAAAAGCTTGTCAGTATCCTCAGAGGCAAATAAATATCTCCTGCCCCCTTCTGGATTTTCCATCACTATTTCCCTCTTCCTCCTGGTCCGATACAGAGAACTGGAACTCCTCGTCTGAGCTTAGCGCCATCTCCTATTGAGGTCTCTTAGCTCTTGGACCGGGATTGGAAGATTGTGGCAGGGTCTAGACATAGAGGGCTGAACCTCCTCACGGATTAAGGACCTCATCTCAGACAGCAGGGATGGCTGTTCTTCCCTCACCACTTTGGTGATGAAGCCTTCACAGAGCATTCTTCCATATGCCTCTGGCAATTTTATACTTCATATAGGTCATCACTTGGACTTTACAGAGGCCTTGCCAGACCTCTTAGGCACAGGGAGGGAAATAGCAGGGGTTCCCTTATCCTATTTTAGTAAAGAGAAGGCATAATCAGGCTGCTGCTAAGAAGGTGGGACTGCATCAAACACACCACGCAGTCCTGATCTCCTCTGCCCGCTTCCTCCATAGTGGCCCCGTGCATGCCGAGTGTCTACTGAGACCCAGGTAATGGTTTTATTACCTGTCTCCAGATTACTTCTGCGTTCCACCCTGGAATGCACGCTGATCCCGGAATCCGGCTCTTCTCTGACGTCACCAGAAGTGCAACGGATATATGGCCTCCAGGAAGATGCAGCGCCCCGCAGGCCAGCACTGAGAGTCCCTCATCAGAGGGAAGCTGCTCAACCCAGGAGACTCTGCTCTACTGGTCTCTGTGGCCAAGGGACTCCCCACCAGAGAGTGTCATCCCTGTACCTCTTGACAGGGAGGATTAGCTGTGCCGCACGGTCCCCCTGAGCCCATCTGGTAAGCTTCCTGCTCGCTCCTCTCACGCGTCTCTCCATTTTAGGGACAGGAAAACCACTAATGAGGGGCATTTTAACCTCTCGTGTGTTTCCTGTCCCTGTAAGGAGGACAGTCTCCATGGTGCTGTCAGGAGGGACATCCAGGAAAATACATTACTAAAGCTGCTAGCAGAAGATAGTGATCCATGTCTTTGCTACCAAATCTAAGATGATGTAATTCAATGCCTGGGTTATCTATAATCAGGTACAGAACAAAGAGATGAAGAAAAAGTTCATTCTTCAATGGGCTAATGAACTGAAGAGAAGCAAAGAGGAAGGACAGTGACAAGAAGCTGCAATAGCAGGGCCAGCTAAGAAATTAGGAAGTGCCAAATTGGTTTTCGTATAGGCAATAAGACAAGAGATTTCTGTGAGAAGTACCACAAAGCTGTCTGTGAAAATGTACAAAAAAAGTACACATTTTTTGCTACAAAAAAAAGTCTTCAGTCGATCAAAATATAATGTGAAATAAAAAGGTTATTAAAATTGAATTCCAATTTGGAAGTTTTTAGTGTATTTCTTATGAGGATGAAAATGACCCTTTCCCGCTGTATCTGCAAGTCAGATTTTTAGCAGTTCTAGTGTTAATAGTGCTCTGTGTCTGTACTGTATATATACTGGCTCGTGACTGGTTCATGCAGCGCTGTATGCAGACAATATTTAGTATATATCATACGATATAAGCACATTTCAACATTTACCTTGCGTGTCTCCGTATTTTCTCAGACTGCAAGCTTGCGAGCAGGGCCCTGACTCCTTTTGGTATCCGAGTCATATTTACTTCGTAATTGCTATGTCTGTGCAAGTACCCTCTAAAATTGTAAAGTGCTGATGCAGAATATGTGGAGCTATAAAAATAAAAATGATATGCGCATCCAGATCTGCTCTCCTGTGCCTGGCTATAAAAGTAACCACTGTGAGACCTGCTCTTCATAGCCTTTTGTTACAACTGGTGCTAATGCATCAAGCCGGCAGATAGCCATGAGCCACAGGTTGGGGACCCCCTGATCTAGAGAATGCAATTAACATCCAGTCTACAATGTGCCATAAGCTCTTGCCTCCCCTTATTCCAAGAGCAATAATCCACCTTCAGCCATGAGGGTTTTTATTTTTTTTTGGAGGACCAATAAAGAGTTTTGAATGACACCAGTCTGTTTTACCATACAATATACTGGAAGGCAGGAACAAAATTCCAAGTAGGAAGAAATGGTGGTTAAAAAAAATAATAAAAAAATAGTGTTGATTCTATGATTCTAAAAAAAATAATAAAAAAATAGTGTTTTTGTGCGTTTAATTTTCCAAGGTATTATGATTATGGCGATATTAAACTTTCATACATTTGTTTTTAATTAAAAATGAAAAAAAAATCCAAAGTTTATTTCAGAAAGAAAAAAAAATTTGGTTTGTGACTCCATTTTCCAAGAACAGCAACATTTTTCATTGATTGAGGCAAGTGAGGGTTTTTTTTTTTTTTTTGTGCATTGGCAGCCGACAGTTTGGTTGATAATTTGGAATACATTTGCCTGATCACGTCTTAATTTCATCTTTTGTTTGGGAATTGCTATGACTGAAAGAATTCAATTATGATGTTAAGTTTTTTGATTTCATTACAACTTTTATTGTATGGGTTAACTTTAGATTTTCATACACCAAACTTTAAAACTACCATCTAATCGCAAACATCATATAGTGCAATACCAAAGTATTGCAGTATAAAATGAAAAAAATGGATTACTTACCGGTAATGCTCTTTAATAGAGCCCACGACAGCACCCACAGAGAGGGGATCTGCCCCTAGGAACAGGAAACCTACAGAGATAAAAGGGGCGGCCCCCCTCGCTCCTCAGTTGAATTACAGAGAATGAGAGGAACCGCCATACAAGTTTCAGGTAATTTGCTCTGTAAAACCGTTTTAAAGTATATATACAAATTTACACTGCTAAGCTATGCAGTCAATATATACAATTAATCCTTCACCCACCGGAATGCACCGTGTGTACTATAACTAAGGGAGGGAAGTGAGTGGGTGCTGTCGTGGGCTCTATAAAAGAGCATTACCGGTAAGTAATCCGTTTTTTTCTCTTCGCCACGACAGCACCCACTGAGAGATTTTCAGAGACAATTACCTGGGAGGTACCACCATGTCAAGAACTGATCTACCAAACACCAGGTCTGTTGAGGAAGATAGATCTAACCTATAGTGATCATAGAAGGTAGAAGGTGAAGCCCAGGTTGCGGCCTTACATATAAGGTCTAGCGGGACATCTGCTCTTTCTGCCCAGGAGGAAGATATGGCCCATGCGGAATGTGCCTTCACGCCCTGCGGTGGGACCTTCCCTTTTTGTCAAATATGCCAGTGATATTGCGTCTCTAATCCATCAAGACAGCGTGCTCTTCTTGACCCCTGCACCCTTACGGCTGCCCTGGAAAGACACAAAGAGAGCCCTGCCACCAGGTTAGGTAACTGATCACTTCCGACGGTAAGGATATTATGCTCTCTAACTGTCCCTGTAGGCTCTCTTCTTTTTGCAGGATGAATCTTTGCAATTTCCTGGTATGAAACTGGGCCCACTGGACTGCCGGAATACATGAGGTCAAACAGCCCAGCAAACACATACCTTCTCTTAACGATATTACAGGATTATCTATTGCAAGACGTACTTTATTAATCACGGTTAATTTCAGCAGCAGAATGGAAGGAAAGGAGACACACTAGTAATGACAAGTGGGTAGGCGGAGCCCAGATAGGATTGACACCTCAGATTAAAAAGAGTGTTGACCGGCCCCTCCAGCTCGGGCTCCTCCTACTCCTGCTTCTTCAGTCTAAAGTCTTCAGGGCTCTCGAGTGGGGGGTCGCCTGCTCCAATTCAAGGCGAATTGGATTTCCCGCGTTCCGGATTCCTGGGTAACGCGAGTTGTGTCGGCAGGCTATTTCATAGAGTTTTCTTCTCGACCCCCGGACAGTTTTTGCCAGTCTCGCATTCCGTCAGAGCCCGAGCTATTTGCCGCTCTGCTGCGAGAGGTGGAATTCCTTCTGCAGAATGGTGTAGTAATACCGGTTCCGACAGATGACCGGGGAAAAGGTTTTTATTCAAATCTCTTTGTGGTCCCCAAAAAAGAGGACAAATTTCGTCCTATTCTGGATCTCAAAAGATTGAATCAGCATGTCCACACCCAAAAATTCCGCATGGAGTCACTTCGCTCCGTTGTGGCAACCCTGTCGCAGAACGACTTTCTGTGTCAATCGACATTCGCGACGCTTATTTGCATGTGCCCGTCGGAAGGGCTCACCAGCGCTTCCTTCGTTTTGCCATAGGTCAGGACCATTACCAATTTGTGGCCCTGCCATTCGGCTTGGCTTCAGCGCCCAGAGTTTTTACAAAAATTCTAGCGCCTCTCATGGCAATTCTTCGAAGACAGGGAGTCATGATTATTCCCTATCTGGACGACCTTTTGATTGTGGCGTCCTCAAAGGAGGAGGCTGTGACGGCTCGCAATCTATCCCTTCAGCTCCTGGAGGACTTCGGGTGGCTGGTCAATTGGGAGAAGTCGTCTCTGGAACCGTCGCAGTCAATCCTGTTTTTGGGGATGCATTTCGACACGGTACGGGCAGTGGTGTCCCTACCTCCAGACAAGCGGGCATGTCTCCTTCGACATGTACAGACTATGAAGTCTTCGACAGCAATGTCCCTTCGGAAGTGTATGCGCCTTTTAGGTCTGATGGTGGCTTCCATGGAAGCGCTTCCGTTTGCCCAGTTTCATTCCAGAGCCCTCCAAAGGCTCATTCTGAGTCATTGGGATCGATCGCAGATTGCACTGGATCGCAGTATCCTCATCTCTCGCAGGGTGCGAGAGTCCCTAAGTTGGTGGTCACGTCCAGGAACGTTATCACTGGGGAAGTCTTTCCTTCCTCCGAGGTGGTCGGTCATAACCACCGATGCCAGCCTGACGGGCTGGGGGGGTGTCTGGAACGATCTCTGGGTTCAGGGAGTATGGTCATCGGAAGAGTCTGTTCTACCGATCAACATCTTGGAATTGAGGGCAATTTTCCTTTGCCTCCAACACTGGACGGTCCCTTTGAGCGGTCTACCAGTCCGAGTGCAGACAGACAACGCAACGGCGGTCGCGTATATCAACCACCAAGGCGGGACGAGGAGTTCCAGGCTCATGGTGGAAGTGTCTCGGATCCTGAATTGGGCCGAGGACAGAGTACCAGCCATCTCTGCGATTCACATTCCAGGAGTTCAGAATACCACGGCGGACTTCCTCAGTCGAGAGAAGATGGATCCCGGAGAATGGAGTCTTCATCCGGAGATCTTTGCACTGCTGTGCTCCCTTTGGGGAGTTCCCCAAGTGGATTTGATGGCATCCAGGTCCAATGCCAAGTTGCCGACCTTCATGTCCAGGTACAAGGACCCGAAGGCTGTGGCAGTGGATGCTCTGGTGGCCCGTGGGACCGATTCGAGCTAATCTATGTGTTTCCGCCGATATCCTTACTTCCTCTGGTGCTGCGTCGGATCAGACTGGAGAGAATCCCGGCTATGTTGATAGCCCCAGATTGGCCAAGGAGGACGTGGTTCTCGACACTGGTGTCGCTTTTGGCAGCACCGCCATTTCCACTTCCTCTTCGCCCGGACCTGTTAACCCAGGGTCCTGTCCGTCATCCGGACTTGAAGTCTCTGCATTTGACGGCGTGGCTCTTGAGACCGAAATACTGACCCGTAGAGGTTTTTCAGCCGAAGTCATTGCCACTCTGCGAGCTGCCAGAGGTCCGGCTACTACTAGAATTTACCACAAGACCTGGGAAGCCTTCTTCTCGTGGTGTTTGGGTTCTTCAAGAAACCCGAGGATTTTTTCCATTCCCAATCTGTTGGCTTTTCTACAGTACGGGCTGGACAAGGGTTTGGCAGTTAGCACCCTGAGGGGTCAGGTTTCTGCCCTGTCTCTGTTGTTCCAGAAAGTTATCGCCTCGCGTAGGGACGTGCGCTCCTTTTTTCGCGGGGTAACCCGTCAGTTTCCGCCGCGGAAGGCACCTGTGTCTCCTTGGCGGCTCAACCTTGTCCTGGAGGCTCTTCAGTATGGGCCTTTTGAGCCAATGGATTCTGCTAACCTTTCTTTGCTTTCTTGGAAGGTTGCCTTCCTAGTCGCAGTCACTTCTTTGAGAAGGGTTTCTGAGTTGGCGGCTCTTTCTTGCTCGCCTCCTTTCCTGGAATTTTACCCGGATCGAGTAGTGCTTCGCACACGGGGCGACTTTCTACCTTAGGTAGTGTCGCAATTCCATGTTAACCAGGATATTGTTTTGCCTTCACTTTGCCCGGGCCCGAGGAATGCAAAGGAACGGGTTTTGCACACATTGGATTTAGTGCGGGCCTTGAAGTTCTATTTGTCTGTTACTCAAGGTTTTAGGAAGTCAGACTCCTTGTTTGTGATTCCAGCAGGTCGTCGACGTGGTCAACGAGCTTCCAAGGACTCTATAGCTCGTTGGATTCGGTCAGCCATTTTGGAGGCTTACCGACTTAAAGGCGAACCTTGCCCGATTAAGATTCATGCTCATTCCACGAGGGCTGTGGCCTCATCGTGGGCCTTTCATCAAGGGGCTTCAGCAGCTCAGCTCTGCCGAGCGGCGACTTGGCGCTCCGTCCACACGTTTACAAAGTTTTATAAGGTGGACGTCAGTGCTTCCGCTGATGCGGCCTTAGGATGCAGGGTCCTACAGGCGGCTGTAGTGTAAAGTTCTAGTTAACTTGTATTTGGCGCCTGTTGCGCATTTACCAAGGTTGTTGGGATTCTGCCTGTTTTTTCTTGGTTATATTCCCACCCTTAATTTTTGGACTGCTTTGGGACGTCCCACTAGTCATTACTAGTGTGTCTCCTTTCCTTCCATTCTGCTGCTGAAAGACGGATTTTGGTAAGAACTTACCTGTAAAATCCTTTTCAGCGAAGGAAGGAAAGGAGACACAGCACCCGCCCATGGCAGAAGTGTGTTGATGTGTTTTCAGATGCGGCGTGACCCTCTTCTGATAGCGATTATCTGGACTGAGGTTGACGCGCTTCGGCTCCTTTCCAGCATTGCCAGCTCATCGCGGTGGTCAGGTCCAGTGAGTAGTACCTGGAACTGTGTGGTTTTTTGCCTACATGCATGCATAACCTGTATTCTTGCTTTTTCTCTGAAGTCCTTCAGAAGGGGTTATGTTGCTCCGCTGGTGATATTTGCTCTTCCCTAAGCTTTTGTACGACTGAAGAAGCAGGAGTAGGAGGAGCCCGAGCTGGAGGGGCCGGTCAACACTCTTTTTAATCTGAGGTGTCAATCCTATCTGGGCTCCGCCTACCCACTGGTCATTACTAGTGTGTCTCCTTTCCTTCCTTCGCTGAAAAGGATTTTACAGGTAAGTTCTTACCAAAATCCGTCTTTTTTTTGCCTCCGGCAGCAGACATCTCTAACTTACTGAGTCCAGATGAAGACCTAGGAACGTCTGACAGGTTACCGGGTGTAGCCTGGATTTTTCCCAGCTTATCAGCCAACCTAAGTTCTGCAAGAATGAGATTACGTCAGACAGTCTGCGTTCACACTGCAGATAAGAATTTCCCACTATTAGAAGATCATCTTTTATTCGCAAATATGACATCACCTCCAGCATTAGTTTGGTGAAGACCCATAGCTAGTCCAAAGGGCATTGCCGCAAACTGAAGATGATGGATCTGGCCTTCTAATGTGACTGCTACTCGGAGAAAGCGTTGATGCGAGATTTGTATTGACAGATGATAATACGCATCCTTGAGATCCACGACCGCCATGTAGCATCTGGGAAATAAAAGTTTTATGGCTGACCGTATAGATTCCATTTTGAAGGTTCGGGCTCTCAAAAAGGTATTCAGCTTCTTTAAGTTAACTATGGTTCTAAATGAACCATCTGGTTTGGATACCAGAAACAAGGGAGAGTAAAAGCCTTTTCCTTTTTGATGTACCGGAACCTCCACTAGTACTTTTTTGGATAATAGGCCTTTAATTTCTAATTCTAATGACTCTTGCTGAGCCTGGGACTTTAAAGAAGTCAATAGAAAGGAGTCCTGGGGGGTTCCAGAGAAATTCTAATGCTAGGCCTGATTTTACAATATTAATAGCCCAGGGGTTAGCTGTGATATTTTCCAGTGACAGCAGAAGTGTAATAGTCTGCCACCTACCGGTAGGTTGGAACTACCGGAATTTATCTCCTGATCTGAAGGGACGCTTACCGAATAGGTTTCCCTTCGGCTTGAAGTCCTTATTATTCCAGGAGTTCTGAGTTTTATAGTCTTTCTTCCTGCCAAATGCTGGCTTCCTGAATGCCCTCCTGTAGGATGGAACATATGGATTAGAGAAGCCTTTCTTTCTTTCTGCTGCTTTGGTTAGGATGTCCTCTAACACAGCGCCAAACAGATACTAACCCTGGCAGGGTACAGCGCAGAGTTTAGACTTGGTCTGTGCGTCACCCTTCCAGTCTTTCAACCATAACACCTTTCAAGCTGCGTTAATCCCGCCGTTCTTGCCGCTAGGCGGAGTCTATTGAAGCGTCTGATAAGGCTGCTGCACCTTTAATTAGAGGGATGGAGGAACGTAGCTTTTCTCTGGATAGGCCATTTTTTATATTCTCCTCCAGCTGGTCTAACCATATTAACATGGCTCTGCCAGTACACGTGGCCGATATTGCTGGCTTGAATGCCCCTAGACACGATTCCCATGACCTTTTGAGCAGTGTATCTGCTTTCCGATCCAGGGGGTCTGATAGAATTCCAGTATCCTCTACTGGTAGAGAGGACCGGCGGAAGGTTGAGGCCACAGTCACATCTACTTTGGGCGCTTTTGCCCAGGAGGCCAGATCTTTGTCATTGAAGGGGTACAGTCTTTTGGATGCCGCCGGCATAAAGCCTCTCTGCCGCTGCTTTTCCCACTTCTTTTTAACTAAATCTTTTATGGCCGGAATTATTGGGAATACTCAATCTTTACGTTGGGAGAGACCCGAAAACATAATCTCTTGGGGAGTTTTAGGGTCTTTTATGTCTGACAACCCATAGTATTCCTTACTGATTTGATAAGGTTATTTATACTATCAGTTGGAAAACATGTATGTTCTTCCTCCTCCGAGGACACGGATTCATCTGAAGCCTCTGAATTAAGTTCTCCACTGTCCAAAGAGGATCCTACCTTAGGCAGTGTGACCTCTCTAAGGGATCTCCTTCCTGTGATACTAGTCGCACCCCCTAGGGCCTGTAGCTCTTCTCTAATCATTAGGCGGATGTCTTCCGTTCTTACTGAACTTTCCTCCTGAAGTGTATGGCCAATACAAATCTGCCCAATCTTTTAGGTTACGTGTCCGGGAGGGGCTGGGAGCATAGGGCACATTCCTTGTGTTTGGATTTCTCTGTTTTTTTCACCTAAGGATAGATAGAAAAGGGGGGGGGGGGGGGAAGGGCCATCAGCTTGACAGGTGTGATTTATGACACTCCCCCAGTGAAGCTCTTATCTCAGCGTGGTACCGGCTTCGGAGTCGAAGGATCTGGCTGCGGCGTGGAGATAGATGATTTTCCTCCAGTTCTGTTAGTGGATCCACTCCGCTTAGAGTGTCCACTTCCACTTTTCTTGCTGCTGCTGCAACGTGGTTCCACCAGGTCATCAGGTGGGCACGAAACAGGGTCACCTGGGGATGACATTGCTGCGCACCGGTATGCCATATGGCCGGTGCTCTTATGCAGCTTCCCCCCCCCCCCAATTTTAGTTTTTGCTCTCTAGCGATGACCCGGAAGTGCTATCTTCACTTCCAGGTTCTATTTCCCCCTGCGCAGGCGTTCTGTACTGCCGTCCTTCTCTATAGTATCCCCGGAAGTCTAACTCACTACTTCCGGGGACCGCATCGCACACCGGAGCTGCGCTCCCGGCCGCGCGACTCAATTCCTGGGGAATCTCTGGTCTCGCCCCTGCACCGCTGAGAAGAGGGGAGGCGGCGGACCTCTCCACACCAAGCCCTGAACACGCCGTGGCTCCCAGGTCCTGCCAGGTAGGGCAGCCGCCGTCCTCTGCTGTGCGAGCCAGAGCAGCATCACTTCTGGCCTCGCACCCATAAATCCTGTGCCTCCATAGCCAGGGCATCCCAGGTGCCTCCCTTAGCCGGGGGGGACCACTGATAGGTCCAGGTGATTGTATCAGACGAGGGGGGAGCTGTACCAGGACTCCCCCGACGCTGCATCCGGCACGGGAGCCCCTGCCGCTCCCTGAGATACCGCACAGGCGGCATCCCACATGGGAATCCTCTTCTCCATAGGTTCCTCTTCCAGGAACAGGAAACCAACTGAGGAGCGAGGGGGTCGCCCCTTTTATCTCTCTGTAGGTTTCCTGTTCCTAGGGGCGGATCCCCTCTCTCAGTGGGTGCTGTCGTGGCGAAGAGAAAATCATGGTCTCCTATGAAGCTTATCTTTTGACTGAACTTCCCAGTAATACCAAGATGGCAGCGATGGGGGCCATCATCATGCTACCAGAATTACATATCAGTGCCACGTGATAACATTACAGGAGACTTGTAGGAGCCAATGTGTGTAAGCAATGACAACTGCTTTATTATAAAGCCACTGTGGGAGTGACAGCAACCATTAAAATGGATAACAGCAGCAATCTGAGCTCAGTTCTGGTCACTGCTGTTAGATGGCATCTACAGTGTGAAAAGGAGAGCTCAGCTGCTAAACCCTCTCCACAAACAGTGGCTCCCGCATTGATTGATGTATCTAAATGCAAAATGATGTCAAGAGGTTGAAAGCACATCTTTTAAGAAAAATCATATTTGTTAAATTGACTGCACCTGCCCTAAGAGTGATAAATAGCAGACAACTGTAGTTTCAGTTTGAGAGCTATCCAACAGAACATTAGATTGCACTCAGACCAATGTTAATAAATGAGGTGGTGTCATACCAGATTCTTTCCTTGGACAGAGTGGTCAGAGGTAAAGGATCATAGCATACACGAGTTGCATCCGATTATGGGATCGCACTTTGCCATTCGTATCTATGGGTCCATGGAGGAAAGAAAAAAAACTGGACCACACTCAGATGACATCCTAGTGTGGTTCAATTTTCACACTGAAAGAAATGAGAGTTTTTTTTATCCTCCATATTAGAGGAAATTGGATCACTCTGTTTAAAGTAGGATTAGCATAACCAGGCCACTTTTCACAGATGAGAGAAACCCGGTCGTGTGACCCTAGCCTAAAGGGCCCGTCTCACACAACGATCTCGCTAGCGAGATCGCTGCTGAGTCACTAGTTTTGTGACGCAGCAGCGAGCTCACCAGCGATATCGCTGTGTTTGACATTCAGCGACGATCAGCCCCCCTGCCGGGTATCGCTGTTCGTCGCTGAAATGTCAGGACATTTTTTTGATCGCTGGTCTCCCGCTGACAGGCACGCATCGCTGCGTGTGACAGGCGGGAGACCAGCGATCCGCTGGTAACCAAGGTACACAGCGGGTTTCCAGGCTCGCTCGCATCGTTGTCAGGATCGCTGGTGTATCGCTATGTGAGACCCAGCCTTAAGAAAAAAAGCTGCATGAGGATTTCAAAGAAGAAAAGGGAGTTGATGTGGATACTTGATCTGCAGTAGACAAGGATGGCCACTACACCCTGTAAGGAGCTGCGGTATCCCAACTCTGCACAATGTGCACTTCTTGAGCCTTGGAACATGTTGAAGGGGTTGTCAAGTCTGCAGTCACTCTGTGTAACTGCAGACTTCTGAATCTCCCACCGGTTTCAGACCCGGAGAATATACATACCCCAGGCCAGTGGACATGGCTTCTCTCCATACGACTCAGCAGAGTAGAGGGCACAGCCTCGCTCCATGCAAGTGTATGGAGAGCGAAGCTGCACCCACGAGCCGGGGTTATGTATAACTCCTACATACCCTTCAGTACTGGGTCTGAAACCATTGAGCCCCCGCAGCACACCGTGTGTGCACTGGTGGGGGGGGGGGGGGGAATTCATCAGTCTGCAATCACACATAATGACTGCAGATTTGTTTTGACTGGACAACCCCTTTAACTGAGAATTGGGGATGCAGGGGGTCAGACACATGTCTGATATTGAGAAATGATGCCAAGGATAGGTCACTGTTTTGGACAGGCCCTAAACATATAATTACCAGGCCATTGCACAATACAATGTTCCTCTTGTGTTATCCTGATTTCCTTGCCCACTCCCTTGAATCGTAAATTAGTTTGCTGCTCTGCGATGCCTTGTATCTGTACCCTCTGCATGCCAAGGTACTGAGAAATATGTTGGCTTTACACAAGATTATTATATTCAAAAGCAAAAAATAAATCCTGGTTGTAATTTAAACACTTAGCCACTGATTAGCAAGGAACGATGATTATGATATATGTTTATAAAAAAAAATAAAAAAAAGTGGACAAAACAATTTTCTTTGAAAAGGAAGCTTTATAGTCGTCACACAAGGAATTATCCAGTGAATTGCTGTCAAACATTTGCCCGGTTGATATGTGGGCCTTTTATTAGTGTACACAAGATATAAAGCAAAGCAGTTACAACTCAAACAAAACGTAGCTTAATGCAGTAGTTCTACAGTAATAAAATACAGGGAATAAAAGGTATTTACAGCAGTACGCTCAAAACAGTCCAAAAATAACTAAACTAATAAAAAAAAAAATAAGACGGCATTTGTTATATTCGTGTTTTACAGATTTTTTCCAGGCGACTCTGGAAAAAAAAACAAAAAACAAAACATGAGATTAGATTTTATTGCATCATACTTAGTGTTGAGCATTCCGATACTGCAAATATCGGGTATCGGCCGATATTCGCTGTATCGGAATTCCGATATTTTTGTCATATCAGATACCGGAATCTGAGTTTTCCTCTAAAGTCTATGGGGAGTTCCTGTGTCACAGAACGAAGTACGTGACACAGGAACTTCCCGAAACTGTCACTGTCAGTCGGGTCTGTCAGGTGTCAGCAGCACTTACCTGGCAGAAGATCCCTGGCGGTCACGTCCATCCATCCATCCAGGCCGGCCATTACCCTCTCCCTGGCGGTCACGTGCAGCATCTCGTGATAACTGCACGGGCTGCCGGGTACTGGGTAATCTTGGCCAGCTGTACTCTCGCGACAGCTGGCCGTAAACCAGTCCGGATGACGTCACCGCCGGGGAAGCAGCATTGGTAAGCAGCTCTGCTCTATGTGGATGTCAGGCTCAGCCTGTCATCCAGATGTAGCAGAGCTGGACTCGTCGTGGGACACTCGTTATTTTGGACTGCGTCGGACAGGGAGTATTTGTGTTGGTTTGTTATTTTTGTTTTTTTACAGGAGAACGATGGCGTCTCAGGATGAGCGTGCAATAAAAATAATGAAAACTGTGTGGTTTTTATTTCATTAAAAGACTTTTCTGGCTGTGTATTTTTTAAAAAAATTTACAAACTATGATTAATAATGGATCGGTGTCTTATTGACGCCTCTCCATTATTAACCGGGCTTATTGTCACCTTTCAATCAAAGGTGACATTAACCCCTTATTACCCCGCTTGCCACCGCTACAGGGCAAGTGGGAAGAGCCGGGTAAAGTGCCACAATTGGCGCATCTTTGGATGCGACATTTGTGGGGCTGCTGCAGCCTGGTATTTTTAGGCTGTTGAGGGCCAAAATCCATGTGCCTTGACAGTCTTTTAATACCAGGCCGCAGCAGTCTGCTTTTTACTTGGCTGGTTAACAAAAATAGGGTAACCCCCACGCCATTTTTTTTTCGAGGGGATCCCCTATTTTTGTTAACCAGCCAAGCTAAGCAGACTGCTGTGGCCTGGTATTATCAGGCTTGCAAGGTTCATGGATATTGGATCCTTACCAGACTGAAAAACCAGGCCTCAGCAGTCTGCTTTATCAGGCTGGTTAACAAAAATAGGTGGGACCCCACGCCATTTTTGTTAATCAGTTCACTTCAGGTCAGCCGGGATTCCCTCTGATGTCACTGATGCAGTGCAGTGTCCCCGGCTGACCTGAAGTGAAAGTGGGAAGCAATCAATTATGCTAACCACTTCCTCTCCTGTCAGCCAGGAGAGGAGATGATTCAGTCGGGGGTTTACTGTGAGACTGTCAGCATTATGGCTCATACTCACTTGCTGGAAAAAAAAAGGTCAGTTTTCAGGATGGTCCGATTATGTGCAATTGTCATGCGATTTGCATGCGATTTTTTATAGCACCATCTATTGCATTAGCGATTACCATGCCAAAATCGCATCAAATCGCAGCATGTTGCGATTTTTTTTCTCACACCGATTTCGGCTGAGAAAAAAAAAATCGAAAATGAGATGTCACCTATTGAATAACATTGGTCCGATTTGAATCAGATTTTTTATCGGCTGAAAATCATCCGTTTTCGGCTCAAGTGAGTATGAGCCCTTAGCTGCGGTCTCTGCAGTAAACATTAACCCTTTCAGAAGGATTACATCAGGGGACCTGACTGAACATCGGATAGGTAAGAATAATGTGGCTTTATTATTTTATTTTTATTACAGGTGAACAAGGGCTTCGCAAGGAATGGCAGTAAAATAAAATATGGTCAAAAACTGTGTGTTTATTTCATTAAAATGATTTTTAATTAAAGTGTGTGTGTTTTATTTTTATTTCATACAATAGGATTAATAATTGATAGTTGTCTAATTGACAGCTCTCAATTATTAACCTGGCTTAAAGTCACCTTTCAATAGCAAGGTGGCTTTAACCCCTTATTAACCCATTCGCCACCGCTACAGGGCAAAGGGAATAGACGGGCAAAGTGCCAGAAAGGGCGAATCTAATTATAGATTTGCCTTTTCTGGGGTGTCTGGGGGCAGATGTTAGTAGCCAGGGGGGGCCAAAAATAATGGTCCCTCTCCGGGCTATTATCTGCCCCCACTCGCTGGCTTTGTCTGTCTGGTTGAGAAAATAGGGCGGGAGCCCTCGCATTTTTTTTCCAACAATTTTACACCTCATATACAGTGTATATATATATATATATATATATATATATATATATATATATATACACACACACACACACACACATACACACACATACATATACACACGTAATTGAATTTGTGACACACATTTTTATAGTACATACACTTCTACATAGTATAATAGCCGCTAATTCAATTGCCAGCTTTTGTGAAAATACGGAACCCAACATGAAATGACACATGGTTTACATAGAGTTAACCATGTCATTTCATGTAGTTTGATATATGGTTTTCACTAACAATTACATGAGTGTATGTGTGAAAAATTTGACACATGTAGGGGTTAATTAACCCCTTCCCGACCCATGACGCCACGTAGGCGTCATGAAAACCTGTGCCAATCCGACCCATGACGCCTATGTGGCGTCATGAAAGGATCTCGTCCCTGCGGGCCGGGAGACCGGGGTCACTCAAAGGTCACCCGACCCGCAGTTACAGGACCCTTTGTGCTTCACCACAGGGGGGTTGGCTTAACCCCCCCGTGGCCACGATCGCTCTGAATGGCTGTTAAAAGTGAAACAGCCAATCAGAGCAATGTGTAATATTTCACCAATTTAATTGGTGAAATATTACAATCCAGCCATGGCCGATGCTGCAATAGCATCTGCCATGGCTGGAGACCGAGCCCTGACCCCCCCCCACACCGAGTCACGGCGGTGATCGGCCGCCGCCACCGAAAGATGGCAGCGATCGGTCACCGCTGTCACTTACAGCTCCCCTCCTCTTTTGGTCCACTGCCCCCACTTCCTATCCCCCCCCCCAGCCTTCCGACCCCCCGATGTCCCACGATCGGGCCCGGCGTCCGCCCGGGCCTCTTCATAGGCGCCGCCATATTGGAAAATGGCGGGCGCATGCGCAGTGCGCCCGCCGGCCGGCGCATGCGCAGTGCGCCCCCAGTGTTCAAAAATTTATTTTGATCACTGTGATAAACTGTCACAGTGATCAAAATAAAAAAAAGTAAATGAACCCCCCCTTTATCATAGGTAGGGACAAATAAAAAAAATAAAGAATTTTTTTTTTTTTCCTAGCGGTTTTTCGCTGCTGATCCGCGGCGGACTTCGCTGCTGATCCGCGGCGGACTTCGCTGCTGATCCGCGGCGGACTTCGCTGCTGATCCGCGGCGGACTTCGCTGCTGATCCGCGGCGGACTTCGCTGCTGATCCGCGGCGGACTTCGCTGCTGATCCGCGGCGGACTTCGCTGCTGATCCGCGGCGACTTCGCTGCTGATCCGCGGCGGACTTCGCTGCTGATCCGCGGCGGACTTCGCTGCTGATCCGCGCGGACTTCGCTGCTGATCCGCGGCGACTTCGCTGCTGATCCGCGGCGGACTTCGCGTGCTGATCCGCGGCGGACTTCGCTGTGATCCGCGGCGGACTTCGCTGCTGATCCGCGGCGGATTTCGCTGCTGATCCGCGACTGATTTTGCTGCTGATCCGCGGCTGATTATCTGCTGATTCATCTGCGCTAGCGGGTATAGCATAACGCGATCGCGTTATGCTATACCGTTACCAGCCGGTCAACGCTACGTGTTGTACGGGCTGGTAAAACGCAATATGAACCCAGCCTTAGGGTTAGAACTAGGGTTAGGGTTAGCATTAGGGCTAAGGTTAGAATTACGGTTAGGGTTGGAATTTGGGTTAGGGTTGGAATTAGGGTTAGGCTTGTAGTTAGGTTTATGGTTAGAGTTGGGATTAGGGGTGTGTTGGGGTTAGGGTTATGATTAGGGTTTGTATTAGGGTTAGGTGTGTGTAGGGGTTAGGGTTGGGGTTAGGGGTGTGTTGGGGTTAGGGTTGGAGTTAGAATTGAGGGGTTTCCACTATTTAGGCACATCAGGGGGTCTCCATACGCGACATGGCGCCACCATTGATTCCTGCAAATTTTGCGTTCAAAAAGTCAAACAGTGCTCCCTTTATTCCAAGCCCCGACGTATGCCCAAACAGTGGTTTATCCCCACATATGAGGTATCAGCGTACTTGGGAAAAATTGCACAACAACTTTGGGGGTTCTAATTTCTCCTGTTAACATTGGGAAAAAAATTGGGGACTAAAAATTATTTTTGTGGAAAAAAAATGATTTTATATTTTCACGGCTCTGCGTTATAAACTTCTGTGAAGGACTTGGAGATTCAAAGTGCTCACCACACATCTAGAGGAGTTCCTTGGGGGATCTAGTTTCCAAAATGGGGTCACTTGTGGGGAGTTTCTACTGTTTAGGCACATCAGGGACTCTGCAAACGTAACATGACGCCCAAAGACCATTCCATCAAGTGGGCATTTCAAAACGTCACTACTTCCCATCCGAGCCCCGACGTGTGCCCATACAGTAGTTTTCTCCCACATATGGGATATCAGCATACTCAGGACAAATTGGACAACAACTTTTGGGGTCTAATTTCTCATGTTACCCTTGCGAAAATAAAAAAATTGGGGACTAAAAGATCCTGATTGTGGAAAAAATATGATTTTTTTATTTTCATGCCCGGGCGTTATAAACTTCTGTGTAGCCCTTGGGGGTTCAAAGTGCTCACCACACATCTAGATAAGTTCTTTGCGGTGTCTAGTTTCCAAAATGGGGTCACTTGTGGGGAGTTTCTACTGTTTAGGCGCATCAGGGGCTCTGCAAACGTAACAAGATGCCGCAGACCATTCCATCAAGTTGGCATTTCAAAGCGTCACTACATCCCTTCCGAGCCCTGACGTGTGCCCAAACAGTGGTTCCCCCCCACATATGGGGTACTAGCGTACTCAGGACAAACTGGACAACAACTTTCGGGGTCCAATTTCTCCTGTAACCATTGTGAAAAATCATTTTTTGAGAAAAAAAATGATATTTTATTTTCACGGCTCTGCGTTATAAACTTCTGTAAAGCACCTGGGGGGTTCAAAGTGCTCACTATGCATCTAGATAAGTTCCTTAGGGCGTCTAGTTTCCAAAATGGGGTCACTTGTGGGGGAGCTCCAATGTTTAGGCACACAGGGACTCTCCAAATGCGACATGGTAACCGCTAAATATTCCAGCATATTTTCCATTCAAAAAGTCAAATGGCGCTCCTTCCCTTCTGAGCCCTGCCGTGCGCCCAAACAGTGGTTTATGACCACATATGAGGTATCTGTGTACTCAGGAGAAATTGCCCAACAAATTTTAGGATCCAATTTATACTGTTGCCCATGTAAAAATGAAAAAAACTGAGGCTAAAAGAAAATTTTTGTGAAAAAAAAGTACTTTCTTTTTTTTACGGATCAATTTGTGAAGCACCTGGGGGTTCAAAGTGCTCACTATGCATCTAGATAAGTTCCTTAGGGGGTCTAGTTTCCAAAATGGGGTCACTTGTGGGGGAGCTCCAATGTTTAGGCACACAGGGACTCTCCAAATGCGACATGGCAACCGCTAAATATTCCAGCATATTTTCCATTCAAAAAGTCAAATGGCGCTGCTTCCCTTCTGAGCCCTGCCATGCGCCCAAACAGTGGTTTATGACCACATATGAGGTATCTGTGTACTCAGGAGAAATTGCCCAACAAATTTTAGGATCCAATTTATACTGTTGCCCATGTAAAAATGAAAAAAACTGAGGCTAAAAGAAAATTTTTGTGAAAAAAAAGTACTTTCTTTTTTTTACGGATCAATTTGTGAAGCACCTGGGGGTTCAAAGTGCTCACTATGCATCTAGATAAGTTCCTTAGGGGGTCTAGTTTCCAAAATGGGGTCACTTGTGGGGAGCTCCAATGTTTAGGCACACAGGGACTCTCCAAATGCGACATGGCAACCGCTAAATATTCCAGCATATTTTCCATTCAAAAAGTCAAATGGCGCTGCTTCCCTTCTGAGCCCTGCCATGCGCCCAAACAGTGGTTTATGACCACATATGAGGTATCTGTGTACTCAGGAGAAATTGCCCAACAAATTTTAGGATCCATTTTATTCTGATGCCCATGTAAAAATGAAAAAATTGATGCTAAAAGAAAATTTTTGTTGGAAAAATTAAAATGTCCATTTTTTCCTTACACGTTGCTTTAGTTCCTGTGAAGCACCTGAAGGGTTAATAATCTTCTTGAATGTAGTTTTGAGTAGCTTGAGGGGTGCAGTTTTTATAAAGGTGTCACTTTTGGGTATTTTCTGCCATATAGACCCCTCAAAGTGACTTCAAATGTGAGGTGGTCCCTAAAAAAAATGGTTTTGTAAATTTTGCTGTAAAAATGAGAAATCGCTGGTCAACTTTTAACCCTTATAACTTCCTAACAAAAAAAATGTTGTTCCCAAAATTGTGCTGATGTAAAGTAGACATGTGGGAAATGTTATTTATTAACTATTTTGTGTCACATAACTCTCTGGTTTAACAGAATAAAAATTAAAAATTTGAAAATTACAAAATTTTCAAAATTTTCGCCAAATTTCCATTTTTTTCACAAATAAACGCAAAAATTATCGACTTAAATTTACCACTAACATGAAGCCCAATATGTCACGAAAAAACAATCTCAGAATCGCTATGATCCGTTGAAGCGTTCCTGAGTTATTACCTCATAAAGGGACACTGGTCAGAATTGCAAAAAATGGCAAGGTCTTTAAGGTCAAAATAGGCTGGGTCTTGAAGGGGTTAAAGGTGTAAATTCGTTGTAAAAAAACTTTTTGCTACGAATTTACACCTTTAATTAACCCCTACATGTGTCAAATTTTGCACACATACAGTCATGTAATTGTTAGTGAAAACCATATATCAAACTACATGAAATGACATGGTTAACTATGTAAACCATGTGTCATTCATGTCGGGTGGTTCTGTATTTTTACAAAAGCCGGCATTGCCCGGCAATTGAATCAGAGGCTATTTTACTATGTAGAAGTGTATGAACTATAAATAATATATATATATATATATATATATATATATATATATGTATTCTATGTGTGTATATCTAGCGTTTACAAGGAAAGAAAGAGGTTTTTTAGTTCGGATATTTCTGTCCCATTGACTTGCATTGGGTTTCCGGTATCGGATCGGCGATACCCAATACTTTTTGAGTATCGGGCCGATCCAATATTTCGGGATATCGGGCAGTATCGCTCAACACTAATTATACTGTATCTCTTTAATAAACTTAAAAGGGTTATTCCCAAAATGGTTCCTTAGTGGGGAGTCAGACTCCAGGACGCTATCCAAAAGATAAGGGGGATGACATTGAATCATGTGAATAGCCCTTAAACATAGAAAAAAAATGCACACTTACTGATAAAAGTTTAATATGTTCAAATGTTTTCTTGTCTAGGTTGCGCAGGTTTATACCATCCATGTCATCAGCAGTCAGACGAATATTCTGTGAGCAGAAAAATAACGTTTCAAGTCCAAGTCTATTGGTGACACAGCTAGAGATGCATACACTTAAAATTTACCGTTCCATTTTCTGTAGGTAAATTGATGAACAAGTCATTCATTCCTGCTAAAGGACTGCCATTGGCTGAGAAGGTATAGACCGGCTCTCGCATTGCAGGTGTTCGAAGTGCTGGAGTTTTAAATACCCTTAAAAACAAAATTGTGTTATTAAAGTAGCCCTCCTCCCATCAAAGATTTTATCCTCTTAATACTGTATATTGCTGTCATCACATTACATAGCACTGTGTGCTTACAATTGCTCATTTTGCCTTTCTACCCAGCTAATTCTTCTCTTTTCTTCACTCTATGTAGAAACAGGAAACCCAGTTGCTTTGCTCCTCCACTCTGCCAGGGACATTTGCAGTGACTTCAGTTAGTCAGTGTTTAATCTCATGATGTCATAGACCTAATGGAGAAGTAGAATTAACTGGTAGAAAGGCAAAATGAGCAACTGTAAGGACACAGCTATATAATATGATTGCAATATTAAGGGAGCACTTCTCCCATCAGTTTTTATTTTCTTCAATTATGAACAGACGAAAAAAAAAGCTCTTGCATGTAATTCATGAGTTTATTGGTCCAAATAAAAAGGTTTAAGTAAAGCACTAAAAATGTGAATTGCATCGATTTATTATCGTAAGAAAAACATTCTCCTAAATGTGTGACTTTAAAGAGGACCTTACACCAGTTTCAGCATGGTCACATCATGAAATGGTGGCTGAACAGCTGTTCAAAACAGATTTTTAAATGTCTCCTCTCTGTTGCAGAGATATTAGCTTGTGAAGTTTTGATTATAATGTTAAAATGGGTGTTACCAAAGATTTGTCTTTGGGGGAATGTACTCCTTTCCCTGCATCAGGCTGACCAATCAGAAGAAGGAGGATTCATGGAGGGCAAAAAAAAAAAAAAAAAAACGCGTCCTCTACTTTCCACTGATCTCTGCAGCTACTGTGTAGAGATACAGAGGAGCAGAGTTATGTATCAGCTCTACAGACTGCAGCTGTATTTTCTTGGTTATATTGAATAGTTGCACCCGTTCACACTTTCCTTATTCCCTTTGGAGGTGCTGGTCAGTTTTTTCATTTCTATGCATCATTACCAACACTTCCCAGACTTCATCACACAGTTGTGTCAGCTCTGACTTCTCCCTCCCCACGGATTGCTGTAAAATGAGATCTGAAAGGGTTTGTAATGATACATAGCTCAGCTCTGCACAGTAGTAGAGATCAGTGAGGAGAAGAGGGAGTGTTCTTTTCTCCCCTGCATGACACCTCCTGCTTATGATTGGTCACTCATGCAGGGGGATGAAGTACACGGCCCCAGAGACAAATCACTGGTAACACCCTGCTAAACTATAACAAATTATAACCTAAACTTGATAATATAATCTCTCTACGTAAAACTACATTCTATCGTGCTCAAAATGGTGAGGGGTCCTTTTCAAAGGGAGTCTGTCACCAGATGTTTGGCATGTAAAAAAAAATAAAAACGCAGGCCAGGTAAAGAAAAAAAAATTATTCTGCACAAAACTCATGAATCACGAGTGTCATTTTCAAGAATTTGGTGCCAAAAACTATTAGCAAATACCACAAAACAAAATGACAAAAAAAAAATGCAATTGATAAATCAGGCTTCAAGTCTCCATGGTCCAACAGCTTCTCTACATCTGTTAATGCACAACCAAAACCTAAATCTATGCAGCTCTTGCTCTATGAAAATCTGTCAGTAGGTTTTTGCCACAATCTGAGAGCATCATGATGTAGGGACGGAGACCCGGACATCGGCCATGTATAACCGTATTTTTCGGACTATAAGATGCACTTTTTTCCTCCAAAAATGTGGAGGAAATGGGGGGTGCGTCTTATAGTCCGGATGAATCAGCTCTGGCTATCTTGGGGAGGTGGGGAAGCGGTCACTGCGGAGCAGCGGGTCACAGAGGCAGGAGACGGCTGCTGCAGTTAACTCCTGAGCCTGCTGCTAAAGAGAAATGATTATTCACTGCATTCCACGCCCATGGGCGTGGAGGGCAATGAATATTCGTTTCTCTTTAGTGGCATCCTGGTATGATTGGTCCCATTCTTTCCTTATCCTGGTATGATTGGCCCTCACACCCATCCTAGTAAGCATGGCCCCATCAGAAAACAAAAAAAAAAACATTACACTTACTTCCCCGTCGCTCCCTCGCAGCGTCCTGTTCCGATACCAGCAACTGCTTTATGCTTGTAAGCAGCGCATGGTAGGGACGTCATGCGCTGCTTACAAAAAGAAGGGCAGCGGCCAGAAAACTCAATGCTCTGCACGCCGGGAATGTGTGTGTGTGCGCAGAGAGCAGTGAGAATTCATTGCTCTCTAGCGAGCACATTGTCAGCCTGAGACTTCCTGCTGCTGCCGGAGGTCACGTGTGCCGATACTTAAGAGAAACCAATATTTTTTTCCTAATTTCCTCCTCTAAAACCTAGGTGCGTCTTATGGTCCGTTGCGTCCTTTAGTCCGAAAAATACGGTACTTACCAGGCTACTTAGTTTATCTTTTTTTAAAAAAAAATCACTGTTTTATATTCAGGAGATTATAACTAGAGGACTACTTGACCTGCTGCCAGATAGCCCAACTACGCCGCCCCACCAATGATTATGTACAGCGAACACACAGAAAGCTGCAAGTCAGTGGTGTGGATGGTGTTAAACAGACCTCAGCATTCAGAGAACTGGTAGATTTGAAGCAGATAAAGCTGTGATTTTATCAAAACTGTAGCACACAATACAGAAAGTGACACATTGCTGGAATCAGTGTCTATCTCCAACATCATGATGTGCTCAGATGAGGGAGCAAAAACTAGGTTACAAAACCCTTTTAACCCCTTAACGACAGGGGTATTTTTGGCTTTGCATTTTTATTTTTTTTGCTCCCCTTCTTCCCAGAGGCATAACTTTTTTTTATTTTTTTAGTCAAAATGACCATGTGAGGGCTTGTTTTTTGCAGGACGAGCTGTACTTTTGAACGACACCATTGGTTTTACCATGTCGTGTACTCAAAAACGGGAAAAAAAAATCCAACTGCGCTGAAATTGCAAAAAAAAAAAGTGCAATTCCACACTTTGTTGCAAACTGTACCATTTTGGTGTAGATACATTCTTTTGATCGCCCATTATTGCATTTTATTGAAATGTTGCAGCGACCAAAAAAACGTAATTCTGGCGTTTTGATTATTTTTCTTGCTACGCAGTTTACCGATTGGATTAATTCTTTTTATATATTGATAGATCGGGCGATTCTGAACGCGGCGATACCAAATATCTGTATATTTGATTTTTTTTTATTGTTTTATTTGGAATGGGGCAAAAGGGGGGTGATTTGAACTTTTATTTATTTATTTTTTTTTTTTACATTTACTTGCTTCAATAGTCTCCATGGGAGACTTGAAGATGCAGTTTTGCGATCGCCATCGCCATACACTGCCTCCGCTACATAGAGCAGGCCTGCAGATATGCTCACTTGCTATGAGCGCCAACCACCAGGCGGCGCTCATAGCGATCCAGCAATGACAACCACAGGGGTGTTCTGCTGACCTCGGGTTATCATGCCAACCCATCGGCAACCCGCGGTCATGTGACACAGGCGCCGATGGGAGAAGGTAATGACGCGCTTCCTGTGCGTGCATTTTAAATGCCGCCATCAGAGTTTGACAGCGGCATTTAACATGTTAACAGCCGTGTGCGAATTGCGACTCCACTTGCGGCTGTACTGGGCACATGTCAGCTGTACAGATCAGCTGATATGTCCGAAAAGTGTGGGCTCATCGCCAGAGCCCGCACCAAACATGGGAAGGCGTCCAATGACGGACTCTGTCCATCACTGGACGTTAAGGGGTAAATATTGGACAGATGCACAACACTTTATGAAATCTATAGGGTTTTCTTGGCAGCCGTTATGCCCAGAATGCTACTAGTTTCCCCATGACTGATGTAAGATCAGTTAGGAAATCACAATTACTATATAGCAATAATTTAACCGTGCTCTTTGAGGGAATAAAGCTGCCCACAATGGTTGAATGTCATCACATTACAGGATAACGCAACCTTGCTAATGAGCTGGAAAAAAGTGGTAGAATTTTAATTACCTGGTGTCAATTTTAGGTGTGACCATTGGAGTGTATCCCACCACTGAAGAGTCTTGCAGTCTGCTGTTAGAGGGCGTTGCACGGGTTCTTTTACTTGTTCTGCAAAAAAAAAAAAAAATTAAATATTAAACATTACCATTCACACTGCATCCTTGTTATCTACTGATGTATTAATCCTACAAACCTTTCAGAACAAGCAGATTCATGTATGTACACGAGGAACACTATATTTGGCCATTATATGACTGACAGCCTGCAGAAAGGAACAATACATCTCTAATGTGCAATTGACTGAGCTAGTGGGAGGAGACTAGCCACAGTAATATCTCCTATGGTGTATACAGTACATGGAAAGAGACAGCACACAGAATAAATGACACTACAATGTAATACTGATCAGCGTAGATGTGAATCCTGCACTGGAATAAAGGTAAAAGAAACTGCATCTATTGTCTGTGAAGGAGATGAGCTATTTTTCTTCCTTCATAGCGGATAGTCATTTCACGAGGCAGGGGAACAAGTGAAGCAGAATTTTCAGATAAAATATATATTAAAATGAACCAGTCATGCAAGAAAAAAAAATGCTACTAACCTGCAGATGTATGTTATTCTGCAGGTTAAAAGGATTCTGAAGTTGACCGGCACTTACAACCTTGCTAACAGAAGGAAATTAACTTTATCCCTCCCGACAGCCTCAGGGTTTCATTAATAGAGGTGTTCCAGCGCAGCTTCAGTCACTGCTCAGTGCAGTAAGCAGCAGCTGTAACCATGCCCTGGCACTGACTGACAGCCAGCTCGGCATCAGAGAAGAAAGTCAGTCAATGCCAGGCTTTGGTTACAACCACTGTTCCCTATGCACTGAGCAGTGACAAAGCTCGAGAGTGCCGGGATGAAAAAAAAGTTAATTTCCTCCCGACAGCGGGGCTCTCTGTACAGGTGCTGGGCGTCCTCAATGCTATTCAGACGTAGATTAACCCATATCAGCAGGTTAATAGCGTTTTCTTTTTTTTTTTACATGACAGAATCCCTTTAAAGTTTTTTTTATATTTTCATCAACATCACCTGTATTTTTTAACCGAGTTGTTCTCTCTACCCACAGGTATGCTTATATCTACCCAGCTTTTCCCTGCCTTTGACTGTCTATATGAAGTGCATATCATCCCTTTACTTACCCATCATTTTCTATCCATATGTATCTCATTCCTCTTGCATCTTCCATGCTTATCTGAGTGCTCAATCTAACCCTTCCCCTCCCCCTTTTTATGACCCTTGTATTGGCTCTGAACATGTGATCTGGCCATACACGCCCACATCCCCTCTCACAGCTGACCGCTCTTAGCTGCAGATATAATGAGAGCCATGCATCTGATCAAGACGCAGTCTGATCTAGCCATCTTTCAAATTCCATATTTCAAATTACAGATTTCAAATTACAACACTGAATTAGACTAGAATTGGACTGGAATTGACTGTAAGGTAACAGGATATAAAACCACTACATTTGTTACTTTTCACTTTCACCCCCATACTACTTTCTTTCTTCCTGACTTCTATAATCCCTCCACCTTGTAAGGAAGAAGTCATTTCCCCCTCCATCCTCCCCAGACATCTCACCTCCTCCTCAGAACTGTTCCTCCACGTACAATCCTTATTCTCCAGACACACACAGCCACATCATGTCCTATCCTGCTCACACCTTCTAACGCTCTGTCATTGCTCCTCATTGCTGGCGACGTATCCCCAAATCCTGGCCCTCCTCAACACATCCCCACACTCATTTCTAACATACTGCCACGATCCTCTACACGTTTCTGCAACCATGACAACCTCATACCTATTCATCCAGCCCCCACTCCCCAGGTCCCCCTACCTGGAGCACTATGGAACGCACGCTCTGTCTGTAACAAACTGTCGTATATCCATGACCTCTATCACCAACAAACTCTCCTTCCTTGGCATCACTGAAACCTGTCTTACCCCCTCTGACACAGCCTTTCCAGCTGCACTTTCCTATAGCGGATTAAATCTCTCACACCCCTCGCCCCAGCAACAAACGTGGTGGAATAGTTGGTTTGCTCCTGTCGCTTTTTAACCCCAATTTCGCTACCACCTTCTGCTGCACTCGGTCTGCATCTATTCCCCCTCCAACTGGCTGTCATCTACCACCCCCCAGAACTAGCCATCTCCACCTTTCTTGACCACTTCACCACCTGGCTACTTCATTTCCTTTCTACTGACATCCCCACTATCATCATGGATGACTTCAACATCCCCATTGACGCTTCCACCCCAGCTGCCTCTAAACTTTTATCGCTCACTGCCTCCTTTGGCCTCACTCACTGGTCCTCCGCAGCCACTCACAAAGATGGTCACATGCTGGACCTCATCTTCACCCACCTCTGTTCCCTTACTAATCTCACTAACTCACTCCTTCCCCGTCTGACCACAACCTACTGACATTCTCTTCCCTCTCCTCTGCTAGTGCGCAACCCCGCTCCACAAACTCACTCACCCTCGCAGAAATCTCAAACACCTCAATTTACAATCACTCTCCCAGTCCTTTCTCCCTCTTACAGACATAGCTTCCCTTCATGACACAGATGCTGCTGCCACTTTCTATAACACCACAATAACAGCAACACTTGATTCGGCTGCCCCCCTCACGCATAGCAAAACTTGTACAATCAACAGGCAGCCCTGGGACCAGCCTGACCAAAGAACTGAGAAGGGCTTCCAGGGTCGCTGAGCGGAGATGGAAGAGATCCCGTTCTACTGAGCACTTTATCGCATACAAGCAGTCCCTCGCCAGCTTCAAGTCCACACTCACTGCCGCATAACAAACTTACTTCTCATCTCTCATATCCTCCCTGTCTCACAACCCTAAACAGCTTTTCAACACTTTCAATTCTCTACTCCGTCCCCCGGCACCTCCTCCCTCTCCTCTCATTTCTGCTGAAGACTTCGTATCGATCTTCTGCTTAAAGAAAGAGGCAATCAGAAAAAGCTTTGGTCCGCAGCCCCGAATGCCCCTCCTCTTACCTGCTCAGCCCTGTTCCTCCAAAATCAGCTTCACCACCACGACAGAAGACCAGCTCTCCATCCTCCTGGCACGACTATGACAGAAGATCAGCTCTCCATCCTTCTGGCAAGATCACATCTCACTACTTGCACTCTTGACACCCTCCCATCCCACCTCATCCCTAACCTCGCCAAAGTCTTCATCCCAACCCTAACACACCTCTTCAACCTCTCACTTACAAATGGTGTTTTCCCCTCATCCTTCAAACATGCCTCGATCACACCTATCCTCAAAAAGCCCCCCCTCGACCCAGCCTCTGTCTAGCTACAGCCCCATCTCTTCTCCCTTATGCCTCAAAACTACTGGAGCAGCATGTCCATCTTGAACTGTCCTCCCACATTTCCTCTTGCTCCCTCTTTGACCAGTTACAATCTGGCTTCCGACTGCATCACTCAACTGAAACTGCCCTAACTAAAGTCACCAACGACCTACTAACCGCCAAGAGCAAGCGACACTACTCTGTCCTCCTCCTCAACCTGTCTTCTGCCTTCGACACTGTGGACCACTCCCTCCTGCTACAGATTCTCTCATCTCTTGGCATCACAGACTTGGCCCTATACTGGATCTCGTCATATCTAACAGACCGAACATTCAGTGTCTTCCTCTCCCACACCACCTCCTCAGCTCGTCCCCTGTCTGTCGGTGTTCCCCAAGGCTCAGTTCCCCTACTATTTTCCATCTACACTTTCGGCCTGGGACAGCTCATAGAATCCCACGGTTTGCAGTATCATCTCTACGCCGATGACATGCAGATCTACCTATCTGGACCTGACCTCACCTCCTTACTGACCAAAATCCCACAATGTCTGCTATTTCATCTTTCTTTTCTCCTCGCTTTCTAAAACTGAACATGGACAAAACAGAATTCATCATCTTTCCCCCACCTCACTCTTCCCCTCCAACAGACCTATCCATCAATGTCAATGGGTGCTCACTTTCCCCAGTCCCGCATGCTCGATGCCTCGGGGTGATCCTCGACTCCGCACTCTCTTTCAAGTCACATATCCAAGCCCTTGCCTCCTCCTGCCGACTCAAACGCAAAAATATTTCCCGGGATCCGTGCATTCCTTGACGATGAACCCGCAAAAACACTAGTGCACGTCCTTATCTCCTGCCTCGACTACTGCAACCTCCTACTCTCTGGCCTCCCCTCTAGCACTCTGACACCACTCTAATCCATCCTACACTCTGCTGCCCGACTAATCCACCTATCTCCCCGTTATCCCCAGCCTCTCCTCTATGCCAAGCTCTTTACTGGCTTCCTATTGTCCAGAGGCTCCAGTTCAAAACACTAACTATGACCTACAAAGCCATCCACAACCTGTCTCCTCCATACATCTGTGACATGGTCTCCCGGTATTTACCTACATGCAACCTTCGATCCTCTCAAGAGCTCCTTCTCTACTCCCCTCTTATCTCTTCTTCACACAATCGCATACAAGACTTCTCCCGTGCTTACCCCATACTCTGGAACTCTCTACCCCAACACATCAGACTTTCCCCTACCACGGAAACATTCAAAAAGAACCTGAAGACCCACCTCTTCCGACAAGCCTACAACCTACAGTGATCCTCAGTCTACTGAACCGCCGCACGACGAACTCTACCCTCTCCTAGTGTATCCTCACCCATCCCCTGTAGACTGTGAGCCTTTGCGGGCAGGGTCCTCTCTCCTTCTGTACTTGTGTGTGCCTTGTTTTGCTCATATTTATTGTTCTTGTCTATATTTGCCCCTTTCACATGTAAAGCGCCATGGAATAAATGGCGCTATAAAAATGTATAATAATATTTTCCTGCACTATTGAGTTATGTAAATGTTGTCGAAAGCACAGTTCTCATTTAAGTATAACTATTATACATCAAAGCAATAAAGAGGTGCAGCACTCCCATTTCAAAAAAGTGAAAAACTGTTTTTATTCTAAGTCCATATACATAACCATGGAATTGATAGTTTTTCACTTTTTTGGAATGGGAGAGCTGCCATTCTTTTTGTTTTATATTCCATGGTCCAGACTCTGGTTTGCACACACTTTGATAGAGGCCGCTTTATTCCTTTTCTTTGAACATTATACATACCAGGATTTTTTTGACCATACTCACCTCATAGCACTAGTACTTGCAGCAGAAACTCTAGCTTTCCTCGCAGTGCCAAGTCTTTTAGTGGAAGCTTTAGTCTGATAAAAAAAAAGCAAAGAATGGATTAGTAACTTGCATTGTTATTATTAAACCTTAAAAAAAAAAAAAAAAACAACACTGTATGCACCCATTCTCAAGAAAGGAGGGATTTTTAATTCTTATTGCTCGTTGGCCAGTCTAAGCAAGGAGCACAGCACATAGAAGCGATGCTCTGAAGCTTTGCTGTATCTGACCAGCTTCAGTGGCCCTGAACTCCTCCAATGCGGCAGAGACAACATCATCACTGTTTGCAGCAAAAGAGAGCACAGAATTCAGGCCAGAGTTTCAACCATGCCACTGGACCAAACTACCAATCATCA